>CM054059.1:242047754-242647754 GCA_028641055.1 Alopecurus myosuroides
GATGATATGTTTACAAATGAACACATTTTGGAGGATAACTATTCTATTGCTTATGATGATATTATTCTTCCTATATATGATGATTACAATGACGAATATGATATTTTCAGTCCACCTACTATTGAGGAAAAAAATTATTTTGATGATAATATGCCTCATATATTTGATTATTATGGTGACGAGAATAATAATGATAGCTATTTTTTTGAATTTGCTCCCACTACTATTAATAAGAATGACTATGCTTATGTGGAGAGTATTAATTCTTTTATGCATGTGGCTAATGATAAGAATGTTTTATGTGATAGCTATATTTTTAATTTTATTCATGATGCTACTAAAAGTTATTATGAGAGAGGGAAACATGGTTTTATGCATCTCAACAATATTAAGTTTCCTCTCTTTATGTTGAAATTTTTTGATGTTGCACTTATTTTGTCTTCCTATGCTAGTCACTTTGTGCTTCGTTGACTTGTTTTTCTACAAGATTCTTTTTCATAAGAAGTGGGTTAGACTTAAATTTGTTTTACATTTTCTTCTTGATGCTCTCTTATTGTGCTTCAGCTCTTATTCTTATGTGAGCCTCTTTTAAAAATCATTGTGCCTAGCTGAAAGGCGTTAAAGAAAAGCGCTACCGGGAGACAACCCGTTTTATTTCTCTGTTTTGAACCCGTTTTCTTTTGTTTTCTTGTGTGTGATTTGCACTTGGGTGTTTTATATTTCCTTAGCAACCCCTCTGTATCTTTTCTTTTGTATTTTTGTTGAGCCAAGTAAAGCCTCTAGTGGAAAGTTGAGGCTATATTTTGGATTTCTGCGCAGGAAACAGATTTCTGCTTTGCACTGTTTATTCCGTACGAAATCACAGAAAATTCAAAATGACCTGAGTTTTTTTGTCCGTAATCCTGAGCTATATACGCAACTTTTCTTAGTTGAACACTTTTTTATTTGAGCAACATAAGATTTTTGAAAAAAATCTATGTTTACCTGCTGTTCTGTTTTGACAGATTTCTGTCATTTATTGCATTTGCATCTTAATCTCTTTCTTTTGGTGTTCTTTTGAGAAAAAGAGTTTTAAAAGAAGTTGTGACAGTAGCTAATGTGTTTATGAGTGTTAGGATTGTGTTGAAACTGAACCATGTGAATTTATTATTTCGATTGCACTAACGTTGCTAATGAAGATTGTGAGAAGTTTGGTGTGAAGGAAGTTTTCAAGAGTCAAGAGAAGAGGATGATATGACGTGATCAAGAAGAGTGAAGAGCCTAAGCTTGGAATGCTCCGGTGGTACATCCCATAAAATTCCAAGAAGACTCAAGCGTCTAAGCTTGGGGATGCCCAAGGCATCCCTTCTTCATCAACAAATTATCAGGCCACTTCTAGTGAAACTATATTTTTATTCAGTCACATCTTATGTGCTTTACTTGGAGCGTCTTTTATTTTTGTTTTCAGTTTTTTTAGTTTTATTTGCTGTAATAAATGGTTGTATCTTATCATACTTGTGTGGGAGAGAGACACGCTCCATTTTCATTGCTTAGAACTCTAGTTGTCATTCTTTTTGTTATGTGAGTGCTCACTTTTTGCTAGTACTGCGTTTAGCTCCTGTTTTGCATGCATCTCTTATTAGAGCTGTTAGTTTTAGTAGTGTTATGTGAGTACTATTATGTTCTATTGCTTTATCATAAAGAGTATTTTTGTTAAATCATGTTTTGTATGGTGCTTGTTGGGAGAAGAAAACTGCTGCTTGAAGTAGAATTTATAACAGTGCTAGTAGAAGCTTGTATAGACTGTGGCTAGAACTTTTTCATGCCATGCTAAATGTTATTTTAGTTTTAAATCCATGTGGTTATTGAGTAGCATGATTAGCCTCAAATAGTTTAGAGTGTTTAATATGTCTTGAAAGATTCATGTGTTTTTCTTGTCATAGTAAAGCATCAATATATAGTATTCTCTTTCGAATGTTTTATTTGGTTGACTTGGCGCATGCTTACACCATGTTTATGACTATTAACCAGTCACGAATAGCCTCCATGACCACTTAGTTTTTGAACTTGTGATACCGCTTATGCTTTAATTAATGTTGTTTATGTCGCTATGCATGATTATGGCTCTTATGCTCTCTTGATTTGTCGCTCCCAGTCTTTTGCTAGCCTCCACCTGTACTGAGTATGAGCTCTACTCGTGCATCCAAACTCCCTAAAACCAAGTTTTCCCATCGTGTCCACCATACCTACCTACATGTGGTATTTAACTGCCACTCCAAGTAAATTGCTCATGTGTTACCTTTAAAACTTTCAAAATTAGTCCTGTTTTATGTTCCTGTTTTTGCTCATGAGGACGTCAATAGAGAATCTTTATCTCACTTGTTGATTGGATTTCACACCCTGGACTACTGGCTTCATTCGCTTATCCAAATGATAGAAGAGCTGGCAACGGGGTGCCCAGCCCCAAATTAATACACACAAAATCTCTTCACTACTTTTGCCCCTGATTTATCAGTCAAAGCATAATTGTGTAAACAAAAGAGAAAGAGGGATGACCTTCAACCCAGATGCGTCCTTCACATGGGAGCCGCTCTTGTGAATCCAGTTGGCTTGTGACGTACTGTATTTTCTGTTTACCATTCATTGACATTAGCATACATCTCCCAAAATATAGACAATCCTCCACGGTATGTGATTGTTGGCAGGCACCTGAGGATTCAGTTAGCCATGGTTTGTGAAAGATGGATGGGAGGAGTGTCAAACTTTTAACATCTCTGTTCTGGCACCCTGCCGGGACGGGGATGTGCCCCGGGAAGCCATCTCCATCGACTCCACCGCCATCTCCATCGTCGTTGTTGTCTCCTATGATGAGGAGGGAGTAGTTCTCCCCCGAGGCTAAGGGCTCTACCGGTAGCTATGTGGTTCATCTATCTCTCCCATGGTGTGATCTATCTGTGATCATGAGATTTGTAATCTATTTGAATTCGTAGATGTTACTCTTCATCTTGTGCTACTCAAGTGTTTTATTAATATGAACTTTGGAGTCACCTTGTCCCGCGGTTTGAAGGTGACAGTGTGCACGCCGTGTGTGTCTCCTCTATGAATTGTGGAGTTTGCTTAGTACCTTCTAGGGCGCTCATAGTGACAGCGTGGGGTTAACTAGACATGGGAATACAAACTTGAGGAGTGTTGTTACAGCCCTACGCAATGATTAGTGTTCGTTATCCAACCGGAGAGGGTTAAGAGTAGCATAGTGAGAGAAGCTATCTAGTTATTCATTTATGTGATCATTTTTGAGAGTGTCCTCTAGTGAAAGTAGGAGCCCTAGGCCTTATTTCCAAGTATTGAAACACTATTTTCCGCCTGTTCTGCCACATGTTTGCTTTCTGCCATTTTTATTTCAGATTTCTATTATCACTTATTATCATCCATATTACTTGCATTTCACTCTCTCTTCGCCGAACTAGTGCACCTATACAACTGAAAATTGTATTAGGTGTGTTGGGGACACAAGAGACTTCTTGTATCTTAATGGCAGGGTTGGTGGAGAGGGATATCTTTGACCTCTACCTCCCTGAGTTCGATAAACCTTGGGTAATCCACTTAAGGGAAACTTGCTGCTGTTCTACCAACCTCTGCACTTGGAGTCCCAACACTATCTACAAGAATAGAAGCGTGCGTAGACATCAGGCCACTCACTGCAATATTATTTACCGCAATTTATTTACTCGTACTTTATTTATCTGCTATATAAAAAACCTCCAAAAACCCGTTTGCTACTGTTTACAGTTAATCCTTTATCCAACCTACTTGTCAACTCCTTCTTCTCCTCGTTGGGTTCGACACTCTTATTTATCAAAAGTACTATGATACACCGCCTATACTTGTGGGTCATCAAGACTATTTTCTGGCACCGTTGCCGGGGAGTGAAGTGCTATTGGTAAGTAGAATTAGTAAGAGAAACTTTTACTGTGAGTGATGTTTTTATTTTTGTTCTACTGTTTTATTTCATTATTGAGAATACTTTTGGTTCTCTGTTTAGGGGTACTTCTACCATTTCTACTAGGGTAGTTGGTAACCTGTCTTCTGCTGAATTAGATCCTTATAAAATACCTATGAAAATTGTTGGAAGTGTTATGGATAATTGATATTACGGTGATGGGACTGTCCATCTTGGTGATCATTTGCTCTTTATACATGAATTATGCGAGTTATTCAGGTGTGCAGGTATTACAATGGATCAAGTTAAAAGGAAATTACTTTCCTTATCGCTGAAAGGAAGAGCCGCTTAATGGTTCAAATTACTGAAGAATGGTGATTCTATTGGATGGGAGGAAATTGTTCCTCTCTTTTATTCTAAATTCTATCCTCCTAGTGAGATTCCTAAAGACCGGAATCAAATCTATAATTTCTGGCCTCATGATGGAGAGAGTATTGCCCAAGCGTGGGAGAGAATGAACTTATTAATACTTAAATGTCCCGTTCATGAACTCCCGAGAAATATTGTTATCAATAATTTTTATGCAAGGATTTCTCTTCATGATAAGGATTTATTGGATGATTTTTGTTCTAGATCATTCACACGTATGAAGGAAGAAGCTAAATGAGATCTTTTTTACCGTATTTAAGAAAAGACTGAAGGATGGGAGAATGAAAAAGGTAGAAAGTCGGGTATAAACTATGATTATGAATTCATTAAATATTTTATGGGAACCAATGATTTCTATGATGTTAGTGCTCTTTGTGGTCTTGATTCTAAATTTTTTGCAAACTGTCTTAAAGCCTTTGCCTCCTATCTTGATATTCCTAAAAAAAATATCACAAGTACCATTCACCTTATAAAGATATTGTCCCTGCTAGTAATATAGAAGTGCATGCTGTTAATCCTGATGTTCCTGAGCCATATGTTGAAAAAATGCCTTTCCCTGCTAAGGTGAAAGAACACTATATGGTGGCTACTATGGTTAATAAGAGTAATAAGAAATCTATCGAACCTGATGAACAAATATATGTTGAACCTGTTGTAGCAATAAGGAAAGATTTTGTTTGTAGAAATGTGGAGAATGAACACATTATCTTTTGTGAGGATGCTTTTGATATTGTTTCCCATCCTCATAAACTAGAGTTCTTGTGCTTTCTTATAAGATTGGTAATCATTGCTATTATGGTTTATGTGACATTGGTGCTAGTTCCAGTGCTATACCTTATGAGCTTTATAGAGAAACTATGCATGAAATTGGTTCTTGTGAGCTTGAAGATATTGATGTGGTTATTTAGCTTGCTAATAGAGAAACTGTTTTTCCGATTGGTACTGTTAGTCATGTGGAAGTTTTGTGTCGTAAGACTAAATATCCCATTGATTTTCTAGTACTTTGTAGGGCTGCTAGTATGACTTGTCCTATTATTTTTGGTAGACCTTTCTCGAACACTTGTGGTGCTATTATAGATTGTAAAAGAGAGAAGATTTTGACTAAATTTGATGGAAAATCTTATGACTTCAATTTCTCAAAATTTGCTAGAGCACCTTATGAATCTAAATTGCCTGATGAGAATTTAAAAGTTGAACAACTTGCTTCTATTGTGTCGGGGGGTTACCCCCGAGTAGGGTAAAGGCAAAGGGTAAAGGCGCCTTTCAGAAGAGAGGTTTGGTCGAGTAGCCGACTACCTGGTACTCGCTACCCGGTCGACTGCTACTCGGTCTCACCTCAAGATGACCAGAAGGAAGAATCATTCAAGTTCTCTACGTTCGAGTAGAAGAGTTGGCCCGAGTACAATTGGCGGGAACCTACTCGGGCCAGAAAGTCAAAGGAGCCGTTCTGACATAGGATCCCGCGTATCCTGGGTCCGTACTTGGCAGCATTCGAACTACTGTTCATCTGGGACCGGCATGCCTGACAGTGACAGCATGGAAGCAGGCCGTGGCAGGATAAGGGGGGCCTACTCAGTGCTTAGGTACAGTGATACCAGTCTGTCCCCTAGTTTTGCCCAACGACTTTCCAGATGAAGCCAAGGTTAGGAACCAAAGCTGTCAGCGGGAACCCGGAAGAAGGACGATGTGCACACAATGTCGACACTTGTCCATGTTTGGACGTATCCGGCTGGGCACCATGTATATAAGGTGCCCCGCCGCCTCCTGCGTGAGGGGAGAGCACATATCGCATACTGGATCGCGCATAAACCCTAGGAATCCTAAGTTCTTGACCTAGCTCTACTCGGAGAGAGGAGAGTGGCTACTCGGTAGCTGGAACCTTGTACTATGGCTACTCGGAGAGATACCAAAATATACAAAGAAAGGCAGGAGTAGGGGTTTTACCTTCTCACGAGGGCCCTGAACTTGGGTAGATCGTGTTGTTCGCAGTGTTTACTTCGTACCTCACGCGGCTACTCGTCGCGTGATCCCTCCCCGAGCACCTCTAGCGTCCTTCGTCCCCACATCTTTAGCCATCCCATGGCATCTGCCGTGACACCACCACGACAGTTGGCGCCCACCGTGGGGCAACCAGCGGCGCTGGTTGGAGTTTCTGTTCGGACGGGATCTTCTTCAGCGGAGCGCGTGGTCTGTGGCCTTGTCCACAGATTCGGTTCCTTCGACTTCGTCACCGACAACGCCGGCTGTTTCGGCGGCATGGCCATGCCTGAGGGCGGCACGGTGATCTCCTTCGGCTCTCACCTCGTCTACGTCGCCACCGTCGCCAACAGCGCGTACCCCGAGCTGGTGCATGACGCGGAGGATCCTCCCGCGGTGATTGCTGCTCGCGGAAGGCCCGCATGCAGCTCTGTGAGCTGCGCTGAGGTGATGGTGACGGGGTTGGCGGCAAACACTGGCGCAGCTGTTACTGGCGCTGCGGCCGTCGTCGAGGAGGTTGACGAACCGCCTGCTGGTGGCAGGACTCACCGGCCCTACGAGAGGGAGAACAACTTGCCGCCTTCCACCTCTACGGTCATCCCCGCGTCTGCTGCGCGAGCCGGTATGCCCACTCCCACCGACATCGAGCTCCTAGCCGCGAGGGAGCAGCTCGAGCGGCAACGCCAGGAGCTGCTTGCCGAGCAGGCGGAGTTGGAGAAGATCAGGCTTGAGCTGAGTTTAGACCAGCTCGAGTACAACAAGGCTCACGGCTTCACGCCGGTCGCCAGGAGGCCTAGCAGAGTAGGCGCTACGCGGCGCAACTTGGGTGTCGAGATGGCAACAGTTGCGGAGGTGCCCGCTCAGTCCGCCACCGCGAACACCTTCAGAAGGCCAAGGTACAGCACACCCGCCAAGACGCTCAGGGCTGCAGAGGCCGTGGCTGCCGAGTTGCCGCGCCTGGATGGAGAGGCGCGTCTCAGGCAGCAGGAGAGGCTCAACGAGTTGGTGTTGGAGGCCGCTAGGCAGAACGAGGAGTTCCGGAAGGCCAACCCGGGTGCTGGAGCTTCGCAGGTGGTTCACTCGCATGCGGCTAGATCTAACGATCAGGCCTCGTCTCCGCATCCTAGCCGCGAGAAGAGCCGCAGCGGGCGCTCGGGTAGAGACAGGCAAATGCAGGTGTATGACCCGGCTGCTGCCGCGAAACAGGTTGCTGTGCCGCAGCAGCCCGGGCGGGAACACAACGCTGCAAGAGCAGGCTCTCAAGCCCATCAAGCTCAAAGCCGTGCCCGAGATGCCGCGCGTCCAGGTTCTTCTCGGCAACCCGCAGCTCAGCCTACTCGGCAGAGACAGCAGCCACGCCCAGCGGCACCAGTCGCCAACCCGGTGGAGCAGCCCGCAGCTGTGCAGGTGGATAGGTATGATGATGGCTACTCGGCTATGGAGATGGCTGGCTATGATATTCATGACCGTGTTGGTGAGCGCGTGTTGGCGCCTGGAGATGCAAGGCACCAGCTGGACCGTATCAGCTTGTCGGCGCGGCTTGAGAGCACGGGTCCTCCTGGCCCCGAGTGCTTTGGCCCGCGCATCATGAACGAGCCTTCCGTGAAGAACTTCCAGCTTGCAAGAGGCACCAAGAGCTACAACGGCAGCACCAAGCCTGAAGATTGGCTCAATGACTATGTCACCGCGGTCCATATCGCGAATGGCAACAGGAGATGGGCGGTGTGCTATGTGCCGCAGATGCTAGAGGGTCCAGCTCGCACTTGGCTCAACAACTTGCCCAAGAACAGCATCAACTGCTGGCTGGACTTCTCGGATGCCTTCATCAGCAACTTCACGAGTACATACAAGAGACCGAATAGGCCACAACAGCTGTCAGCTTGCAGGCAGCGAGAAGACGAGACGGACCGCGAGTACCTTACTCGGTGGAGCACATTGAGGAACACCTGTGAGGGTGTGAATGAAGCACAGGCCATCACTTGGTTTGCGCAGGGATGCGAGCATGGCAGTATGTTGTGGCAGAGATTGCAGAGGGAGATGCCGAACACTCTGGCGGAGACCATCAAGATTGCGGATCAGTACGCACTCGGTGATCCTACTCAGCCACTGATGGACTCCTCTGAGCCGAGAAGAAACTTCAACAGCAGCAAGCGCAACGAGTTCCGCAACAAGCGCCGAGTAGATACTCGGTATGATCCTGAAGAGGTGAATGCAGTGAATGTCGGAGGCGGTGGTGGCCAAAGGCAGAAACCTGCTGGAGCCTACGGGCAGAACCAGAACCAGGGCCAGGGCAACAAGAAACCGTTCCGCACTGCTCAGTCGGGTAGCGGGAACTCCGAGCAGCCGAAGAAGTTTGTCTTTGATGACATGAAGGATGGCCCATGCAGCTTTCACACTCACCACCCCTCGAGGCCTGCTAACCACACTACTCGGCAGTGCGAATGATGGGATGTGATCAAGAGTGATGGCTTGCCTCCTCCTCCTCCCCTGCCAGCCGCCAATGCTACTGTTCAGCCTACTCGCGCACCCGCAGCTCGGCCGCCAGTGTACTCGAGAAGAGAGAATGTGAACCAAGTGGCTTTAGGAGCCAACCAGAACTTCAATAACGAGAGATACCGCAACACCAACAACAACTACAACCGCAACAACAACAACAACAGAGGCAACAACAACTATCAGGGCAACAACAACAACAATGGCAACAATGGGGGCAATGGCTCCAACCAGTACCAAGAGCACCATGAGAGCTATATGATCTTCACTTCTGAGGCAGTCGACAAGCAATCGCAGCACAGGCGGGCCATGGAGGTCAATGCAGTGATTCCTGCTGTTCCTCACTACATGTACTGGTGCGACCAGGAGATCAGGTGGTCCCGAGTGGATCATCCCAAGGTGATGCCCAACCCGGGTACCTATGCCTTGGTGCTGGATCCTACTTTCCTGGGTCCCGAGAAGAATGTGAGGTTCAGCAAGGTGCTAATCGACAACGGCAGCAGCATCAACATTGTGTACAAGGACACGCTCGAGAAGCTTGGCCTGGCCGAGAACATGATGCTGCCTAGCAAGACCACCTTCCATGGCATCGTGCCCGGGATCTCGTGCAACCCGATTGGCCGAGTGTGGATTGATGTGCTATTCGGTACCCGGGAGAACTGCCGCACAGAGCGCCTGCAGTTTGAAGTGGTTGATCACCAGAGCCCCTATCATGCTCTACTCGGCAGGCCTGCTCTGAGCAAGTTCATGGCCTCTACTCATGTGGCTTATCTGAAGATGAAGATCCCTGGTCCCAATGGCATAATCACTATTGCTGGTGACTACAAGAAGTCCATGGAGTGTGCTTCAGCTAGCTCCAAGCTGGCAGAGTCGATGGTGATTGAGGCCGAGAAGAAGAAGATGTACGAGGTGGTGGCCATGGCTCAGTCCGCACAAGCTGGTGCACAAGGTGTGCCGAGTACCCAGCATGGCACTACTTTCCAAGCTGCCAAGGAGACCAAGACAGTCCAGGTCGACCCCGAGTTCCCCGACCGCGTAGCCATCATTGGTTCCGGGTTGGCGGAGAAATAGGAAAGCGAGCTCATCCACTTCCTCCGTGAGAATCGGGATGTATTCGCCTGGACTAATGAAGATCTACCAGGAGTCCCGAGGGAGTTGGTTGAGCACTCTTTGCATGTGCGTCCTGACGCCAAGCCAGTGAAGCAGGCTATGCGCCGTTTCGGAGACGAGAGAAGGAAGGCCATCGGTGATCAGATCACCAAGCTGCTGATAAGCAATTTCATCATGGAGGTGCTGCATCCGGATTGGCTAGCCAACCCGGTCATGGTCGAGAAGAAAAAGGAAGATCCCAAGGCTGCTACCGCATGGCGAATGTGCGTCGACTACACCGACTTGAACAAGGCATGCCCCAAGGATCCTTTCCCGCTACCTCGCATCGATCAGGTGATCGATTCCACTGCTGGTTGTGAACTGCTGTCTTTCATAGATGCCTACTCTGGTTTCCACCAGATTGCACTCAATCCTGCTGATCAAATAAAGACTGCTTTCATTACCCCGTACGGGGCTTATTGCTATCGTGTCATGTGTTTTGGCTTGAGGAATGCGGGTGCAACCTATCAGAGATGCATGCAGAAATGCTTGCACGACCAGCTCGGCAAGAATGTGCAGGTGTACGTAGATGACATTGTCATCAAAACGAATAAAACACATACTCTGCTTGCCGACCTGGAGGAAACCTTTGCTAACCTACGCAAGTACAAAATGAAACTGAATCCGAGTAAGTGCACCTTTGGTGTACCGGCTGGAAAGCTACTCGGTTTTCTAGTTTCTAGTCGGGGCATTGAAGCCAATCCTTCTAAGATAAAAGCTATTGAGAGCATGTCTTTACCGAGATCACTGAAAGATGTGCAGAAGTTCACAGGTTGTTTGGCATCTCTGAGCCGTTTTCTGGGCCGAATGGGCGAGAAGGCCCTGCCTCTATACCAGCTGATGAAGAAAAGTGACAAGTTTGTCTGGACTCCCCAAGCGGACGTGGCATTCAATGAGCTGAAAGCAATGCTGGCTAGCGCTCCCGTCTTGGCTAGTCCGCTACCCAAGGAGCCTATGCTGTTGTACATTGCTGCGACTAACCGAGTAGTCAGCGTGGTGATAGTGGTGGAGCGAGAAGAAGAAGGCAAGAGTGTGCAGCGCCCAGTCTATTATCTCAGTGAAGTGCTGTCCAGATCCAAGCAAAACTATCCGCACTACCAGAAGATGACATATGGTGTGTACCTGGGCGCCAGGAAGCTGAAACATTATTTCCAGGAGCACCCCATCACTGTTGTGAGTTCTGCTCCCATCTCGGATATCATGGGTAACAAGGAGGCGAGTGGCAGAGTAGCCAAGTGGGCAATCGAGCTAGCAGCATATGCTCCCGCGTATACGAGAAGAGAAGCAATGAAGTCTCAGGTCCTGGCGGAGTTTCTTGTGGACTGGGCCGAGATGCAGTATGAACCTCCTGCTCCAGTTTCCAACTATTGGAGGATGCATTTCGATGGCTCGAAAGTAAAGGAAGGCCTTGGTGCTGGTGTCGTGCTCACGTCACCGAAGCGAGATCAGCTCAAATATGTGTTGCAGATTCATTTCAAGGCATCCAACAATGTAGCCGAGTACGAGGCAGTGGTGCATGGTTTGCGAGTAGCAAAGGAGGTTGGTGTGCAGCGCATTATATGCTATGGCGATTCAGATCTGGTGGTGCAGCAAGTCTCAGGTACCTGGGATGCTTTGGATGCCAACATGGCATCGTATCGCTTCCTGGTGCAGTCAATGACTGGGTTCTTCGAAGGCTGTGAGTTTCAGCACATTCACCGAGCAGAGAACGAAGCAGCAGATGAGTTGTCCAAGTTGGGATCTTCTCGGCAATCCATCCCGGCGGGAATCGCCTTGGAGCATTTGAGGAAGCCATCCATCAAGCCTTCTCCCAACTCGGAGTCTATATTTGTTCCTTCTCTGCCAAGTGAAGAATCTAACCCAATGGAGATTGACTGGGAGAGTGCTGCAGGGAACCCGGGGACTACCGTCCTCTACTCGGGGACTGCCACTCCCTACTCGGGGACTGCCACTCCCTACCCGGGGACTGCCACTCCTTACTCGGGGACTGCCGTCCTCTACTCGGGGACTGCCACTCCCTACTCGGGGACTGCCACTCCCTACCCGGGGACTGCCATTCCCTACCCGGGGACTGCCACTCCTTACTCGGGGACTGCCACTCCTTACTCGGGGACTGCCGCCCTCAACCCAGAGGCTGTCGCATTCATTGAAGAGGTTCTCGCCAATCGATCTGGGATGCAAAGAAGCGCTCCTGCTCCTCCTGTGCAACCGCAAGAGCCCGTCCCAATGGAACTGGACGAACCAGTGTTTCCCATACGGGAGACACCGAGTTGGGCTATGCCCATATTATCCTTTCTAAGGGACGGCACTTTACCCGAAGATGAGGTGGCTGCAAGGCAGATTCAGAGAAGGTCCAAGGGCTACACTATAGTCCGAGATGTGCTGCACAAGAGAAGCGCCACTGGCGTGCTGCAACGTTGTGTGAGCCCGGAAGAGGGAGAAGAAATTCTGGTGGAGATACATCAAGGGGAGTGTGGGCATCACGCCTCATCTCGGGCTTTGGTCAAGAAAGCTTTTCGGCATGGCTTCTACTGGCTCACTGCACTGCAGCAAGCTGAAGATATTGTGAGGAAGTGCAATGGCTGCCAGATGTTCGCAAGTAAGATTCACATGCCTGCTTCCGAGTTGAAAACAATTCCTATCACATGGCCATTCGCTGTTTGGTGCTTGGATATGGTTGGCCCCTTCAAGCCGGCTAAAGGCAACATGACACATATCTTGGTCATGGTGGACAAGTTCACCAAGTGGATTGAGGTGAAACCTATTCGGAAGTGCGATGGGGTCACAGCTGTGAAGTTCGTGAAGGATGTGATCATGAGATATGGCTACCCGCACAGTATCATCACCGACAACGGCACCAACTTTGCAGAGGGGGCAATGGTGCGATTCTGCAGAGATAAGCATATCCGACTAGACGTTGCGTCAGTCGCGCACCCTGCCTCCAACGGGCAAGTCGAGAGAGCAAATGGAATGGTACTGGCAGGCATAAAGCCAAGGCTGATTGAGCCATTGCTGAAAACACCTGGGTGTTGGCTAGAAGAGTTGCCAGCGGTGTTGTGGAGTCTAAGGACTACCCCTAACCGGTCAACCGGCTACACGCCATTCTTCTTGGTATACGGGGCTGAGGCCGTGTTGCCAATAGACTTAGAGCATGACTCCCCCCGAGTAGCCCTCTACACTGAGGTGGAGGCGAGAGAAGCTCGAGAAGACGACGTTGACCTGCTTGAAGAAGCAAGAGAGCTGAATCTGTCACGTTCGGCTATCTACCAGCAAAACCTGCGGCGTTATCATAGCCGAAAGGTGAACCCAAGGGTATTCCGAGAAGGAGACATGGTCCTTAGGCTGGTGCAGCGCACAGCCGGGATGCACAAGTTGTCTCCTCCATGGGAAGGGCCTTTCATTGTGAGCAAAGCGCTGCACAATGATGCGTACTACCTTGTAGATGTGCGCCCATCGCAGGCGAACAGGGCAGACAAAGCTGGAGAGGAAACCAAGCGCCCTTGGAATGTAGCTCTACTTCGTCGTTTTCATTCGTGAGCAAAGATGTGTATGTACCCTCTTATCCGAGTTGAAATTCTACCCTGCAATCTGAAATTGTTCTCGGGGACTGCCCTCGTCCAAAATTGTTCTAAGTGTTTTTACTCGGCTTTACCCTTTGTCTATTCGGTTGCTCCACTCCAGAACTCATAAGCGCATTGAGTACTGTGTTTAAACCTATATGCCAACTCTTCGACTCTGCTGTTGTCCGAAACCCGGCTTCATGGCAAGCAAGAGAACAAGCAAAAGGTCAATGAGCACACGAAAATCGCTAAGGAAGAAAAAGTGCAGGAACCGAGTAGAGTGTTTTGTTACTTTTGTTCCCTGTTTCGTCTTCTCGGCTAAGTGGTGGGCTGCGTTACCATGATTGTTTCTAGCGGCTAAGTATTTGCAGCCCTACTCCTTGATTCTTGTGACTCGGATACCAAAAAAGCAACAAGTTGCGGGTAGAGCAGAGATGAAAAGATAGGGTGAATAAGAAATGCAACTCGGGGACTCGCATGGAAACGCAACTCGGCATTGAGCCAGCGTTGCTCAAATTGATTAATTTCGAAATAAACAAAGAGGGGATAAAAACTGCGTAGCAAGCATAAATAAGTCTGATACATATGCTCCCGGCATCCCGGGGATCTGATAAATGTGCAAGTGAAAAGTATGCAGGTAAAATCATGTGGAGGAGGCGGTGTTGTCAGTGCTGGCATTGGCTGCTGCATCTTCTGTGGTGGCCCGGGCTGCCGCATCTTCCTCGGCGCTGGCATGGGTGGCATCCGCCTCTGACTGGACGGTGGCGGACTCGTCCATCTCGACGTCCTGCTCGGTGGCTGCCAGGTCAGAAGTGGCCGTGGCCACCGAGATGGGCCCTGGAGTTGTAGAGGAACCGGAGGCTCGGCTGGGGGCGAGTATCGTGTCGTCAAGAGCGGCTCCTGAAGAGGTGCCGAAGTCGAGTGGGGCGGTGTCGATGTGCTCGGCCTCCTCATCGCTACTCGAGACGGCCGTGGCCTTCCCCTTCCCGGCCTCGCTCCTGGGGGAATCGAAGAAACCCGACTCCAGATCAGAGTCTGTCTCCTCATCATCTTCCTCGTCCTCCTCCACCTCGGTGTCGGGCTCGGGGAGGCCGTCGATGTAGATCTCCGTCTCAGCGCACTCCGCCACTTCATACGCGATCAATTTGCGCGCGGCCACGCAGTCGGGGTCTGTCTCCCACTTGGAGTTGTCGCGCTTCCCGCGGATGAGTTGAATGTTAAGATTTTCGTACCAGGAGGCGATGCAAAGAAGCATCAAGTCCGCGCCTGCCCGAGCTCCAGAAGCACGCCACTTCTTCAACTCGGCCTTCACATTCTGTAGCTTGAGTGCGAGGCCCCGGATGGTTGTTGGCTCAGGATCCTCAGGCCAGAAGAGCTTGTGAAGCTCAAAGCCCACGCGCACAAGGTCAGTACCAACGCCGGCTAGGCGTTCGAACTGGCCTCGCATCACCAGCATGCTGTCTTCAATTTCGGCCCTGGTGTCCTCTGGCTCGCCATTCGCAGCACGTGCTGCTTGGGCCTTGGCCAGAGCGGGCACACAGGAAGAAATAATGGCAGGAAAGATCTCTGGGAAAACAAGTAAGAAATTCAGAATCAGAGAAGAAAAGAACCGAGAAGAAATTCGACCAAGAAGAGAAAGATGCAGAGAAGAGAAAGCTTACTCTTAAGCTCGATGCGCAGCGCCTGCAGCTGGGTCTTCCAGGATTCTTCATTGGATATGTGCTTATCCTGGATCTGGCGCAGAGTATCCATCTGCGCGAAAAGCCCAGCATTGGCCTTTGTCAGTACCTCGCACTCCTGCTTGAGGGTCTCGATTTTGGCGTTAAAGGTTGTTTCGTCTTTGGCCTTCTCGGCGATTGCTCTGTCCCTCTCGGCGCCAAGAGTGATAGCATCCTGGAGTGCCTTCTGCAGCTGGAGTTGCAGTTCCGCCACCTCTGTGGTGTGGTCCTTCACCAACTCGACAGCCTGGTCGGACAGCTGCTTCTGCACCTCTTCCGGTTTGACGCAGTCTTGATGATCTTCAACAAACAACTTATGATCTTCTGCGGAGAGACAAACAAGGTTAGCAGAGAAGCAGAGAAGAAACAGAAACATAATCAAATCGAGTAGACGGAGGTTTACCTTCCAGCTTCTTGATGGTAGCCTCAGCGTTCTCCACAAACGCACGGCACTTCTCGTGCTCCTCAGTTAAGGTTTTCAGGTTCTCTGCAGAGTAGGAATGGTTAGCGCAAAAGAAAGCAGAAGCGGGCGTAAACAGAAAACGCAAGAACCGCGTGGCTAAAAGCGTACCTTCCACTTCAGACAGCCTCTGAGTGCTGTCTTTCGCATCTTTCTTGGCTGCCTCCGCAGCTGCTTTCTCCCGTTCCAAAGCAGCAATTCGCCTCCTGGCGATAGCATGATTCCAGAGCAGCACGCGGTATAGGTTGGTCCTCTTCAGAACGCTATCCTGAGAAGCGAGAAGAAAACAAGTTAGACGGAGCAGAAAAGATTCAACCCGAGTAGGAGGCTACTCGGAGAGTATCCCCCTACTCGGCCAGAATCTCGGGGACTGGGTGATGGTAAAGAAGAATGAAGGCGAATAGAAGAGAAGAAAAATTCAACTCAGAGAAGGACAAGTGAAACTTACTGCATAAGCTTGCTCGATGTCCTCGGCGTTCTTGCGGTGCAGGAACATCTTGGCGGCGAGAGTGGCAGTCTCGGTGGAGACGGTCATGGGCTTGTATCCCAGATCCACTTTGTTCCACTCGACGCGCATGTATTCAATTGCGCCGAGACCAAGGCCGTGCCAGTTGTCCGTGCCGAGAACCTTGCTGTCCCATTTGGCGTCGATAAAGCCAATGGTATCCAGCACCTGCTCAAGGCTCTTTGTGGTTATCGTTGGATCTTGGACTCCCCGAGAAGAAATAGTGACGGACTGGTTCTGGGTTGGATCTGGGGGAGGGGAGTTCACGGCTACGGCTTTTCTTCCCCTCAGAAGGGCAAGCTGCTTATCCTTGGGAGAGAAGCCGATTTGTCCTTGATGGCTGACCTGCACCATGTAGTCCGGGAAGCAGGGCTGGCCAGCAGCTCGAGCGTCAGCAGAAATAGCGGCGGCAACCGGGCCGGACTCTCGAATCACCAGCGCTCCGCCCAAGGTTGGTGGCGGCATCTGATCTCTGGCCCGTTTCTTCGCCTTCTCTTTTTCGGCTCTCTGCTTCTCGGGATCTTCGAGCTTCTTTCCCTCAGCTCTCGCCTTCGCCTTCTCGGCGGCTTCCTTCTCGGCTGCCTCTTTCTCAGCCTCGGTCTTCTCGGCAGTCTCTTTCTCGGCTTCTGCCTTCTCGACGGTTTCCTTCTCGGCAGTCCTCTTCTCGACTGCCTCCTTCAGGGCATCTAGGGCCTGTTGCCTGGCTGGGTTCTGGTTCTGCGGCACTGAGGAGGAAACTGGCGGTGTAGTGCCTTGAACAATTGGTGGTGCCATAGACCCGTCACCTTGCAAGGCATCTAGTGGGGCGCTAGTCGGTGCGGCGCCTCTGTGCGCGTCGCTCAGTGGATAGGCATCTGTGATGGTGGCATCTGTCATAGTGGCATCCGTGGTGGTGGCATCTTCTACCCGCTGCTCGGCAGCGGGATTCTCTTGTGCGGCAGCCCCTGTGCTGGGCCGCTCTTGCTCTGCTTCTGGCCGCTCGTGGGCGGTGTTGTCTTGCATCTCTTGATCTTGGTTCTCCTCGGCATGGCTAGCCGGAGGAGAAGGGGGTCTCTCATGGTGTGCAGCAGTGTCCTGTGCTGCTGACTCTGACTCTGCTCCTTGAGCATCCGTGGTCTGTGCATTGGCAGCAGCTGCATTGGCGGTGTCGTCCTCATCATCGTCGAGGTTGATCAGAGGTACTGGTGGCTTATTGGCCTGGTCGGGCGCGAGAACGTCATTCGCGTCCATGGGAGGTCTGCCAAGAAAGAAAGAATCAGAAATTAGAAGGAGATTGGGGAAAACAGCACAGCGCGAGAGGAGAGACGACCGAGAAGAAAACTTACGCAGTGGTGGAAGGGAGCTTTCGCCTCGGCTTCTTCGCGACCGCCTTGGTCGGCTTCTTCTTCTCGGCTGGCTTTTTCCTCTTGGCGGGAGGCTCTTGGGCGCCGCTGCCAGTCCGCTTGCGTGTGTCAGGAGCGGCAACGGACAGAGGCTTGACGACAAGGGCCGTTTTGCCCTCGTTCCCATCTTCATCTTCATCATCATTCTCCTCAGCGACCTCATCTGTGGATTCAAAAGATAAGAAGAAAATCAGGAACAGCAAACAAGGGATTGACGCTTCTCGCAAACAAGCGAAGTGAGTACGTTGTTACCTTCGAATTCGTCTTCAGACCAATCGCGAAGAGACGGTTCGGCCTCGCGTTTCTCCGTCGTTGGGGAGCGAGGGAGATTGATCTGATCCGCGGCATCGAAGGAGGGCACATCGTCCTCCTCGCGATCGGCAGAGAAGTTGCCATCGAAGCGCTCGCAGCTTTCAATTTTCTGGCGAGTAAGGATCTGAAAAACAGAGAAGGGTCATAGATTAGCCGAGTATCAGGAAGGAATTCTACTCGGATAGGCGTGCAGACACAAAGCACACTAAGCCTAGGCAGCTCACTAATTGTTTCTACCCGGAAAGGCGTGCAGACACAAAGCACACTAAGCCTAGGCAGCTCACTAATTGTTTCTACCCGGAAAGGCGTGCAGGCACAAAGCACACTAAGCCTAAGAATTGTTCCCGAGTAGGCTACCCGACAAGGCGTGCAAACACTAAAGCACATTACGCCTAGGCGATTCGGCTAAGTATCCTACTCGGTGCAGAAGACAATGGCTACTCGCGGCAAGAAGAAGAATCATCTACTCGGAAAGCATATGCAGAAAACAGAGTAAGGAGGACGTACCCGCTCAATCGGCTTCGTGCGGCTATACGGGACGAACCCGTACTGCCAATTGTCGCCGAGGTTCGTCATCAAGATGGCCCTTGCGTGCCCGGGAACATCAATGTTGTCGATCTCGATGGTTGTCGTCCTGGTGCAGTCGCGGGGGCCTCCCATGTAGCACATGAGATGGCAGCGCTCCTGCTGAGGCAGCACTCGGCGCTGGATCCAGCAAGCCACCGGATCATCATTCTTGAGGCCTTGCTCTATCAGCCAGCCAAGCCTCTTCTCTATCTCGATGGCGTTGTCGTCATTGGCGGGCTTCTCCTTCCAGTTCTTCCCGGTGGGAGCACGGAGGCTCCAGGCGGGAAGGTTGATCCTGTCATTTACCTGGGCTCCTTCGGCGGCGGGGATGTTCTTGACGTAGAAGAATGTCTTCTGCCACAGTCGAACGGAGTCCAGCCCCTTGACACGGGGGTGGTTCGTCCCGGACCGCTGCACCATCATGGCGCAGCCGGTGTCGGTTGCGCGGCCGACGCCCGCGCTGTCCTTCTTCCCGACAGTCTGCTGGCAGAGGTGGAAGTACCTCAGCCAGGTATCCGACGTCGGGTGGATGCCGAGGAAGGCCTCGCACACCACGGCGTGGTAGGCGAGGAAAACGACGGCGTTCGGCGGCAGATGATGCATCTGAAGGCCGAAGTGGTCCAGAAACTTACGGAGGAACTCGGAGGCCGGCAGTCCGAAGCCGCGCTCGAAGTGCGACATAAACACGACGCGCTCACCCTCCCGCGGGGTTGGCACGGCTTCATCGTCAGGCGCCCGGCACTCCACGCCGGGAGGAACTCTCCTGGTATTCACGAGCCAGGCGAAATCTTCACTTGGGACGATTGAGCCCGCCCAGCCGGCTTTAGCCATCGTTGCAAGTAGGAGGAGTGGAAGAAATTGGACGGAGTTGGATGGGCGAATTGAGTCCGCGGCGGCGCGAAAGCTTGCGCGGCGGCGGAGAGCTCGGTGGCGGAGGAAAGCAGAGGACGAAAGAGGAATAGTGCAAGGGAAGGGGAAAAGGAAGTTACCGGCGGGGGTATTTATACCTTCTCCGCGGGTTTACCGTTACTATCGTGGAAGTGGGATCGATCGTGCCGTGTGGCGGGATCTGTGGCCGGCTAGAAACGCACACAAGCGCAGGATGCGCGCGTAATGGCCGCAATTGATCCCACCACCAAATCGTGGCCAGTTATTACTCTTGATGGGACGTGACGAGTGGGTGGGCCCACTACCTGGAAACTGGGCGCGTGGCACGATGTGTCGTGGGCAGCGAAACGACAGGGTCGTGGATGCTTGACACGCGTCCGGCTGCGGCACGAACGGCTGGATGGTGCTCTGCGCCGCAACGGCTCAATTCAAGAAAATTCTCTAAGTCTTTTTACTCGGTTACAGAGTAGAAAGCAAGTGCTACTCGGAAGACAAGAGACAGAAGATACTTGTCAGAGTGCTACTCGGAGGCCGTTTACTCGGCATCTTGAGGTTCAAGGGCTATGAGGCAAAGATTGATTTTAAGCTGGCAGAGCCTAGTGAACGAGTTCGCAAGACTCAACCAGCTTCGGGGATTGCTGTCGGGGGGTTACCCCCGAGTAGGGTAAAGGCAAAGGGTAAAGGCGCCTTTCAGAAGAGAGGTTTGGTCGAGTAGCCGACTACCTGGTACTCGCTACCCGGTCGACTGCTACTCGGTCTCACCTCAAGATGACCAGAAGGAAGAATCATTCAAGTTCTCTATGTTTGAGTAGAAGAGTTGGCCCGAGTACAATTGGCGGGAACAATTGGCGGGAACCTACTCGGGCCAGAAAGTCAAAGGAGCCGTTCTGACATAGGATCCCGCGTATCCTGGGTCCGTACTTGGCAGCATTCGAACTACTGTTCATCTGGGACCGGCATGCCTGACAGTGACAGCATGGAAGCAGGCCGTGGCAGGATAAGGGGGGCCTACTCAGTGCTTAGGTACAGTGATACCAGTCTGTCCCCTAGTTTTGCCCAACGACTTTCCAGATGAAGCCAAGGTTAGGAACCAAAGCTGTCAGCGGGAACCCGGAAGAAGGACGATGTGCACACAATGTCGACACTTGTCCATGTTTGGACGTATCCGGCTGGGCACCATGTATATAAGGTGCCCCGCCGCCTCCTGCGTGAGGGGAGAGCACATATCGCATACTGGATCGCGCATAAACCCTAGGAATCCTAAGTTCTTGACCTAGCTCTACTCGGAGAGAGGAGAGTGGCTACTCGGTAGCTGGAACCTTGTACTGTGGCTACTCGGAGAGATACCAAAATATACAAAGAAAGGCAGGAGTAGGGGTTTTACCTTCTCACGAGGGCCCTGAACCTGGGTAGATCGTGTTGTTCGCAGTGTTTACTTCGTACCTCACGCGGCTACTCGTCGCGTGATCCCTCCCCGAGCACCTCCAGCGTCCTTCATCCCCACATCTTTAGCCATCCCATGGCATCTGCCGTGACACCACCACGACATATTGCTCTTTCTCCTAACAATGCTTTGCAGCAATATATGGAGGACCACGATAGTGATGTCTTTATGGAAGAGAGAAATGAGATTGACGATATTCTTCTTTGTTAACCGGTGATCCTGAAACTTAATTTACCCGTCGAAGACTTGGGTACAACATTATCACCCAAGGAGGATCTTGTATTTGATTTAAAATCGTTGCCTGATGATATTAAATATGCTTATCTTTATGATAAGAAAATATATCTTGTTATTATTAGTGCTAAACCTTTAGGTGAAGAAGAGGAAAGATTACTGGGAATTCTGAAGAAACACCGTGGAGCTATTGGATATACTCTTGATGATTTGAAGGGAATTTCTCCTACTATATGTCAGCATGCTATTAATATTGAGCCTGATGCAAAGCCAGTAGTTGAACATCAACGCCGTTTAATTCCTAAGATGAAGGAAGTGGTAAGAAATGAGGTATTAAAACTTTTTGATGCTGGTATTATTTTTCCTATTGCTGATAGTAGATTGGTGAGCCATGTGTATTGTCTCCCTAAGAAGGGAGGAATGACTGTTGTGCCTAATGAATACAATGAGCTCATTCCACAAAGAGTAGTAGTTGTTTATAGAATGCGCATTGATTTTAGAAAGGTTAATAAAGTTACTAATAAAGATCAATATCCTTTACCCTTTATTGATCAAATGTTAGAGAGGTTGTCTAAGAAAACTCATTTTTGCTTTCTTCATGGTTATTCTGGGTTTTCTCAAATTTCTGTTAGGAAGCAAGATCAAGAGAAAAAACATTTACTTGTACTTATGGTACTTATGCTTATAGAAGTATGCCTTTTGGTTTGTGTAATGCTCCTGCTACTTTTCAAAGATGCATGTCTGCTATTTTTCATGGTTTTTGTGAAGAAATTATGGAAGTATTCATGGACGATTTTTCCGTCTATGGAACTTCTTTTGATAATTGTTTGCACAACCTTGATAAAGTTTTGCAGTGATGTGAGGAGACTAATCTTGTTCTTAATTGGGAAAAATGTCACTTTATGGTGAATGAAGGAATTTTCCTTGGACATACAATTTCTAAAAGAGGTATTGAAGTTGACAGACCTAAAGTGGGATCCATAGAGAAAATGCCCAATCCTAGGGATGTTAAAGGTATTCGTAGTGTTCTTGGTCATGCTGGTTTTTATAGGAGGTTTATTAAAGATTTCTCTAAAATATCAAAGCCTCTTACTAATCTTCTTCAAAAAAGATGTACCATTTGTTTTTGATGATGATTGTAAGGAATCTTTTGAAACTTTAAAGAAGGCTTTAACTACTGCTCCTATTGTTCAACCGCCTCATTGGAATTTACCTTTTGAATTTAAGTGTGACGCTAGTGATTTTGCTATAGGTGCTGTTCTTGGACAACGCATAGATAAGAAGTTGAATGTTATTCATTATGCTAGTAAGACTCTTGATGTTTCTCAAAATAATTATGCTACCACTGAAAAAGAGTTCTTAGCTGTAGTTTTTGCATGTGATAAGTTTAGGCCTTATATTGTTGATTCAAAGGTTACTATTCATACTGATCATGCTGCTATTAGATACCTTATGGAAAATAAAGATGCTAAGCCTGGGCTTATTAGATGGGTGTTGCTTTTACAAGAGTTTGATTTGCATATTGTGGATAGGAAGGGTGCTGAAAATCCTGTTGCCGATAACTTGTCTAGATTGGAAAACATTACTTTTGATCCTATTCCTGTTAATGATAGTTTTCCAAATGAATAGTTGGCTGCAATAAAGGTAAAACCCCAAGATAGTCCATGGTATGCGTGTTATGCTAACTTTATTGTTTCAAAGTATTTGCCTCCAACATTTACAACTCAACAAAGAAGAAAATTCTTCTATGATTCGAGGCATTATTTTTGGGATGACCCATATTTATATAAAGAAGGAGTAGATGGTATTATGACAAGATGTGTACCAGATCATGAACAACGTGAAATATTGATGAAGTGCCATGGTAGTGATTATGGAGGACATCACGCTGGAGATAGAACCACACAAAAGGTTCTACAATCAGGTTTCTATTGGCTACCCTCTTTAAAGATGCACGTAAATTTATTTTATCTTGTGATGAATGTCAAAGAGTAGGTAATATTTCTAGATGTAATGAAATTCCTATGAGTTATTCTCTTGTTATTGAACCTTTTGATTGTTGGGGATTTGACTTTATGGGTCCTTTTCCTCCTTCGAATGGTTATACTCATATTCTTGTTGTTGTTGATTATGTTACTAAGTGTGTAGAAGCTATATGTACTAAAAGTGTTGATGGTGAGACCTCTATAAAAATGCTTAAATATGTTATTTTCCCTAGGTTTGGTGTGCCTAGATATCTTATGACTGATGGAGGTTCTCATTTTATGCAGGTGGTTTTAGAAAGACCCTTGCTAAATATGATGTTAATCATAGAATTGCCTCAGCTTATCATCCTCAAACCAGTGGGCAAGTAGAATTATCAAATAGAGAAATTAAATCTATGTTGCAAAAGACTGTTAATAAATCTAGGAAGAATTGGTCAGATAAGTTGAATGATGCTTTATGGGCTTATAGAACTGCTTATAAAAATCCTATGGGTATGTCTCCTTATAAAATGGTTTATGGAAAAGCTTGTCACTTCCCTTTAGAGTAAGAACACAAAGCTTATTGGGCAGTGAAAGAATTAAATAAAGATTTTAAACTTGCGGGGAAGAAAAGAATGCTTGATTTGAACCATTTAGATGAATGGAGATGTTAAGCTTATGAAAATGCCAAGCTCTTTAAAGAGAAAGTTAAACAATGGCATGATAAAAGAATCCTTAAAAGAGAGTTTCATGTTTGGTGAGAAAGTTCTACTGTATCGGTCTCGTCTCAGATTTTTTGCAGGAAAATTACTCTCCCGATGGGAAGGACCTTATGTTATCGAAGAAGTGTATCGTTCGGGTGCAATCAAAATTTCTTCCCTCAAAGATAACACTACACAAGTGGTAAATGGACAAATACTCAAACATTGTATTTATGGGGATTCCTATGATGAAGATGTGGATGTTATTCAAGCAATGACTCCGGAGAAGTTGATTAGGGGGAAGATTCCAGAATCTGCAGAGTCTGTTTTGGAATAGGTAACCGTTCTGTTAAGAAAAAGTTCGCGAAATACCTTCTCAGTTATAAATTATAGATTTTTGGAAAATTTAAAAATACCGAGCCGAAGAGGAGTTGGATAAGGTGCCCGGAGGCACCACACCATGAGGGGGCGCGGGCCCACCCTTGGCCGCGCCACCCTATGGTGTGGGCTCCTCGGAGCCCCTCTCCGACTCGTTTTCGACCTTGACTTCCCTTTCTTTACGCATATTTTTGCTATATAACCCCCCGGACCCCTCGAGGTTCGTATATCGTTTTCTCGTCGTGTTTCTGTTTCGAGCTGTTTATGCCAGGATCTGTTTTCAGTTTTAGAAGCATCATGGTCTCTGCCAACAACAAGGGGAAGGGATCGAAGGAAGATGATCTCCAAGACCGCAAGCCGGAGGAGGAGATCGAGAGTGGATTTGAAGGAGATGTAGAAGAAAACCCACGAGTGCATCCATGCGCCACCATCGCAAGCATTGGAGTAGTTTCAAAACCTCAAAAGAAAACGGCGAGGATGAGCACCGGAGGGAAGGCCCTACGTCACTGCTTAGCTTCAAGGACACCCCTTTCAGGCATAAAGAAACATTTTCGTACTTTAATTCATGAGTATCAATCTAGGAGGGTACCCGAGGCATATTTTTCTTCTCGCTTGGATATGGATCGTTCTAACCGTGCAGATGAAGGAAGCTCTCAACCTAAGGAAGAGTGGGGGGAAATCTTGGTGGCTGGGAATCACAGACTGACAGGCATGCAAACCATATTGATCACAATACGGACGTGATGCGTATGCTTATGTTCGCAATTGAAGACCTGAAGAAATGAATTGATTGGGTCATTGAGAAGGATTCACCACCACCACCGAAGAATTGATTCGTCATTGGTATTGGCATCCCCTTGGCTTGTTCCAAGCTTGGGGGAGTGCCGCGGAATCACCTTTATCTTTCACCCTTTTTACCTTTTAGTGGAGTCACATCGTGAGTAGAGGAAATATCATATATTATGGTTTGCAATATGGAAGTGTTGCTCCTTAGTTGGTTATCGTTGTATCCTTTGGTTTGAGTTGCCGTAATGAAATATTAATGAGAAGTTTCATCATCTACTTGTTTCACTTTATTTTAGTTTGCATTTTTTGTTATGTGATTGATCTTGTTATTAGTATTGGTATCAATTCTGGAGTTTCTAGATTATCTAGTTGGTTTTTGCAAACTTAGCATTGGTCAGTGGCAACAATTCGTTGAGACTTAAGTAGAAAAGAGGGAGTTGCATGTAGATATATTATTCCATGATCTTTGTTATTTGTTAGCTCATAATCTTAGTATTCTCAAATAAGTTTGTTTGCACCTTCAAGGAAGATTGCATGATTGGTTTTATCATATATGTTTTTGTTTGTTTTGCTTCGATTCTTATGCTTGCTACCCAACCTTGCTAGCCAAAAACCTGTACTGAGAGGGAATGCTTCTCGTGCATCCAAACCTTGAGCCCAAAACCTTGCCATTTTTGTCCACCATACCTACCTATATGTGGTATTTCACCGCCACTCCAAGTTAATTGCTTGCGTGCTACCTTTAAACCTTCAAAATTTACACCCGTTTTATGCTCATGTTTTGGCTCATGAGGACGAAAATAGAGAATCTTTATCTCACTTGTTGATTAGATTTCACACCCTGGACTAGTGGCTTCATCCGCTTATCCAAATGCTAGAAGAGATGGCAGCGGGGTTCCCAACCCTAAATAATAATACAAATTCTCTTTACTCTTTTTGCACCTGATTTATCATTCAAAGCATAATTGTGTAAACAAAAGAGAAAGAGGGATGACCTTCTATACCAGTTGCATCCTTCTATGGGAGCCGCTCTTGTGAAGTCTAGTTGGCTTGTGACGTATTGTATTTTCTATTTGCCATTCGTTGACATAAACATACACCTCTCAAAATTTAGACACTCCTCCATGGTTTGTAATTGTTGGCAGACACCCGAGAATTCGGTTAGCCATGGTTTGTGTAAGAAAGGTTGGGAGGAGTGTCAACCATTTTATACCTCTGTTTTACAAAATAAAAGCTCTAGCACATGAGTGATCAATGCTTCCCTCTGCGAAGGGCCTATCTTTTACATTTATGTTGAGTCAGTAAACCCACTTCTTTCTGTCTAAGCAAGAATTTGAGTTGTTGTGATTCATCCAACTACATGTTGATTTACTCAATCATGTTCTCAATTCTTCCTTGTTTCTGCAAATGCTTTTATCTGTTTCAATACCACTTTGAAAGTTACCGATGTTTGCAAAGAGACCGTTATAATTGAGCACGATAAACTCTGCAATATAGCTCTAGTATAAAAGACTCTGGTCGAAAGATAAGTACACTGTTAATTTTTCTTTGACCAAGAATGAAGTTTGCCTCTACCAATTGTGATTTACATTTTGAACCTTTATTGTTACTTTACTTGTTTCAAGTTTAATTATATGAGAGGAGTTTCTGTCTAAAATGACTTGTTCTTTGTAGATGTGATGCCTCTTGTCCGTATTTTATTTTATCGACACCTCACTCCATAAATCTGTGGTCATGTTACTGAGTTCAGTTTCGCTTGGGGACAAGCGAGGTCTAAGCTTGGGTGGAGTTGATACGTCTATTTTGTATCATTGTTTTATGTTGTTATTTTCTATTACTCATCGATATATTTCATGTTATGATGCATCCCTTATGTTATTTTATCTTATTTTGCATGTTTCATAATTTTTGGAGAATAAACAACGGGACCAGAATTCTGATGGAAAAAAGCACCGCCGAGATACCATATTTCAGAAGATCAGAAGAAGAGGGGAGGACACCAGAGGTATCTTAGAAGTTCAGAAGAGGGAGCCAGCCACAAGGAGAGTCGGAGGGGGCCCACACCATGGGGTGGCACCCCCCGTTGGCCGCGCCGCCACATGGTGTGGCCACACTGGTCCACCGCTGGTGGAGATCTTTCGTGTACTTGACCCCCAGGGAACCCTAAACCCAGACCATGATCGAAGAATTATTCTGCCGCCGCCTCGGGGCGGAAAACACGTGAGAGAGAAAAGCTCTCTAGCAGGTAGAAATCTGCCGGGGAAATTCCTCTGCGGACAGGGGAAATCGCCGCCATTGTCACCGTCATCACTCTGGGCATCATCAAGATCGGCATTGTCATCATCATCACCACAAACACCATCACCCTCATAATCCACCGTCATCCCGCTGTAACAATTAGGGGCCTCTATCGTTGTTTTACATTAGATCTCTCTCCCAGTGTGGATTACTTGTTAATAGTTGATGCTTGTGAGATTTATCGGTGTTAGCACTTTATGACCAGATTGTTATCATCCATTATATCACCTCTGATTATGATCCATATGATGTCTTGTGAGTAGTTCGTTCAGTTCTTGAGGACATGGGAGAAGTCATGATGTTAGTAGTGAAGTTATGTTGAAGTAATATCTCGTGGTTCGATATTTAAGTTGTGGTGCTATTCTTCTAGTGGTGTCATGCTAACGTCGACTACATGATACTTCACCTTTATGGGACTAGGAGGATGCATGGTGTATTTGGCTACTAATTGTGGGGTTGTCGGAGTGACAGAAACCTAAACCCCCATTAGGAAACCAATGCACGAGGGAGCGTAGAATCCTGGAGTTTTAAGGCTGTGGGTAGTTTTATCTTAATTACTTTCTTGTATTTGCAGATGCTTACGAGGGGTATAATCACAAGTATGTATTAGTTCTATTTGGGAGGTTCATTAGCATAAGTTCACCCACACAACACTTCACGAACCAATGGATATTAAGCAACCGTAACGAAGCGAAAACACTTGACGAAATTCCCATGTGTCCTCGAGAACATTTGGTAGTCATAAGTAATACAACCGTCTTGTCCTTTGCTCTCAAAAGGATTGGGCCACTCGCTGCAATATTATTTACCGCACTTTATTTACTCACACTTTATTTATCTGCTATATCAAAAACCTCCAAAAAACCCGTTTGCTAGTGTTTACAGTGAATCCTCTATCCAACGTGCTTGTCAACACCTTCTGCTCCTCGTTGGGTTCGACACTCTTATTTATCGAAAGTTCTACGATACACCCTCTGTACTTGTGGGTCATCAATCCTACACTTGGTCAAATATGCAGAGAGAGCCCTTGCCGGAGCAGCTAGATTGGTTTTTCTCTAGTTCCAATTGGATCTCCGACTATCCCAACACTTTAGTCCTTACTCTTGCTAATTCTAGCTTAGATCATGTTCCTTGCGTGATTAACATTGACGCCAACATTCCAAAAGCTAAACTGTTCAGGTTTCATAACTATTGTGTGGATTTACCTGGCTTTATGGATTCTGTAGCTAGGTGTCACGACCCCGGACCCAGAGATATACATACTGTTATGTGCTTCTAGCCATGGACTCACAAGGGCTTCAGGGTTACCAGCCCCGGCCACAACAAATAACGGCAGGCAGACTGGATTCATCGGCACGTAGTCCGGATCCCCAGTCTACTACTCCTTGTATCCATGCTATTCATAACCAACTATGCATATCAAAGCGTCCACGAATCGCATGAAACTGAAGGAAACGGGACCAAAGCTATGCAGAGATGCTATGTGTCCAGAAAGTGCAACAACAATCGAGGGTTACTGGGGTCACCTCGCCCCAGGCCGAATCACATCGGCAGGCGGGCTCGGACATGGATCATCGGCTCCACAAACCCTCGACTGCGACAACTATGCAGGCATAGCCAAAACTGTATAACAATGAGCTCGAAACCAACAACCGATCAAAGCAGCACTCTAGACATGAAACTTTATTAACAGGTGTTAATAAAGTATAGCTTACAAACAGAGGTCACACGACCCAACATTACATCAGACAACGGAAGGCAAATTATGTTGTTAATCAACAAGAACCAAAAAGGCCTAAGAGGCTCAACATAAGGCGACGTCCCAGCCCATAGATTCCAGGCTGCTACCTGGGAACCCCAAACTACTCGTCGATGTCCACGTTGAACCACCACTGAAGTGACGAACTCCACCTGAACCAAAATTAAGCAAACCTGAGTACGGGAGGTACTTAACAAGACTTAGTTAACCTATTATATATCTGCTGGTTTCAGAAAGGGTTTTATGAAGGTTGTTTTACGTAAAGCAATCTTTATTTTCCAAATCGAGGAGGAATAGCACGTCTCATAGAAGGTTTTCAAAACAGATGAGAACTCATCTACTGTAATCATCATCTTTTACGTCACGTTCAAGTTATCTATGGTCTTTACATTCACCAAGTCGTCCTTAACTGTGGACACGGCTTTTCGAAAAGATTGCCCTGTAGGGATGTACACTTTACCCACACGTACCATCCGACTCTTAGCGCCACATGTACGTTCTTCCATGGAACGCGGCAGAGGGTGGCTGGCCACGACCTTTACCTTACCCGACCCTATCCATGAGTCAACCCAAGACAGGGCCACCCCGTCAACAGGGAGTTGGCCATCCTCCTGACGGCACCTGTCTCTATGAGGCAGGGTCAAGATCCGTGTACGTCCATCACTTGGCCCCGGTCATGCCCTAGCGGAGCATTTTGTTTTGAAAACCGTTTAAAAGGTTTTATTTGCGGTACCGAATGGAAAACTCAAACTATGTGACTCATGGATCTGGCCAAACAAGTTAGTTGGTCGAGCGCGGTTACTTAGACCCCGCGTGTGGTTGCACGCTCAGTCTTGGCTTCCGCTCGAGACCGTAATCCTAGGGTTGGCGAGTATAGGACGAACAACCACTTCCCAAGTGGCCTCCCATACCATCCTTAGTCAAGTTATCCACACAAATCTCATCTCACCACGTCATCATATCATACTAGGTTATCGCATCTCTGATTCATCAACCGGATGGAGCAGAGGTAACAAACATGTAAAGCTAAGCAAAGCAGATATGAGGCTCTGGCGATGCGCACAAGCAAATCTATGGCGGCTAGGAGCAGTGGATCAGGATATTGAGGCAATGCAGTATATAGGTGAACTATATCTATTAGCATCAAATACTTTGGAAGCGAATGCAAAGTACGAGATTCAAATGTTGTTCGAAAGCATATATGAGCAGATAAGAGGTTATGATTGCCTTGGTTATAAGAAAACCAATAAAAATCCTCTGGAATAAGTGCTTGACTTGTCGGTTAAAATCAAGTATTCGTCATTGGAGTTGTTGGCCTTCACTTCGGAGTCGCGTTCTACCGAGGGGGAAACAACACCGAAACAAAGAAGAACAATCAACCATGGCATCGATGCAATGCACAATATGTATGCATGAGAAAATTAATGCACTGAAATAAAGCCCTAAACATGTTCGTTGGGTTGCTAGGGTTTGTATGGAAAATATGCAGTTTTACTGAAATTAGCCCGAAATAGACCCCGGAGGGCAATTTGGGTCATTATGGAAGTGAGTGCAATTTTAATAGCTCAAATGGGTTTAAAAACATCATAAATGGATTGCATATGTCATTTTGAGCATTTTGGTATATAAATTTTAATTTTCTAATTTTAGTGAATAAAAACTTATTTTCCATTTTTAAATGAATAAACAACATTAAATAATGTTCAAAAATAAACTTTCTCAAACATGTGTGAAAATGGTATATTTGGGTAGCTCACATTTTTCTGATCAACTTCATACTTTATTTTATTTTTCTGAGTAATATAACATTAGTTATTGAATTATCAATTTTCATTCTTTTTCTGGAATAAAAGATAAAACTGAATTATGACGTCATGATGACGTAGGGATGACGTCATCAATGACCAAATTGGCTCTGCCGCGATGCAATCGGGCAAACCGGCAAGCGATTCCCAAATCGCTGAGCACCACCGCGAAGATGAGGCCACGGGGAGCCAGAGGGTGGTGGCGGAAGGACCAAATGGTCACCGGCGGCGAGCCGGCGAGCATCCGCGCGGCTGCGGTGATGGAAGCACGCCGGGGAGGGGTTTCCGAGGGAAAGGGAGAGGGCTGAGGACATGGGGAGGCTCACCCGAGAACGAGGAAGCTGGTGGAGGGGTCGGAGGGGGCCGGAGCTGCCAGAGTCGCCGGCGGTGAGCTCGGGAACCGACGGCCATGGCGGACGACATCGACGGAATTCATCCCTCTCCGGCCTTCTTGGCGGCTCTGCGGGCTTGAGGACAAAGAAGGGACCACGGAGGAGCTGTAGGGACGGACGGTGGGCCTCGGGGTGGTCCACATAGACGGCGATTCGACGGCGGCTGGAGGTACAGTAGAGCTAGGGTTTGGTCTTCGGGAGAAGGTTATAGAGAGAGAGAGGGAGAGGATGACGGCGAGTGAGAGCAAGAGGAGGGGTCACGGCATCGACCTGGAGGCCTCATCCCCTCGCAGGCGCCGATCATGGCGTGGAACGGACGGCCAGGGAGGCTCCACCGAGCAGCTCCCGTCGGTGAGGAAGAAGACAAAGGAATTCTTCAGATAACCCCTAGAACTTTTCAAAAATTGCGAAGAGGTCCTTTTCCATTTAACAACAGAGCAGAAACCATTGATTTGAGGGCCTTTTTGCAAACAGAAAAATTGGCAAAAATAGTTTTTGGAAACCTCATAAAATTTCCAACAAAACCATGTATTTCTTTGGTGTAATTGAAATATTTTTCAGAACAAAACTTTGGAAACCAAAATAAGTACTATCTGTGGTATTTTCTCAAACCATTTAAATTCAAGTTTTAAATTGGTTCAAACATGGTTTAAATTGTTGTTCATGCATGTATGAGATGAACACAACACCACACACCCTATTGTAGCAAAATTTGGGATGTTACTCTAGGGCTTGGAATAAGTAATCAGTAAAGTCTTCAAGCTCAGGTATTGTGACGGAAAATTTTAAAGGGTTAAGATATGATTTGAAAAAGTGGCATTTAAGTTTGTCAAGATTAAAGCAACTGGTTGTTGATGTCTACGCATGCTTCTATTATTGTAGAGAGTGTTGGGCCTCCAGGTGCAGAGGTTTGTAGAATAGCAGCAAGTTTCTCTTAAGTGGATCACCCAAGATTTATCGAGCTCAGGGAGGTAGAGGTAAAAGATATCCCTCTCAAGCAACCCTGCAATTAAGATACAAGAAATCTTTTGTGTCCCCAACACACCTAATACAATTGTCAGTTGTATAGTTGCACTAGTTCGGCGAAGAGATAGTGAAATACAAGTAATATGGATGATTATAAGTGATAATAGCAATCTGAAATAAAAATGGAAGCAAGCAAAATGTAGCAGAACTGGTTGTAAATGGTGTTTCAATGCTTAGAAACAAGTCCTAGGGATCATACTTTCACTAGTGGACACTCTCAGACTAGCCATAGTGGTGGTATCATAGCTAGTATCATGCAACTTGGCCCCACAAAAAAGCTGACGTGGCTGCTAAGTAATGAAGAAAGAGAGTGTAGTGGTATCTACCTATGTTACGGTATCATAGCACATAAAACTAGATATTTTAATAACAACTAAATCTTGTACACATATTTATATTGGGATTCTACAAAACAATAAATACTATGTGGCTATGATACTACTACATGATACTATGCACTATAGGGGTAGTATCATGCATTAGTATCATATGCATGATACTAATATATGATACTCTCCACTATGGCTAGTCTCAATAATCTTATATTTACTAATTGGAGGCACCTTTAAAGCCTACATGTTAATCCACGTCACTAAAATTAATTAAGATGTTGGATCTAACTTTTACGGCTAGGATGTGCTCTGTAAAACAATGTTATGTAGGACGTCGCAAATATTCTGACACGATAGCCAAACATGGAGTTATACATGTGAAGAAAAAAACAATGAGGTAGTTACGATCTGGACTCTTGAATTTGGCTGATATTAATTAGGCTAGCTGTTATCGATTGGCCACTAGCATCAACCGTGGGAAATAAGAAGTTCCGTGAGAAACAAAAATTAGCATCGCACTCTAAAAGAAAAAAAAACAACGAGATGGGAATACCGACTTCAGACGGTCGAGTCGCAGAACTGAACGGAACGACTTTCCTCTAGCTGAAAAAAATAATTAAGGGCAGAAATCTCCGTCTTCCTGTGCTAATGCGCAGCCGCGCGGACCTGGGCTGACACCCTTGAGGCCTTGATGCCTCCATGCGTCCAAGGCAGGACATGGCAGGAGTTTACGTCTTCTCCTGTGCCGGCAGTAGCGGACGAATTGGTGACAATATCAACATCTCCCTTTTGTGCACGGTAGGGAAAAAGTTTGCGCTCGGTAGTACCGATCCAACTTGCCAACATCCTCAACATCCCCAATGCTGAACTATCTAATGTTACGCGGTCCCATCTAATCAGTTATCCAGGAGCTTCTTGGTTAATTCAATGGTCGTGTAGACAGCCAGCTACCTCCGGCCATGTTACAAACCTGAGATAAAATTCCATGAATGGTTGGAGCCTAGATTGATCATCGGGATTTGCATATCACTGCATGCGTGTCGGCATGTTCACTCTATATTTATGCCATCCAGGTGAGGTGTGGACTGTATGATATAAGGTGTGAGATATATGTGGAAAAGCATATAGAGCTTTTAGATAATTATCTTCACAGTTCTGACGTAGAAGTATAAAACGTTCTGTATGATGTTCATTCATTTCAAGATAGGTTAGTTAGTAGAAAAGTTTATCTATCCCAGCTGAACTTATGTGCGCATCTCGAAAAGAATAATTATTTGTGCAATACTCTAAAAACTATATGCCACTATGTACCGTGTTACTTTGTATTTGCAGTATCACAGAAAAATTAAACATACTTGAGCTAATTAGTAGTTCGCCATTGTAGGTACGGTGCATGCATGCAAGTAACCAGAGAAGAGGGTGAACTCAACATACCAATCCAACCTCCACATTTTTTAGGCTAAGGTAATAATTCTTTGTTGAAATTGGAAATACATGTAAGCATTAAACATATGCATGTATTTCTCTTTGACCATATTGATGCTTTTAGATCATACCAATTTTATGACCATCCACATACTATCCCCAAAACTTTCTATTTATGGTTTTGTATACATATTCTTTTGCCCTATTATCTACTATTGACCATTACATTTTTTTTCACTTTGGTTAGAAAAACTGTGTGCTACTGTAGGACCAACCAATATATAATCGGTAGGATCAACTCCAAATAATTTGTAGGGCACTAGGCGTGAGGGCAGATGCCTCATGCGGTCATGCCGTGTCAGAGCACACTACACTCCACCATATCGTTAGATGAAAAAGGCAGGGCAGCACCTGAACATTGCAGCATTCAGTAATTATATATTAGTTTGACATTAATAAAAAAATAATGTTTCTGCAACTCATCAAAAACCAAAATGTAACAGACCCAAAACTGAAAGAAAAAAAATTCATCGAACTTCTCCCGATCGGAAAGAAACATGGAAAATAAAAAATCTCAATATTTAAAAATCTAGAAATTATGCACCCACCAATTCCTTTTCGAGTGTCTCCTAACCAAATCATATGAAGAAGCCATTTATAATTAAAAGTGCATCCGGCAATGAGTAGCTGCTGCACATGGTGCTGGCTTAACTGATGAAGATTATTTTCATGAGTATTTGGAGAAATATGTTTTCCTTAGTCCTGAACATTAGAGGTCAATTCGAGGTCAATTTTGCATCTAAACAATGTATTACTAGGTGCAGATTAATATTTCGTGTTGGTGTATTCATGATGGTCTGAGTGAAATGGAAAGTCTCCACTTGGATTTAATTTCCATTCAGCTATATAATTTTGTTTCAGGTATATTATCTTATCTATTTGCATGAAGTTTCAATTCAGATAAAAGCATCTCAGCATACCATCCAAAAGTTTATTTTATTGACATTTTCACAAATTGACAACTTTGAGTGTAGGTGAGCCATTGAATATATGTTACAAACCCTTATCTATTATGTTCAAAATAATAATCTCAGCTAGATGCCTTGGCAACATTGTGATATATGAATTCTATGCTTTTGGACAGATTGGTTTGATGCTCTGGGATGATCAACAATGCCAACATTTACCTTTTTTAATCTTTGTTCTTTTCTGTGCTCGGCATTGTGTTCACCGCACCCTCTATGGTACTCCAAAAGACTATGAAAGATCAGGCCATTCTTTGTTTACATAAGGGTCTATTAATGTCAAAAATTAAATTTGGATATGTGTAAATCAGATAATTTCGCAACCACAGATGCAAGTGTAGCTGAGTAATCGGGTTTATTTTTGGAATAATGCAGGCACTTAAGGTAATGCAATAAGGTTTATAAACTTATATTAGTTTATGGCATGGTAAAAGTATATTTTAAAAATGATGCTCTCATTAGTGATGAAACAAATTTGCAATAGTGTCTTTTAAAAAATGGGTACGTCTATATAAATTTAGTAAGAACAATTGTACATCCATTATTCTTACAAACATTTCCTACATTGTTCAATTATCTAAAATTTAAAAAGGTCATAAAAGAATTTTAACAACAAGGAAACAAACTAGCCCGTGCAAGTGCACGGGTTGACGACTAGTAATTACTTAATTGAATCCATAAATATTTTCTCTTCACTATTCTACTCCGAACTACTCTCCAGTTGGATAACAAAAATCAGTTCATTGCGTAGGGTTATGAAAGCACGCCTTAAAGTCGCATTCCCCACTAGGTAACCCCACACTGCCACCTTGAGCCCTAGATGGTTCCAGACAAGCACCACAATTTCATAGAGTTATCCAACACAAATTATAAATCATGATAAGCCACACACGATGCACACACTGTCACCTTTACACCATGGGACAAAGGTGTCTCCGGATTTCACATTAGTAAAACCACTTGAGTAGCATAACGGATGAAGAGTGGCAACTACTTATTCAACTAGATTACAAAGCTCATTATCACATATCTACCGGTAGAGCCCTCGGCCTCGGGGGAGAACTACTCCCTCCTCATCATGGGAGTCAGCGACGGCGATGAAGATGGTGCTGGAGTCGATGGAGATGTTCCCGGGGGCAATTCCCCATCTCGACAGGGTGCTGGAACAGATATTTATGTCCCCCGAAACTTGTCTTCAATGGCGACGGAGCTACAGAACTTTTGTGGAAGGAGGCTAATTTATTTAGGGTTTTTGCGTCAGGGGATTTAAATAGGCAAAAGGGCGACGTCGGTGCACGCCCGAGGGGCCCACAGCATGTAGTGGCGCGGCCAGGGGGCACGCCACCAGGTTGTGTAGCCACCTTGGTGCCCTCCTCCGTCTCTTCTTTGGTCTCCGTTCACGTGTCGGAAAAAATAGGACCCCCGGGATTTTGTTTCGTCCAGTTCCGAGAATATTTCCAGAACAACTTTTCTTAAATAAAAAACAGTAGCAAACAAGAACTGGTGCTGTGGCATCTTGTCAATAGGTTAGTCCAGAAAACATCTGGAAAACGAAGGAAAACCTGTGAAAAATAAAGGCATTGGATAGAAAACAATCATGGAGCATCAAAAATTATAGATACGTTTGAGACGTATCAAGCATCCCCAAGCTTAACTCCTTCTCGTCCTCGAGTAGGTAAGTGATAACAAAATAATTTTTGAGGTGACATGCAGCCAACACAATATTGATCAACGTTATGTAAAACTATTGCAAGCTGAGATCAAAGTACTCTAAACATAGGCATGATAGATATAATTCTAACAATGTAACTTAGCAAATATGTTGCAACATGAAAAGTAACACAAACAAAACATCATGAATAATAATGCACTTGAAAGTTACGTTTGTTTCGAGCATAAAGACCGCATAACAAAGTGGTATTCCTCTTGTCCTTAAAGTGATAGCAAAACATAAATGCTAGGACACCTTCAAAGTTCAAGTGATGACTAGATACAAATAATTTGAGAACAAGTAATAACATAATATTGAATTAATCAATAATAATTTTGGGACTGAATGACTGATGCACATCATACTCAGAATGATAACTATGATCTCTTAATTGGTGTATAAAGTTAGAAGATGAAGACTCAACATAAAAGTAAAATAAAGGCCCTTCGCAAAGGGAAGCAGGGATTACTCATGTGCTAGAGCTTTTTATTTGATTAAAACAGAGGTATTGAAAACAATTTTGAGAGAGGTGTACGTTTATGTCAACGAATGGTAAATAAACAATACATTAATACACAAGTTAACTAGACTTTACGAGAGCGGCTCCCATTGAAGGATGTTCTTTTCACTGGGGTCAGTAGATCATCCCTCTTCTCTTTTGTTTACACAATTATGCTTTAACTGATAAATTGGGGGCAAAAAGAGTGAAGAGAATTGTGAAGTAACCAAATTTTGGGGTTGGGCACCACGTTGCCAGCTCTTCTAGATAATTGGATAAGCGGATGTGCCACTAGTCCAGGTGTGTAAAGTGCAATCAACAAGTGAAATAAAGATCGTCTACTTACGTCCTAATGAGCTAAATAGAGCACAAAAAATGTATATTTTTTCAGGTTTTAAAGGTAGCACATGAGAAGTTTACTTTCGAGTGGCGATTAAATACCACATATAGGTAGGTATGGTGGACAAATTTGGCCAACTTTGGGATTTTTGGAGTTGGATGCACGAGTAGAGCTCATACTCAGTACAGGTGAAGGCTAGTAAAAGACTGGGAGCGACAAAGTATTGCTCTCTTAATTTGTCAAGTATCACATGTACCTGTACGGAGTATGAGCTCTCTTAAGTTGTACGGTGTGATAATTTCATTTTTGTATAGTCAAGTATCACACCGTAAACTAGGTGATAAAAAAGGCTAACACTCTATGGTCACGAAAGTATTCATTTATTGTGATAGTTCAAGATTGGGAATTACTCCTCTAGTTAATAGATAGATACATCCAGTATCCACTCGGTGAATAGTATCGGTAAATAAGTTTGCATAGACAAGGACATGACACTAGTCATGGGGATACTATGTCATGTTAACGAGTAAAACAAATCATACAGGATATCGGGAATAATGTGATGAGGTGATTAAACAGTTTTATCACGGTCTTATCATTTATCTCGTCCCAAGGTATTGATTGGTATCGTGAAGTAATAGGAACCGACTTAACAACCAACAGGTTCAGCAGCTTTTTTTCATATAACGTGTAGATATCAATATGGATGTTCACGGTCCCGATGTTGAATATTGATTGCGAAATATGCTTTCCAATCATGTCTACTAGTTGTCGAACCTGTAGGGGTCACACACTTAAGGCGTCAAAGTCTATTGTTGGCATTGGTTGGTCTGGAGGAGAGTAGGTTATCATTCGCGTAATTCCGACGTGATAGAATAAATATTCAAGAGAGATTATGGAGGACATGAGATGACCCAGGATGTTGGAAATATGTTTCTAACATTAATAGTTAATGGTATATGCCATTACGATATCACAGAAACAAGTTCGGTGTCAATCGGAGTCATTACGGGAAAGCTACCATAAGAGAGAAGTAATGCCAGTGTAGGTAGAATGTTATATGATATATTACAGAGGATATGAGATGTCCCAGGATTTAGGGAGTATGTTTCCGACATTGTTAGATAAGGTCGATGATTTTATCTATAGGGGTCACGGGGTTCCGGAAGAGTTCTGGGGGACTTTCCATATATGGGGGCAGTGCGGAATGGGGGCAGATGTCCTCCTCTAGGAAAACCCTAATTTTAAGGGATGCTAGGTGGGACCCATGGTCTCACAATTTGCACTTTCCTTCCATGAGAATTTTCCCTAATTTATTTGAGGAATAAATGAAGTGGAAATGTGGGAAAAGAAAAATAAAAGTAAAAAAAGGGAGAGGGATTGGACTCCATGTGGGAGTCCAATCCAAAGTCTCCTAGGAGACTTGGTGCGACCAAGGAGGGAGAGTGGAAACCGACCTCTCCCCTATGGCAGGTCTCCCCTTTATCCCACTATATAATCCCTCCCCTCTGTCATTGTTTAGACACACAATTGGCTTTCAGGCTATTCTCTATCTCTCCCTCAGAATTAGAGATCTAATTAGAGACCCTCCAATTTAATTAGAGACTCTAATTATAACCTCTATAATTGGATTAGAGCCTCCAATTAGAACATCTCTAATTGAATTAGAGCTTCTGATTAGAGAACCTGTAATTGGTTAATAGATTCTTCTAATTGGGAGATGATGACTATCTATCTCGATTAGACCTAGATCTAATCTCTCTCCCTCTCTTTCCCATGTGTTGGCACTTCTCCACCTCAATCGCAAACCTACAGTGCCTAGCCCTAAACAGAGAAGCACTGCATGATTTTTACGGATATATGTGTGTGAGATCTCGGAGGGATAACATGTGGTACCCTCACTCTGCTGGATCGAGAAGGTGGGATACGGGGAATCGCAACAAACCCACCGCTAGGCTTAGCCGTGGGACTCTTCATCGGGCATCACCGACATCGTAATCGACACTACTTCCACGATTCGTGTCGGTAACTAAATAAGGTATATCCACTCCTTTACCTGCATAGTAGATCATGTGTGTTACGTTGGTTGGAAAATTTTAAATTTTGCTACGTATACCAATAGTGGTATCAGAGCTGTCGGACCCATGGATACCAGGGTAGCCTGGGCCGTCTACTGGGGGCCCAAACCATCTCAGCGTGGTAATGATCTGCTTGGAATCCCTTCTAGAGGCAGCCACCCGGGTGCCTCTCAGCCAAGAAGGCCCACCCGGCGAAGGAACCCCCTTGGATAGATCATCGCCAATCCCCTCGCCTCTTGAGGAATCAGCGCCCGCAGGGAGACATCCCATGTGGAGCTGACGTCCTCCTCTCTGCGCCATGACGGAGGTGCCGCAGGGAGACAAATACACTTTGGGCACAGTTGCCACTCTCGTGTATAAAGCGCGCACCACGGCTGCGTGATACGTCTCCAAACGTATCTATAATTTCTGATGTCCCATGTTGATAGTATGCCAATTTCTACATATTTTCTATACGTTCATAACATTTTTATGCATTTTCTACAACTATTCTATTGAAAAGATGCATTGTCCGAGGATAATTCTATTGTTTACATTACACACTTTACTTAATGCAATAATCTGTTGCTTGCAACTTAATACCCAAAGTTTGCTCGGATCACGTCCTCAGGGTGGATTATTAGTCATAGATGCAGTTGGATGATGGTCTATGTATCATGTTGTAATGCCCAAATGAATCTCATAGTAATCATCATGTCATGTATGTGCACTATGGTGCAACCTCTATTTTGCCAATTGCCAAGCTGTAATTTGTTCACCCAGCACGTTATTTATCTGTTATGGAGAGACACCACTAGTGAACTATGGACCCCGTTCCATTCTTTTACACTGATAATACAACCTACTGCAAACACTGTTCTTTTTCACTACAAACAATTTTCTCATTTCATTCACTTCAAACAAACATCATTTTCCACACTATACGTCTAATCCTTTGTTTTCAGCAAGACCGGTGAGATTGACAACCTCACTGTTTCGTTGGGGCAAAGTATCTTGGTTGTGTTGTCTGCTGATTCCACGTTGCTACTGAGCCTGGTAGTGCGCCCATGCCAACATCAGCTGTCAACAACCTTCATAAGTGATTTTTTTCTCCTACTGGTTTGATTAAACATGGGTTTCTTTCCGAGGGAAAATCTTGCTGCTATACTCTTCATACCTTCCTGTTGGTGTCTCCCAACGAACGTGTGTCCACACTCTATCAAGCTCTTTTATGGCGATGTTGCCGGGGAGGAAGAGGATTTCTGCAAGGGAAGTCTCTCACCTCCAATCTGTTTACTTTCTTATTGTTTTTCTTAGTTTATTTTATTTTGTGTTGTTTGCTTCTTTATATCGAAAACACACAAAAAAATTAGTTTCTATTTGTTTTTTTTTCTACCCTTCTTTTAGTTTATTGTTCATCATGTTACTCCCTAGGTACACCCTGAAAGACTTATCAATAGGTAGTGGTTCTATAATTGGAAAGGATAACATTGAAGAATTCTTTTATCATGTTAGTAAGCATGAATTTTTTGAGGATAGATCCTTAGCAGGACTTGCTCCGAATTATGAAACTGCTGCAGCTTCTTTAGTTCACATGTTAGAGGATAGGTTTGTGAACCTTAACCCCATAATGCAGAAAATGTTTCTTAACCTAAATGATGTTGAGGATATTGAAAAGAGAGATTTAGTTCTGGAAACTTTGCTGAAAGAATTTGGTGATGTTGTTGTAGAAGCTAGGAAAGTCTTTGTTCATTTTAAGATGCTAGGCACATGTGTAGATGTTATTGGTGCTCTTGAAAAATTGGAAAAAACCTATTGGGAGGAAATCAAAATAGCAACACCTTTTAAACTAGTAGGAATACATGAAGCTTTGGAAAAGAACTTCAATTGGATTGTTCATGAAAACCCATTTGATGAAAGTAGTGAAGCCAAGAGTACTGAGAGAGGGACATCTGAAACTTATATAGATAAAATACAATGCATTGTTGAGAAGGTTTCTGGTCTTGATTTGGATGCTTCTTCACTTGCAAATACTTGATTTTTGCTTTCTGTGCCTAGCTGAAAGGCGTTAAAGAAAAGCACTCTTGGGAGATAACCCATGTTTTATTTCTACAAAAAAAAATTGTTTTCTTTGAGTCAAGGTGTTGTTTACTTCTGTAAAAATCCTTTGTATCTTTACTTTTTCGAATTGTTTTTCCACGTAAAGTCTCTAGTGGAAAGTTGATACTAGATTCGGATTTCTGCGCAGGAACAGATTTTTGATGTCCACCGTTTAATTCTCCATAAATTTGAGAAAAATTGAAACATCCTAAAAAAACGTGTGCGTGATCCTTAGATATGAACGTGACTTTTATTAGTTCTGAGTTATATGATTTGAGCAAGGTAAGTGTCTCAAAAAAATTCGTATTTACAGACTGTTCTGGTTTTGACAGATTCTGCCTTTTATGTTGCATTCTCTCTTTTACTATGTTGAGTGGATTTATTTGCTCCACAAAACATCAGTGGCTGTAGCTAATGTTTAGAAATTATTGGTAATGCTTGTGTCCATGCAGAACATGTGAGTTTTTTTTATTATGCACTAAACCTCTAATGAGAATTACTTTGAGTTCGGTGTGAAGGAAGTTTTTAAGGGTCAAGACAAGAGGATGATATAATGTGATAAAGAAGATTTAAAAGCCTAAGCTTGGGGATTCCCCCGTGGATCATCCCAGAAAATTTCAAGAAGACTCAAGCGTCTAAGCTTGGGGATGCCCAAGGCATCCCCTTCTTCATCAGCAACTTATCGGGTCACTTCTAGTGAAAATATATTTTTATTCGGTCACATCTTATGTACTTTACTTGGAGCGTCTATTTGTTTTTATTTTCTTTTATTTTCTGTAATAAACTTGGTTGGACCCTAGCATTCTTGTGTGGGGGAGAGACACGCTCCGCTTTTTCATATGAATACTCGTATTATTCATTCATTGACTAGCTGCTGCAATTCTTTTAGCCCCTATTTTTCATACATCTCTTATTCAGAGCTGTTAGTTCTTGTATAGTAGTACTCTCTTGTTTCGTTGATAAATAATTTGGAGAGTTTTGTTTTGAAATAAAGTGATTGGTGTTGGAAAACAATAAAATATTTCATGCTTATAATGGTACAATGGAAGCTTGTTTAGACTATTTTTTAGACCTTAACATGTTATGTTAGATATTAATTTAATTATATGTTTAGTAGTTATTGATGTAGCATGAATTGTCTCAAATATCTGAGAGTGCTTAATGTGCCATTGAAAGAAATCATGAGTTTTTTTACCATATCAAAGCATAATAATGCGGTATTCTCCTTCGAATGCTTTACTTGAGTTGACTTGGCGCATGCTTACACCATGTTATGACTACAAACCAGTCACCTCTAGCCTTTATGATCATTTAGTTTTGACTTGTAATATCATTTATTCTTTGATTAATAATGTTTTGTCGCTATGCATGATTATGGCCATTATTGCTCTCTTAATTTGTTGCTCCCACTCTCTTGCTAGCCTTCACATGTATTGAGTATGAGCTCTACTTGTGCATCCAACTCCCAAAACCCCAAAGTTTGCCAAATGTGTCCACCATACCTACCTATATGTGGTATTTAACCGTCACTCCAAAGTAAATTTCTCATGCGCTACCTTTAAACCTTCAACATTATAACCTTTTTTGTGTTCTTGTTTTAGCTCATGAGGAAGTAGTTTAAAGTTTATTGTGTATTATGTCAAGCAAAGTTCTTCTCCCTCTTTCACCCAATGAGTATGGAATATGTGCTCATTTAAATTTGCAGAGAGCTGGTGCCAAATAATCACAAAAAGGCATTTCCCCTTGGTTTGATGAAATTTGGTGGGTATGCGTGGATATGGCTAGCCCTGCTTTGTGAAAAGAAAGGTGGGGGGAAGTGCCAAACTAATAAACAACGGAAACCGCTCTCAAAATTCTATAAACCTTGCTTTACATGAGCTATGATAAGTTTTTCATTACCATTTGTTGACATAGACATACACCTCTCTCAGAATTGTTTTCAATACCTTTGTTTTATCAAATAAAAAGCTCTAGAACATGAGTAACCTCTGCTTCCCTCTACGAAGGGCCTTTCTTTTAGTTTTATGTTGAGTCTTCATCTTTTAACTTTATGCACCAATTAAGAGAGCATAGTTGTCATTCTGAGTATAATTTGCATCAGTCCAAAAATTTAGTATTGATTGATTCATGATTATGTTATTACTTGTTCTCAAATTATTTGTATCTAGTCATCACTTGAACTTTGAAGGTGTCCTGGCTTTTATGTTTTGCTATCCCTTCAAGGACAAGCTGAATACCACTTTGCTATGTTTTCTCTATGATCAAAACAAACATACAACTTTCAGTGCATTATTATTTACGATATTTTGTTGTGTTACTTTTCATGTTGCAACATAGTTGCTAAGTTACATTGTTCGAATTATATCTATCATGCCTATGTTTAGAGTACTTTGATCTCAGCTTACAATGCTTTTTACAATAATGATGATCAATTGTGTTGGTAGCATGTCACCTCAGAAATTATTTTGTTTTTATCGTTTTACCTACTCGAGGACGAGTAGAACCAAGCTTGGGGATGCTTGATATGTCTCCAACGTATCTATAATTTCTAATGTTCCATGTTAATATTATGCCAATTGGTACATGTTTTTTATACACTTCATAGCATTTTTTTGCATTTTTTGGGACTAACCTATTGACAAGATGCCACATCGCATGTTCCTGTTTTCTGTTGTTTTTTATTTCAGAATAGTTGTTCCACAAATATTCTCGGAATTGGACGAAACAAAAGCCAAAGTCCCTATTTTGATGTCACGTACACTGAGTCCGAAGGAGATCCGAAGTGGGCCAGGGAGGTGGCCACACCATATGGCGGCACGGCCCCTGGCCGCGCCACCCCATGGTGTCGGCCCCCTAGGCGCCCACCGACATCGCCCTTCCGCCTATATAATGTTTTCCTCGGGAAAACCCTAAATACCCGAGCCTCCATCCACGAAAAGTTCTGTAGCCGCCGTCATCGTCAACCCTAGTTCGGGAGGGTTCTAAAGCTCTTCCCGGCACCGTGCAGGAGAGGGCAATCATCACCGGAGGGCTCTTCATCACCATGCCTGCCTCCGGAGTGATGTGTGAGTAGTTCATCCTTGGACTACGGGTCCATAGCAGTAGTTAGATGGTTGTCTTCTACTCTTTTTGTGCCATCATGTTTAGATCTTGTGAGGTGCCTAACATGATCAAGATCATCTTATTGTAATGCTACATGTTGTGTTTGCTGGGATCTGATGAATATTGAATACTATGTCAAGTTGATTGTAGATCTATCATATATGTTATTTGTGATCTAGCATGCTCTCCGTTGCTAGTAGATGCTCTTGCCAAGTTGATACTTGTGACTCCAAGAGGGAGTATTTATGCTAGATAGTGGGTTCATGCCTCCAGTAATCTGGGAGAGTGACAATAACTTCTAAGATTGTGGATGTGTTGTTACCACTAGGGATAAAACAACAATGCTTTGTCCAAGGATAATTCTATTCTTTACATTACGCACTTTACTTAATGCAATAATCTGTTGCTTGTAACTTGATACCCAAAGTTTGCTCGGATGATGTCCCGAGGGTGGATTATTATTCATAGATCTAGTTGGATGACTGCCTATGTATCATGTTGTAATGACCATATAAATCTCATACTAATCATCATGTCATGTATGTCCACTACGGTGCAACCTCTATTTTGTCAATTGCCCAGGTCTAATTTGTTCATCCAGCATGTTATTTATCTATTATGGAGAGACACTACTAGTGAACTGTGGACCTCGGTACATTCTTTTATACTGATAATACAGCCTACTGCAAACACTGTTCTCTTTTATTGCAAACAGTGTTCTCATTTCATTCACTGCAAACAAACATAATTTTCGACACTATACGTCTAATCCTTTGTTTTCAGCAAGATCGGTGAGATTGACAACCTCACTGTTCTTTTGGGGCAAAGTATCTTGGTTGTGTTGTGTGCAGATTCCACGTAGCTGCTAAGCCTGGTAGTGCGCCCTGCCAACATCAGTTGTCAACAACCTTCAGAAATGATTTCTTTCTCCTACTGGTCCGATTAAACCATGGTTTCTTTCTGAGGGAAAATCTTGCTGTTGTACTCTTCATACCTTCCTCTTGGGGTCTCCCAACGAACGTGTGTCCACACGACATCACTGCGTGCGCCAAAGCCCTTCCCAAAGCTTTCCTCTTTGGTGCAAGAAGACCAGTCTGGCGCTACAAGACGGAAGGAACATCATCGAAGCCCCCACTACTCTGCCATGGGTGGTGGAGCAGTCCTGAACGACCACGACCAAGGGGACATCACGGAGTGGAGCGCTCTTCCACTTCGGCATTTTGTGGTAGCCCTTTCCCGCCAAGTATGAGCAGGAAAGAGGCCTGGAGACTCTTGTATAAGTAGGGCCTCTAAGCCTCCGTAGAAGGGGATCGATCCACCATAGCCACTCCAGAGCACAGGCTCACACTTGTACAATAACTCACCATAGTGCAATCCACATACAAGCAGGAGTAGAGTTTTACACCGCAACTGATGGAGGGATGATAACCCGGTAGGCCAACGCCAAGGTGTAACTCGGCCCAAAGGACGCTGCGCGAGACCCGGCTAAGGATAAAGGAGCTTCTAGCAGGCCCAAGATCGTAGGCCTGGTAACCCGGACTGTGGGTTCCGGTAAGGAAGTTTAGGGTTTTGTAGGCAGTGTCCGGGTAGGATTCTGAGTACGCCTTGGGGAGCAGGCCAGGAGGTCCGGATGCTTTATAATCCGGTCCCTAGGTTAGGTTTAGAGGGATCCAAGAGTTAGAGAAATATCGCTAGGTATCGAGTATCCAGTGTAACACGAGAGCTGAGTTAACAGATCGAGATCGGAGACTCGGCGACTAGATTGCCGGCTACCAGATCGCATATCGTTATGTTTTCCCTTGAGCTAAACCCTCTCCCAAACGCCAGAGTCGTCTTGCCCCAAGATAAGTTACCCCCGGTAACGTCTGCCGTGATTATCCCACGACAGTTGGCGCCCACCGTGGGGCCTACGTCCAAGGGTGTTTACATCACGGGATATCCGGAATAGATGTGAGGCAAATCTTTCCCGTGATACTTGAATCGGTTAGATAAGTGAAGTAAGCCGGATCTTTGGCATCATTATCAGGGCACTGACCGGGAGAAATAAGCGATAGACTTGGAGAAAGCCGGGTTACTATATGGCCACCATGGAGTTAGGCCTAGCTGTTTATCAAAGCAATCTAACCCGGCCTCTATGAACTTGAATGTTGATATTTTTGCAGGGAATAGCGTGCGCTTCAAGGAGAATCCCGTGAAGCCCAAGCTATTCTGGGGACTACTGATGGAGGGATGATAACCCGGTAGGCCAACGCCAAGGTGTAACTCGGTCCAAAGGACGCTGCGCGAGACCCGGCTAAGGATAAAGGAGCTTCTAGAAGGCCCAAGATCGTAGGCCTGGTAACCCGGACTATGGGTTCCGGTAAGGAAGTTTAGGGTTTTGTAGGCAGTGTCCGGGTAGGATTCAGAGTACGCCTTGGGGAGCAGGCTAGGAGGTCCGGATGCTTTATAAGCCGGTCCCTAGGTTAGGTTTAGAGGGATCCAAGAGTTAGAGCAATATCGCTAGGTATCGAGTATCCAGTGTAACACGAGAGCTGAGTTAACAGATCGAGATCGGAGACTCGGCGACTAGATTTCCGGCTACCAGATCGCATATCGTTATGTTTTCCCTTGAGCTAAACCCTCTCCCAAATACCAGAGTCGTCTTGCCCCAAGATAAGTTACCCCCGGTAACGTCTGCCGTGATTATCCCACGACAGCAACGGTGGCCTGAACCTGGGTAAACTCACTGTGTCACCATTGTTTTTTTTGTCGAGCTTCCCTCTCAAAACCTCGCAAGGTGCTTGAGAACGTGGTTAGCCCCCAGTGTACAAACCTTTGGAGGTGACCCTATCTTAGACGGAACCACCTCTCCGACAAGAGCAGTCTATGCGTAGGTACAGGTACGATCTAGAGGACCGGTGTGTGCGGGTGTCGCATAAGTTTGTGCAAGTATATTAGAAAGCTCTCTAATATTCAGATTTTTTATAATTGCTTCCAATAAGTTGTGTTCTTTAGGTTTCAAGGGCATAGTGAGATTTGGACAAACTTCTGGCAATCCTAGGATTGTCGAGTTGCCTCTGGCATATCTCGTCTAGTTCGAAAAAGTGCTTCAATAGCTTTGGGTCTTTCTATAGTTGGATCCGTGAATGTCATAATGGACGGGGCATATGGATTGCATCCACATGGGAGTCAGGGTTATGAATAAGTTTAGATTGAGGCTCTAGACGTTTTCGTAATGTATGTGATTCAATCACCCCGCAATGTCAATCTAGCAACATGAACAATCATGCGTGATTTTGTTCGTAGGTAATAACGGTTCACACCATAGAACCTACAGCCGCGTAAAATATGAAACACAAGCGTTAGATCCGTCTAACTTGTTTTTGCAGAGGATGTGGTGTGACGTGCTATAGTCCATTATCATTCAAGAGTTGTATGATATGCTATCCACTGTATTTATTTTGACCTGCGAGTCAATTTAAAACATGATGGTTGGAAGCCATGTGATTGCTATCTTTGGCTTGCGTGCCCCATGTTTTCATCAAGTACCATAGATGTAGGAGAAGACAATGGAGATGGCGAACAAATATCGTAGACTTATGATGGCGTGTAAACACATGTTTGTTGGGAGACCCCAAGAGGAAGGTATGAAGAGTACAACAGAAAGTTTTCCGTGAGTAAGAAACCAAGTTTTATCGGCCCAGTAGGAGAAAGAAATCACTTCTGAAGGTTGGTGATAACTGATGTTGGCAGGGCGCACTACCAGGCTTAGCAGGAACGTGGAATCTGCACGACACACAACCAAGATAATTTGCCCCAACGAAACAGTGAGGTTGTCAATCTCACTGGTTTTGCTAACACAAAGGATTAGATGTATAATGTGGAAAATAGTACTCGTTTGCAGTGAATGAAAAGAGAACAATGATTGCAGTAAAATAAACAGTGCTTGTAGTGGTTGTATTATAGTATAAAAGAATGGACCGGGGTCCACAGTTCACTAGTGGGGTCTCTCCATAAAAGATAGATAATATGTTGGGTAAACATACCACAACTGGGCAATTGACAGAAATAAAGGCTGCACCATAGTGTATATGCAAGACATGTTGATTACTATGAGATTTATGCGGGCATTACAACATAATTGATAGACCGTTATCCAACTGCATCTATGACTAATAATCCACCCTCAGAACGTAATCCAATCAAACTTCCGGTGTTAAGTTGCAAGAAACATATTATTGCATTAAGTAAAGTGAGTAATGTAAACAATGAAAACATTGTTGTTTGCTCCATAATGGCAACAACACATCCCCCATCCGTCACGTTTTTGTCACTCGAGCACAGATGAAAAGGAGGCATGAACCCACTATCGATCATAAATACTCCCTCTTGGAGTTACAAGCATCAACTTGGCCAGAGCTACTAGTAACGGAGAGCATGCAAGATCATAAATAACATAAACATGATAGATTGATAATCAACTTGACATAGCATTCAATATTAATCAGATCCCAGCAAACACAACATGTAGCATTACAGATAGATGATCTTGATCTTATTAGGGAGCTCACAAGATCTAAACATGGTGGCATAAAGAGGAGAAGACAACCATCTAGCTACTGCTATAGACCCGTAGTCCAAGGATGAACTACTCACACATCACTCCGGAGGCATGCATGGTGATGTACGGCCCTCCAGTGATGATTTCCCCTCCCGACAGGGTGTCGAGGAGAGCTTCAGAACCCTGCCGAACTAGGGTTGACGATGACGGCGGCTATGGAACTTTTCGTGGATGGAGGCTTGGGTCTTTAGGGTTAACCCTTGGAGGAGGTTAAATTGGCGAAAGGGCAACGTCAGTGGGTGGCTAGGGGGGCACACCACCTGGTGGCCCGGCCAAGGAAGGGGGGCGCCACCCTACGTGTGGTGGCTCCATGGCCCCCTCTGGACTCCGTGTATGTGACATATTTCTAAGACCCTGGGATTTTGTTTCGTCCAATTCCGAGAATATTTTTAGAACAACTTTTCTAAAACCAAAAGCAGCTAAAAACATGAACTGGCTCTGTGGCATCTTGTTAATAGGTTAGTCCCGGGAAATCCATAAAAATGACATAAAGTGTATAGCAAACATGTAGCGTATGGCATGAAAGCAACATGGAACATCAGAAATTATAGATACGTTTGAGACGTATCAAGCATCCCCAAGCTTAGTTCTACTCGTCCTCTAGTAGGTAAAACGATAAAAACAAAATAATTTCTGAGGTGGCATGCTACCAACATAATCTTGATCATCATATTTGTAAAAGCATTTGTAAGCTGAGATCACAGTACTCTAAACATAGACATGATAGATATAATTCTAACAATGAAACTTAGCAATCATGTTGCATCATGAAAAGCAACACAAATAAAAGATCATGAATAATAATGCACTCAAAAGTTATACGTTTGTTTCGAGCATAAAGAAAACATAGCAAATTTCTATTCCGCTTGTACTTAAAAGTGGAGCAAAACATTTAAAGGTTCGTTGCATACAAAACTAAAAATTTCCTACGCGAGAGACACCCAAAGGGCCAAGATCTAATCTAGGAGATGTAATAAACATGCATAGAGAAAGTCTTAAGGAGAACATACCCTCGAAGACACAAAGCGTTACGAGATCAAATCTTGTTGGTGATGTAGTCGTACTCACATCGATCTCAAGATCGCGAAGAAGAGCGCTGCAATCCGGCAGCACTTCTGCACTCGGTCACACGTATAGCTTGATAACGATGTCCGTTCCCTTGATCCAGCTGGGCAGCAGAAGTAGAGGATCCCTCGGAACTCCAGCAGCACGACGGCGTGGTGTGGTGGAGAAAACTTCGTTCAGGGCTTCGCCAAGCGCATGGACAAGTGGTGGAGCAGCGGGAGGAGGGAGGTGAAGATGACACCAAGTGTGTGGGGAGAGGGAGGTCCAACCCCTCTTTATATAGGAGGGGGAGGCCGCCACGAAATTTTGGTGCCTCCACCTCTCCCCTCATCATGTGGGCGGAGTCTCCACTCAACCCACTCATTCTATAATCAATTCCCACTCAAAATTCCAAGGGGTTTCTTTAATAAAAAAATAAAACTTTCATTTCATTATTTTAATATTTGTTAATCCTATTAACAAACATTAACACTTACCCCTTGAACTATTTGTTAATCAAATATTAACATATACCACCTTGAACCATTTCAATATTCCCCAAAACAATTTCGGTGTTGTCCAAACTTGTCTCCAATATTTCATATCCACTCAATCGCGTCATCAAACCTTAAGTGTGTCACCCTACGGTTCGTGAATAATGTAGACATGACCAAGACACCTCTCCGATCAATAGTCAACAGTGGGACCTAGAGATCCGTAATGACTCCTACACATTCAACGATTAATCTAGTGATCGTGTGAACCATAAACGTCGTAACCAATTTCCTTTGTCTCGCGATATTTTACTTGTCCGAGATCCGATCATTGGTATCAACCATACCTAGTTCAATCTCATTACTGACAAGTACTCTTTTACTCGTTCCGTGATATGACATCCTTGTGACCTAGTCATGTGCTTGCAAGTGGTGTCGATGTGATATCACCGAGAGGGCCCAGAGTATATCTATCCGTCATTTGGATGGACAAATCCCACTCTTGATCCATGAGCCTCAACTAATACTTTCCAAATACCCAACATCACCTTTATAGTCACCGTGTTACGGTGTGACGTTTGATGACATCAAAGCATTCTTTCGGTGTTAGTGATTGACATGAACGCATGGTCTAAGGATTAGAGTTACTTCGTATGTTTGATATAACAATGTAAACTTAATGACTTGATCGTATTGCTATATCCACTTTGGGTCTATGTTCATCACATCATTCTACCAATGATATGACACCGTTATTAACAACATCCAATGTTCATGATCAGGAAACCTTGATCATCAGTTAATCAACAAGCTAGTTAAATGAGAGGTGTTACTAGGAACTCTTGTTTGTTTATCAGACATACATGTATCAACATTTCCGGTTAATACAATTCTAGCATGAGAAATAAACATTCATCATAAACAAGGAATAAGATAATAAACACTTTATTATTGCCTCTCGGGCATATTCCCTTCAGTCTCCCACTTGCACTAGAGTCAATAATCTAGCCTGTAAGCACTTAACACATATGGCGTTCTAGTTTTATTACCATGATTCGCATGTGGTAAACTTCATTAAAAATATCTGACATGTTCAGGTCCTATTGTATTTGCATGTCTTTGTGTCTACACACATCACTCATTCTCTAATGAGATGACTTTGTATATATTTGGTCAACCAGTGAGACCTGAATTTCTCAGCTTAAACTATTGTTACTAACATTGTGAAAATGTATCTTCATAGTGTCAGCAATCTTGGAAATTCTCCAAGTTCCATAAAGAACTCCTTGCCCCAAAATACTCCTATTATTTGTTTTCAATACAACGATATACTTAGACTTTGTTGTAGTATCCGTCACAATATTTTAATTTTGAAACTCATTCAAATCCAGCGTGGAACTTTCTTCCACTCTATTGTGCCACCCTTCATCACAGATTTTAGTTGAGATAACAATTATTTGAATAGATGACCAAACTATAGTGTAACATATTACAACGAGTAGTTTGTCATTACAACATAGGAAAACACATCCTTAGAGTTTCTATAAATTACATAAGGATCTCTCCCATTGTTGTCTAAACATCATATGAATTATCCCGCTATAACATTCTATAGCATAGGAACCATTTGTTTGTGTACATAGCATGGAACACCTGACTTAGAAATCTCAATTTCAATTAAGCTCATCATTTGTCAAAACACTTGAATATTGTTCAATTCTTTTCCATGTGGCAAGAACCCATTCTTGTAGTTTCTATATTGACTTACTTCAATACTTCATCTATGTAATTTGGCTCAACCGTATCAGTCGCTTCAATCCATCTCTCATAGATATTGAAGCCCAATATCTCCTAAGCCTTTCATCAATATGAAAATCTTAACCGTCTTAATTTAAAATACATATTTTCCAATCAACCATATGTCATCTACATAAAGCATTAGAAATATGTCTTAGCGCTCCCACTTAATTTCTTGTAACTCTACAAGCATCTTTACCGTTCATGATGGAATCAAACTGTTTTTATAACTTCATTAAAATAAATGCTCCAACTTTGTTATGCTCACTTCAACCATTGAAGTTTGCATACCTATCTGGCAACCTTTTGAATTTTACAAAACTCTCAGACTGTGTCAAGTACACATCCTCGATCAAACTTCCTAGAGAGGAGAGTTCGTTTTGTTATTCAACTAACATATCATAATATGTAACTTTTGCTAGAACTATCCACGAAGACTAAAGAATCACTACGGAAGATCAAAATCTTGCAGTAGTCGACTCTTTGAACTTCGTCGAAAACATCTTTTCGACAAGCACAACTTTCAAAGGATGTAAATATCCATGTCTTTCTTGCTATATAGACCCGTTTCCTATATTTAGGCATCATGCCTATCGAAAGGACTACCAAGTCACATACTTGATATTCATACAGGGATACTATCGCGGATATAGTGACTCATAACCAATTTTACAAAGTCAGGGCCCATCATTTGCTTCCTTAATAAGTTCCAGGTCCTTTGTTGTCAAAACAACACTTTACTCTTAAACCACAAGTTGGTCTAAGTACAAAGTTTTAGGGCTTTTGTGGTTTAGTTCGCAAACTCATTCGAAGTATCTACAACACATGTAGTGTCTTCTATTTTGTCAAAATAGGAAACCCTAGAACAACTTCCAGTGTTGCGCTACTCTTGACATGGTAACGAAGATTCTCTAATCTCGTCGAGTTTGTACTGTCCTCCTACTCATTTGTTTCACAAATACTACTTTCACGCGAAATCAACCCTTTCTGAAAAACAACATTTGTCTTTGGTTCGGTGGTAGGAGAAATAACAAATGGATTCGTTGGGATAACCTTATAAACATATATGTATCCTATTTTGGTTGTAAACATTTTACACATGCTATGCATACAAAAATTTAAGAAAAAGACAATTCGGGTCACTACCCAAGCCATACTTATATAGTGTCAATTTCAACGGATCATGATGGCGCTCTTTTTAGTGTAAAAAGTGGTAGTCTCTAATGTATAAACTACAAAAATATAATGGCATTTTATTTATCTTACCATGTCCAACAAGGTTTGATTATATCTCTCGAAATCTCCATACTTATGTGGGGTATTCGAGAAGGATAAATTGTAGAACAATTCTGCAACTCCTTAGATGTTTTGCTAAACTTGTAACTCAAACTTTATCCTTTATGATCCAATCATAAATACTTGAATATCTTGTTACGATATATTTTTTCTTCATACTAACAATAGTTTGAACCAATTCAAAAATGTCAAACTCCGTTCTCTTTAAATAGATATACTGATATATCTACTCAAAACATAGATGGAATTTTATGAAGGAAAATTAATCCACCACACATGACTACACATAATGGAATATATACATCAATATGTATAATCTCCACTAAATTAGTTGTGCATTCTACTTTTGCCTATGAACGAAATTCTAGTCATCTTTTGGAAGAGGTCTCACAAGAGTCAATTTATTCAAAACAAAATGACTCCGGAAATCCATTAACATGGAGTTCCTTCATGTTTTCCTTTCCTATATGAACTAAAATGGTGGTGTTACAATTTAAGTGAAATTCTTTTATGTCTTGCACCGTTTAGCATTTAGTCTTATAGATGTTTACTTTACCAACACGATTTATATTAATGCATCCATAAATTATGGAATATGGTCATAGTTTGAACAATCTTATTAGTTCTCACAAAAGACCGGAACAAAATAACAACTTATTAAGTTCTTAAAATAAATCTTGAATGTTTGGTTCGATACGACAATGAACACAATAACACTTTATTTCTGTTCTTGACATGATCGATCCCACATCTACTACTAGTTCCTTTTAGGCCCTTGTATTTCTTGAATTGTGTTGCTTTGTATGACAACTCATACCAACCAATCTGGTATCAAAATACCCAAAAATAATTTGTTAACTAGTAATACATCTATAACTTGTATATCAAGCATATGCTCCTGAGCTGGACCTTTCGAGATATATTATTTTCTGCCATATACCTTTTTTTAATTCTATTTTCAATATTCCCTTTCCTTTACAGAAGAATCATTCAACATCAAACAATGTTAGTTGTACTAGCACATTTTCCTTGGCGTGTTAGTCATATACTATCACCCATTGAGTCATGCTTTGAGTTTGATTGTTCTACTAATATCACCATATTAATAGCATTCTTCGAGATTCCACTCTTAGCAATATCCAAGAATAGGTAAATGATTTTACCCATATTTTTAATCCATATCATCATAACAATTTTGTGATGAAGCTACTATAGCTCGAAGGAAGGAATTTAGAGGATAATATTAGCGCCCAACTTCTTAGAAGATTCAAATGTCTAGAGTCTTCAATCATTGCATATATTCAAATAATATAAGCATACATTGTCACACTAAATTATACTCAGTCATGTTGCCACAAATAATTTTCTAGATATCAATATATCTTTCACTTGATTGTTTCTGAAAAACAATTATTTTCAGTTCCTAACTTACCTTGATCAACAAAACATTCTTTTGAAGATAAAGTATTATGGAAGCAAGCATGACACTGGATTCTATGTAGGAATTATGTGCTCTCTAGATCAGAAAATCATTAATCATATGGAGTTGGATAGGTTATATCAAAAATATACAATAGGACCCAATTTTAAATTTCACTAATACGGTACCAATCTTAAATGGTTTACCAGATCATAACAGTTGTATCTCAATTAACAATCTATAAGGTAGTTTGTGGATGCCAATGAATACTACAATTTATGCAAATTCGCTTTGATTCGTTGTTCATGATAAAATAAGTTCAAGTTAATTCAAAATTACTATGTGAACTCCCACTCAAAAAGAACACCCCTCTAGTCCTTTTAGTGATTACACAAACCCAATTCACTACACCAAAACCGATCATGACGTGAGATGATGTAGTTGCAAAGGCGAACATCGACATGTTCATCATATCAAGCATATGACTCATGCTTTACCTTTCGCCTACGTGTTCCAAGGCCATGTATGTACATGCTAGGCTCGCCAAGTAGAACTGTAGTATTGCGTGTGTTCCGAGGCCATGTCTGTACATGCTAGTCTCGTCAGCACCCGTTGTATGCGAACGTTGAGTCTGTCACACCCGATCATCACGTGGTGACTCGAAATGACGAACTTCCTTAACGGTGCATACTAAGGAAGAACACATTATTATCTTGATATTAAGTGTGAGGGATCATCTTATAATACTACCATTGTGATCTAAGCAAAATAAGATGCATAAAAAGGATTAACATCACATGCATGGATAATGTGATATGATATGGTCCTTCTTGCACTTGATCTCCATCTTGTGCATCATGGTATAATCTCCATCATTCCACTAGTGTGGCACCAATGTCCATGGCACGTCCATCTTTATTTTCCATCAAAATTTAAACATATCACATGGATATGATATACAACACGCATGCCATAAATAATAATACAACCATATTGCTCTTGTCGGTATGTAAATAATTTACAAAAAGAGATCATCTCATACATCAAATTTGTAACATTGACCATATCACATCACATGCCCTGCAAAAACAAGTTAGACACCTGTAATTTATTTTTGCATATTTTACGTGGCTTAGAGCTTTCGAGGATAGAACCGTTCATACCTACGAACATGAACCACAACGTTGATAAACATATTTTTAAATTAGATCTTAACTATAGTAGGAGAAACGGACACCCCCTCAGCCACAAGTGAGACAGGTCTCGCGTACAAAGTACACGTAAAGTTTTTCTAGGGCAGCTTCATCCTACTATGCCACTAAGATCATCAAATACTCAAAGAGGCAATAACATGATCATGAAGGCCCACATACACCTATGTGTTCTACCCGTACAAATCATCTACGCATAGATCCGGCTCTGATACCACTTAAGGGTTCATTGCATAGAAAACAAAAAATTTCCTACGCGAGAGACACCCAAAGGGCCAAGATCTAATCTAGGATATGTAAGCAACGGGCATAGAGAAATTCTTAAGGAGAACATACCCTCAAAGACACAAAGAGTTACGAGATTAAATATTGTTGGTGATGTAGTCGTACTCACCTCCATCTCAAGATCGCGAAGAAGAGCGCTGCAATCTGGCAGCGCTTCCGCACTCGGTGACACATACGACTTGATGATGACCTCCGTCCCCTCGATCCAGCGGGACAGCGGAAGTAGAGGATCCCTCGGAACTCCAGCAGCACGAAGGCGTGGTGTGGTGGAGAAAACTTCGTTCAGGGCAGCGGGAGGAGGGAGGTGAAGATGGCACAAAGTGTGTGGGGAGAGGGAGGTCCAACCCCTCTTTATATAAAAGGGGGAGGCAGCCACAAAATTTTGGTGCCTCCACCTCTCCCCTCATCATGTTGGTGGAGTCTCCACTCAACCCACTCATTCTCTCATCAATTCCCACTCAAAATTCTAAGGGTTTTCTTTAATAAATAAATAAAACAATTTCATTTCTTTATTTTAATATTTGTTAATCCTATTAACAAACATTAACACTTACTCTCTTGAACTATTTGTTAATAAAACATTAGCATATACCACCTTGAACCATTTCAATATTCCCCGGAACAATTTCGATAACTTTTCTCCAATATTCCGTATCCACTCAATCGCGTCATCAAACCTTAAGTGTGTGACCCTACGGTTCGTGAATAATGTAGACATGATCGAGACACCTCTCCGATCAATAGTTAACAGCGGGACCTGGAGATCCGTAATGACTCCTACACATTCAACGATGAATCTAGTGATCGTGTGAACCATAAACGCCGTAACCAATTCCTTTTGTCTCACGAAATTTTACTTGTCCGAGATCCGATCATTGGTATCAACTATACCTAGTTCAATCTCGTTACCGACAAGTACTCTTTTACTCGTTCCGTGATATGACATCCTTGTGACCTAGTCACGTGCTTGCAAACGGTGTCGATGTGATATCACCGAGAGGTCCCAGAGTATATCTCTCCGTCATTTGGATGGACAAATCCCACTCTTGATCCATGAGCCACAACTAATACTTTCCAAATACCCAAAGACACCTTTATAGTCACCCTGTTATGGTGTGATGTTTGATGATATCAAAGCACTCTTTCGGTGTTAGTGATTGACATGATCTCATGGTCTAAGGATTAGAGTTACTTCGTATGTTTGATATAACAATGTAAACTTAATGATTTGATCGCATTGCTATATCCACTTTGGGTCTATATTCATCACATAATTCTACCAATGATATGACCCCGTTATTAACAATATCCAATGTTCATGATCAGGAAACCTTTATCATCAGTTAATCAACGATCTAGTTAAACGAGAGGCGTTACTAGAAACTCTTGTTTGTTTATCAGACACACATGTATCAACGTTTCCGGTTAATACAATTCTAGCATGAGAAATAATCATTTATCATAAACAAGGAATAAGATAATAACCACTTTATTATTTCCTCTCGGGCATATTCCCTTCAAACATAAATGCCAGGACACCTTCAAAGTTAAACTGGTGACTGGAGACAAATAATTTGAGAGCATGTAATAACATATCATGAATCAATCAATAATAATCTTTGGGACTAATGTACATTATACTCAGAATGAGAACTACACTCTCTTAATTGTGCATAAAGTTAGAAGATGAAGACTCAACATAAAAGTAAAAGAAAGGCCCTTCGCACAGGGAAGCAGGGATTAACTCATGTGCTAGAGCTTTTTATTTTATTAAATAGACAAATTTAAAAAACAAATAGAGAGGTGTATGCTTATGTCAACGAATGGTAAACAAACAATACAGTACGTCACAAGACAACCGGAATTTACAAGAGCGGCTCCCATTGAAGGAAGCAACTGGAGTCTGTAGATCATCCCTCTTCTCTTATTTTTACACAATTATGCTTTGACTGATAAATCAGTGGCAAACGGGTGAAGAGAATTTATAGTAACCAAGTTTGGGGCTAGGCACCCCATTGCCAGTTCTTCTATCAATTTGGATAAGCGGATGTGCCACTAGTCCAGGTGTGTAAAGTCCAATCAACAAGTGAGATATAGATTCTATTTTTACGTCCTCATGAGCCAAAATAGGTATAATTTTGAAGGTTTTAAAGGTAGCACATGAGAAATTAACTTTGGAGTGCCGGTTAAATACCACATGTAGGTAGGTATGGTGGACACATTTGGTAAACTTTGTTTTTTGGGAGTTGGATGCACGAGTAGAGCTCAGACTTAGTACAGGTGGAGGCTAGCATAAGACTGGGAGCGACAAATTAAGAGAGGAATAATGGCCATTGATGTCTACGCACGCTTCTATTCTTGTGGAGAGTGTTGGGCCTCCAAGTGCAGAGGTTTGTAGAACAGCAACAAGTTTCCCTTAAGTGGATCACCCAAGGTTTATCGAACTCAGGGAGGTAGAAGTCAAAGATATCTCTCGCAAGCAACCCTGCAATTAAGATACAAGAAGTCTCTTGTGTCCCCAACACACCAAATATACTTGTCAGGTATATAGGTGCACTAGTTCGGCGAAGAGATAGTGAAATGCGAGTAATATAGATGGTTAGAAGTAATAATAGCAATCTGAAATAAATATGGCAGCAAGCAAACATGTAGCAGAACAGGCGGACAACTGTGTTTCAATGCTTGTAAACAGGGCCTAGGGATTCTACTTTCACTAGTGGACACTCTCAACAATGATCACATAATTGAATGCATAAATATCTACCTTCACTATGCTACTCCGAACCACTCTCCGGTCGAATAACAAACACCACTTCATTGCGTAGGGCTGTAACACTAATCCTCAAGTTTGTATTCCCATTTCTAGTTAACCCCACGCTTTCACTATGAGCGCCCTATAAGGTACTAAGCAAACTCCACAATTTCATAGGGTCATCCAACACAAGATATAAATATCATGCTAAACCACACGGTGCACACACTGTCACCTTTACACCGTGATCAAAGTTTTCACAGAGATCTCATAACAAAACCACTTGAGTAGCATAATACATGAGAAGAAACACCTACTAATTCAACTAGATACAAAGCTCATGATCACATAAATATCACACCATGGGAGGGAGAGATGAACCACATAGATACCGATAGAGCCCTCAGCCTTGGGGGAGAACTACTCCCTCCTCATCATAGGAGACATCAACGACGATGGAGATGGCGGTGGAGTCAATGGAGATGGCTTCCGGGGGCACTTCCCCGTCCCGGCAGGGTGCCAGAACAGAGATCTGTCCCCCGAAACTTGTCGTCGTCAGCGACGGAGCTATAGATGTATTTTGTGGAAAAGGTCAATTCTTCTAGGGTTTATGCCTCGGGATGTATATATAGGCGAAAGGGCAACGTCGGTGGGCGCCCGAGGGGCCCACACCACCCCCGGCGTAGCCAGGGGCTAGCCCGCGCGAGCCTATGGTGTGCGGGCTCTAGGGCCCCCCTCCGGGTCTCCTTTGGACTTCCTAGACGTGTAGGGAATTCTAAGACTCTTGGCTTTCGTGGCATCCAATTCCGAGAATATTTCTAGAACAACTTTTCTGAAACTAAAAACAGCAGAAAATAGGAACTGGCTCTGTGGCATCTTGTCAATAGGTTAGTCCCGGGAAATCGATAAAAATGACATAAAATGTAAGGAAAACATGTGGGAAACAACGTGAAAACAACATGGAACATCAGAAATTAAGGATACGTTTATGACGTATCAAGTATCCCCAAGCTTAGTTCCTACTCGTCCTCGAGTAGGTAAACGATAAAACAATAATGTCCGAGGTGACATGCTACTAACATAAACTTGATCATAAAAATGTAAAGTAGAGTATGTAAACTAGGATCAAATGAACTAAAGTTGTGATCTATATTTGATATCAACAAGTAATGCATAAACAAATAAGAAGAAAGAAGCAAAACTTTTAATGAATGAATACTAAAAGACTATCAACCGTGCAAAGTTTATTAGAGATGATTTAAGCTTTCAAGAACAACAATATCATGCACGTCAAACGATCTTCACAACCCCTCTTAGGATCAAGTCAAGATTTCCACACGATGCAATGCTTGAATCTTAAACAATTTCCGCACTAAAAACAAGCAAGTGTTCTGCGTTCCCTGGCACCGGGATGTTATGGCAAAGAGAACATTATGGGGGGTTTGGAAGGTCAATGGAAGAAAGGCTCACAAAGCTGAAAGTGGTCATTAGACAAGAGAAAGTCTTACAACCAAAGCTATGCAAGGAGTAGGGATTGCCACACAAAGGATGCACATAGACCTATAAGTGTATGAAAGCTCTCCAGTGGAATTAGTGGGGGTGCATCCAACTTGCTTGCTCACGAAGACCTAGAGCTCATTTGAGGAGGCTCATCATTGGAATATACAATCCAAATTCTATAATGTAAAGTTCCCCACATAGTTATGAATGATAATAATATGAAAAATCTCTCCAAACTGAAGTATTGGTTCTAAAAATGAAGCACAAGTGTGGTATAAAGGATAGTGATGCGCCCCCTCTCTCTTTATTCTCTCTTTGGCCCTTTTTTTCTTTTTGGGCTTTTTCATTTTTTTTATTTTTTTATTTTATATATCCTCACCGGTAGGGGAAACATCCTATATTACAATGAATCATCACATTTTTAGTAATCATAACTCATAATGTAATATATCTGATGTATCCAACTGCATGCTCCTGCCAGTGTAGCAGTATGCATAAATAACCATGAAGCTCATCATCAAGTAACATAATGGACGTGGATGTTGTGCAGCAATATATCTCGGAATGACTATGGAAATGCCATGATAGGTAGGTATGGTGGCTGTTTTGAGGAAGAATATATGGTCTTATGTGTAGTATAACAAAGTCCTCCCACGGGATTTGGATGCACTGGCGAAGTTTGCACCAACTCTCAATGTGAGAAAGGGCAATGCACAGTACCGAAGAGGCTAGCAAATATGGATGGTGGAAGTGCTAGGAACCGCAACATAGACTCACAAGTTAAAATATTGCAGCAAGAAAATCATCTTACAAGGCACAATGCAAATCACTCCAAGAGGGTCCGTGGCAGTGACAAGTCACTGTTAGCTACCCCGACCGTAGCACGTAACAAAATGCCGATCAGAAATGTATCACTTGTAGCAATCATATACCATTGTTTCTATCAGCCGGTAATTTAAGTGTGGCACAGTTTCAAGTTTCTTAGACCAACCATTAAAAGTTTCTACTTACTATTCCTTCCCGTTTATCCATTAATCAAATTAATATCTCAAAACAACAGTAATGATTCAAGTGAACCAGTTTAGTGATCTACAAGACCATGCAATCTTTTCCACTATACCATTTATAACAATAGCATTCCTATTTCCAAGAAAACACATATATGAGATAACAAAAACTCTCTCTAATCATGTAGAAATGAAAACTAAAGAGTACTAACAGCTCTAAATAAGAGATACATGAAAATAAAGGCTAAACGCAGTACTAGCAAAAAGTGAACACTCACAAAACAATAAAAATGAAAACTAGAGTGTTCTAAGCAATGAAAACGGAGCGTGTATCTCTCACACACAAGTATGATAAGATCCAACCATAAACTACAGCAAAGAAACCTAAACAAACTGAAAGCAAAAATAAAAGACGCTCCAAGTAAAGCACATAAGATGTGACTGAATAAAAATATAGTTTCACAAGAAGTGACCTGATAAATTGTTGATGAAGAAGGGGATGCCTTGGGCATCCCCAAGCTTAGACACTTGAGTCTTCTTTGAATTTGCTGGGATGTACCACCGGGGAATCTCCAAGCTTACTCTTTCCACTCTTCTTGATCACGTCATATCATCCTCTTATCTTGACCCTTGAAAACTTCCTTCACACCAAACTTCTCACAATCTTCATTAGCAACGTTAGTGCAATCGAAATAATAATTTCACACAGTTAAGTTTCAACACAAGCCTAACACTCATAAACACATTAGCTACTGTCACGACTTCTCTTAAAACTCTTTTTCTCAAAGGAACACCAAAAGAAAGGGATTAAGATGCAAATGCAATTATTTGCAGAAATCTGTCAAAATAGGACAGGAGGTAAAGATGATTTTTTTCAAAAATCTTCTGTTGCTCAAATCAAAGAGTGGTCAACAAATAAAAGTTGCGTATATAACCCAGGATTACGCACAAAAAAACTCAGTTCATTTTGAATTTTATGTGAATTTATACGATTTTAACAGTGGACAGCAGAAATCTGTTTCATGCGCAGAAATCCGAAATATAGCCGCAACTTCCCACTAGAGGGTTTACTTGGCTCAACAGAAAAAAAGACACAGCGGGGTTACTAAGGAAATAGAAAACACCCAGGTGCAAAGCACACAAAAGAAAACGAAGGAAAACGGGTTGAAAACAGAGAAATAAAACGGGTTGTCTCCCGGAAGCGCTTTTCTTCAACGCCTTTCAGCTAGGCATAGTGATTTTTAAAAGATGCTCACATAAGAATAAGAGTTGAAGCACAATAAGAGAGCATCAAGAAGAAAATATAAAACACATTTAAGTCTAACCCACTTTCTATGAAAAAGAATCTTGTAGAAAAACAAGTCAACGAAACACAAAGTGGCTAGCATAGGAAAACAAAATAAGTCTAACTTCAAAAATTTCAACATAAACTTGACCCTTGAAAACTTCCTTCACATCAAACTCAAAGTAATTCTCATTAGAGGGTTAGTGCATAATAAAAAAAACTCACATGTTTTGCATGGACATAAGCATTACCAATACTTTCTAAACATTAGCTTCAGCCTCTGATGTTTTGTGTAGCAAAGAAATCCACTCAACATAGTAAAAGAGACAATGCAAAATAAAAGGCATAATCTATCAAAACTAGAACAGTCCGTAAAGACGAATTTTTTCGAGGCACTTACGTTGCTCAAATCAGAAAAGTCGGAACTAAAAAAAGTTGCGTACAAAAAATTTCAGGATGTTTCGGTTTTTGTGGAATTTATAGCGAATTAAACGATGGACAAAAAAATATGTTCCTGCGCTAAAATCCGAATCTAGCATCTACTTTCCACTAGAGACTTTACTTGGCACAACATTTAGAAAAAGTAAAGATACAAAGGATTTGTTACAGAAGTAAACAACAGCTTGACTCAAAGAGAACAAAAGAAAAATTGCAGAAATAAAATATGGGTTATCTCCCAAGAGTGTTTTTCTTTATCGCCTTTCAGCTAGGCACAGAAAGCAAGAATCAAGTATTTTCAAGTGAAGAAGCATCCAAATCAATAGTTTCCTCTAAAACACATCTTATAACCCATGGTACTTTAGGTGCCCATGAAGATTAATAAACATGTAAATCACTCTTAATTTCACTAAAAAAATATCAATTTTAATCACATTATGGGGTTTCGGTTTAGACATCCTAGGAACATACATGAACTTTTGCTCTTTTCCCGCAAAAGCATTCTCCCTCTCAAATTTTAGAGAAGAAAAAAAATGAACCAAAAGTCTCCATAGCTTCCTCTAGGTTACCAATTCTGAGGTATTGATTATCGTGGGTATTGCTAGCCTCTAAAACAGTGATTCTTTCATTGATACTTACTATTGATTCATTAACGTTGCTACCATTATCAAGGAAATTTGGCAAAATTTTCTCGAGAGAATTCAACTTTTTTATAACATCTTCTAATGTGATCTCAATTTTAGCAACTTTAGTAGGTGGTATTCCTACTAAACTTTAAATTAAATTACAGGCTTCCAAAGCAGGAGTTCCTAGAAAATTACCACATGTAAGAGTATCTAGAACATACCTATACCAGCTAGTAATACCAACATAAAAATTCCTAAGGAGGATCAAGGTAGAATTTTTTTTTTGTACATCTATGATGAGCATCACTTATTCAATACCAAGAATCTTTCAAACGCTCCCCCCTGTTGCCCAAAAGAATGAACCTCAACTTCAGGAATACTCATTTTAGCAATATTAAAAAAGGATAACACAAATAAAAACTATAATAGGAACTATTTTTTTTTGTGTTTTTGATATAAAGAAGCAAACAAGACAAAATAAAATAAACTAAGATAAAAATAAAAAAAGTAAAAAAGATTGGAGGTGAGAGACTCCTATTGCAGAAATCCTCTTTCTCCCCGGCAACGGCGCCAGAAAAGAGCTTGATGGCGTGTGAACACACGTTCGTTTGGAGACCCCAAGACGAAGGTATGATGAGTACAACAGCAAGTTTTTCCCTCAATAAGAAACCAAAGTTTAATCGGACCAGTAGGAGAAGAAATCACTTCTGAAGGTTGTTGACAGCTAATGTTGGCAGGGCGCACTACCAGGCTCAGCAGCAACGTGGATCTGCACACAACACGACCAAGATACTTTGCTCCAACGAAACAGTGACGTTGTCAATCTCAAAAGTCTTGCTGAAAACAAAGGATTAGACGTATAGTGTGGAAAATGATGTTTGTTTGCAGTGCATGAAATGAGAACAATGTTTACAGTGAAAAGGAACAGTGTTTGCAGTAGGTTGTATTATTAGTGTAAAAGAATGGACCGGGGTCCACGGTTCACTAGTGGTGTCTCCATAACAGATAAATAACATGTTGGGTGAACAAATTACAGCTTGGCAATTGACAAATAGAGAGTGCATAAAAATTCATATACATGACATGATGATTACTATGAGATTCATTTGGGCATTACAGCATGATACATAGACCGTTATCCAACTGCATCTATGACTAATAATCCACCCTCAAGACGTCATTCGAGCAGACTTTGGATATTAAGTTGCAAGCAACAGATTATTGCATTAAGTAAAGTGCGTAATATAAACAATAGAATTATGCTTAGAAAAAGCATTGTTGTTTTATACCTAGTGGCAATAGCACATCCACAATCTTAGAAGTTATTGTCACTCTCCCATATTACTGGAGGCATGAACCCACTATCTAGCATAAATACTCCCTCTTGGAGTCACAAGCATCAACTTGGCCAGAGCATCTACTAGCAACGGAGAGCATGCAAGATCACAAATAACATATATGATAGATCTATAATCAACTTTACATAATATTCGATATTCATTGGATCCTAGCAAACACAACATGTAGCATTACAATAAGATGATCTTGATCATGTTAGGCAGCTCACAAGATCTAAACATGATGGCACAAAAGAGGAGAAGACAACCATCTAGCTACTGCTATGGACCCGTAGTCTAAGGATGGCCTACTCACGCATCACTCCGGAGGCGGACATGGTGATGAAGAGCCCTCCGGTGATGATTCCCCTCTCCGGCAGGGTGCCGGCAAGAGCTTCAGAACCGTCCTGAACTAGGGTTGACGATGATGGTGGCTAAGAACTTTTTATGGATGGAGGCTCTGGTACATATGGTTTTCCCGAGGAAGACCTTATATAGGCTGAAGGGCGATGTCAGTGGGCGTCCAGGGGCCACACCACGTGGTGGCGCGGCCAGTGGGCGCGCCGCCATATGGTGTGGCCGCCTCCCTGGCCCCCATCGGGTCTCCTTCGGACTTCGTGTATGTGACAGATATATAGGGCCTTTGGCTTTTGTTTTGTCCAATTCCGAGAATATTTCCAGAACAACTTTTCTGAAATAAAAAACAGCATAAAACAAGAACTGGCGCTGTGGCATTTTGTCAATAGGTTAGTCCTAGAAAATGCATAAAAATGATATGAAGTGTATAGAAAACATGTAGCAATTGGCATAATATCAACATGGATCATCAGAAATTATAGATACGTTGGAGACATATCACTTGCACATCCAAAAATATGTAGATCTTCATACATCTTCTACACCATGCCAAGTGGTTGTGGCCCACACTTAGGAAGGATCATGGGGACCCCTGATTTCCCTAGAACGACACCACTATATTGTAAAGAAAGATTTGGTGTCCTTCATTTCCAATAATTACCTCTATTCTAACAATGGTCGGTAGTAGACCGCTAACCAATGTCCCGTGGCTCTATATTGTCATTCCGAGGGAACGAGGGTCCCCATGATCCCTCCTAAGAGTGGGTCACATCCATTTGGTCCGGTGCGGAAGATCTGTACACTACTAGGAAACATGCTATAGCAGCATTACGTAGCGCCAGCGCACCTTCAAATGTGACCGCCGGCGGTTAGTTCCACCATTCTTAAGTATATTTCCATCACTCTTTTGCATGTGTGAAGATTAATTTGAGGATGGTGCATGGATTGTTTTGCGCAGAGACATGTACTGCGTCCTCTTGGTCATGTTAGCGCGGCATTCGCACGTTACTTATCTCGACTCGGGGAGTGCGAAGCCGAAGAACTACACCAACCTCAAGACTGTTCTCGACGTAGCTCTCACCGGATTCGCCGCCAAGGCAGGTCCCCTCACGGTAGAGAAAGAAACCAGCCGAGGATGCCTCTCGTGCACCCACACAACCAAGTATGCCTGCATGAAGCAGTTGCACCCAGAGAGTGGGATGGACGCCTGGTACACCATCCTTCATATGAGGGAGTTTGTGAATGATGCAAATGACCTCTTGTTGCCATCTAGTCTCCAAAAACGGGGCATCGACATGGCGAACGCCCCTAGCGAGACAGTGAGAAATGAGTTTCGTCACATCCAACGAAAGATTGCCACAATAATCCATCACGATGTCGTCACTAGGGGTGGCCTCTTCTTCGCCGGTCACATACCACCAATGAATGACGAGATAGAAGCCCGCCTAGAGGCATACGGTGACAAGCATCCATTCAACTCGCTAGACGGCTGCCGCCCCTTCCCGCCAAAACCGAAACCTTAGAGTAAGAAAACTTATTTCTCAGCCCATATGGCATTCCTAAACTCGCTGCATATACTTGTTACATATTTGAATTTGCTACGTTGTTGCATATACTTGTTGCATATAAGAATTTGCTACTGATGTATATTTTGTCTTGTCTAAATAGATGATGTGGTATGTCGTGTACCGGGGACATGTTCCCGGAGTCTACAACGACTGGGAGGCATGCCGGAGGCAGGCGACAACAGCTACAAGGGGTACACCACTATGGCGGAGGCACAAGCTCGCTACGCGAGCTATCTAATGGGAATAACGTATCTAGCGGGGGAGAGGAGAAGGAAGCGGATGAAGACCATCTTCGTCACGATGATGCTCATCGTTTCTGTATTTCTATTATATCTTCTAGTTTAGATCAATGTCTCCTTTGCTAGATATCTTCCGACACTTTGTATCCATCACTTTGTATTCGCAGGTGATCGATGTCTTAGCTACTTGTTTTGTGTATGCCTCCAGTTCGATACTTTGTATTCGTGTTTGAGACTTTCTATACTCGTGTGTGATATATGTGAGTATTAGCTACTTGTTTTGTGTATGCCTTCATGTCTTTGCAACTCTCCGTTTTACTGTTTTACTGCTATTTTTTGTAACAGTATAAACAGCGTATATACGACGTGTTTTTCTTAACATCAAAGTATACCGCCGGCGCATTGATTGGACTTACCACAGACGCGTGGGCTGCGCCGGGGACAACCTACAATTACCCCCGCCTACTATTACCCCCGGTGCGGAGGATAGAAGCGCCAGCCTAATATTACCCCCGGCGCAGTGGGCCTGCGCGCTGGCGCTAAAAGTATTACCCCCCGCACGGTGAACATGCGCGTTGGCGCTATTTCTTTACCACTGGCATGGTCATCGCCGGCGCCTATCAACGCGTCGGCGGTAGACCTATATGGCCCGCCGGCGGTAGGGGTTTCCCTAGTAGTGGTAAGGCTCTACTTGTTTCGGGACGTGCGGGCAAACTTGTCCCGAGAACGGTATCAAGTCCAAGGTTGAGCCAGTCGAGAGCCCCTTCACTTACAAGTACTCTCAAGAGGCTTACCCGGGAACCCAATAGGTGCGGTTCCCGGGAGCACCCGAACTTGGTAATCTTAGTCTTCTCGGGGACCAGATATCATCAGAATTGCGCAGGTCGAAATCCGTCTAGGTCCCTAGGACCTGCTCGTGCCATCATGAAGAGGGAACATCCCTTTTGCGGTGTCACGTGATGGAGATCACCCAAAGCATGGGAGACAAGTCTGAGATAGACGCGGTCATGCCAAGGATGAGGTGCGGTGGGTTCCTCTCGAGGAGAGACTGTCAGAATTACTTGTCCACTTTCGGCCCTATCGTGCCTAAGCTGTCATGCTTTGTCCTATATCTAACGGCTGCCATGTGTGCCAGGAGGACGGCATCCTCCCCGCGTCTCTCCAGGTTACTCTTGGGATCTAATTCCCACGTCGTTGGACATGCCATTTGCATGACCGCCCTTGTGGTATCCCCTTGGCATATAAAAGGAGGACCAATATCACGAGAGAAAGAGGAGAAACTCAAGACAAGGTTTGGCTCAGGTTAGACAAGTTTAGAGAACAAGTCAGGCCAGGGAAGGAGATCAGATCAGATATGGATATCTCCTTCCTCAACTAGCTAGAGAAAGCAAGAGCCAAACTTGTAGCCACCAACCTCACATTCATCTATATAAGAGGAGAAAGACGTAGGGTTTTACGCTTCTGAGCGGCGTAAATCTGGGTAAATTGCGTGTCTCTCTATTGCACATGGGTGCGGCCCTTGTTTGATTGTGATCTCTTTATTTAGTTTTGACTAACTTGTATGCCGCAACTAGGGGTGAAAACGGGTAGGATACGGATCGGATAGTGCCCTTCCCGCAACAGTATTCATATTTTCAAAACGAATATGAATACGAATACGGATATTGTCGGATACGAATGTGGAGCGGTTGTTGCTCGAATACGAATGTGGATTGGATGTTTTCTCAACTTGGAATGGATACAAATAGAACGGAATAATAGACGTATGCCTTATATTGAGTCAACTATTTTTAGTAAAATGATAAGTATGGCTATATAATATATGATGGTTTAAAGTTCAATCATAGAAAAAACACATTTTCCCACTTTTTAACTCTTTTAGATTGGTTATTAATTATCATATCGTGCTACAAATACCAAAATTGGCTAACATAATTTTATTCGGATATGGATATATCAATTTCCATATCCATATTTTGTTCAAAATTCAATACCATATTTGTTTTGTATTTGTAAAAACGAATACGGATATTTACCATTTCTATTTCTATGTTGTTCGGATTCGGATATTTACCATTTCTATTTTCAATTTCTCGAATACGAATGTCTGATAATCCGGGTTATCCGCTACCAGTTCATATCCCATAGCCGCAGCATGTAATATCACGGTGTTGTCTCTTAGTTTTATAAATTTAAAGTCAGACATGTTGTGCCTTTCATCTTTCTTTTTTGACATGTTTGCGCGTAAGTGATCGGTTAACTTGGGAAAAATTGTCAACTGTCTCATGTTGATAAAAATCATACATGACGAAGACTGGAAAACAGATTGAATGCGGGTTGTGCCCTTCCACTTCCGTTTTCATATTATCAAAACACATATGAATACAAATACGGAGCGGATGTTACTCGAACATGGTACAGATCGGATGTTTTCTCAATTCGGAACAGATGCGGATACAACAAAATAGTGCACTCATGTATCATATAGAGCCTTAAATAGAAAATATACTAATATGGTACACAACAGTTTCATGATCGATAGTAGAAAAATACATTGGCCAATTAGTTTGCTTTGATTGGATAATTGGCATACAGGGATGAAATTGTTAAAACTGGCAAAAATAATTGTATTGGAGCATGTATATATCCATTTTCATATGCATGTTTTTTCAAAATTCATCAGAGCATTGTTATTTGTATTCGTATTTGTAAAATAAATCTGGATATGTTCCATATCCATTTCCATTTAATGGATGCAGATATTTCTTATTCATTTCCAATTTTGTGAATACGAATGTCGCATAATTTAGATTATCCACTAACACTTTCCAGCCCGCAAATCAGTCGTGCATTATACACTCGAGATAAGCAAATCATATACACATATATAGAGTTTCTAACATTCACAGCTTAATATGTACTCCCTCAGATCCTAAAAAGGTGTCGCAACTAATCCTATACAATCTATAGGCATACCTTTCGACACTTTTTTAGGGTCGGAGGGAGTAATTTTTTTTTCAGTAACCTCATTCCATTTACATCACACCTCAACTATGTTACAACTTTCAATTATATATGTACAATTTCACATCACTATGGCCCATAGATGAGAAATAATGAATACGTAAAAATCTAGTAGAAAATAACGGATCAAAGAAAGTAACAAATATTATATACCTTGTTGTCTATCATACAAATCTCGTGCCTCAAGCTGAACAGCTTATCTCGCATGTCAAGGATCAGTGTATCATGAACTGTATGCCTTCGGAGGGTAGCTGTCCAGGCTATCCAGCCACGGGTTGCAGCCACGCCGGTCAACCTGGTCGCCGGCGGGGGACACGGCAGGCACGTCGCGGAGCGCGCGCCAGACGGCGCTGTTGCACTTGAACCCAGAGCCGAATCCGATCTGCCACACCCGGTGGCCGCGACGGACTCGGCCTTTGGCCTCCGCGTAGGCTAGCTCGTACCACAGGGAGCTGCTGCTGGTATTGCCGAACCGGTGCAGCGTGCACTTGCTGGGCTCCATGTCGGCGTCGTCGAGACCGAGGCTCCGCTGCACCTCCTCCAGCACTGCGCGCCCGCCAGCGTGCACGCAGAAGTGCTCGAACGCGCGGCGGAAGTCCGGGATGCAGGGACGCACGCCGCGTACGCGTAGGACGCGGTGGAACACGAGGGACCGGAGGAACTTGAGCTGCTCAGTGAGCGGGAGGACGAGGGGGCCCAGGGTGGTGATGTTCGTCTTGAGGGCATCGCCGGCGACTGCCATGAGCTCGCGCGCCAGCGACACACCGACATTCCCGTCGGCGTCCTCGCGCTGGTACACGCAGTTGAAGCATTCGTCCGCCGCGCCCTCGTGTGTTCGCACCGTGTGGAGCAGCCGGTACTTGGCGCGCCGGGCGTCTGCGCGGCGGTTGGACAGCAGAGCCGCCGCGCCGCCCATGCGGAAGATGCAGTTAGACAGGAGCATGGAACGGTCGTTGCCGAAGTACCAGTTGAGCGTGATGTTCTCGGTGCTGACCACGACGGCGTAGGAGTCCGGGTTCGCCCGAAGGAGGTCGCGCGCGAGGTCGACGGCGATCAGCCCGGCGCTGCAGCCCATGCCGCCGAGGTTGAAAGACTTGATGTCCTTGCGCATCTTGTAGTGGTTGACGACCATGGACGCAAGCGACGGCGTTGGGTTAAAGAGGCTGCAATTGACGATGAGAATTCGCACATCCCGGCTTGGGTCGATCCCCGTGGCGTCGAACAGCTTGTCCAGGCAGCCAAACATGACAGCCTCGGCCTCGGCTCGCGCCTCCGCCATGGACAGCTGCGGTGGCCGCGACAGTATCCCTGACGGCAGGTAAGTCCGGTCGCCCAGGCCGGAACGCTTGGTGATCTTTGTCTGGAAATCGACCGCCTCGGCATTGAATAAGCCGGTGCTCTCGGTCATATCCAGGAAGCCGTCCTTGGAGATCTCATGCTCGTCACCGGGCTTGTAGCAGGCGAACTCCACGAGGTACACAGGACAGGGGCGCTTGAGGAAGCAGACGGCGAGCAGGAGCATGGCCGTGCCAAGCCAAGCGACAGAATCAAAGGGGTGGAGCAAACCCACATCGAGATCGAGACGGCGGAACGAGTACGCTGCCGCAGCCAGGAGCGGAGGCGCAAGGGCGAACAGGGTCCAGGACGCTGGCACCGCGAAGATGCCGGAGCAGATGCCGAGCTTTACGTACTTGAGGTTGACCGACTGTGCGAAGTCCGGGAGCCGTCGCCGGATTTTGATCACGATGCTAGGCGCCCGAGGTTGATCCTTCGCCACCACGTCCGGCGGCGTGAAGGCCATCTCGGCGATCAGGCGCTCTCGTTCCATGACCGTCGACGCCATCGTCTTGGTTTGTGGTCAAGTTGGCGACTTGGGGCTATACTTCTTTGTGTGTTCCGTTAGAGTTCGGTACTATAGGCCCGAGCTAGCGAAGAAGTTGATTTATAAGCACTGAAATGGAGGGGGGCTGGGAGTGTGGGATAGCGGTTCATGGGTGTTTTCCTTTTTTTTTTTACAAATATAGTCTTTGCCCTTCGGAATTGTCAAAAAATACTCACTCTAAACGCAAATTCCAAAACATATACTCAAAACTAGATGTATCTAACACTAAAATATGAAACATCTACTTTTTATCCATCTTTGAGACAATTAATTTGGGACGGAGGGACCGAGGGAGTAGAAAATTGGTAATATGGCACGTGGCACCAGACATGACTAGCGGAACGAAAGTAGAATGGGGCGCCGCAGATGCTCTAGGGATTAGAGTCTAATTTTGACCTGGGTTTTTTTCATAAATATTAATATTGAAATTATATCAATTACCACAAAGTCTCTCCAACAACATAATAATTAGAGCAAGTCTAGACATTAAGCATGCACACAGCCAAAACCAAAAGAAAAAGAAAAATGAAAAAAAAAACGCCGAAGCAACCAGTGACTTCTAAAAAGGTTCTCCAAAACGAAGCCTCCAGGGAGGGTACAGCGCACAAACACCATCATCGACTAACATGATCGGATCATGAGTTTTCAACACCCCCCCCCCCCCCCACACACACACACACACACACAACTCCAGACAATGCCTTCAAAAACAAAATGACTAGGGAGTCACCATTGCCGCGTATAACCACCAACGGTCAGACCTAAGGTTTTCACCCTGAAAGCCGAGACACTAAGCTCAAAGATCACCGCCAAGAGCGAAATCACCCACGGACATAGCCCCCGCTTGTGAAGAACAATGTTGTAAATCGCCAATCGTCCCACAAACAAAATTCTTCCAACCAGCTGCTAGTACTCCCTAGGATCTTCTCAACTCGATATGAGGATGTAAAAGAAAATTTTGTGTTCTCCCTATGATTGGTTTTGCGTGTCAAATAACAACATTGGTGATCACCTAACCTTCTGCCAAGCATTACAGATGTTCAGGATGTGCCATCATGAAAGCATTGTATGCAAAAAACCAAAGAAGGGCAACTATCTATCTGCCTAAAGAAATCAGGCCGGAGACTCCGGTGTGAAAAAATTGGAGACTTTCCCAGAGGCTCCGGTCTCAGTTCACAGAGAGTGTCCGCTCCTTGGTGAAATCTCACAGATGGCCAATCCGGAGTCACCTCGGAGTATGCCCCCTTCCTGGAGTTTTTGGTGAAAACTTGCAGATGCCTCCCTCGGAGTTTCTAGAGTCTGCCCGGAGACTCCGGCCCTCTGCAATTGCTCGATGGTAAATCTAACAGATGCCCCCCCCCGAGCAAGACCGGAGACTCCGGCCCCTCCAAGCTGGAGACGTCGAGGTAAGTTGCTCTGCAATGGATAGAAATAGGACATGGGTATAAATACCCCCTCCTTCTACAAAGAGGTAGCCCGTCCACCATTGAAGGCACCATTAATTGAGCTTACCAAAAGCTAGACTTCTCCCTATCCCTCCACCCAAACTCATTGATCTTTGGAGGATTGAAGGAGAAGGCCCCGATCTACATCATCATCAAACCGTTTTCCATTCCCCCCCTCATTCACTTGAGGGATTTGTGTCTAGAGTTTCCTTGTGGAAAACCTAGACCTCGTTGTTACTCACTTGTTGTTTGTAGCAGATTCTTGGTGTTCTTGAGAACCCCCAATTCGGTTGTGCGTGTGTGCCCCAAGATCATTTTAAATGCTCCGGATTCCACCTTGAAGGATTTCATAGTGGAAGGTGAACTAGGCCTTTGTGGGGAGGTTCATCGGAGAACAGGGTGAGGCCTTTGTGGCGTTGAGTAGTCCTTCGTGGCGAAACTCACACCCCTCGAACGAGACGAACTCCCCTCAAAAGGAGGAACTCGGGAATACATCCTTGTCTCTGCGTGCGTCCTCTATCGGTTCCTTCTATCATTTAGCTTTACTTTGTGTTTTTATCTTGCTTAGAGTAGCTCTTGACATATAGGTAATTTCACCGTAGTTGCATATCTAGAAAATTTACCTTTGTGTCAAGCCTAAATCGAAAAAGTATTAAAATTTGGAGGTAGCACCTATTCACCCCCTCCCCCCCTAGGTGCCCATACGATTTGTTCAATTTGTATCAGAGCCCTGGCTATTAATTCAGGCTTAACAGCCTAAGGGAAAGTATGGCCATCGGAGAGGAAACCACCGAGTCCGCGGCTCCGGCCACCATGGATGATCTCAAGGAGTTACAAGCTTCCTTGACCTCCTCCATGGTGACACAAATGCTAGGGTTGCGTGAAATGATAATGTAACTCATGAAAGCCAAGTACACGGCTCCCCCCCCCCCCCCGCCCCGCATCAGCGTCTCCGGAAGATACCATTCCGGATGACAAAAGTGAGGAGGAAGAGGGTGAAGAAACTAAAATTGAAAATTCATTTCCTAAGAAACCTTCACATTCTAAGGGAGAGGATGGTAAGGAATATTACCATAAGGTTCCCGTATCGTACTCTCCCAGCACTCCTATCCCGCACCCTCATATAAACAATAGAGGTGACCCTACTAAAATTGGTGCACATTGTTTTGTCCAATGGCAATATTTCATGAAAACTCACTTGAACTCTTCTTCCATTGAGATATGTAGAATCATTGAAGACGGATACAGGCCCGTCGATCCAAAGAACTTTATAGGAAAAGAAGTTGTTGATTGTCAACTCAACTTCGTGGCTTTGCACATGATCCAACAAGACGCGGATGAGAAGATCATGCCACACATTCAACAATTCTCAACCGCCAAGGAAACATGGGATGCTCTTATCTCCATGTCTGAGGTCAATGAAAGCATGAAGAGTAATATGGTTGATGCCTTGAGAAATGAGGCTGAAGGGTTCTATATGCTTAATGGTAAAATTAATTAGGACATGTACCAAAGACTCAAGACCCTTGCTACCGCCTTTAGTGGTCTCAGTGCCACTTATGTTCATGATGCTTGGATCAAGAGAAAGTATGTGAGTCCTCTCATGCCATTTAAGCCCGTTGACTTGAAGAGCATTCAAGGAATACACAACTACCATCTCATGACTTCCAATGAGGATATGCAAGAGATGGCATCCTTCAAAGTTCGAACCAAGATTGCCCAAGGCTCCCGTGCTCGTGCGGTTGTAATGCACAAAGGGGACCCCGTTACTTTGAAGGCCAAAGTTGTGACCAAGGTGGTGGAAATGAAGAAGAGGTTGAATAAGAAGGAAAGTTGGCTCCTCCAAAGGCCAGAGTATGACCCGGTGCTTAAGGACTATATTGCTCTTGCTGCCCAAAAGTTTTGGAGGAACCTTCCCAAGGCCAAGGCATATTTTCAATAAAAGACCAAGTCAAGTTTTGGAAATGAAGGGTCTCAAAAATTGAGGTCTTGTTTCAATTGTCAAAATAAGTATCACTTCGTTGCCGAGTTCCCCTTCGAGAATAGAGAAACTCAAGGAGGGAAACTTGTTCTCAAGGATAAGTCAAAGCTCACCCACAAGAAGCCCTTCTTCAAGAAGAACTCCTCCAACAAGAATCCCACCTCTAGGATTGTGTTGGTGACTCAAGAAGAGTATGAATCCGATGATGATGATGAAGAAGAAGAAGAAGAGGAAGAACAAGAAAAAGAAGAACAAGAATAAGAAGAAGCACAAGAAGAAGAAGAAGAAGAAGAAGAAGAAGAAGAAGAAGAAGAAACCACTAGTGAAGTGGCCAACATTGCTATTTCATATTCGTCATATCCTTCTCTCTTCGAATCCCCCAATGAGAAGCTTCTCCACCAATCCGCGAAGTACTTCATGGCCAAGGGAAACGAGGTATCATCTTTTCCATCTCTAAGAAACAAAATGGAAAGAATGATCTTGCTAGTCTTACTATAGAAGATGAAATTCCCTCTTTGGATCTCACTATGACTAACTTGAGAGGTGAAACCAAAAGGAACTTTTACCTTCTCATGGCTCAATTGGGAGAGTCTCAAGAGCTTCTTGAGAATAAAGGTGAATGTGAGAGGGAAGATGCCCTTCAAAATGCATCTCTCACAAATTCTCTTGAGGAAGAGCATGAGCTTCGAGTCTCTCTTGAGGAGAAAATTGAGACTTTTTAGGAGTCACATAATGAATTAATGTCTAAACTCACTAAGTAATGTGATTGTGCTATTGCTAAATATAAATTGTCTAAAAATAAAAGGGTTGAGTTTGGTGTTGGTCATGATAAACTAATCGAGGAGCTAGAGAAGCTCACCAAGGCTCACAAGGCCTTGGAGAGTGAACACTCTACCTTCACTAAGTCACATGAACAACTTAAAACTCAACTAGCTCAATTAAATGTGCCTAGTACCTCTACTTCTTCTTGTGATCATGCAAATATTCTTAATAAAATGCTAGGTTGAAGAAAGAGCTTGCGAGAATTAAGGGCAAGGGACCTATTGTTGAGAGTGTGGTAGCGCCAAGGCCAAAAAATGGCAAGCAAGGTATTGACTATTTTGCCAAGAACAAGAACAAGAAGAAGGCCAAACCCCCACAAGCAAAAAAAGAATGTTGGTGCGAATGGTGTTGTCATTAGGCACGAAATCACTCGTAACAACCCCACGGGGCCTAACAATCCTCACAACTTTTTATTTGTTGATTATTATGGTGGTGTGCTAGCTAAATATGTTGGTCCTTATGTTGATTACATTTACTACACTATTTGGGTTCCCAAGACCCTTGTTGCTAACGTGAGAGGACCCATAGTGGGTCCTAACTCAAGTCAATAATGTCTTGTAGGACTATGCTTCCGGTGGGTCAAAATGGATACTTGATAGTGGATGTAAAAGTCATATGACCGGAAGCAAGGAGCTTATGAGGGAGTTGAGACCAAATATAAATCATGCAACATTCACTTATGAAGATAAGTCAAAATCTGAGGTAATTAGCTTCGGCAAGGTGGTTGTTGATCCTAACATCGCTCTTGTGAATGTCATGCTTGTCGAAACCCTTGGTTAAAACTTACTTTCAGTTCGTGCTCTAGGGAAGATGGGTTTCTTCCGTCTTCTTTGAACCTGACATCGTGGTCCTCTTGTGGAGCAAGATTCTTGATGTCGCTTTTGTGGGGCATGTCGAAAATGAGTTGTATGTGGTAGACTTTTCAGCGTCAACCAACACTCAAGAGATGTGTCTCTTGAAAGGCCAACGTGGGATGGTTGTGGAATCTCCGCTTATCCCATGTCAACATGAGAATTTTGCAAAGTCTTCACAAGGGTGGCCACATCCTCGGACTAAAATAAAAAAAAATCCTTTGCCAAAAATCGTGATTGTAGGTCTTGTGTTGAAGGAAAGATGCACGATTCTCCCCACCCAAGCAAGACTATCATTTCTTCAAAGAGGATACTGGTACTTCTTCATGTGGATCTCTTTGGTGTTATCCCCGAAGCTACTCTTGGTGGGAAGAAGTATTGTCTGGTTATTGTTGACGACTATTCAAGATATACTTGGGTTTATTTCTTCAAGTTGAAGAGTGAAACCCAACAAGCCGTCATCGACTTCTCCAATCAATTTCAACGTCAACACAAAGTTCCCATCTTGGACATTAGAAGTGACAATGGATCCGATTTCAAGAACTACACCCTAAATGAGTTTCTTAGTGAAGAGGGAATTCGTCATCAATATTCCGCTGCTTATACCCCTCAACAAAATGGTGTAGCCGAAAGGAAGAAACGGACTCTCAGGGATATGGCAGGGTCCATGTTGGCAGAGTATAAATATCCTACCTATCTATGGGCTGAAGCCATATCTACGGCTTGTCATTCATCAAAGCGGTTTGACCTCCGCAAAGGCTTAATGAAGACTCCATATGAGATTATCACCGACAACAAACCAAATATCTCCTACTTTCGTGTCTTCGCTTGTAAGTTTTTATAATTGGTAAAAGGAGTTTGCTTGTCTAAATTCCAATCTAAATCTCTTAAGGGTACATTTGTTGGTTATGCTGCCGAATCCCACACTTATAGAGTCTTTGACAAGACCTCACAGATTGTCAATGAAACTAGTAGTGTGGTTTTTGAAGAAAATGATGTCCCAAGTGGCGTAATTTAATATTTCTAACGTAGATATTGAAATGCCTCAAGAAGCCATAGTAAGAATTGGTGTGGGATTTTTCTGTCCCATTGAGGGACACCTTGGGGTAGATCGACAAGAACTATGCTCTACTCAAGTGGAGCCCTCGTCTACACTAGAAGCACATGCCAATGGAGCAAGTGATGCACCAACCAAAGAACAAGATCAATACACTCCTCTTGTTGATCAAGTTGTTATGAAAGGACCAAGTTATCCTATCATTCAAGCTATACAAGATCCAGGCCAAGATCAACCTTCTTCTCATGATGAAGCAAGCAATAATGATGATGAAGGCCAACAAACCGGTCAAGACGGGGACCCAAATGATCAAGATGATCAAGTGATTCCTCCTCGCAAAAATGAGGAGATCAAAGCCCGTCGTGAAGCAAGGATTGCTAGAGCTTTGAAGAAAATCGATTTCTCCAATGAAGAAGTGTTGGGTGACCTAAGAGGCAATAGTAACATAGGAGCTCAATTGGCAAGCGTTCATGAGCATCAAGCTCACATATCCATGGTGGAACCAAAGAAAGTGTTTGAGGCTCATGAGGATCTGGATTGGTTGGAATCTATGCATGATGAGCTCAATAACTTTGAGCACAACAAAGTGTGGAAGCTAGTTGAGAATCCCAAAGATTGCTACAATGTTATTGTCACTAAGTGGGTATTCAAGAACAAGCAATATGAGCATGGTATTGTCATAAGGAAAAAGGCATGATTGGTTGCTCAAGGGTACTCCTACGTGGAAGGCATCGACTTTGATGCAACAGCGAGGAAAAAATAATGAAAAGTGCTTAAAAGAAGGTTGCAGTATGAGGAAAATAGGACCGGGGGCCATAGGTTCACTAGTGGTGTCTCCCCAAAGAAAACAAACATGTTGGGTGAACAAATTACAGCTGGGAAATTGAGAAATCATGAACGTATAACAGTACTATTATGAATAGATAAAGTTCACAGTTAACATTGTAGGCATTACATCAAGGCATATGGACCCCTATCCAGCATGCATCCATATCTAAAAGTCCATCTCAAGAAAGCTATCCAGCAAATCCGTTGGTATTAAGTTGCAGCAACGAAGTGATTGCTTTGCGTGCAACAGACAAATGCATTAGAACAATACATAATGTAATTAGTGGTCTTCATACGTAGACAAGGGCATCTCTATTTTCTCCCTAGTGGCAACAACACATCCTCCCCTCGCATGTTTCTGTCACTCAAGCGTAGGAACAAGAAGGCATGAACCCACTATCTAGCATATAAATCGTCTCTTGGGGGTGAAAACAACTACATGGACAAGGTAACCATAAACAGCGGAGAGCATTGCAACACAAGATTAAAACTCTCTACGAATATAAGTGAAGCATCTCAGATTGACATGAACAAAATAATTGTAATCTCATTGTTCATCAGATCCCAGCAAACACAACATGCACAATTACATAATTGTGGTCTTGATCATGTGAGGAAGCTCATGAGACTCTAAACATGGAGGCATAGGGGAGAGAATAACCATCTAGCTACTGCTACGGACCCATAGTCACGAGATGATCTACTCACGCATCTGTCCGGAGGTGGTCATGGTAATATAGAGGCCTCCGATGATGATACCCCTCTCCGGAAAGGTGCCGGAGCAGGACTCTAGAAGCCCTAGATTGGACTTTCGAGGTGATGGCGCCTCTCTATATGTTTCATGGAAAAATAACACCGTCCCCGTAATTTTTAGGGTTAAAGGCAATTTATGGGCGAAGAGGGGATGAGAGGCGGTGGTCAGGGTCCCCAGGGGCCCACCAGGCGCGGCCATGGGAGGGGTCGCTCCTAGCACCCTCCTGGTGGCCACCTGGCCCCGTCTGGCTCTTCTTTGGACTATGTCTCCATTCCGGGTAAACAATGATCTCTGTGGATTTTCAGACCTTTCCGAGAATATTTCCTTAAGAACTTTTCTGAAATAGAAAAACAGCAGAAAGCAGCAACTTGCCTGGGGCATCTTGTCAATAGATTAGTCTGTGAAAACATCCAGAAAACTAAGGAAAATGGAAAAAAAATGTGAAAAACAAAAGGTATTAGGTAGGAAACAAGCATGGAGCATCAAAAATTATATATACTTTTCCAACATATCAGCATACCCAAGCTTAACTCCTGCTCGTCCTTGAGTAGGTAAGTGATAATAAAATATTTTTTGAGGTGACATGAAGCCAACACAAGTCTTGATCAACGTTATGTAAAAGCATTACAAATTGAGATCAAAGTAGTTTAACAAAGGCATGATAAATTGTCGTGGTGGTGTCACGGCAGATGCCATAGGATGGCTAAAGATGTGGGGACGAAGGACGCTGGAGGCGCTCGGGGAGGGATCACGCGACGAGTAGACGCGTGAAGGAAGAAACAACCACTGCTAACAACACGATCTACCCAGGTTCAGGGCCCTCGTGAGGAGGTAAAACCCCTACTCCTGCCTTCCTCTCTGTATTCTGATGTCTCACCGAGTAGCCACAATACAACAATTCTTGCTACCGAGTAGCCACTCTTCTCTCTCTCGGATGAACTAGGTCAAGAATCTCTACGTAGTGATCGCTCTGGGTCAGCATCCCTCGCGCAGGAGGGGGCAGGGCACCTTATATACTCGGTGCCCAACCGGATACAGCCAAATACAAACAAGTGTCGACATTGTGTACACACCGTCCTTCTTCCGAGTTCCCGCTGACAGCTTTGGCTTCTAGATTTGTCCCGGTGCGGAAAGTCGTTGGGCAAAACCAAGTGTTCAGTCTGTTATCAATGTGGCGAACACAGAGTAGGTCCCCCCTATCCTGCGACGCCCTGCTGACACACTGTCGCTGTCAGGCACGCCGTCCCCAGATGAACAGTGCCGTGAACAGTGCCAAGTACGGACCCGGGATACGCGGGATTTGGTGTCAGAACGGCTCCTTTGACTTCTGGCCCGAGTAGGTTCCCGCCATTTCTACTCGGACCAGCTCTTCTGTTCGGAGGAGCACAACTCTCTTGATTCATCCTTCTGGCTGTCTATGTGTGAGACCGGGTAGCAGTCGACCGGGTAGCGAGTACCAGGTAGCCGGCTACTCGGCCAAACACCCCTTCTGATCTTACCTTTAGCACTTGCCTTTACCCTACTCGGGGGTAACCCCCCGACAGCAGTCCCCGAAGCTGGTAGAGCCCTGCGAATTCGTTCACTGGGCCCTGCCAGCTTAAAAACCAACCTTGACAGTCTTGCCCTTGAACCTTGGGATACCGAGTGAAAACCTCCGAGTAGCCCTTGATCTTGTTTCCTCTCTTCCGAGTAGGGCCACTTCTCTTCTCTGTGGTCGAGTAAAATGACTTGGTGAAATCTTGAAACAGAATCTCTGCGTGACAGAGCACAATCCGGCTTTCCGCGCTGCAACTGGGCACGTGTCACGCGGACACGACTTCGACGCCTCGGTGCCCGGTAACTGACAGGCCACGCGCCCAGTTTTCACGGGGTGGGCCTACCAGCTCGTAACGTCCCATCACGTGCAGTAATCGCCCACGATCTCGTCGTGGGATCTAATGCGGCCGTTACGCGCGCGTTCTGCGCTGTGTGCGTTTCTAACCGGCCCACAGACCCCACGCCACACGATTACTGCCACGATCGATCCCACTTCCTCAACTCGTAACGGTAACTTTAGGAGCGGTATAAATACCCCCTTCTGCCTTCTTCTTCTTCCGCTCACAATTTCCCCTTCTGCCTTCTTGTTTCTCCGCCGCCGCAGAGCTCCTCGCCGCCGCGCAACTCACTGCGCCGCCGCGAGCTTCTCCACACACCAAATTCTCGATCTTTTTCCCCAATTTCTTCCTCACCGCCATGGCTCGCGACGACAACGCTCGCGCCGGCTGGGCGGGATCCGAGGTCACCGCCGAGGACTGCCAATGGCTGGTGAACACCCGGCGAGTTCCTCCCGGTGTTCGCTGTCGGTAACCTGACGATGAGCTCGTCCCTGCCCCGCAGGAAGGCGAGCACGTCGTCTTCCTCGCGCTCTTCGCGCGAGGATTCGGGCTCCCAGCATCAAACTTCCTCCGCTCCTTCCTCGACCAATACGGCCTCCAGATGCACCATCTTCCTCCGAACGCCGTCGTCTTCCTCTCGTACCACGCCGTGGTATGCGAGGCCTTCCTGGGCGTTCGCCCCCACGACGGAGACCTGGTCGAGGTACTTATTCTTTCGCCAACAGAGCAAGGGCAAGAAGGACGGCGCGGACACCAGCAGCCGGATAACCGAGACCGGCAGCGCCATGATGGTGCAGCGCCCTGGAACCAACCATCCGCGCATCAAGGGACTGGATTCCGTCCGCAAGTGGCAGAGGACGTTCCTGTACGTGCAGAACGTCCCCGCCACGAAGGGAGCCAAGGTGGAGGACCGAATCAATCTGCCCCCTTGGAGCAACCGAGCTCCCACCAGGCAGAACTGGCGGACCAAGCCGTTCATCGACAGCAACCTGAAGCAGATGGACGAGCGCCTCGCCTATCTGGCCGAAGAAGGGCTCAAGAGCGACGACCCAATCGCCTTCTGGATCTCCAAGCGGGTGTTGCCGCTCCAGCGCCGCGTCCACCCCATGTGCTACATGGGCGGCCCCCGCGACTGTACTCGGACGACCACGTTCGAGCTCAGCAACGCGGATGTCGCCGCTCATGCGCGGTCCATCATGACCACGGGCCTCAGGGACAATTGGCAGTATGGCTTCATCCCATACAGCCGCACGAAGCCAATCGAGCGGGTATGTACTTCTTTTCCTCTCTCTTATATGCATGTTCCGAGTAGATAGCCCTCTTATCTTGCAGCGTCTGGTACTTGCTCTCTGCATCGAGTAGGGCACTTAGCAGAACTGCTTAGGCTTAATGTGCTTTATGCTTGCACGCCATGCTGAGTAGCACACAGAGTAGCATTGCTTAGGCTTAATGTGCTTTATGTTTGCACGCCTTGCCGAGTAGCACACAGAGTAGCATTGCTTAGGCTCAATATGCTTTATGTTTGCACGCCTTGCCGAGTAGGACACAGAGTAGCACTGCTTAGGCTTAATGTGCTTTGTGTTTGCACACCTTGCCGAGTAGGATGCCTCTATGCTACTCGACTAACTTGTGATGTTTCTCTATTCTTCAGGTCCTCGCTCGCCAGCTCGCTGAGAGCATGGAACGCTTCGAGGAAAACTGGTCGGAGGACCGAGAGGAGGACGACGAGGTCTCCTTCGAGACCGCGGACAGGCTCAACCTCCCCCATGCCGCTCAGACGGAGAAGCATCACGTGGATGCCTCTGTCTGTGATTGGTCCGAGGACGATGACGAAGGTCATTGAGCTCATCCTGTCTGGTCGCAAGTCGCGCTACCCAATTTCCTCTTGTTTCTGAGTTGTTTTTCTTATTCCGAACTTCACAGGCGGCTCTGATGCTGAAGAGGAAGACGAGGAGGAAAACGAGGAAGCCCTTGTCGTCAAGCCGCTCTCGATCGCTGCTCCTCTTACCCGCAAACGGACGGGTAGCGGTGCTCAGGAGCCCCCCGCCAAGAAGAAGAAGACGGCCGGGAAGACGACCAAGAAGACCGTGACGAGAGGAGGACGGAAAATCCCTACCCGCAAAGGGTAAGCACTTTCTCCTTAGTTATGCGCCTCTGCTGCCGCAAATTCCCAATTCTCTTACTCCGTTGCTTCTTCTCGATTTCCTCTGTCCTTCTCTTTTTTCTGAACATGTTTCTTTCTTCAGAGCCCCCTTGGATGCTGACGCCGCTTTCGCGCCCACCAAGACTAGGAAGAAGTCCGCCATTGACGTCGATAATCTCATCGACCTCGACGACGAGACTGAAGCCGCAGCGCAGGCCGGAGCGCGTGCGTCCTCTCCCGTGAAAGGGGACGACTCCGACGACGCTCGATACATGGACAGCGACGCCCATGACGCCGAGCAGGAGCAGCAGGCCCGTGCAGATCAAGAAGCGCGGGACGCTGATCGCGACGCGAGGCCACCTTCTCCTCCGGCCACCACGGCCGAGGAGAACCTAGAACAAGACCCCGAGAAGCATGATGACGATGCCGCCCTTGAGCGGCGAGAAGAGGACCAAGAGCAGCCAGCGTCAGGGGCTGCTGAGCAAGACGACCCCGCGGCCCAGCCGCGGGTAGAAGGACAGGACGCCACACAGCAAGACCCCGCTGCCGGGCAGCGGGTTGAGACAATTGATGAGGCGGAGCAATACCCTCTGAGCGACGCGCAACCAGACGCCGTACAGGGTAGCGCCCAGCCGGATGCCGCGCCGGGTGGCGCGCCCTTGGCGCCGCCCACTCAGCAGGGTACTTCCTCCACCGCGCCAAACTCTCCATCAACAAAGAAGACCAAGACAACATCCAGCCCTCCGGCCAAGCAGCTTATGAAGAAGATCAAACAGGAAGCCGTTGACAAGAAGGCCGCCGAGAAGAAGGCTGCCGAGAAGCAGACCTCTGGGAACCAGGCCGCCGAGAAGCCAGCTGGCCAGTCAGAGGGCACTGTTCGCAGGAATCCCTCGCGTAGCGGTACGCATGGTGCTGCCACGATGCCGCCGCCAAGACCAACTGCCAAGCCCGGCCAGCTCACCATCCGTGAACCTGACGCGGCTGCTGATACCGCCGCAGGATCCAGCTTCCCGGATCCACCTACCTTCCCACCTTATATGGTGAAGGTGAGCCAGCAGCACAACATCCCACTGACCCCAGTCGAGAAGAAACTTGCTATCAGGAGGGGCAAACAGGCTACGTCGGTGGACTCCAAGCCTCCAGCCAGGAACAAGGACCGATCCGTCTCGATCCACTCGCGCGAGGTTGCGGAAGACGAGGTAACGTCCACGGGCCTCGAGCAGATAGTTGACCGGGTTGGATTTATTGACGCTGAGTGGGACAGCGGAGTCCTTGGCAACACGAACTAGCACGGCACGACCTTGGGCGATTTGGATCACATGCACGTCGACTGGAACAAGGCGGACATGGGTTACAAACCCATGACTATTGCGTCCAATACCAGCACGCTCGCCGCCAAGCTCTTCGTCCATCGCAAGGCCGCGGAGGATATTGAACAGACTTACGCGGTAAGCTTTGCTCATCCGCCCCGAGTTGTATTTTCCTTCTCTTCTATTCTTCTTATCCATCCCCCGGTCCCCGAGATTCTGGCCGAGTAGGCGGGTACTCAACCGAGTTGCTGCCTTCTCGGGTTGAATCTACTCGTCTTTGTCTGACTCTCTTTCTTTTTTGCTCTCAGAATTGCCTTCTGAAAAGAACCAACCTGTACTGGCGACTGCTATGGAACCACAGCATTGCTAGGAGGCGTCTTGAGGCCCTGGAATCGGAGCTCAAGTCCGCTGAGGCGACGGATAAGGAGGTCATGGACAGTGCCCTCAAGCTTTCCGAAATCGAAAGTAAGCTTGTAGCTATGCAGTTCCCGCGTTTTATGTTTACGCCCGCTGTTGCTTTCTGCTCAGACCGACTCCTTTCTGCAGGCAAATTTAAGACCCTGGCCGAGGAGCACTCCAACTGTCGCGCCTTTGTTGAAAACGGCCAAACCACCATCAAGAGGCTGGAAGGTGAGTTGATGTCTTCTCGGCTTGACTTCTTGCTTTTATCTTTGCTATTCTGCTAACCGTGCTTTGCTTTTCACAGAAGATCATAAGAAGTTTGTCGAAGAGCATCTCGACTGCCTTAAGCCTGCTGAGGTGCAGCAGCAGCTTACAAGCCTTGAGGCGGAATTCAAGAAAAGGCACCTCGCCGAGTTGAAACCATTGCAGGCCCAGGTGCGAACTGCTCTCCAGAAAGCCACTGATCTGGCTACCGAGAGAGACAATGCGGTGGCCGAGAAGAAAAAAGCCGAAACGGCAGCCACGGCCAAGCAAAAGGCTCTCGAGCTGGAATGCAAGATGCTAAAGGAGAGCAACTCGGATCTTATGCTCCAGCTAGCGCAGTTCCGGAAGGTAGAAGAGAAGCATGTTGCTGACGAGGAGTCATGGAAGAAAAAACTGCAGGTGCTACTCTACGACCTAAACAGTAAGTGCTTGCTTCTCCGCCCTTCTCTTGTTTCTTGCGCTTCTCCGCTGCTCGGTTTATTTTTCTACTCGGCTTCTGTTTCTGATCTTCTCAATAGCTTTTTCAGAAATCTTCCCCGACCTCGAGTCATCTTGTAAGCCTGCCTTGGCGAAGGCCCGAGCAGCTCGCATTGAGAAGGGCGAACCCATGGACACCAAGGCAGAGATCGAAGATAGCATCACGGTCATGCAGGGGCAGCTTCAGCGCTTAAGTGGTGTGGGCACCGATCTGGTGCGCACTGTCTTCAAGCTCCATGACGTGTTCTGGCCTAAAGACTCCGCGCCAAAAACTATCCGCGGACTTGCCGCGAAGCTTAATGGCGTGAAGGCCGAGCTGAAGAAATAGAGGGCGTCCGGAGCTCGGGCAGGCGCTGATATGATGCTGCTATTCATCACCAGCTGGTATGAGAACCTCAACTTGCAAGTTGTCCGCGAGATGCGTGAGGACTCCAAGTGGGAGACGGATTCCGATTGTGTGGCTCTCCGCCAGGCCGTCGCGTACGAGGTCGCCCAGTACGCAAGCACCGCGCACTTCATCGACGGTCTCACCGAGCCTGACACCGAGGTGGACGAAGGCGATGATGACGACGATGATGAAGGCGAGGACGCCACCGAGTCTGACCTAGGCAGCTTCGAGAGTGACCGCTACAAGGCCGGGAAGGGGAAAGCCGCGGTCGTCGCGGACAGCGAGGAGGAGACCGAGAGCGTGGAGATGACGATCGACACCGCGGCCCTCGAGTTCGGCACCTCCTCAGGTGCGGCTCTCGACGACACGGCGCGACTCCGCGCTCAGACTACGGCCTCCACCTCGGCTACGGACGCCACCCCGGTGGCCACTGCCACCTCCGAACAAGCTGCTACAGAGCCAGATGCGGATGCCGCGAAGACCGACGCCGCCAACTCGGAGGCTGATGCTGCTAAGGCCAACGCTGAAGCTGAAGCCGCCAAGGCCAATGCTGACGCTGAAGCCACCAAGGCCAGCGCCGAGAACACTGCTGCTTCTACATTACTACTTCCTGCAACTTTATTCTCGAAACTTTTATCAGATCCCCGGGATGCCGGGTGCAGATGTATCGAAACAATTATCCTTTTCGTTTGCTACTCAGTTTTATTCATCTCTGATATTTAACTTAGTCAACTTGAGCAACTTTGGCTCGAATGCCGGGTTGCGTTATCATGCGAGTCCCCGAGTTGCATTTCTTATTCGCTCTTCCTTTTTATCTCAGCTCTTACTCGCAACTTGTTGCTTTTTTGGTATTCGAGTCACAAGAATTCAAAGTTGGAGTTGCAAATACTTAGCCACTTAGAAATACTCATAGTAACGCAGCCCACCACTTAGCCGAGAAGGAGTTAACAGGAAACAACAGTAAAAGACATCCTATTCGGTTCCTGCGCTTTTTCTTTCCTTAGTAATTTTTCTTGTGCTCATTGACATTTTGCTTGTTCTCTTGCTTGCCATGAAGCCGGGTTTCGGACAGCAGCAAAGTCGAAGAGTTGGCATGTAGGTTTAAACACAATACTAGATGTACTTGTGAAATTTTAAGCAGAGCAACCGAGTGGACAAGAGTAAAGCCGGGTAGGAACACACAGAGCAAGTTTAGGCGAGGGCAGTCCCCGAGCTGAATTTCAGATTGCAGGGTAGAATTTTAACTCGGATAAGAGAGTACATACACATCTTTGCTCACGAATGAAAGCGACGAAGTAGGGCTACATTCCAAGGGCGCTTGGATTCCTCTCCAGCTTTATCTGCCCTGTTCTCCTGTGATGGACGCATGTCCACGAGATAATAGGCATCATTGTGCAGCGCTTTGCTCACAATGAAGGGCCCCTCCCATGGAGGAGACAATTTGTGCATCCCGGCTGTGCGCTGCACAAGCCTGAGGACCATGTCTCCTTCTCGGAAAACCCTTGGGTTCACCTTTCGGCTATGATAACGCCGCAGGTTTTGCTGGTAGATAGCCGAACGTGACAGAGTGAGCTCTCTTGCTTCTTCGAGCAGGTCAATGTCGTCTTCTCGAGCTTCTCTCGCCTCTACCTCAGTGTAGAGGGTTACTCGAGGGGAGTCATGCTCTAAGTCTATTGGCAACACGGCCTCAGCCCCGTATACCAAGAAGAATGGCGTGTAGCCGGTTGACCGATTAGGGGTAGTCCTTAGACTCCACAACACCGCTGGCAACTCGTCTAGCCAACACCCAGGTATTTTCAGCAATGGCTCAATCAGCCTTGGCTTTATGCCTGCCAGCACCATGCCGTTTGCTCTTTCCACTTGCCCATTGGAGGCGGGATGCGCAACAGATGCAACATCTAGTCGGATGTGCTTATCTCTGCAGAACCGCACCATTGCCCCCTCTGCGAAATTCGTGCCGTTGTCGGTGATGATGTTGTGCGGGTAGCCGTATCTCAGGATCACATCCTTTAAGAATTTCACGGCTGTAGCTCCATCGCACTTCCGAATAGGCTTCACTTCAATCCACTTGGTGAACTTGTCCACCATGACTAAGATATGTGTCATGTTGCCTTTAGCCGGCTTGAAGGGGCCAACCATATCCAGGCACCACACGGCAAACGGCCATGTGATAGGAATTGTCTTCAACTCGGAAGCAGGCATGTGAATCTTACTCGCGAACATCTGGCAGCCATTGCACTTCCTCACGATGTCTTCAGCTTGCTGCAGAGCTGTGAGCCAGTAGAAGCCATGCCGAAAAGCTTTCTTGACCAATGCCCGAGAAGAGGCGTGGTGCCCGCATTCTCCTTGGTGTATTTCCAACAGAATTTCTCCTCCTTCTTATGGGTCCACACAACGTTTCAGCACGCCGGTGGCACTTCTTTTGTGCAGCACATCTCTGAATATAGTGTAGCCCTTGGATCTTCTCTGAATCTGCCTTGCGGCCACGTCGTCTTCTGGCAGAGTACCGTCCTTTAGAAAGGATAATATGGGCATGGCCCAACTCGGTGTCTCCCGTGTGGGAAACACTGGTTCGTCCACTTCCATTGGGACAGGCGTCTCTGGCTGCTCTTTAGGGTTGGGAGCACTTCTCTGGAGCCCTGAACGATTGGCAAGGACCTCCTCAATGAATGCGACAGTCCCCGGGTTAAGGACAGCAGTCCCCGAGTATGGAATGGCAGCCCCCGAGTATGGAATGGCAGTCCCCGAGTAGGGAGCGGCAGTCCCCGAGTAAGGAGCGGCAGTCCCTGAGTAAGGAGCGGCAGTCCCCGAGTAAGGAGCGGCAGTCCCCGGGTTCTCTGTTGCATTCTCCGAGTCAATCTCCATTGGAACGGATTCTTCACTTGGCAGAGAAGGAACGAATATGGATTCCGAGTTGGGAGATGGCTTGATGGATGGCTTCCTCAAGTGCTCCAAAGCAACCCCCGCCGGAATAGATTTCCGAGAAGATCCCAACTTGGACAGCTCGTCTGCCGCTTCGTTCTCTGCTCGGTGAATGTGCTGGAATTCGCAGCCTTCGAAGAATCCAGTCATAGACTGTACCAGGAAGCGATATGATGCCATGTTGGCATCTAGAGCATCCCAAGTGCCAGAGACTTGCTGCACCACCAGATCTGAATCGCCATAGCATATAATGCGCTGCACGCCAACCTCCTTGGCTACTCGCAAGCCGTGCACCACTGCCTCGTACTCTGCTACGTTGTTGGACGCCTTGAAATGAATCTGCAGCACGTACTTGAGTTGATCTCGCTTGGGTGACGTAAGCACTACGCCAGCACCAAGGCCTTCGTTCACCTTCGATCCATCAAAGTGCATCTTCCAGTAATTGGAAACTGGAGCGGGAGGTTCGTACTGCACCTCAGCCCAATCCACCAGAAACTCCGCCAGAATCTGAGACTTGATAGCTTCTCTTCTCGCATACGCGGGGGCGTACGCGGCCAGCTCGATTGCCCACTTGGCTACTCGACCACTCGCCTCCTTGTTGCCCATGATATCTGAGATGGGAGCAGAGCTCACAACCGTGATAGGATGCTCTTGGAAGTAATGCTTTAGCTTCTTGGCGCCCAGGTACACGCCATAGGTCATCTTCTGGTAATGCGGGTAGTTCTGCTTGGAGCTGGATAGCACTTCGCTGAGATAGTATACTGGGCGTTGCACACTCGTGCCTTCTTCTTCTCGCTCCACCACAATCACCACACTGACTACTCGGTTAGTGGCAGCAATGTACAGCAGCATTGGCTCCTTGGGTAGCGGACTAGCCAAGATGGGAGCGCTAGCCAGCATTGCCTTCAGCTCATTGAATGCCACATCCGCTTGCGGAGTCCAGACAAACTTGTCACTTTTCTTCATCAGCTGGTACAGAGGCAGGGCCTTCTCGCCCATTCGGCCCAGGAAACGGCTCAGAGATGCCAAGCAACCAGTGAATTTCTGCACATCCTTCAGGGATCTCGGCAAAGACATGCTCTCAATAGCTTTTATCTTTGAAGGATTGGCTTCAATGCCCCGACTAGATACCAGGAAGCCGAGTAGCTTGCCAGCTGGGACACCAAAGGTGCATTTACTCGGGTTCAGCTTCATTTTATACTTGCGCAAATTGGCGAAGGTTTCCTCCAGGTCGGCAAGCAGAGTATGTGTTTTATTCGTTTTGATGACAATGTCATCTACGTACACCTGCACATTCTTGCCGAGCTGATCGTGCAAGCATTTCTGCATGCACCGCTGATAAGTAGCGCCCGCATTCCGCAACCCGAAACACATGACACGATAGCAATAAGCCCCGTACGGGGTAATGAAAGCAGTCTTTATTTGATCAGCAGGATTGAGAGCTATCTGGTGGAAACCAGAGTAGGCATCTATGAAAGACAACAGTTCACAACCAGCAGTGGAATCGATCACCTGATCGATGCGAGGTAGCGGGAAGGGATCCTTGGGGCATGCTTTGTTCAAGTCGGTGTAGTCGACACACATGCGCCATGCAGTAGCAGCCTTGGGATCCTCTTTCTTCTTCTCGACCATGACCGGGTTGGCTAGCCAATCCGGATGCAGCACTTCCATGATGAAATTGCTTATTAGCAACTTGGTGATCTGGTCACCAATGGCCTTCCTTCTCTCATCTCTGAAGCGGCGCATAGCCTGCTTCACTGGCTTGGCGTCAGGACGCACATGTAACGAGTGCTCAACCAACTCCCTCGGGACTCCTGGTAAATCTTCATTGGACCAGGCGAACACGTCCCGATTCTCACGGAGGAAGTGGATGAGCTCGCTTTCCTATTTCTCCGCCAACCCGGAGCCAATAATGGCTACGCGGTCGGGGAACTCGGGGTCGACCTGGACCTTCTTGGTCTCTTGGGATGCCTGGAACGCGGTCCCGTGTTGCGTACTCGGCACGCCCTGCGCACCAGCTTGCGCGGATTGCGCCATAGCCACCACCTCGTACATCTTTTTCTTCTCGGCAGAAATCACCATGGACTCCGCCAGCTGAGAACCAGCAGAGGCACACTCCATGGACTTCTTGTAATCACTAGAGATGGTAATCACGCCATTGGGACCAGGGATCTTCATCTTCAGATATGCCGTGTGAGTAGAGGCCATGAACTTGCTCAGAGCAGGCCTGCCGAGTAGAGCGTGATAGGGGCTCTGATGATCAACCACCTTGAACTGCAGGCGCTCAGTGCGGCAGTTCTCCCTTGTGCCGAATAGCACGTCTATCCACACTCGACCAATCGGGTTGCACGAGACTCCCGGCACAATGCCATGGAAGGTGGTCTTGCTAGGTAGCAGCATGTTCTCGGCCAGCCCAAGCTTCTCGAGTGTGTCTTTGTACACAATGTTGATGTTGCTGCCGTTGTCGATTAGCACCTTGCTGAACCTCACGTTCTTCTCGGGACCCAAGAAGGTGGGATCCACCACTAAGGCGTAGCTACCCGGGTTGGGCATTACCTTGGGATGATCTACTCGGGACCACTTGATCTCTTGGTTGCACCAATGCATATAGTGAGGAACTGTAGGGATCACGGCATTGACCTCCATGGCACGCCTGTGCTGTGACTGCTTGTCGACGGGCTCTGAAGTGAAGATCATGTAGCTCTCATGATGTTCTTGGTACTGGTTGCGGCCTCCGCCCTCATTGTTGCCGTTGTTGTTGCCCTGGTAGTTATTGTTGCCTCTGTTGTTGTTGCGGTTGTAGTTGTTGTTGTTGTTGCGGTAGCCCTCATTGTTGAAGTGACGGTTGGCTCCTAAAGCCACTTGGTTCACGTTTTCTCTTCTCGGAAACACTGGCGGCCGAGCTGCGGGTGCGCGAGCAGGCTGCACATTGGCATTTGCAGCTGGCAGAGGAGGAGGAGGAGGCAGGCCTTCATTCCTGATCAGATCCCACCACTCGCACTGTCGGGTAGTGTGATTAGCAGGCCTTGAGGGGTGCTGAGTGTGGAAACTGCATGGGCCATCCTTCATGTCATCAAAGACGAACTTCCTCGTCTGCTCCGAGTTGCCGCTACCCGACTGAGGAGCACGGAAAGGTTTCTTGTTGCCTTGGCCCTGGTTCTGGTTCTTCCCGTAGGCTCCAGCAGGTTTCTGCCTTTGGCTACCCCCAGCTCCAACAGCCACTGCGTTCACCTCCTCAGGGTCGTACCGAACATCTATTCGGTCACCTCTGCGCTTGTTGCGGAACTCGTTGCGCTTGTTGCCGTTGAAGTTTCTTCTCGGCTCGGAGGAATCCATCAGAGGCTAGGTAGGATCACCAAGTGCGTACTGATCTGCAATCTTGATGGTCTCCGCCAGAGTGTTTGGCATCTCCCTCTGCAACCTTTGCCACAGCATACTGCCGTGTCTGCAACCCTGCGCAAACCAAGTGATGGCTTGTGCCTCGTTCACACCTTCACAGGTGTTCCGCAGCGTGCTCCACCGAGTAAGATACTCGCGGTCTGTCTCGTCTTCCCGCTGCCTGCAAGCGGACAGCTGCTGTGGCCTACTCGGGCTCTTGTAAGTGCTGGTGAAGTTGCTGACGAAGGCGTCTGAGAAGTCCAGCCAGCAATTTATGCTGTTCTTGGGCAAGTTGTTGAGCCAAGTGCGAGCTGGACCCTCTAGCATCTGCGGAACATACCGCACTGCCCATCTCCGGTTGCCGCCCGCGATGTGGACTGCGGTGACATAGTCATTGAGCCAATCCTCTGGCTTGGTGCTGCCGTTGTAGCTCTTGGTGCCCCTTACGAGCTGGAAGTTCTTCACGGACGGCTCGTTCATGATGTGTGGGCCAAAGCACTCGGGGCCAGGAGGACCCGTGTTCTCAAGCCGCGCCGACAAACTGATCCGATCCAGCTGGTGCCTTGCATCTCCAGGCGCCAACACGCCCTCGCCCACACGATCCAGGATGTCATAGCCAGCCATCTCCATGGCCGAGTAGCCGTCATCATATCTGTCCACCTGCACAGCTGCAGGCTGCTCCACCGGGTTGGCGGCTGGCGCCACTGCGCGTGGCTGCTGCCTCTGCCGAGTAGGCTGGGCGACGGGGTGTTGAGAAGGACCTGGGCGCTCTCCATCTCGGGCCTGGCTTTGAGCTTTATGGGCTTGAAAGCCTGCTCCTGCAGCGTTGTGTTTCTGACCAGACTGCCGCGGCACAGCGAGCTGTTTCGCGGCGACAGCCGGGTCGTACACCTGCATTTGCCTACCCTTGTCGGAATGCCCACTCCGGCTTTTCTCACGGCTAGGATGCGGAGATGAAGCCTGATTGTTAGATCTGGCCACATGCGAGTGCACCACCTGAGAAGCTCCTGCACCCGGGTTGGCTTTCCGGAACTCCTCGTTCTGCCTAGCCGCCTCTAGCACCAACTCGTTCAGCCTCTCCTGCTGCCTAACGCGTGCGTCGCCTACTAGATGCGGCAACTCGGCAGCTACGGCCTCCGCAGCTCTAAGTGTCTTGGCGGGTGTGCTATATCTGGGTCTAGTGGAGGTGTTTGCTGTGGCGGATTGACTAGGAGCCTCTACAACCGTTGCCATCTCGGCACCTAGGTTGCGACGCGTAGCACCTACTTTGCTAGCTCTCCTAACAACTGGTGTGAAACCGTGAGCCTTGTTGTACTCAAGCTGATCTAAGCTAAGCTCTAGCCTGGTCTTCTCCAACTCCGCCTGCTCAGCGAGCAGCTCCTGGCGCTGCCGGTCGAGCTGCGCCTTCATGGTCAGGAGCTCGAGGTCAGTGGGAGGCGGCATGCCCGTCCGCGCAGCAGACGCAAGGATCGTCGGAGTAGTGGAGAGCGGACGGTTGCACTCCTTCTCGTAAGGCTTGTGCGTCTTCCCGCCAGCACTAGAGCCAGCAAGATCCTCGACGACGGCTGCAGCGGTAGCAGCCGCGCCCTTCCCGGCATCAGCAGCAGGGCCGGTCATCATCACCTCCGCGACGCTCACGGAACGGCTCGACGGCCTCCCGCGTGCGGCGATAACGGCGGGTGGATCCTCCGCGTCGTGCACCAGCTCGGGGTACTCGCGGTCGATGACGGTGGCGACGTAGACGAGGTGTGCGCCGAAAGAAAGCACCGTGCCGCCCTCCGGCATGGCCCTGCCGCCGAAATCGCCGGTGTTGTCGGTGACGAAGTCGAAGGAGCCGAATCTGTGGACAAGGCCACAGACCACGCGCTCTCCGGTAGCAGAAATCGATCCCGTCCGAACGGAAACTCCAGCCAGCGCCGCTGGTTGCCCCACGGTGGGCGCCAACTGTCGTGGTGGTGTCACGGCAGATGCCATAGGATGGCTAAAGATGTGGGGACGAAGGACGCTGGAGGCGCTCGGGGAGGGATCACGCGACGAGTAGACGCGTGAAGGAAGAAACAACCACTGCTAACAACACGATCTACCCAGGTTCAGGGCCCTCGTGAGGAGGTAAAACCCCTACTCCTGCCTTCCTCTCTGTATTCTGATGTCTCACCGAGTAGCCACAATACAACAATTCTTGCTACCGAGTAGCCACTCTTCTCTCTCTCGGATGAACTAGGTCAAGAATCTCTACGTAGTGATCGCTCTGGGCCAGCATCCCTCGCGCAGGAGGGGGCAGGGCACCTTATATACTCGGTGCCCAACCGGATACAGCCAAATACAAACAAGTGTCGACATTGTGTACACACCGTCCTTCTTCCGAGTTCCCGCTGACAGCTTTGGCTTCTAGATTTGTCCCGGTGCGGAAAGTCGTTGGGCAAAACCAAGTGTTCAGTCTGTTATCACTGTGGTGAACACAGAGTAGGTCCCCCCTATCCTGCGACGCCCTGCTGACACACTGTCGCTGTCAGGCACGCCGTCCCCAGATGAACAGTGCCGTGAACAGTGCCAAGTACGGACCCGGGATACGCGGGATTCGGTGTCAGAACGGCTCCTTTGACTTCTGGCCCGAGTAGGTTCCCGCCATTTCTACTCGGACCAGCTCTTCTGTTCGGAGGAGCACAACTCTCTTGATTCATCCTTCTGGCTGTCTATGTGTGAGACCGGGTAGCAGTCGACCGGGTAGCGAGTACCAGGTAGCCGGCTACTCGGCCAAACACCCCTTCTGATCTTACCTTTAGCACTTGCCTTTACCCTACTCGGGGGTAACCCCCCGACATAAATATTATTTGAACTAATGCAAACTTAGTAGCCATGTTGCACATGAAAAGTAAGACAAACAAAAGACAATGAATAATGAAACATCGAAAGTGATACGTTTGTTTTAATCATAAAGAAAAACTTAATAAAGTGGTATCCAGCTAGTCCTTCGTGTGGTAGAAAAATACAAATGCCAACACACTATCAAAGTTTAAATGGTAACTAGATAAAAATAATTTGAGAGAAAGTAATACCACAATCATGAATCAATAATTAATTTTGGGACTATGCACATTATACTCAGAATGAAAACTATGATCTCTTAGCTGGTGCATAAAGTAAGAAGATGAAGCCTTGGTATAAAAGTAAAGGAAAGGCCCTTTGAAGAGGGAAGCAGTGATTACTCATGTGCTAGAGCTTTTTATTTGATAAACAGAGGTTTTGAAAACAATTTTGAGAGAGGTGTATGTCTATGTCAACGAATGGTAATGAAAAACTTATCATAATCCATATCAAGAAAAGTGTTTAGACTTTTGAGAGCGGTTTCCATTAGCTTTATTAGTTGGCACTTACCCCACCTTTCTTTTACAAGCCAGGGCTAGCCGTATCCATGGGTATCCACCAGCTTTCAACAAACCATGGGGAAGTCACTTTTATTATATTATTTGGCACCAGCTCTCTGCAAATTTAGATGAGCACAAATTCCATACTCATCGGGTGAAATAAGGAAGAAGAACTTTGCTTGACATAAACCATAATAAACTTTAAACTACTTCCTTGTGAGCTAAAACAGTAACACAAAACATGTTAATAATTTTTAAGGTTTAAAGGTACCACACGAGAAATTTACTTGGAGTGGCGGTTAAATACCACATATAGGTAGATATGGTGGACGCATTTGGAAAAATTTGGTTTTTGGGAGTTGGATGCACGATTAGAGCTCATACTCAGTACAAGTGAAGGCTAGCAAGAGACTGGGAGCGACCAACTAAGAGAGCAATAACGGCCATAATCATGCATATCGACAAAACATCATTAATCAAAGCAAGAAGTGATATTACAAGTCAAAAAATAAATGATCATCAACGCGAGAGGTGACTTTGTTTGTAGTTGTAACGGGATGTGAGCATGCACCGAGTTAATCCAGATAAATCATACAAAGGAGAAATACCACAATACCATGCTTCAATATGAGAAAACAACACATAATTGAATTCAATGGCACATTAAGCACTCTCAGCTATTTGAGACTAGTCATGTTGCATCATATACTACTAATGACACAATTAAAATAACATCTCACATGACATGCCAAATCCTAAGCCACAGGCAAAACAATCTTCCTATTGTGCACCACTATAGGCATGAAACAAATTTACTCTTCTCCAACACCAATCAACTTATTCGAAACAACTCACAAAGAAAATAATCATCAAAGACCATAGATCTAAACATATATAAATGAAGAAAACCAACAGTCTTTGAACAAAATTCGAGCTAACCGCAGTACTAGCAAAAACAAAACACTCACAGAACAATAAGGAAAACTAGAGTGTTCTAGGTAATGAAAACAAAGTGTGTCTCTCCCAAAATCAAAGTGCTAGGATACAACCAAAATCTACATCAAAGAAAACAAAACAAAACTGAAAGCAAAACAAAAATACGCTCCAAGAATAACACATATCATGTGAAGCAATAAAAATATAGTGTTTTGAAAGAAACCTGATATTTTCGTTGATGAAGAAGAGGATGCCTTGGGCATCCCTAAGCTTTGACTATTTTACTTATTGGATTGTATTGGGGTGACATGGGCATCCCCAAGCTTGAGCTTTTGGCCATCCTTCATCTCATCACATCATTATTCTCTCCCTACACTTGAAAACTTCATCCACCTAGAATTTCTCACAATCTTCATTAGCAACGTTAGTGTAATAAAAATAATAAATCCACTTGGTTCAGTTTCAACATAATTCTCACACTCCATTTAAAACATTAGCTACTATCGCAACTTCTTTCAAAGCTCTTACCCTCAAAAGAACAATAAAATAAAGAGATTAAGACGCAAATGCAAATATTGGCAGAAATCTGTCAAGACAGAACAGTCGGTAAAGATGAATTTTTTTGAAATTATTTTGTCACTCAAATCAAAAATTGGGAAACTAAAGAAAGTAATATAACAACCTGGTTCATGCGTATATTATTTTTCAAAGCAATCCGATGTTCTAGCTGACAGAAATAATTTTGTTGGTAACAACCCAGAAATCTGTTTCAGAACAACAAATTCTCCAAATTGCACTACCTCTCTATTAGAGGTTACTCTTGGCACAAAAACGAAATAAAAAGGATAAGGAGAGGGTTCTAAAGAGGTAGCAACTTCCAAGACACAAATGAACAAAAGAAAACAGAAGAAAACAAAAGTGGGTTGCCTCCCACAAGCGCTTTTCTTTAACGGCTTTTAGGGAGGCATGAAGAACGGATCAAGTATTATCAATATATTCGTCATCAAGATCATGAAAAATTTATTCAATAGTGCAGCAGTTTCTCCTAGGAGGGTTATCTGAAATTAGTTTGCTTAAAACACTAGGTGAATCAAGAATAATGCTTTAAGGTTTGCTCACACTAGATTCCTCCTCTACAGTTTTAGAAACTCCCCCTTCTTTAGATAAATTAACTTTTGGTGAGGGATTCTTTGGGACATACATGAATTTAGTCTTCTTTCGCACTGTAGTTTCTACCTTTTTATTTTTAAGAGAGGACAAGGTAGACCCCAAAGTTTTTGTAACTTCTTTAATTTTGTCTATTATAGATGGCTGACTTTCATTAGCTTTTGTAGTTTCAAGGATTTTCACCCTTTTACAAATACTCTTTATAGCACCATATAGTTTGTCAACATGATCAATTAATTTATTTTCTAGCTCATTATATTTCCGAATATTAATTATATTCTCCTCAATCGAATCCAACCTATTTAGCACATGTTCCATAGTGATATCAATTTAATCTCATCAATAGGAGGATTTCCCACTAGGCTTTCAGTAACATTAAGAGATTCCAAAGTGTGTGCTCCTAAAAAAACGTCCACCCATTAAAGTGTCAAGTATATACATAAACCAATTGGTGACACCCACATAAAAATTTCTAAGAAGAACAGTGGTGGCTTGCTTTTTAGTGGATCTATTTTGAGCATCATTAATTCTATACCAAGCATATTTTAAACTTTCCCCACCTCTTTGTTTGAAGGTGAGGACCTACGCCTCGGGAGGCATGAAAAAAGGATTAGAGATATACATACCAAAAAAATTAACTAACAACACAAATAAAAGACTAGAAACTAGAAAACTAATTTTTTTTGGGGGGGGGGGGGGTTAATAAAGAAAAAACAAGACTAAAAAAAGTAAGCTAAGCAAGAACAAAAAAATAAAGGGAGTGTAAGTGTGAGACTCTTCTTGCAGCAAGCTACAAGTCCCCGGAAACGGCGCCAGAAAAAGTACTTGATGCTGATGTGATCACACGCTCATTGGGAGACCCCAAGCAGAAGTTATGATGTAGTCTAGTGTAAATTTTCCCCTAGTGTGGAACCAGAGTTTATCAAACTAGTAGGACTTCATAGTCTTGAAGAAGGTTACTTGTATCAATGGTATTGTTTATCTATGTTGACCAAGCATAGAACCTGCACACAAGCACAAACTCTCTCTTGCTCCAACTTTCCAGAAGGTTGTCAATCTTCCGGTCTTGCTGAAAACAGGAGAGTTAAAAGTATAGAGTCTTGAAAAACAATCAAAGTAAAAACGGAACAGCGAGCAAACAATATGATGAAAATAGGACCGGGGCCCATAGGTTCACTAGTGGTGTATTTCCAAACAAAACAAACATGTTAGGTGAATAAATTACAGCTTGGCAATTGACAAATCATGAATGTATAACAATACTATTATGACGAGATAGAGTTCACGGGTTCTAACATTGTAGGCATTACGTCAAGGCATATGGACTGCTATCCAGCATGCATCCATATCTAAAAGTTCACCTCAAGAATGCTATCTAGCAAATCTATTGGTATTAAAGTTTCAAAAAAAATCCCTTGGTATTAAGTTGCAGCAACGATGTGATTGCTTTGCGTGCAACAGACAAATGCATTAAGAACAATACATAATGTACGCAGTGGTCCTCGTCCGTAGAAAAGAGCACTGTTTTTTCTCCGTAGTGGCAACGGAACATCCTCCCCCCCCCCCCCCCCGCACGCATGTTTCTGTCACTCAAGCGCATGCAACAAGGAGGCATGGATCCACTATCAAGCATATAAACCTTGTCTGAGAGGTGAAAACAACTATGTGGCCAAGGTAAATCATAAACACCATAGAGCATTGCAAGACAAGATTAAAACTCTCTATGAATATAAGTGAAGCATCTTAGATTGACATGAACAAAATAATATAATCTCATGGTTCATCAGATCCCAAACACAACATGCACAATTACATAACGGTGGTCTCGATCATGTGAGGCAGCTCACGAGACTCTAAACATGGAGGTATAGGAGAGAGAACAACCATCTAGCTACTACTATAGACCCGTAGTCCTGAGATGAAATACTCACCCATATGTCTGGAGGCGATCATGGCGATGGAGAGGCCTCCGATGACAATCCCCCTCTCCGGCAGGGTGCCGGAGTAGGACTCCAGAAGCCCTAGATTGGACTATCGAGGTGAAGGCGCCTCTCTGTATGTTTCGTGGAAAATAACTTTGTCCCCGTAATTTTTAGAGTTAGCGGCAATTTATGGGCAAAGAGGGGCGAGAGGCAGTGGCCAGGGTCCCCAGGGGCCCATCAGGTGCAGCCAAGGGAGGGGTTCTACCTGGAACCCTCCTGATGGCTCCCTCGCCCCCTCTGGCTCTTCTTTGGACACCGTCTCCATTCCGGGTAAAAAATGATCTCAGTTGATTTTCAGCCCTTTCCGAGAATATTTCCTTAAGTACTTTTTTGAAATAGAAAAACAACAGAAAACAACAATTGGCCTGGGGAATCTTGTCAATAGGTTAGTATGTGAAAACATCTGGAAAACGAAGGAAAGCAGAAGAAAACAAAAGGTATTGGGTAGAAAACAAGCATGGAGCATCAAAAATTATTGATACGTTTGCAATGTATCAATGAGGATCCTGCTCCTCAGGCTAGGAGGAAGAATGCCACTCATTCTTATTCTTTGAGTGTTGACCGTCTCTCTCCTTCCACCAAGGCCAAGTTGAAGCAGTTGGACTGGTTTCAGAGGACTTTTCTATGCATGCAGATGGTTATCCACAAGGATAACTATGATCTCTATGTCCATAACAAGAACATCATCCATGGCCAGGGCATTCTCATGAAGGAGTTGGAGGCTATTCAGGGAAAGAAGAAACATGCTAGGGCTGAGAGTGAGAGCTCAGAGGATATTGACAAGTCTCACAAGACCATCTCCTACAACGAGTGGAACTGTGAGACAGTCAACTAGGCAGTCTTCAGTGATGTTACCTCTCAGCCTTCCACCTCCAATGTGGCCAAAGGGAAGCAATCTGCTGAAGATGATGAGGAAGAATCCGATTATGCTGGTGGCGACGAGAGCCAGGAGGATGAGGACTCCGAGTGACATATGGGATTCGTAGCATCGCTCTTCTTTATTTTTGGTGTTTCAATGCCAAAGGGGGAGAAGTTGATCTAGTAGGTAAGGGGGATTTGCAGGTTTAGGCACAAGCATATGCTTTTTATAATTTCTTAAAAGCTTGTGTCCCTTAAAATTTGTGTTTTGTGTTTGTTGAACTAATTCTATTTGCTTTGTGGTTGTTGAACTATGTTACGTTGTTTCGTTGGTTGTGAAACATATGGTATTATCTTCTATGGTTGAGATCTCTATTTAGAATGCAATGATATCCTTGGTATTATGATCTTCATTGTGCAAAAGGTATGATCTCCACCATATCTAGAAATTATGTCTTCGTTCCTTTTGCTATCATGTTGTTTTTCTATCTAGTTATGCTTAGTACTTAGAAGTGGTGCTTCCTAAATATCTAGGGAACACATTTAGGGGGAGCCTTTCTATTTCTTGAAACATGATAGTCATTGTAGCAATGCTTTATTATTTGCAAATCCTAGTGTTGTCATCTAACACCAAAAGGGGGGAGATTGAAAGAACATTTTGTGTTCTCCCTATGATTGGTTTTGCGTGTTAGATAACAACATTGGTGATCACATAACCTTGTGCCAAGTATTACAGGTGTTTAGGATATTCCATCATGAAAGCATTGTATGCAAAAAAAGAAAAGAAGAGCAACTCTTTGTCTGTCTAAAGAAATCAGGCCGAAGACTCCGTCTCCCTGGCCGGAGACTCCGGTGTGAAAACACCGATACTTTCCCGGAGACTCCCGTCTCGGTTCATATAGGGTGTCTGATCCTTGGTGAAATCTCACAGATGGCCAGTCTGGAGTCACCCCGAAGTATGCTTGGAGACTCCGGCCCCTTCGTGCAGTTTTTGGTGAAAACTTGCAGATGCCTCCCCCCGAGTGTCTCCGGAGACTCTGGCCCTCTGAAATTTCTCGATGGTAAATCTAACAGATGCCCTCCCCGGAGCAACACCGGATTTTTGCAAGTTTCCATCCCAGACCGGAGACTCCGGCCCTTCTAGGTCGGAGACTCCAGGGTAAGTTGCCCTGCAACGGCTAGAAATGGCAGAGGGGTATAAATACCACCATCCTTCTCCAAATAGGTAGCACGTCCAGCGTTGAAGGCTCCATTTATTGAGTGCACCAAAAGATAGATTTCTCCCAATCCCTCCACCCAAACTCGTTGATCCTCGGAGGATTGAAGGAGAAGGCCCCGATCTACATCTTCACCAAGCGGTGTCCACCCCCCCCCCCCCTCATTCAGTTGAGGGATTTGTGTATAAGGTTTCCTTGTGGAAAACCTAGGGCATCCAATTCTTGAAACAAGCCACGCTCCCTTCTCTTTCCACTTTCACTTTCATGCCCAGTTCTGAAGGGAGCCAGCCGGCCTTCTTATACCCTTTGGGGTTCACGTGCTGTTAAAAGAGCGACTGATTGATACCTTCCCTGCCTTACCTATTTCTTCCTGCCTGCTGATACGTCCATTTTGCATCACCGTTTTATATTGTTATTTTATGTTATTTGTCGATATATTTCATGTTTTGATGCATCACTTTTTGTTATTTTATCTTATTTTGCATATTTCATAATTTTTGGAGAATAAACATCGAGACCAGAAATCTGATGGAAAAAAGCACCGTCAGGATACCCTATTTCAGAAGATCGGAAGAAGAGGGGGGACACCGGAGATATCTTAGAAGTCCATATGAGGGAGCCAGAGGGAGGCCACCACGGGCCCACACCATGGGGTGGTGCCCCCCCTTGGTCGCGCCGCCAGGTGGTGTGGCCACCCTGGCCCACCTCTGGTCGACCTCTTTCGCGTACTTGACCCCCAGGGAACCCTAAGCCCTAGACGATCATCGAAGAATTATTCTGCCGCCACCTCGGGGCGGAAAACACCCGAGAGAGAAAAGCTCTCTAGCAGGGAGAAATCTGCCGAGGAAATTCCTCTCCAGAGAGGGGAAATCACCGCCATCGTCACCGTCATCGCTCCGGGCATCATCAAGATCGTCATAGTCATCATCATCACCACCAGCACCATCACCCTCATCATCCACCATCATCCCACTGTAACAATTAGGGGCTTCTATCCTTGTTAGTAGTTGATGCTTGTGAGATTTGTCGGTGTTAGCACTTTATGACCAGATTGTTATTATCCATTATATCACCTCTGATTATGATCCATATGATGTCTTGTGAGTAGTTCGTTTAGTTATTGAGGAGATGGGAGAAGTCATGATGTTAGTAGTGAAGTTATGTTGAAGTAATATCTCGTGGGTAGGTATTTAAGTTGTGGTGCTATTCTTCTAGTGGTGTCATGTGAACGTCGACTACATGATACTTCACCTTTATGGGCCTAGGAGGATGCTGTCACATCCCTGTTTTTAAGCACTTGTATAATAGTATTTTAGCAAGCCTCTTAAGACTTTTGTAATGCAATTAAGTGGACAACATGTTTGTGTAGTATTGTTTATCTATGCAATTTAAGTGGTGTGTTCTTTTCACTCACTTGAGGAGTTTTTCTCCTAAGAAAAACATTGTTTTCTATTGGTTTTCTATTTGTTTTCCACTAAGGTTCTTAAGAGATTATTTTTCAAGACTTGAGGTAACACTTTGTTTCAACTTAAAAATGTGTTATTGATGGTTTGGAATCAACTTGAACTTGAAATAAAATTTAATTGGAAAAGATTTCATTAGGTTTTCCAATATAAATTTTGTCCTGAAAAACAGCCAAGTAGCTGTTTTCAACCCTTGTTTTCCATCACAAGGATTATCCAATTATGGATTTTCTTTGATCAAAACTACTCTCTGTTATGAGTACAACAAAACTACACTCTTGGAAAAGCCTACAAAGAAAATTAACACACAATGCCATGATGGTTTTTGAGCCATCTTGTTAAGACAGAAAGTTAGGCATTTTAAAAACAGAGAATGTACTTACTTTGCCATTTATTTTCAGAGCCATAAACCCATCCATTTTCAAATCAAATGCTTGGTTCTGAAACTTGGATAGTTGTTCTTTGTTGAGCATTTTAAATCACTCATTTTAGAGCTTGTTTGCTTGGTGAAAACAAGTCCAACTTTTGCTATCTCTGTCTGCTTTTCCAGCACTTAAAAAAATTCAGAAACACTGCCTAACTGAATTTTTCTGACAGAACAGTGATTACACTTTTGGACTTGATGTTTTAGCTTGTGTGTACTGATCCAAGCCAGGCCACCTTGCCAATTCGAAAACCATGTTAATACTCTTCTAGAAGGTGGCATTGGAGCCTCCTTTGGCTGACCAGGGAGGGAGATATATGAGGTGGCATTTGACTAAAGAGTGATGTCACAAATAGTGGTTGAAATAGTGTTAAATTTTGCTTTTACCCATCACTTGGCCCTTGCTGTGGTTTTGCTCACACATGTGTACTGGATTGACCCCTAGGCACCTATTGGAAACGTGGCCACCCGTGGAGAACCCCCAAAGGGCAAGGCAATGCCCATGCCATTGCCACCCGAGCACCCCCACCTTGGCCTCGTGCCTACAAAGCATTCGAGACCAATCCCTCTCGCCTGGACACACCACACCACTCCACTACCCCACCCCCGAGACGCCAAGCCGTGCCTCGCCGTGTGCGAGGAGCACGGGCATTTTTCCCTCGCCGGCCACCGTGAGATCCACCTCGTCGATTCAACCGATCCCGTGCGTGTGAGCTCGCCCTTTTCGCATGCACGCACTCCCCGTAACCCTAGCCGTCTCCCTGACACCCTCTGGCCATCGCTCGCTTGCAGGATCCTCGCCGCCGTCCTCGGAGCAGCCGCAGAACGACGTCGAGCCGCCGCCGTGTCCCTGCCCTCTCGCCGTCCGTGCCCGCGCCACGGAGTTGCCCAGGCCACCGTCGTTCAACCCTGCACCACCCCACTCCAACTCGCGAGCCCTAGGTGAGCTATCTCGAGGATTCCCTAGGTGTTCGTCCACGGCCGAGAGAGAGAGAGAGGAGAGAGGCGCGCGGGGAAGAAGAAAGAACAGGAGCCGTCGATCTGTGAATCGACGGTCCCCTTTGAACCATACCGCTTCGCGCGCGCGCGCGTGCTGGCGGGCTGTGCCGTGCGTAGTTGGGCCAGCGCGGTAGATCTGGCCCATCTGGGCATGTTTCTGTTAAAAATCCAAATAGCATTTTTTTTCTGGCAGAGTAAATAGGTCTTAGCTTTAGGCTTGGAAAAGGTAGCAATTAAATTTATTTAACCTTGCTAATTTTTTTACTCATAGACATACAAAATTACAACCATATCCCACTGGCAGAATCATGTTTTGAGTTTTAATTATTTTTCTATAGCTAATACGCCAGACAGTATCCTAAAAATGAAATGAATAGAACTCCAAAAATACAAAACATTTTTGAGCAAACTCAACTGTTTTGAAAAGCCCTTTTCAATACCTACCAGTAGAATTTTAGTTTGCACCAAGGTGAGTTACCATTTGGAAATGCCATCCATTTTGGTAAAACATCAGTGGGCTATTCCATGAATTTTAGAGAGAGTTTGGAACATTATTTTTGAGTAGGACAACTTGGAGAGGCTTTATAATGTTAAGTACTATCACATCCTAGAAGGATTTACTTTTTGGAGCCATAGAAAAAATTAGAGAAACAGAACAAGTTTTGGGTATTTTCTGTCTAAATTTTAATTCTAGATCTTGCTTTATAGGTTAATATTGTGAGGTGCAAATGATGTGTTCTTGCTTGTGATGTTGTTTTCCAGTGTGTTTATGATGTGTACAAGTTATATGAACATGTTAGAATAAATGGTTTGAGTGGTAGAATTTTAGAACTATTTTTCCATGCATAGATCTTGCTCGTAGCTAGATTTGTATATATGTTTTGAGTAGATCTTTAAATGCTTTTAGGCTTGTTGCTAGATTAATTTACATGGAACCAGTACCACTTAGGTACTGTTAGTTTGTATATAGCACCCCTAAATACTTGGTGCTTGTGTTTGAAATAGATTTAAATAGAAATGCTTAAGGACTAGATTTCATACTAGGATATTCATGTATGTTTTTTGTTCTGTTTTCCCCTAGGGAAAAATATGAATCTTTGGTGTTGAAACCAGAGGATGGAATGTCCTTGTGGCACTATTATCTTAGGGTTTTCACCTCTGATAGGTTTCCTCTTAAGTAGCATAAAAGCATGAGTAACACTTGGATGACTAGGAATTAATCTCCTCACATGGGTAGCATTTTAAGCATAGTTTTTCCCTGTTTCCTAGCTATGTTTTTATGATATTTTTGTGAGATCCAGTAGCATTCATGGTACTGGTTAGAGGGGTATTTTGCCTCTGATAGCTTGCACACTTGTGCATAAAATTAACTAGTATAGCCTAGACTAGTCTAGTATTTTTCCTAAATTTCTACTAGTATGAGTAGGAGTTTTTGGGTGCTTGGCTGTTTGTTTTGAGCACTTTTAGAAAAGTGACCAGAGGCTTATTAACCTCTTAGTGAGCATTTTTTCTAGTGGAACACCCACTGGTACCTTTGCATCATGGGGGAAAAATAGGCTTGACTTGTTGTCATGAGCCTTTTTCACCACTAGAGTATTCTAGCAAAATTTATGTGCTAGCCATAGAGATTGTTGGGGGAATTTTTAGACAGCAAAATGTGTTTTATGTGACACCCTACTGTCTAGTAACATGTGCTTTACCCCACTGGTCCATAGTGTTCTTAACTAAGAATCATTGTTTTGACCACACTTAAACACTAGGAAAAAGCAGACTTTTCAACTATAGTTTTTATGTCAATTTTTCTTAAGGGAAAAATTGAGAACTTTGGGTGATACTTCTTGATTGCTTGCTGTAGGTATTACTTGTAGCATTGTTTGTCTTGTTTGGTTCTGAAAGTGTGTCTTTATTTCTTTTTACGACGTTAGAAAACGAGGAGGAAGGATTTGCTGAAGAAGGGTATTGCAACTCCTGTTACTTTCAGGATCAGGACCATCACTTGTACCAAGGCAAGCCATCCTAATGCTTGCTGTATAAATAATTATCATTATCTATCATGCATGCTTTTCACTTCTGAAGTTTTCACAGAACTATACCTTCAAAACTATTTTTGTGTGAATCCTACTACTACTATTAATATTACTAGTATAAGGAATCATAATAATAGTCAACTTGGTAATACCAAGCCCTTAGACACTAAATGGTATATAAATACCATACACCCACTTAAAACTTGAGTTCTTAAATGAACTAAATAAAATGTGTTTTTGTAAACAAATACCTTATGGAAGGAAAAACCCGGATGAAGGGTGAGACCCTGTCTACCGGAAGAGTTGTTATGATGGGAAATTTTATGAGAAATGTTTACAAAAGACACATAACCTAGTCTTCGCTGGACAACCATTATCGTACAGCCACTTTACCCCAATATGGGTAGGGGCTTGATTAAAAACTTGTTATGGTTAGTATATGTGCTATCTCAAAGGCTATAGGGGATTGGATCCTCCGAACCGAAGTGTCGCTAGGAGTGAGTATACGGGACATCTAAAGTGTGGGATTAATTTTCCCTCCGGATGCAGCAGTTGGGTCTCCAGTTTGGGCGGTGTGGGACATGGCTTGCCAGGGAGGGAAACCCCGATTGAAGAGATAGACATGTACTAGCTTGTACAGAGTGGATAGTCAAGACCAGTTATCTGATGTTCTCATAGGTGGGAACAGTCCATGGTTGTTTCATGGCGGACTCTGGATCTAGTGGAAATGTGTACACCTCTGCAGAGTAAAACTATTTCGAGATAGCCGCGTCCTCGGATATGGACGGTTGAATGGCCATGTAGCTAGTATTGTGTCAACTTTTCAAAAGAGGTTTTTGAAGGAAGGCTTTTGTACCTGAGAGGTACTAAGGAGGAATGACTAGGTATCTGCGAGATACGAATGAGAAAGAAACTATTACTAAAAGTTTCTGAAAAGAAAAACTTTCTTTTCTAAAACAAAGCTTATAAAACCTCCGAGATATGTGATATCTACGAGAGTTAAACTATATTATTTTCAATGATATTTCACAAAGAACCAAACATGAACATCTCAACCATGATAAATCTTTTATCTGTCATGGGTAGCTGAACCATAAGTATGGCCTACCCACTCCACCAAATAAGCATGTATGCATATTTGTAAGCTGATAAAGGATGTCTTGTTGAGTACATTCAAACGTACTCATTTGGTTTCGCCCCTGGTATTTACTTGCCAGACTATGAGGAGGCACCTCAGGAAGGGTTCTATGAGGAGGAGTGCTACACTGATGAACCTGCGAATTAGGATCGTCTCCCAGTCAGCAGCCTGTAGGATGAGGCGTGACTCGGGTTCTACTACGCTATGCTTATCGTCTTCCGCTGTGTTTGCTTTGAATGTCTGTCCTGCGTGACAGTTGCTAAGAACTTGTTCATGTGACCATTTATGTAAGAATCTATATTCGTGTAATGGATGATGTATTCTGTATGCCAACTTCGTATGTTGTTCACGACTGGTTCTTCTGGGATCGTGAATGAATGCATATGAGGGGTTCTGGACCTTCCGGTCTGGGGCCTCTACAGATGCATTGTGTATTTGGCTACTAATTGTGGGGTTGCCGGAGTGACAGAAACCTAAACCCCCGTTAGGAAACCAATGCACGAGGGAGCGTAGAATCCCGAAGTTTTAAGGCTGTGGTTAGATTTATCTTAATTAATTTCTTGTATTTGTGGATGCTTACGAGGGGTATGATCACAAGTATGTATTATTCCTAGTTGGGCGGTGCATTAGCATAGGCTCACCCACACAACACTTCACGAATCAATGGATATTAATCAATTGTAACGAAGCGAAAGCACTTGACGAAATTCTCATGTATCCTCGAGAACGTTTGGTAGTCATAAGTAATACAACCGGCTTGTCCTTTGCTCTCAAAAGGATTGGGCCACTCGGTGCAATATTATTTACTGCACTTTATTTACTCGCACTTTATTTATCTGCTATGTCAAAAACCTCCAAAAACCCGTTTGCTAGTGTTTACAGTGAATACTCTATCCAACCTGCTTGTCAACACCTTCTGCTCCTTGTTGGGTTCGACACTCTTATTTATCGAAAGTACTACGATACACCCCCCTATACTTGTGGTTCATCACCTTCTTCTACCGGGGTTCATAGAACCAAGGTGGTGCTACACTCTCGTCTTGAATGGAACTTTCTCTAACATCATTCCCGGGTGTGATCTACCAAATAGAGCCCCTCTTCCTGCCTACGGAACAAATAAAGCAAGCTGTTGCTGGCAAAAGAGTAGGCTTTTCTCAACCGGAGGGTAAGGTTTACTAATCATGCGAGGGATGCCCCCATAGTTGAATTTACTTTTATTGCCATATCGCTTTATGCCACGATCTGTGATGTGGCCACTGATTGGAAGGGAAACAAAAAAGGGTAGAAATAGGTGATTCCACCGAGCTTTCCTTCGGGATGAAAGAAGGAAGATATCGTACTCGCAAGAGGCTTGCTTCCGTGGTATCCGTCTGGGTATCATTTCTTTCTCTATTTACCGTTGACTTGAGAGTTCACATGTGGATACGTTTCTTCTGGACGGATGGAGCCATCTATGAGAAAAGGTCTGCGACTGAGCGATCCACACAAACTAGAATATGATTAGCCAAGGAGAAATTCCTTGATTGGGTAAATTCTTGATACCCCGGCATTTTCTCTCTCGGTGACCTCATTGTTACTCACTTGTTGTTTGTAGCAGATTCTTGGTGTTTTCTAGAGCCCCCAATTCGGTTGTGGGTGTGTGCCTCAAGCTAATTTTAAAGGCTTCAGATTCCGCCTCAAAGGATTCCATAGTGAAAGGTGAACTAGGCCTTTGTCGTGAGGTTCATCGGAGAATAGGGTGAGGCCTTTGTGGCGTTGAGTAGGCCTTCGTGGCAAAACTCACACCCCTCCAACAAGACATACTCCTCTCAAAATGAGGTACTCGGAAATACATCCTTGTCTCCGCATGTTTCTGTTATTGGTTCCTTCTATCCTTTAGCTTTACTTTGTGTTTGTATCTTGCTTAGAGTAGCTCTTTCCATATAGGTAATTTCACCGTAGTTGCATATCTAGAAAATTTACTTTTGTGTCAAGCCTAAATCTAAAAGTATTAAAATTTGGAGGTAGCACCTATTCACCCCCCCCTAGGTGCCCATACGCGAGATGGAACCTCCAGAGTCTATCTGGTATTCTTCAAACACGATCGCCATGATCCACCCACCAACACCTTGATAACATCGGCAATCAAATGCCAAGGCTGATCCAACGTGGATGAAGATCACCACCAGCCATGGGAAAATGATTCTTCACGTCAGACCACACTTCCGTGTTGGTGCACAGCAGACAATAGCCTATCGCGTTGTCTATCATAGTTGTCGATCCAGCACATGAAGATTCAAGAACATACACACGCCACCTGCGATCCGTGCTCTTTCTCGGGCCGGATCAGCTTGTGAGTAACTCGAATGGCACCAGCAACGCGGCGGTAGCGCCAGGAACATTGCGAGCAAGGGTCTTATGAAGAAGAATATATGTGCAAACATCTCCAACCTCAGCGAACGCATCATGCCCCTCACCATCGTACCATGGACGTCCATGTCTAGAGGGACGTGCGCCTTGTTGAGTGGTGCAACGTTGTGCCACCAGCGGATCAGATCTCCAGCCGACAGATCAGATCGAAGATGTGGGGGAGTACAAGATGTTGCTAGGGCCATGAAATATAGAGGAAAAGGAGGATGCCGCGCCGCCGCTGCTGTAGGATGGCCTCCTCCGACAGCAGCGGGGGCAAGGGGTGAAGGGGAGGTGGCTGGCGGCTGTGAAAGTTGGGGTTCCTCCGTGTCACCCAGGAGGAGGACGGCGATGGGTTCAAGTTTTTAGTTTTCTCCCCAATTGTTTTGACTAGGTGGAACATGCAATCAAGATTCCGTTCCAATTGAGTTCGGTTTAACCTTTTGTGTGCTAAATGTTTCCAACACTAACATTTTTCTTGAGTTAGATGTGATATGAGGCTTTTTAGGGGTTCAAGGTTTATTTCGGACAAAACAAAAAATTTAGGACAAAAAAATAAAGTTATATATAAATTTAGGGATAAAAGGTTGACTTTCTATTAAAAAAATAGATGTAAAATTGGTGAGACAACACATGCAATAATCATCCGAGTTAGAAGAAAGCACTCGCCGCTATCCCAGTGCCCAAGGGGGAGAGAAGTCGTCCTCCAGAACCATCAAGTGTTACAAGTGTGGTGAAGAAAGACATATATCCAGCAGTTGTCCAAAGATCAAGTTTGTTAACACCTTTCACCAAGAATCAAGCAGTGAGGAAGCATTGGAAGAGAAGAATCTGAATTTGGCGAAAAGCACATCCCACCATCCCAGTTAGGCTGGTGCCAATGCACCACACACTTTCACGGGCTATAGCCCCGCCACGTCACCTTTTTTCACCACTCTCACGCCACTCTCACGCCACTCTCACGGCACGGTGCCAGTGCACGGGCTATAGCCCGGGCTATAGCTTCTCTCTCTGCCACATCAGCTTTTCTCTCTCCTCCACGTCAACATTTATTTTGAAGATAAAAAACATTGCAAATAATAGAAGAAATTATTTTATTCAACTAAAATTGTACCGATTACATAATAATAAATAAAAATTACATAAAAAATGAAAAAATTACATAATCTAGTTTTGAGCTGTGACGCCCCGAGATCGGGCACTATGCAGATTTCAGCATTCCCGCCAAATCCGCATAATAACCGATTCCAGGTTGCCATTTATGATAACATTACAATAGTTCACGAATAATCCACAATTACAACAGAAACAGATAGATACAAGATGACTCAAACGAGCCAGGGTTACAACTGATACAATACAAAGATCCAAATAACAGCGGAAGAAACAAACGTCCGTCTACGGACAAGATCCAAATTGGACTAAGAGTCCTGAAGATAACCGAGAGCGTCCAATCCCTGCCCAGGCCAAGCCGGAGGGATTTCCAAGCTAACGTCGTCAGACTTCACACCTGTTGACTGCAATTTGGAATTTGCAGCCACGAAAGAGATTCGTGGGTCAGTACGGTTAAGTACTGGCAAGGGGGATAAAACCCATACTCACAAGTTACCGGCGTAGCCAGTCATCACAAGATACAAATACTTTAGGATCAACGGAAAGGAAGGGGTTATTGCAAATAAGCGACAACAGGCTGCACTAACCAACTACAGAGGGAAACTACAACTTCCAACTAACAGAAAGGGGATAAGATCGAGGATTGTAACCAACTGAAAGTAAATCCAAACAAACCCATCCTGGATCTCGCCCCTTATCCGAAGAAGCAATCCGAGGATAACTCACACCGTGGTATTATAGATGAATCAAGTTATTGTGTGAATAACCTATTACTAGTCAAGTTATTAATCATTGGGTGAAACATGATTGATCATTATGTTGAAGTTGTCCTGAGTACTTGTTAGCCAGTACTTTCACCAAGTAATCCATAACCGCGGAAAACACGGCTTCTCGAGAAGATTATCCCTGCAGGGTTGCACCAATTTAGCCGTACTCATGAATAACCCGCCAGATGGAGTGGCCACTCCACCAAGCGGGGCACTCAACACAATCCAACCCTTCTTCGCATCAAGCCCAAAGCACCTTGGGCGCACGGCTAATCGAGCCCAGAAGAAAATGGACCCTCATAGCACTCTAAGAACGTGTCCCCCTATATGCCGACTACGAAAGTTCCACCCGGGATCCAAGGGCTCGCAAGATCATGCATGCAGCAAATGGAAAACCCGAACTAAATGAGGCGATTTGGACGAGATGCGAATCGGGTCAAACTGAGGGGGAGCCCATACTCCCCAAATGCGGGTAGTGCGCTCATCATGGATCAGTAGACAAGACCCTTTTCCTATTAGGGTCGACACTAGCAGGCCTCAAAACCACAAAGGGCCTCCTGCCGGTGCCTTATCATCAAATTATTATTATTACCATTAGCAATTAACAGGTTTGATTGATTAACATCGGGCCCCCAGAACATAATTAAGTAATAACAGAAAGTAACGGGTAACAGACTCGAGCAAACAACCCTAAGCATGCTAGATAAGAACAGGCACAAACAAAGGCTGTAGGTATGGAGGTGAGGCAATATCAAGGTTAAGGGATTCATGTGATGGGTTCGTAACAGAAACAACTACCACTAAGGCTAGCAGAAAAGAATCAACGGAAAGAATCGGTAACAAGTGATGAAAGGCAGCCATATGGCATGCAAGTGAGTATACTTGCCTGAGATCCCGCAAGGTAGCAGAACTTGTCGTTGCTCACATCATCTCAACGTCCTATCCGAGAAGAAGCAACGAACCTCGAACAAACACCGGAATGCAACAATTACTACTACGGCAAAAGATCCAGCATGATCAAGATATGGATGCTTGACAGGTTTAATAGATGCACCAAACTAAACTAGTTGATATGAAACACAAGTTTAAATGGATTCCATATGCAAAGATTGCATATGGCAAACCCATGCTTATAGTTGAATTAATTGTTCTAACACTAAGCATCATGTGTAAGTGAGTTAGAATGATGCATGCATGATGAAGAACAGGAAGATAACAACTTTAAGTGCAATTGGAAGGATGGTTAACAATTTTAGAAAACAGTTATCAAGTTTGGAAATTATTGTTACTTAATGATGTTGAACAAGTGGTGGTTGTTATCAACAAGTTAAAGTGCAAAACAATTAACAAAGTTGATATTTGGAAAGGTTATCAAATTTTAGTTGGATTACATGTTTCACATTTTGAAATTGGACTTAGGATAATTTAATTATGAATTAAACAATATTAAACAAGTTTTAAATGAATTAAACAAGATTTAAATTGTTTAGGCAATTTAAATTACTCAAAACATAAAACAAAAATTATATTTGAATAGGTTATTTAAAATGGTATGGAAAACATATTTTATTTGCATTTATTGGATTAAGGATGAATTAGTTATTGATTTTACCAAATTGCAATTGAATTATTTGAATTCAAATTTGAATTGCATTTTGAAAATTCAAAACAGAAAACAAATGCTATAGATAGATAGACAATTTAATTTAGAGCAGTGCACATATTTTATTTGTATTAATTGGAGTTATGAAATGGAAGTTATTCATTTTCCAAGCTTAGGGACCAAACTGTGAATTAAAAGGACTTAAATTAAAGAGAAGGGCCGAAAAAAAAACAGTCGCACCGTGCAGCGACCAGCCCCAGCCGCTGACAGTGGGCCAGGGCCTGCGTGGCGCCTAGGTGGCTGGCTAGGAGGTGAGGTGTCCTGCAGGTCAATGACAAGCGGGCCCAACGTGGGTGCGCGTGAGGGAAAAATATTGGGGAGGCAAATGCCTCCCCTGGGATTCGATCCCGGGAGCTCGGGCGAGCGAGCGCAAGGGTCTGCGCCAGTGCGGCTGGTGCTGAGTTCGTGTCAGGTACGAGTTGCGAAAGGAAATAAGGTATGTTTCCCGGAAGATTTTTTTAACTGAACTTTCGGTTTGGGTGCAGGTACAGTTTCAGGCAACGGACAGGGGCGGCCGGCGACTTGCTGTCCGCCACCGCGGCGGCGCGCGTCTGCCTGCGGGCGGGCCGGGCGGTGGTCGGCGTGCGGGTGCGGCGTGGAAGCAAACGGATCGGGGGGGAGTGAAAGGAGCAGAGTGCTCACCTCGTTCCTGCTGTCGAGGAGATGAGGACGCTGCAGAGGTGCAGTGCGCCGGCGACAGGAGGCGCGATGCGGTCGGCGACGTCGGCGCCTCAGGCGCTCCCGGCACCAGGCGAGGATACGGGGAGGGAGGTGGAGCCACCACGGCTCCATTCCCGGGGCTGGATCGTCTCGAGGATGACCGGAGCGACGGCGACGGCGGTCTGAAGGTGAGCTCGCACTTGAGGTGGTCTAAGGTGGTTCGGTCAGGTTCAGGCAGAGAGAAATTTCGGGGGGGGAAGGAAAGAGGACGGCGGCGCAGGAGGAAGGGGACCTAGGGTGGCTAGGTTAGGGCAGAGGTAGGAGGGAGTCCAGCTTTAAGGAGGTGGGGATGGAGCGGTGGCCGTCAGTTCCCTGCGTGGTCGACGTGTGCATCTTCGATGCACTGCCGTACGAGGAAGAAAGGTTAGATGGGCCAGAGGTAAGTTGGGCTTAGGGAAAAGTACTTGGGCTGGAAAAAAAAGAAAGGGAAGGCCTGCCTCCTCCTAGGCTTTATTTTTTTTTTCCTATTAGTTGATTTTTATTGTAAAGAAGAAAAGAGAGATATAGAGAAGGGTTAGAGTTTCATTTTTAGGACTTATTTGTGATAACTCTCCAAAACAAAATAGTTAAAAGCAAAAGTTAATCATTGTTTCAAAATTTTGAACATTTAATTTGGTTTAATGGTTTTAGGTGAAAGTCAAACAAGGTTTGATTTGGAAAATTTTGGGAAATAACAAATTTTATTTAATAAGCAACAAGCAAAGTTACAAACATTATTGAAATTAGTTTGTTTGCCAACTTTTAATTTTTTTTTTTTTTTCAAACCCATATTGAGATATGGTAAATAAACTTGATTTGATTTGAATGTTTGGAATTTGCTATTAGGGTTTTGAACAAGAGGGTAAAAATTATTAACAAGCAATTGGATTAAACAATTTCAAATTATTGAAAAACAATTTAGTGGTTTGGTTTGCAATCTTGAAATTGGAAATTTTGAGCAGGGATGAAAGTTTTAATTGATTTGAAATTTCCAGTTGTGATGCAAACATGGTGCAATGCAATGTGCTGCATATGATGCAAACAAACAAACAGGTAACACCCCAGGTGTTACAGACGACACCACTAACAAGGGATTGCGCCCTCGCAATCCACCTGCTAACCCGGGAGGGGAAAGAAGTTCGACTATCGTTTCTTCGTTCTTCCGGTTGATCTCCTCGACACCACTAACAAGGGATTCTTGCTCGGAGTGACGACGATGTTCTCCCACCAGGAATCTTCCGATGATCGAACCTATTAGGTTAAGGGCTCAGAAAACGTCCACCCACGTAGGATCCTAACACTTGAAAGGTAGACAAGAGGGGAGACTCCAAAACAAATAAGATGGGAGGGGAAATAGAATAGGGATAAGGAGAAAAACAAGAATCCTATTGAGAGGTTTTCCAAAATAGTTTAGCAGAAATAGTTTTCGACATTCTAGAAACAACGACCGTTAGCGAGGTTTTCCTACAGGCTGTGCGGACCCGTTGCTTCGATAACCATTCGTATCGAAACAATATCGGGAATCGGAACCAAGGCTCTGATACCATTTGTGACGCCCCGAGATCGGGCACTATGCAGATTTCAGCATTCCCGCCAAATCCGCATAATAACCGATTCCAGGTTGCCATTTATGATAACATTACAATAGTTCACGAATAATCCACAATTACAACAGAAACAGATAGATACAAGATGACTCAAACGAGCCAGGGTTACAACTGATACAATACAAAGATCCAAATAACAGCGGAAGAAACAAACGTCCGTCTACGGACAAGATCCAAATTGGACTAAGAGTCCTGAAGATAACCGAGAGCGTCCAATCCCTGCCCAGGCCAAGCCGGAGGGATTTCCAAGCTAACGTCGTCAGACTTCACACCTGTTGACTGCAATTTGGAATTTGCAGCCACGAAAGAGATTCGTGGGTCAGTACGGTTAAGTACTGGCAAGGGGGATAAAACCCATACTCACAAGTTACCGGCGTAGCCAGTCATCACAAGATACAAATACTTTAGGATCAACGGAAAGGAAAGGGTTATTGCAAATAAGCGACAACAGGCTGCACTAACCAACTACAGAGGGAAACTACAACTTCCAACTAACAGAAAGGGGATAAGATCGAGGATTGTAACCAACTGAAAGTAAATCCAAACAAACCCATCCTGGATCTCGCCCCTTATCCGAAGAAGCAATCCGAGGATAACTCACACCGTGGTATTATAGATGAATCAAGTTATTGTGTGAATAACCTATTACTAGTCAAGTTATTAATCATTGGGTGAAACATGATTGATCATTATGTTGAAGTTGTCCTGAGTACTTGTTAGCCAGTACTTTCACCAAGTAATCCATAACCGCGGAAAACACGGCTTCTCGAGAAGATTATCCCTGCAGGGTTGCACCAATTTAGCCGTACTCATGAATAACCCGCCAGATGGAGTGGCCACTCCACCAAGCGGGGCACTCAACACAATCCAACCCTTCTTCGCATCAAGCCCAAAGCACCTTGGGCGCACGGCTAATCGAGCCCAGAAGAAAATGGACCCTCATAGCACTCTAAGAACGTGTCCCCCTATATGCCGACTACGAAAGTTCCACCCGGGATCCAAGGGCTCGCAAGATCATGCATGCAGCAAATGGAAAACCCGAACTAAATGAGGCGATTTGGACGAGATGCGAATCGGGTCAAACTGAGGGGGAGCCCATACTCCCCAAATGCGGGTAGTGCGCTCATCATGGATCAGTAGACAAGACCCTTTTCCTATTAGGGTCGACACTAGCAGGCCTCAAAACCACAAAGGGCCTCCTGCCGGTGCCTTATCATCAAATTATTATTATTACCATTAGCAATTAACAGGTTTGATTGATTAACATCGGGCCCCCAGAACATAATTAAGTAATAACAGAAAGTAACGGGTAACAGACTCGAGCAAACAACCCTAAGCATGCTAGATAAGAACAGGCACAAACAAAGGCTGTAGGTATGGAGGTGAGGCAATATCAAGGTTAAGGGATTCATGTGATGGGTTCGTAACAGAAACAACTACCACTAAGGCTAGCAGAAAAGAATCAACGGAAAGAATCGGTAACAAGTGATGAAAGGCAGCCATATGGCATGCAAGTGAGTATACTTGCCTGAGATCCCGCAAGGTAGCAGAACTTGTCGTTGCTCACATCATCTCAACGTCCTATCCGAGAAGAAGCAACGAACCTCGAACAAACACCGGAATGCAACAATTACTACTACGGCAAAAGATCCAGCATGATCAAGATATGGATGCTTGACAGGTTTAATAGATGCACCAAACTAAACTAGTTGATATGAAACACAAGTTTAAATGGATTCCATATGCAAAGATTGCATATGGCAAACCCATGCTTATAGTTGAATTAATTGTTCTAACACTAAGCATCATGTGTAAGTGAGTTAGAATGATGCATGCATGATGAAGAACAGGAAGATAACAACTTTAAGTGCAATTGGAAGGATGGTTAACAATTTTAGAAAACAGTTATCAAGTTTGGAAATTATTGTTACTTAATGATGTTGAACAAGTGGTGGTTGTTATCAACAAGTTAAAGTGCAAAACAATTAACAAAGTTGATATTTGGAAAGGTTATCAAATTTTAGTTGGATTACATGTTTCACATTTTGAAATTGGACTTAGGATAATTTAATTATGAATTAAACAATATTAAACAAGTTTTAAATGAATTAAACAAGATTTAAATTGTTTAGGCAATTTAAATTACTCAAAACATAAAACAAAAATTATATTTGAATAGGTTATTTAAAATGGTATGGAAAACATATTTTATTTGCATTTATTGGATTAAGGATGAATTAGTTATTGATTTTACCAAATTGCAATTGAATTATTTGAATTCAAATTTGAATTGCATTTTGAAAATTCAAAACAGAAAACAAATGCTATAGATAGATAGACAATTTAATTTAGAGCAGTGCACATATTTTATTTGTATTAATTGGAGTTATGAAATGGAAGTTATTCATTTTCCAAGCTTAGGGACCAAACTGTGAATTAAAAGGACTTAAATTAAAGAGAAGGGCCGAAAAAAAAACAGTCGCACCGTGCAGCGACCAGCCCCAGCCGCTGACAGTGGGCCAGGGCCTGCGTGGCGCCTAGGTGGCTGGCTAGGAGGTGAGGTGTCCTGCAGGTCAATGACAAGCGGGCCCAACGTGGGTGCGCGTGAGGGAAAAATATTGGGGAGGCAAATGCCTCCCCTGGGATTCGATCCCGGGAGCTCGGGCGAGCGAGCGCAAGGGTCTGCGCCAGTGCGGCTGGTGCTGAGTTCGTGTCAGGTACGAGTTGCGAAAGGAAATAAGGTATGTTTCCCGGAAGATTTTTTTAACTGAACTTTCGGTTTGGGTGCAGGTACAGTTTCAGGCAACGGACAGGGGCGGCCGGCGACTTGCTGTCCGCCACCGCGGCGGCGCGCGTCTGCCTGCGGGCGGGCCGGGCGGTGGTCGGCGTGCGGGTGCGGCGTGGAAGCAAACGGATCGGGGGGGAGTGAAAGGAGCAGAGTGCTCACCTCGTTCCTGCTGTCGAGGAGATGAGGACGCTGCAGAGGTGCAGTGCGCCGGCGACAGGAGGCGCGATGCGGTCGGCGACGTCGGCGCCTCAGGCGCTCCCGGCACCAGGCGAGGATACGGGGAGGGAGGTGGAGCCACCACGGCTCCATTCCCGGGGCTGGATCGTCTCGAGGATGACCGGAGCGACGGCGACGGCGGTCTGAAGGTGAGCTCGCACTTGAGGTGGTCTAAGGTGGTTCGGTCAGGTTCAGGCAGAGAGAAATTTCGGGGGGGGAAGGAAAGAGGACGGCGGCGCAGGAGGAAGGGGACCTAGGGTGGCTAGGTTAGGGCAGAGGTAGGAGGGAGTCCAGCTTTAAGGAGGTGGGGATGGAGCGGTGGCCGTCAGTTCCCTGCGTGGTCGACGTGTGCATCTTCGATGCACTGCCGTACGAGGAAGAAAGGTTAGATGGGCCAGAGGTAAGTTGGGCTTAGGGAAAAGTACTTGGGCTGGAAAAAAAAGAAAGGGAAGGCCTGCCTCCTCCTAGGCTTTATTTTTTTTTTCCTATTAGTTGATTTTTATTGTAAAGAAGAAAAGAGAGATATAGAGAAGGGTTAGAGTTTCATTTTTAGGACTTATTTGTGATAACTCTCCAAAACAAAATAGTTAAAAGCAAAAGTTAATCATTGTTTCAAAATTTTGAACATTTAATTTGGTTTAATGGTTTTAGGTGAAAGTCAAACAAGGTTTGATTTGGAAAATTTTGGGAAATAACAAATTTTATTTAATAAGCAACAAGCAAAGTTACAAACATTATTGAAATTAGTTTGTTTGCCAACTTTTAATTTTTTTTTTTTTTTTCAAACCCATATTGAGATATGGTAAATAAACTTGATTTGATTTGAATGTTTGGAATTTGCTATTAGGGTTTTGAACAAGAGGGTAAAAATTATTAACAAGCAATTGGATTAAACAATTTCAAATTATTGAAAAACAATTTAGTGGTTTGGTTTGCAATCTTGAAATTGGAAATTTTGAGCAGGGATGAAAGTTTTAATTGATTTGAAATTTCCAGTTGTGATGCAAACATGGTGCAATGCAATGTGCTGCATATGATGCAAACAAACAAACAGGTAACACCCCAGGTGTTACATGAGCCCACACATGCTCAATCAAATCCTGCTGGAGCTGTGTATACATCGGCGAGTCCTGCATTTCGTTGTCCATCTGAATCCTTGCTGCTAGGCTTGGTGGTGCATTGGTATGTATTGGAGGGCCGACAGTGCTCGCAACTGTCTCGTAGATGTTCTCCAAATTGGTACCACGCTCATCGTCGATGATCATGTTGTGCAGAATGACACATGCACGCATGATCAACCCAAGAGTGCGCCTGGAGTAGGAGCGTCCGGGAACTGCTAAAATGTTGAACCTAGACTTCAGCACTCCAAATGCACACTCCACATCTTTGCGCCAACACGATTGAGCAGCAGTGAAGACACGTTGCTTTTCACTTTGTGGAAGAGTAACACCCTTCATGAACACCGGCCAGGAGGGGTAGATGCCGTCGGCAAGGTAGTAACCCCTGTTGTACTGGTGTCCATTCACCGTGAAGTTCACTATGGGTGCTTCTCCTCTAAGCACATCCGTGAACAATGGCGACTGATTGAGCACATTGATGTCGTTGTTGGATCCGGCGACTCCAAAAAAAGCATGCCAGATCCAACGATCATACGACGCAACGGCTTCTAAGATTATGGTAGGGTGTTTGATGTCTCCCCTTGTGAACTGACCGGCATGCGCAACTGGGCAGTTCCTCCACTGCCAATGCATGCAATCTATGCTCCCTAGCATGCCCGGAAAGCCGCGCTCCTCGGCTTTCGCTAACAGACGCTGAGTATCCGCGACGTTAGGTCGACGGCAAAACTCTTCCCCGTAACAGTCGATGATGCCCTCACAGAATTCATCTAGACAGTCTGACGAAGTTTGTCTAGCTAACTTAAGCTACTCATCTATCGTATCAGCACCGGATCCATAACCTAACAGACGCAACGCCGCAGTACACTTTTGTAGCGGAGAAAAACCAGCACGGTTCAGAGCATCATATCTTTGGGTGAAAGCCGGAGAGTATTCACCCAATCTATCCACAATGCGTAGAAAAAGGGATCGCCTCATCCGATACCTTCGCCGGAAGAAGCTCGGAGGATAAGCGCAGTTGGTGGCGAAGTAGTCGTCGTAGAGCCGCTCGTGGGCGCCAACACGATCACGCCTGATGAACTCTCGACGGCGTCGCGGCGGTCTTGGCACCGCTTGGATCGCCGCCTCGTACTCGGCCTGCATTGCGGCCTGCATTGCGGCGATCATCTCACCCTCCACTCCGTCGCTCGAATCGCTGCTGCTTGACGAAGACATGGCGTCGAGAGGGTGGAAATGAAGAGTAGAGAGGATGAATTTGGTGTGGAATGAGTGCAGCATATGAGGGGGTATTTATAGGAGGGATCAGCTGAAAATTTCAATTTTTTCGAAAAAAAATTCCAATTTTTTTGACAGCAACGGTAACCCCCAACGGCTAGCTGACGTGGACCAATAGGGGGGCGCCACGTCAGCTAGCCGTTGCCCCAAACGGCTAGCCCACTATCGCCCCTGGCTATCGCCCGGGCCGGCCCAACGCGCCGCCCACTCTCTCGCCCTCTCGCCCCCCCCCCCCCCCTCTCGCCCCGGGCCCCCGCTATCGCCCCGCCTACGCGGGCGGTAAGCCGGGCGATAGCCCCCTGTCGACGGGCGACGCCGCCAGCGCCCGGCGCCTCCCTCCCGCCCCCCATCTCGCCCGCTCTCGCCCGCGCCCAGGCGATAAGCGCCACTACCGCCCCCCTACTCGCCTCCGTTGGCACCGGCCTTAGCGGAAGGTACTTGTATGTCGTGGCGGGAGGTGACCTCCAGTCGCACCAGGTAAAGGGAGGCCAACCACTTTTCACCAAGTGGGATGGGGATGTGCTTCCCGCCAACTGGGATGGAGTCGTGGCACGTGTCATCTTGGCAACTTCCCGTCGGAATATTTTATTCATTTATAATGGGGATATTTTTGGCAATTATAAATTATAGAAGAATATATATGTAGAAATCATTTTATGGGAAAACAACTAAGAGTGTGTGCAGTGTGGCGTTTTTAGTCATAGCTAAGAGAATCTTTTTGTGCTAGACATATGTAACACTGGAGAGAATGAGTCTAGCTAAGTTTTCTTAGACACTGAGTCTAGTACTAGACCTATGTCTAAGGAAATCAAACGACAAACGGCCCCACACGTCAATGTACGAGAGATATTTTTTATTGTTACTTTTTATTCTATTTGATGGGACTCATTCATATGCTCAACGCTGGAGTATATTTCGTTTTCTTAGACTTAGGTCTAACGAATTTCTTAGCGTGACTCTGGCTATTCTTACTCTGTACATGCTCAACGCCTTGCGGAGATTCCTGATACGTGGAATTATACACGTGGATCTAAACAGCCAGACCGTTGATCCACACGCAAACGAGGGTTGCAGCCAACCTTGCTTGGTTCCGCGGATAACGTTCATGCGCTCGGCGCGAGCTGCGCGTGGCAGTTGCGTGTCGTATGCCGGTGTCCTGATATATGTTCCTGCTGTCGGCTTACCCCTTTCGTCCGAAGACGGCGCGGCGGCCTGGCCTCCCCCGGCATGGCGACGGCCGCTGCTTCTCCTCCCCAGAACGGTCCTCCTCCTTAACGCCCGATGCCGAAAAGGCAACGATCGCCACTCAGCGAGCAGTAGGTGTCGCCGGCGGCGGGTCGCAATCTGTTTTCTGCAACTTTGCGGCACGGGACGCCGTCGTGGGGGCGGGCTGTCTATTCTTAACTGGTTCTGTTCGCTGAGGCAAAACACAACAGAATATAGAGATTGTTTGATTGGTAATTTTACAAAGGTTTTACTATAGAAAACAAAATTCGACCAACCCCAAAGTCTTCGAAAGAATGCTTGATAATTGACAACTATACCAAACATGCACATAATCCCTAAAAAAGACTCATGCGTATTCCGTGAGTTGCAAGTTGCAACCAGATAATAACACAAACCATTTTCTTATTGATTCTGGAAGGATATAACATAATACAGCACATAATTCATATGTTTTTTCGGCATTACTGTGCTTTTAATGTGTTCCAACGATCTTGTGGTGTACACGGTTGTCTCAAATCAAGTTTATTGAACAGCACTCAACGCAACCGAGTCCTCTGCCATTCCCAGTAACCGGCGAAAGGACAGGGAGGCGGCATTAGGTGGCATGAAGAAGAGCATGACCCTACAAATTTTAGCAGAGGGAGCTGCAATACAACATTTTCCACAGCACTGACAAAGCTCACTGCTACACATTATTGGCAGTAACATCCCGAAATAAAGAAGAAAAAAAGACCAAACAAAACTGAAAGAGAAACCTCTACAGAAAACTACTAGACTCTACAGGTCTGGTATCTTACAAGTGGGCAGCTAATCTAAAAAGGGCTGAGTGTCATCAGGCATACTCTCTAGAGAGGGAGTCTGGAGACGAATCAAATTCGCGGAAAGCGAGAAGGTCCTCTCCTCCGAAGGAACTCAGGAATTTCCACCTTGCTGCCACTCGTGGAAGATGAATGTCGACCATTGTCTCCTTGCATTTGTTGGCCCCCCTGGTTGAAAAAGCAAGATCGTGTAAGGAATCCTTCTCAGAATTTAGACCCGTAGTTATCTAGCTATATTTACCGTTGAGGTACGACCATCTGGTTCATCCTGCCGTTTAAAGCCAGTAGCGATCAAGGTTATGCTTACCTGCATCAACAAAATTATGTGCATAAGAATTTCCAAGTAAATAATAAACAAGTTAATTTTATTACACCAGTTGCTAAACTTGTCATAAACTTTTAGTGCGAGTGTTAAAGTGTAATCAATCATACTGGATAAAATGAACTAAATAGAAACAAATACGTATATTACTTACCTGGCCACTTAGTGATGGGTCTATGACAGAACCAAATATCAGATTAGCGTTTGGATCAACAAGATCGTAGATTATTTCAGCAGCAGCATTTACCTAAACAATAAGAAAAAACAGGTCTCCATAAGTGCTTAATCTGGACACAAGAACCAAAGTGACTACATAAGCTGATTTTGAAATTCTATCACCGCTGAGGAAACATGAAAGCAACATCCAGACAACAGCTAAACTTTGATACCAAACCCTTAAGACCACCACGATTGCTTTCAAGAGAAGTAACTCTTGTGAGCAAGTTATCAAGTGCAGCACTCAACAGTGTAAGAGCTATATTGGTGCCAGAGACATGATATTTGCAGTTTTGAGAAATAGGAAGTTTCTAATTGGCATATATACTATAGAAACAGAGGAAACATCCCGAGTGTTGAATCTCCCCCGTGATGGAGTGTATATTATCAGCCTATAGCGATCAAAGCATGCAGTGCAACTGATAGTATAGTTTTGCAGGAACAATGTTTCTAAACAATTGCATCAACCTTGCATGTTAACATGGTTGAGTCTGGAAACAATGTGTACATGTTGGAGAAAAGCGGCTCATCATGCAGCAAAACTGATCACACTATTATCATGATTTCATAAACCATCCCTCAACTGACCCAAATTTGTCTCCCACATTCAACAAATAAAAGAGAAGTTTTATTTAAAATGTTTTCTGTTGCTATATTGTGTTACTAAATGCAGGTCAATACTCAGATGACAATTTGACATCCTGAAGTCCATGGTAAAGAGGCATCTGGTGATAACTTCAGATCAAGGCAATACCGGATTCTTAACACAGGTAAGGTAATAAATAAATAAAATTATGAGGTAAAAAATCAAACACATATTTTCAGTCATGTCATTTACAAACTTCCAAAACTAGTCCAACCGAAAGTGCTGAAATGCATGCAGAACATGGTCTAATCAGACATCAAACCCCTCCAAATAACCTTTTTCTATATATAGTTCTATTGTATTGCTCTGCTTTGTTGGATCACTCAAAATCAATTAACAGGAGCCTGAGAGAAACACCCACAAGAAACAAAGCAATAAAAAAGTATGGCCCCATGGTCGATTTTGATGGAGAACTAGCCACTAGTCCACTACACCACAAATACAAGATGTCTATTTCCAATAAAGCGATAATGATACCCACTTGTAAATATTGTCTTGCACGAATCAAACAAAATACTTTGTATCCTAGTAGAAACCTTTTTGTTTAACATTTATTAGACGTATAGCAACTTCACAACCATATATAATAGGGTGAACAGCACATCAAATTACAAAAATTAAGTTCATCAAACAATTCATGACGTAATCAAAATACTGGGGAACAGATGGACCAAACCTCAAACAAAGTCAAATCAGTTCCCCCAGTGATATTCCACACAATGCCTGTAGCTCTCTCAATTCCAATATCTAGCAGTGGTGACTGGATGGCATTAAGAGCAGCATCTCTTGCTCTTGATTTGCCTGATAATTTTAGCCAGCACAATAAATAAACAAAGAAAGGTAAATTTCATTTCGGTTAATTATGGATGTATGTCATCTGCGTGGAAGCTGCAAACTGCAGTACAACACCAAGAAAACTGAACTCAATTTGTCATTTTTGACCTGGCATGTGTACTATGTACCATTAATAGATAGGTTCTTGTGTGGAGGGTGCGTAGGGGCTTGGGGATATTATGCCATGCAAATTTATTGAAATGGTCAATGCTGTTAACTTGATGTCATAAGTTAAAGATTAAAACAATTCTGAAGCTATAAAATATCCACAGGTTCAAGTTTTCGTAGCATGCATAGGAGCTAATACCTAACAGCCCCATTGATGGCAAGCAATCACATTTCTCTACTTGCGACAAATGGAGTTGGATCGTGCAGCAGTCATATCAATACCAACAAAAATATATTAAATCTCCCATTTCAAATGTACTCCCTCCGTTCCATATTAGATGACTCCCACATAGATGTATCTAGAAATATTTTAGTATTAGATACATCTATTTGTGAGTCATCTAATATGGAACGGAGGGAGTAATACCTGTAGCAGTCCCTATACCCATCAAAGATGATCCTGCATTTTGCATGATGGCTCGCACATCAGCAAAGTCAACATTAACCAGCCCGGGAACCTGCAAAGGAGAAGCAATAGAACAATAAATCTGTGTAAGTTATATCTCTCTCGCATTCTCAAATTCACTGATGCCACCATTGCTTTGTAGCATTAATCCCAAGTATCGGAAGGTGCCCATCTTAGGCGCTATTTGTCCTTCTAGACTAACCTTCCCTCCTCGCACCCAACAACACTAAACTAAAGTCACACCTCATATATTCGGTCTTAGTCCTATGAAGTCTGAACCCCTTGGATTCCAAAGTTTGTCTCCATAGCTCTAATTTCCAATTGACGCCGACCCTAGTTTCATCTACTAGCAGCACATCATCAGCAAAGAGCATATACCAAGGAATGTATCATTATATATTCTTCGTCACCTCATCCTGATATGAGTTCTAAATGCAGACATCACTTTACTTACCGTAATGATATCAGAAATACCACGAATTCCTTGCCAGAGAATATCATCAGCCAAATTGAATGCTTCCATGACAGGAGTGTTTGGAGAAACAGCAGACAACAACTTGTCGTTTGGGATGACAATGAGAGTGTCTACGCTATTTCTCAAGGCTGCTATTCCCTCTTGAGCCTGAACTGCCCGCCTCCTCCCCTCAAACGAAAAGGGTGTTGTGACGATACCCACGGTCAGTATACCCATGGACTTGGCGATTCCAGCAATTACAGGGGCACCTCCAGTTCCAGTTCCCCCACCCATTCCAGCCTGCAATTTAGAACCAAAACAGTATTATCATACCTCCACACATAATAATATCATAGTTTCACATGTTAAGACATCTGGGGGGTTGACACTTGCCGTCACAAAAACCATGTCAGCACCGAGCAGTGCTTCTTCTATGGACTCACAACTCTCCTTGGCAGCATTCATCCCAATATCAGGGTTCCCACCAGCACCGAGACCTCGGGTCAGCTCCTGCCCAATCTGCAGCCTATTCTGGGAATGCACCGGTGACATCCTTATCGCCTGCACATCAGTGTTGACAATCCAAAACTCAACACCATTCATGGAGCACTCAATCATCCTGTTGACAGCATTTGAACCCCCGCCCCCAACTCCAATGACCTTGATCTTGGCAGCGTTGTAATCATCACGGTTGGACGGCACCCCCAACCCCTCCAACGTGCTCCCATTAGAAGAGTCTTTCCTTGGGTTAGCAACCTCGTCGTTCGGCTCACCACGGAGCAGGGACACCTCTGGGTGGAGGTCCAGAAAGGACTCTTTCTTCTGAAACGAGTTAGCGCTGCGCGGGGTCGCGCAACACCTGAAGTGAGGGTGACCCGAAAATGGACTGGTTCTGACCGGTGCCCTCCCAGATGTAGCCCCGAGGCTCCCGGCTTCGTTTCTCCATCCAGGTGACGGCGGAGTGAGCTGCGTGAAGCACGGCAGCTGCGTCGCCATCCCAGAAAGCTTAATGGCACACAGGGGACGGATCCAGATGTTGTGCCGGGTGTGCGCCGGCACACCCAAAATTTGCGGAGGTTAGTTCGTAAAAACGGGAACGGCGAGGGCGGCGGCGCGAGTGAGAGGCGGACCACGGCACGGCGGCGGCTCTAGGGCACGGAAATGTCTGAGATTCGATTGCATCAAAAAGAAACAAACGATTATGAGATGAAATGTAGCAGAAATTTGGGGGCGGAGAAGACAAGGCCAGAAACCTTACCACGAGCGATTCAGGCCAGCCCACGGCGTAAAGCGCTTGAGATTTGGGGAACGAGATGGAGGATTTGAGGTGGTCGGCCGCCTTGTCGTCAGAGGGGTGGGAGTGGGAGAGGGGTTTCAGTTTAGGATTTTGTTCGGGGGTGGCGGAATCTGGAATCTGTCGTTGCTGGGTTTGCGGCTTCCCCTAAACCCCTACTAGAACCAAGACCTGGCTGAGTGAGACGGAACATGTGGTTCTGTTTGTTGCCAAAGCTGGATGATTGATTGTTCTTTACCAGTATAAAGATCTTTATATTACTACAATGTATAAAGATGACAATTGCTGGTGGCCGCACGTTCATCTTCCTGTCCTTGGTTTTGTTTGCTACCAACGCTCGGAAATTCATTTGGCACATGGAAACATATACTCTTTGCATTTGTTAAAAAAGTTTTCAACAAACATCTTGGATCGTATATCTCAACATTGCATTTGTGCACGTCAAGTTTCACCCAAAACCAACATTTTTTGTTGTCTCTGTAGAAAGGACAAAAAAGATCTTGTGAAAGCTTTTTTAGCATCGAATTTTGTTTTCCTTACACATGACACAAAAAATATTGATTTTCTGTAAAACAACTTTGTGAGGACATAGAGAGGCGAGATTTAATACGTCTAACATATTTTAACAATTGGAAGCATATAACTTTGTATGCTAAAACGCCACTCCCACTAAACCTGGATAACATAATTTGTTTCATCATAACAAGCCCTAAGTATAGCGTCCCGTCAACCCGTGGGCATATGTGTCACACATGACGTCGAAAACTACACAACTAGCATTGTACGTACAAACTTACGGTCATAAAAGCTTTGTATGCTACGGTGGTGACCAATCACGTGCTGACAGAGGGACAATGTTCGTGATGAGCCCGCGCGGATGGAGGGAGCGAAGATGGGCATTCGGAACTTTCTAGCAGTCAATGGTCATGGAGGCGCTATGGTTGTGCTGGCGGAGGTGGAACCATTGTCGAAGGGAAGAGATGAGGAGATTGAGAGAAAGTGAGTGAGCGGTGAGAGGATTTATGGCATGTTTTCCTCAAGCAACACCCATCCCTCTCTCTCTATTTCCCTCGTGTGCACTCATGTCCCTCTTATGAAACCTCGGATCATGGAAAAATGGTAGATTCAGTTGTTCGTTTGGAGGCCAGGCTCTATGTTGTTTGAAGAACCTGTGATGTAGGCCAACACAATTTTAGCCTCAGGCATGAGGATTTTGCACTCTACATTACTTGTGGGGACATTTTTTGCATAACAGTTTTTTGAAGAAAAAACGGTTGGTTAATTATTTGCACATAACACAAAAATATATAAATACCATTTGACAATTAATTAGTCGGTTGTACACATTTTTAGGAGATACGTGACAGTCACCTTAACGTATGCAACCGCGTCTACTAAGTTTTTTATTTCATCTCTAAAAATAGTTAAAAATTAGAATACATGTACATAAGACAAAAACATTCCTCAAATGTGGAAGAAAAAAAATTGTGAAAATTGGTACAGACTGCTGCATATGCCAAGGTGGTTGTCATGTATCTCTTGACAATGTGTCCAACATGCTAATGATATGTCAAATGATGTAATTACATGTTTTGTGTTCTATGTAAAATGTTTTCCAAAAAAATATTGTTAGAGTTATGGTTATGCAAAAAATTGAAAACAAGTAGTGTGGACTCAAAAACCTCCCCATACATGGATGGGAGATATGCAGGTCGAAGGAACCAAACACGCCCTAGGCATTTGCATCTCCTGATAATTGCAAAAAAAAAAACACCATTTGGACTAGGATTTAAAAAAACACCACTTTACATTTAAAAGAAAAACCACTTATGCGTGTAAAATATACGCATATTTATTCATGTTTAAACCGTATATTTGTCATAAAAATGATAAGATATTGACTCTGCACCTGCCACTAACCATTAATTTGTAAATCATTTTTGCAAATCCTCTTGCGATTATACTGCCCGCAGTTTTGGACAAGGAAATCACTAATATTAGGCCTATATTGAAGGAATAAAGCATTTGGGAAATATCCAGGTCAAGAAAATGAACAAAATAATAATAAAGTTGAAGCTAGGAAGAAGAAAATAAAAGTAAAAGACAATCTAAGAATAACACATAATATGTGAACGAGTAATAAAGATCCAAATGAGGCAAACTAATAGTTCTTGATGAAAAAGTGGGATGCCCTTGAGTATTCTTGAATATGTCACCGGGGTGCACCTAGGCATCCCAAGATTGAGATTTTGTGTCTCTTATCCATCTTCGTATCACCTTCTCCATTGGATCTTTAAAGACTACATCCACATAAAGCTTGACAAGACTCATTAGACGGGTTAGTACTCAGTAAATAAAATCCACTCATATACAAGTATTGGCAAGTTCTATAAGATTTATTCAACATTAGCTACTGTATACTAAAGTATTTGAGGCTTCCTCTGTCCATAGAAACTAATAAAGCTAAAAAGAACGAGTGATAGTACAATACTTAACAAAGATAGAAATCTGCTAAAATTGGCGAGTCTATAAAGATAAATACTAAAAAAAAATTGTGACTCAAAAAAGAAAACTCAAAACTAATATGTTATAGACAACAAGAAGGTATTTAATCTAAAGAAAATTCAGATCAAGATCACGTTTTGGTGATTTTTAACATTTTCTACGGTGAAGCATAGAAAATATGTTTTTAGACAGAAAAGCAACAAACTTGCATAAAAAATAAACTAGAAGTTATCTACACATTTTATTTTATGGTACAAGGGTATATACGCATGATACTTCCAAAACGTATCTACTTTTCCGAACACTTTTTTTATTGTTTTCCCCTAAAATTGTGAGTTTTGGATACAACTAACACGGACTAACGCTGTTTTCAGCAGAATTACCTTGGTGTCTCGTTTTTTTGCAGAAAAATCAACTTTCGGAAAAATGCCCAGAAAAGATCCCGAAGACCTTAAAACACCCGAAGACCGCCGGAGCCAGAAGGAGTCCCGGAGAGGGGCCAGGAGGGGGCCACACCACCCCTGGGCGCCCCCATGGCCACGCCGCCTGGTGGTGTGGGGCCCCCAGGCACCCCCTCGAGCTCCCCTTTCGACTACTTATGCCCCGTAAACCTAAAACGCGAGGGGTTCGTCATATTCCACAGAAACACCACAGAGCGTCGTCGCCACCTCGAAACTCAATTCGGAGATAAGAAGTTCATGTTCTGGCGCCCAGCCGAGACAGTGATTCGGATGAGATCATCGCCATCGACACCGCCACCTCTTCTCCATCAACCATCCATGATTCCCCCTTCCATGTGTGAGTAAACACCGTTGGAGGCTGAGAGGGATGGAAGGGATTGGATGAGATTGGTCATGTAATAATGCCGGATTGTTAGGGCATAGTGCCTAGTATCCATTGTTAGTGTTTTCTACCGTTGTTGCAACTTGTTATGCCTAATTCTTGTCACTTTGGGCCCGAGTGTCATGATCTCAGATATGAACATGTTATTGTTTCATGGGTATAATTTGTTTCCTTATGATGTGAGGATCACGTGTGTTCATAGAGTGTTAATGCTTTGCTCCGGTGCTTTATTAAAAGGAGCACTTTAATTACCAGTAGTTTCCCTTGAGGCCCCGCTGAAAACGGGTTGGTAGGACAAAAAATGTTGTGTAAGTTTCTCATTGCGAGCACGTATGACTATATTGGAACACATGCCTATGGTTTTCCTAGAACTTGGATGCTTTATTATTATTATCTGCAATGCCAATGTTTAGATTATAACATGACCTATCTTATCCATGCAACGCCCGTTCATCCACCCTCTATGCCTACGGTACTTTAATCCTGTTGTTTCCCGCAATTGCTATTGTTGTTACTATCTTACTCCTGTTGTTATTTCACTACTACTGCTGCTATAAAACTGTTACCACTGATAAATTATTGCGAGCAAGTCTACTTTCAGGTGCAGCTAAATTGACAACTCAGTTGTTAAGGCTTATAAATATTCTTTGTCTCCCCTTCTGTAGAATCAATAAATTTGGGTTTTACTTCCCTCGAAGACTGTTGCGATCCCCTATACTTGTGGGTCATCAAGACTATTTTCTGGCGCCGTTGTCGGGAAGCATAGCTTTATTTATTTGCTCACTTGAACGTGATATTGTTCACTGCAAGCCTTTCATCATGGGTAAGACTCATGATGGAAAAGTTCCTATATTACCATCCACTACAAGGAGAGGTACAACTCTGAACACCTCTGTTGCTCTTGATTCACCGTCTGTTATGAGTAAGCTTCTTACTCCACCACATGCTACACACACTGTTACTTCTCCTGAGTCTAAAAATGCTTCTGATACTTTTGATTATGCTTCTACTGTGCTTGATAATACTAGTTCACTAGGTCCTTTCCTAGATGCTACAATTGCTAAATCCAAACAAATTGAAAGTGTTGAAATTCTTGTTGAAAATGTTGGTACACATGTTAATTCACCTGATATTTCTAGTCATGATCTTGATGAAACCTACATTGAACTTAATGATGACTTTATTAAGGAAGCTCAAGCTACTACTGGTGCAAGTGCTCTTAAGAGTCTTCTTGCAAGACATGCTGTGAAATATAAATCTTCTCTTGATGCTAAGTTTGCCACATCCCACATACACATTAGAGACAAGAATTATGATTTCTCTCTAGATTTATCTTACATATCTATTGTTGAGAAGGAACCTTTTTGTGTAACTGAAAGTAAAAGTTCTATGGAACACATGAATGAGATTTCATCTTTGAGTAGTTTATTTTCTAATGATACTAAGTTGCATACTTATTTTGTTGCCAAGATCTTCCCTTTCTCATTGAAAGATGAAGCTAAAACTTGGTTTAACAATCTATCACCTAGATCTATTACTCGCCCTATGGATTTGGTTAATGCTTTGTTTCAAAAATATTTTCCTGCTAGTGCCCAATGATACGTCATAAACGTATCCCTAATTTCTGATGCTCCATGATGATATTATGCCAATTTCTACATGGTTTCTCCCTTCTTTATGTCATTTTTATCGATTTTTCGGACTAACCTATTGACAAGATGCCACAGAGTCAGTTCCCTGTTTTCTATTGTTTTTAGTTTCAGAAAAGTTGTTCTGGAAATATTCTCGGAATTGGAAAATTTGAAGCCCGGAAGTCCTATTTTCCCCGGAAGCATCCAGAAGACCGAAGAGGAGCCGAAGAGGGGCAACAGGGGCCACACCATAGGGTGGCGCGACCCCCCTAGCCGCGCCAGCTATGGGTGTGGGGACCCCTGGTCTCCACCGCCTTTTCCCTTTCGCCTATTTAAGCCCCCCGGATGGAAAACCCTAGGCACTTGATCAAAATCCCCGAAAAAGTTCCGCAGCCGCCGTCACCGTCAACCCTAGATTAGTGGGGTTTTGAAGCTGTTTCCGGCACCCTGTCGGAGAGGAGATCATCACCGGAGGCCTCTCCATCACCATGACTGCCTCCGGAGTGATGCGTGAGTAGTTCATCCGTGGACTACGGGTTCGTAGCTGTAGCTAGATGGTTGTCTTCTCCTCATATGCCTCCATGTTTAGATCTCGTGAGCTACCTATCATGATCGAGATTGATCTGATGTAATTCTCTGTGCTGTGTTTGCTGGTATCCGATGAATATTGACCTTATGCCAAGTTGATTATAGTCTTTATTTGCATATGTTATTTGTGATCTTGCATGCTCTCTGTTGCTAGTGGTTATTCTGGCCAAGTAATTGCTAGTCACTCCAAGAGGGAGTATTTATGCTCGATAGTGGGTTCATGCCTCCTTGTTGCCTTGCTCGAGTGACAGAAACGTGAAGGGGGAGGATGTGTTGTTGCCATTAGGGAGAAAACAGCGGTGAGAGTGCCCGCGTGCATAATCATTGCTTACATTACACACCTTGTTTAATGCAATTATCTGTTGCTTACAACTTAATACCTGAGGGTGTTTGGATGATGACTGAGGGTGGATTATTAGTCATAGATGCAGATGGATTTCGGTCTATGTATCTTGTTGTGATGCCCGCACTAAATAGCATAGTAATCTTCATGTCATACTATGCACCACGGTGCAACCTCTATTTGTCAATTGCCCAGCTGTAATTTGTTCACCCAACATGCTTTCTTTTATGGAGAGACACCACTAGTGATACTATGAACCCCGGTCCATTTTTCCACACTGTTAAACAAACCACAACATTTTCCTATTCTCTTTACTTTCTGCAAGCATACACTGTTTTTCCACACTATACATTTAATCTTTGTTTTTAGCAAGACCGGTGAGATTGACAATCTCACTGTACCATTGGGGCAAAGTATTTTGGTTGTGTTGTGTGCAGGTTCCACGTTGTTGCTGACACCGGTGAAGCGCCAGCACCACCGTCAGTGGCATCAACCTTCCGAAGATTCTCTTTCTCCTACTGGATTGATAACCCTGGTTCTTAACTAAGGGGAAAACTCCTACCGTTGTGCTCATCACACCCTCCTCTTGGGGTTCCCAACAAAGTGCATCAAGGATTTTTCTAGCGCCGTTGTCGTGGAGGAAGAAGTCTTCTGGCAAGGGGGGTCTCTCAGTCTCAACCTCTTTATTTTGTTTATTGTCTTGTTTTTATTTTTGTCTTGTTTTTCTTCTCTTTATCAAAAACACACAAAAAATAGTTTACTTTATGGCATAAAAGGGCAACTCAAGTATTTTCAAGTGAAGCATTCGCTTGCTATTTTTGCTTTATCATGATTGCTATCAATGTTTGATGTCTTTGAAACTAGATCTTTTAAGAAAGGTGGGTTCACGGATGAACAACAAAAACATTATAAGGAACACCGCTTGTCACAAAAAGTGATACACTTATGGGAGCAAATTAATAAATTGCATGACTATGCTAAAAACTTGTGCTCCACCTATAATGTTACTTATTGCTTTGATAAATCTTGTTGCTGTAGGAGGTATAAACACCTCCCTTTTCAATGTGAGTATAATGATAATGTTACCATATCTTCTTATGTTAAGGTAAATTATGAATTATATGATGTGGAACAAATTGAAGAATTTATTTCTTGGAAGGGTGCATTTGAAATTGCATATTTGCTTGAAAGTATTGATGATGCACCTTATAAATATGAGATTTATGCTATACTTGAATATTGCTTTGATAATTACAAGGATTGTAATTACTACATAATGGAATATCTTAATAAATGCTCTCAACCTAAGGAAGTAAGTAATGCCTTGCAGGAACCAATGGAAGAAGAAACTGCTGAATCTAGAAGCTCACTCGATGAAAAAGAGGAGAAGAGTGATGATCCAGAGGAGGAAGAATGGACCCCATGTCTACCTCCCAATGATAGTAACTCTTTAAATCATATATTATTTGATGAAATTGACACTTTATATACGTGTGACCTTGATACTACTATGAATGAAACTTGTGAGAATAATATTGCTACTGTTATTTATGATAAATCCATGCTACTTGGATAAATCTTATGATAATACTTTTGATGATGGTCCTATGTTACTTGATGTTATAAATTATAATGCTACTGAAAATAGGATTGATATAATGTGTCCTATACCTTTTATGAGTGATCAATCATCTTGTTTTGCTATTGCTAAAAGTGGGAAAAAAGAGGAGCTGATTTTAAATTTTGATCCCACTATTTTTGAGCTTGATATGAATTGTGTGCTTTTAGGCCATGACAAAAATGCTTTATGTGATAATTATGTTGTTGAGTTTGTTCCTGATGCTACTGAAAATTATTATGAGAGAGGAAAATATAGTTCTAAGAATTTTCATGTTACTAAAACACCTCTCTTTGTGTTGAAAGTTTTGAAGTTGCTCTTGTTCTACCTTCTCATGATTTCTAGTTTGAGCTTCTTTAATTAATTTATTTACACGATTCCTATGCATAGAAAGTGGGTTAGACTTAAATTTGTTCTATACTTGATTCTCGATGCTCTCTTTTTTTTTAATTCATATTTCTCATGTGAGCATCTTGAGTTTCCCTTTTTATGTCTAGCTGAAAGGCGTTAAAGAAAAGCGCTACCGGGAGACAACCCGTTTTATTTCGCTGTTTTCAACCCGTTTTCCTTCGTTTTCTTTAGTGTGCTTTGCACTTGGGTGTTGACTATTTCCTTAGAAACCCCACTGTATCTTTTCTTTTGAGTTTTTGTTGAGCCAAGTAAAGCCTCTAGTGGAAAGTTGAGCCTATATTTCGGATTTCTCCGCAGAAAATAGATTTCTGCTGTCCACTGTAAATTCCGTTAAAAATCACAGAAATTTCAAAATGACCTGAGCTTTTTTGTGCTTAATCCTGAGTTATATACGCAACGTTTCTTATAATACCACTTTTTGATTTGAGCAACATAAGAGTTTTGAAAAAATCAATCTTTACCTGTTGTTCTGTTTGACATATTTCTGCCATTTATCACAATTACATCTTAATCTCTTTCTTTTGGTGTTCTTTTGAGAAAAAGAGTTTTGAAAGAAGTTGTGACAGTAGCTAATGTGTTTTTGAGTGTTACAATTGTGTTGAAACTGAACCATGTGAATTTATTATTTCAATTGCACTAACGTTGCTAATGAAGATTGTGAGAATTTTGATGTGAAGGGAGTTTCAAGGGTCAAGAGGAGAGGATGATATGATGTGATCAAGAAGAGTGAAAAGCCTAAGCTTGGGGATGCCCCGATGGTACATACAAGAAAATTACAAGAAGACTCAAGCGTCTAAGCTTGGGGATGCCCAAGGCATCCCCTTCCTCATCAACAAATTATCAGGTCACCTCTAGTGAAACTATATTTTTATTCGGTCGCATCTTATGTGCTTTACTTGGAGCGTCTTTTATTATTGTTTTCAGTTTGCTTCTGCTTTCAGTTTGTTTTTACTTTCATAATAATCTTGGTTGGACCCCAGCATTCTTTTATTGGAGAGTGACACGCTCCGCTTTTTCTTGAGAATACGTTGTATTCTTAGTCTATGTCTAGCTGCTGCATTTATTCAGCTCCTGTTTTGCATGCATCTCTTATTAGAGTTGTTAGTTTTAGTAGTATTATTTGAGTACTCTCATGTTTTCTTGCTGTATCATAAAGAGTGTTGTTGTTAAAGCATGTTTTGTATGGTGCTTGTTGGGAGAAAGAAAATCGTTGCTTGAAGTAGAATTTATAACAGTACCGGTAGAAGCTTGTATAGACTGTGGCTAGGACTTTTTCATGCCATGCTAAATGTTATTTTAGTTTTAAAATCCTTGTGGTTATTGAGTAGCATGATTAGCCTCAAATAGCTGAGAGTGTTTAATGTGTTGAAAGATTCATGAGTTGTTCTTGTCATAGTAAAGCATCAATATATGGTATTCTCTTTCAAATGTTTTATTTGGTTGAATTGGCGCATGCTCACACCATGTTTATGACTACAAACCAGTCACAAATAGCCTCCATGACCACTTAGTTTTTTAACTTGTGATACTGCTTATGTTTTAATTAATGATGCTTATGTCACTATGCATGATTATGGCTCTTATGCTCTCTTGATTTGTCGCTCCCAGTCTTTTGCTAGCCTCCACCTATACTGAGTACGAGCTCTACTCGTGCATCCAAACTCCCTTAAACCAATTTTTTTCCTATTGGGTACAGCATACCTACCTACATGTGGTATTTAACTGACATTCCAAGTAAATTGCTCATGTGTTACCTTTAAAACCTTCAAAATTACTCCTGCTTTATTTCCTGTTTTTGCTCATGAGGACGTAAATAGAGAATCTTTATCTCACTTGTTTATTGGATTTCACACCCTAGACTAGTGGATTCATCCGCTTATCCAAATGATAGAAGAGCTGGCAGTGGGGTGCCCAGCCCCAAATTAATAGAAACAAATTCTCTTCACTATTTTTGCCCCTGATTTATCAGTCAAAGCATAATTGTGTAAGCAAAAGAGAAAGAGTGATGACCTTCTACACCAGTTGCGTCCTTCACCATGGGAGCCGCTCTTGTGAATCCCGTTGACTTGTGATGTACTGTATTTTCTGTTTACCATTCGTTGAGATTAGCATACATCTCCCAAAATATAGACTTCCTCCACAAATGTCAAACTTTTAATACCTCCGTTTAATAAAATAAAAGCTCTAGCACATGAGTGATCCCTGCTTCCCTCTGCGAAGGGCCTTTGTTTTACTTTATGTTGAGTCTCCATATTCTAACTTTATGCAAAGTTGAGAGAGCTTTTTTTGCCATTCTGAGTTCTATGTGCATTTTTCCCATAAGCATCAATAATTACTTCATGATGTGTTATTATTTGTTCTTAAATTATTTGTTCTAGTCTTCCTCGTGAACTTTGAAGGTTTCCTGGCATTTATGTTTTGCCCCACTCTTAAGGACTATCGAAATATCACTTTGCCATGCTTTCTCTATACCTGAAACAAACGTCTACCTTTCTTTGCATTATTATTCATGATCCTTGATTTGATTTACTCTTCGTTATGAAAAGTAATTCCTATGCTTTATTATCGAATTTTTATTTATCATGCCTGTGTTTAAAGTTTTATGATCTCAACGTGCATATGCTTTTACATTAGATTGATCAAGTTTATGTTAGTAGCATGTCACCTCAGAAATTATAGTTTTATCGTTTACCTACTCGAGGACGAGTAGGAACTAAGCTTGGGGATGCTTGATATGTCATAAACGTATCCCTAATTTCTGATGCTACATGATGATATTATGCCAATTGCTACATGTTTTCTCCCTTCTTTATGTCATTTTGATCGATTTTCCGGACTAACCTATTGACAAGATGCCATAGAGCCAGTTCCCTATTTTCTGCTATTTTTAGTTTCAGAAAAGTTGTTCTGGAAATATTCTCAGAATTGGAAAATTCGAAGCCCGGAAGTCCTATTTTCCCCGGAAGCATCCAGAATACCGAAGAGGGGCAGCAGGGGGACACACCATAGGGTGGCACGCCCCCTGGCCGCGCCAGCTATGGGTGTGGGGCCCCCCGGCCTCCACCGCCTTTGCCCTTTCGCCGATTTAAGCACCTGGATGGAAAACCCTAGGCACCTTATCAAAATCCCCGAAAAAGTTCCGCAGCCGCCGTCACCGTCAACCCTAGATCAGGGGGTTTCTGAAGGTGTTTCCGGCACCCTGTCGGAGAGGAGATCATCACCGGAGGCCTCTCCATCACCATGCCTGCCTCCGGAGTGATGCGTGAGTAGTTCATCCTTGGACTACAGGTTCGTAGCTGTAGCTAGATGGTTGTGTTCTCCTCATATGCCTCCATGTTTAGATCTCGTGAGCTACCTATCATGATCGAGATTCATCCTATGTAATTCTCTGTGCTGTGTTTGTTGGGATCCGATGAATATTGACTTTATGCCAAGTTGATTATAGTCTTTATTTGCATATGTTATTTGTGATCTTGCATGCTCTCCGTTGCTAGTGGTTATTCTGGCCAAATAGTTGCTAGTGACTCCAAGAGGGAGTATTTATGCTCGATAGTGGGTTCATGCCTCCTTGTTGCATTGCTCGAGTGACAGAAACGTGAAGGGGGAGGATGTGATGTTGCCATTAGGGAGAAAACAGCGGTGAGAGTGCCCGCGTGCATAATCATTTCCTACATTACACACTTTGTTTAATGCAATTATCTGTTGCTTGCAACTTAATACCTGAGGGGGTTCGGATGATAACCTGAGAGTGGATTATTAGTCATAGATGCAGATGGATGTCGGTCTATGTATCTTGTTGTAATGCCCGCACTAAATAGCATAGTATGCACTATGGTGCAACCTCTATTTGTCAATTGCCGAGCTGTAGTTTGTTCACCCAGCATGCTATCTTTTATGGAGAGACACCAACTAGTGAAACTATGAACCCCGGTTCATTTTTCCACACTGTTAAACAAACCACAACAATTTCCTACTCTCTTTACTTTCTGCAAGCATGCACTATTTTTCCACACTATACGTCTAATCTTTGTTTTCAGCAAGACCAGTGAGATTGACAACCTCATTGTACCATTGGGGCAAAGTATTTTGGTTGTGTTGTGTGCAGGTTCCACGTTGTTGCTGACACCGGTGAAGCGCCAGCACCACCGTCAGTGGCATCTACCTTCCGAAGATTCTCTTTCTCCTACTGGATTGATAACCCTGGTTCTTAACCAAGGGGAAAACTCCTACCGCTGTGCTCATCACACCCTCCTCTTGGGGTTCCCAACAAAGTGCATCACCCAACATGCTGTTGTGCATGATATCTTTAACTTTGAGCAAATTGAAGGAGAGAAATTGCCTGAATCATGGAGAAGGTTTTGTTCTTTAATAAGAGCTAGCTCTGGCTATCCATTACCTAAAAATGAGCTCCTAGATATATTTTATAATGGACTAACTGTTGAATCTAGGACATACCTGGATAGTTGTGTTGGTTGTGTTTTCAGGAAAAGAACTCCAGAAGAATCTGAGGAATTAATGGCTAAAATAGCCAAAAATAATGATGATTGGAATATAGTTGAGTCTACACCTACACCAGAGCCAACACCAATACCAATACCCAAGAAGAGAGGGATGGTTGGATTAAATGATGAAGTGATGAAGGAAGCCAAGAAATATCTTATAGAGAGGGGTATTAAATCTGAAGATGTGAAGAATTTACCTCCTATATAAGAATATGTAAGCCTATTCCTCACCGATCAACAGTTGAGGTACACTCTCTCCAATATTTTGATAATAGAGATATTTCCTATTCTAAACTACTTGATCAATGCTTAGATGAATTTGATAATTATGGTGTTAAGCAAGACAACTTTAATATGAGAGTGCAAAATCATCTTATGGAAAACATTAAAGCTATTGATAATTTTCATGGTGTTATTGAGAGAACCTATAATGATGTTAAAATGCTTGTTAAACATTTTCATATGGTTCAAACTCAAATTGATCAACTCACTAAAGTGCAAAAATATATGCTAGCTAATGCTTCTAGAGAAAAACATGTTTGTGAAATAATTACTAGAAGTGGTGTTTCTACTCAGGACCCCTTGTATCATGAAGGACATCCTAAAAGAATTGAACAAGATTCTCAGCAACCTAAAAAAATAGTTCTCCTTCTAAAAAAAGAACAGGAGACATAAAACTGTTGTAGAATCTCCTAAACCTGCTAAAGATCCTAATAGTATATCTATTTATGATGTTGAAACTGAAAGTGGTAATGATAAAAGTGATGCTTATGATAAAGAAGAAACTGTAGATGAACCTAAAAAGGCAAACTAAAACTGTGAAGTATACTAAGGAGGATTTCATTGCTAATAAACATGGTAATGAAAGAGAGCCTTGGGTACAAAAAGCAATGCCTTTTCGTAATCATAAACACAAATCAAAGGAAGAATAACATTATAAAAAATTCTGTGAGTGGATGAAACCTTTGTTTTTGCAAATTCCTTTGACTGATGTTATTAAAATGCCTCCTTATTCTAAATATATGAAAGATATTGTCTCTAACAAAAGGAATATTCCTAATGAGGAAATTTCCACTATGCTTGCTAATTACTGTTTCAATGGCAAGGTTCCAAAGAAGCTTGGAGATCCTGATATTCCTACTATCCCTTGTTCTATTAAAAATAATTATGTTAGAACTGCTTTATGTGATTTAGGAGCTGGAGTTAGTGCTATGCCTTTTTTCTCTTTATAAGAGACTCTCTCTGGAAAAATTGATACACACTGATATATCTTTGCAAATGGATAATAAATCTACTACTATTCCTGTTGGTATATGTGAGAATGTTCCTGTTCAAGTTGCTACTAGATGTTTGATATTAACTGACTTTGTTGTGTTGGAAATGTCTGAAGATGATAATATGTCTATCATTCTTGGGAGACATTTTCTTAACACTGAAGGGGCTGTTATTGAGTGCAATCAAGGAAAAGTAACTTTTAATGTTAATGATAAAGAGCATATTGTTTATTTTCCCAAGAAGATTGATAGAAGATATGGTTTAAATTCAATTGAAAATACTGAGACCATCAATATTGGAGAATGTTATTGTCCCATTCGAATGCCACCAAAAGAATATGAAATTATTATGATTGGGACTATGTCTATCAAGGTTTAGGTAACATAATTATTTAGTGATATGCAAAGTTTTGCTTCATATAAAAAAATTCTGGTAACAAGACATGATAACCCTTGTTAACAAAATGATTTTGAATGAACATGACAATGTTTTCACTATGTTTTCACCATGTTTACTTCTGTTATCACCTTGATACTTTAGTATAATCAAGTTTTCCACCATCCATAGTCATGTTTTCATCATGTTTTCACCCTGATTACTGTGGTTATGCATATTTTCACCATCCATATTTTTGTTTTCACCACTTCCACCTTTGTTTTTTTTTGGTTATTTGCCTTTTGGAGTGTCTTAGAACCTCTGTAGTTTGGGTTTTGGTTTTGTTTTCCACATTTGTTTTTCTGAGTTTTTTATTAATTATTAATTTCTGAAAATACCTCGAAAATAAAGTTTCTCGAAAAATTCCAGAAAAATCAGAATATATTTTTTACGTCAAAAATGAGGCAGAGAGCCTCCTAGGAGACCCTGGGGGACCCACCAGTCAGGCACATTACAGGGTGGCGCGTCCAGCCCCTGGTGCCGCCTGCACATGGTGTGGGCCCCCCTTGGCCCTCCACTTACTCTCTCCCCTACCAAAGATTCCTCTCTCACCCCACAATCTCAAAACATTTCCTGGAACCCGAGTTCGTGCTATTCTTCCTCGAGATTTTTTGATCTCTTTTCTCAGCCCACCATTGTTGCTGAAATTTGGTGCATTTTCTCTCCGGTATGTGACTCCTCCGATTATCCAAGTAGAATTTTATTTGGTGGAGTATTTCTTTGAGTATTTTGGTACTGTAGGTGACAGCTTATGTGAGTTTGCATGCTTGATTTAAGCGTAAATAATTTAGTTTTGATGCATGTTTAGCTCTCCTATAAGTCTCTATGGTAGTTTCCACCTTATAGTTGCTTGAAATCAATTTTGTGATGATTGTTGATTTTTTTTTTAGAGATGGAACACAATGTGTATCAACTAAACCAACATGAGTTGGAGTTGCATGAGGTCATGCATGTACACCGTGAAGAAAGAGTGTTTCCATCGATCTATCCATGTCAGGCATTCATGCATGCTACGGGAATTCTGCGGGATTTCTATACTCTTGTGCAAAATGCAGGATTGGATCATTTCTTTGAGGATGAACCTACCCAACATATTAAAATAACCATATCTGTGGTGCAGGACTTTCGCTATAGATGGTCTTTGACTAACCCTATGGTCCATTACAAAATTTATAATAAAGCTGTAGACTAGCCTTTCAGTGATTTTTGTGCAGCTATCAAGGTGCCACAATGGGGTTCATGTGAGAAAATAAGAGGGCAGCCCAAACCACTGCTAGATTTATATGAGGATATTTGCCAAGTCAGAAGCTTCACTTGGGAGAGTGGTAAAATACGAGAAATTCAACTCCCATCCATCCGATACTTTGCTTATTTTATTTCTAAATGTGTGTTAGCTAGAAAAACTGCTAACAAACTATATGTTTATGATCTGGCTTTTATCTCAGCTGCTTTAAGACATGAAAGGTCTTATAACTTTGGTGCTTTAATTTCTTACCGTCTCTCACTTAGCCGTGAGAAGGGCAGAATTTGTGGAGGTCTTATTGCCTCTCGCTTGCTAGCTTTGCATGGTGTGGAGCCACACCCTCTAGACCTTCAGTTTCTTTTAGAGAGGCCGGACCTTGTTTCCATGATTCAACATAAGTTTCTCTCTACCCATGCTCAGCTGAACAATTTATCTTATGGAATAACCTTCTCCAAAAAATCCATGCGGAGAGTGATTAAAACTGACATAGTAGTACTTCTGTCTGCACCGCTTTTATTTAACCTTTATGGCAGGCAAGGATGGTGACTTTATGAGAGTGATCTGGACACATACATTGAGCAACACCTTCAGCATGGGGAGGACACTGGAGAGGGGGACGATAGTGATTTCGTCCAGCCCTCCGACACTGCAGGGTTTCCTTATCAGCACCCCGGTCATGACTATGCCCCTGCTGCTTCGTCCTCTTCTTGGGCGCCCGAGTACGACCATGCGAGGGATGACCCACCACAGTGGGGATACTTCCAGCGCCGTGATTGATCTCCACTTAGGCCAAAAGGCTAAGCTTGGGGGAGATATACCGACTCATCTTTATATCATGTTTCTGACGGTTCTTTGTATATCCATGTTTTTGTTTCTTTTGTTTACTTTTGTTTCTTTCGCTTATTTTGCTTCTTTTTGTTTTGTTCTTGCTTTCCAAAACACAAAAAGACCAAAAATATTTATGTTGTTTCTCTTTATTTTCTTCTTTAGTTTCTTTTGTTGGTTTGTTTTCCTTTCTCGTTTCGGTTTAATATTCAAAAATCCAAAAATATTTTGCTTTGTTTGCTTGTTTCTTCCGTTCTTGTTTTAATTCAAAAACCCAAAAATATTCGTTGTTCTTGTTTGGTTTTGTAAAGTTTGTTGCAGAGTTCATCGGTCTTCCGTGTATCCATTGGAGCTTGGTTATCATTCTATATTATTCAATCCACAAGTGAAGGGCAATAATGACGATTTACGACAATTCGAGTTGTGGTGAGAGGCTGGTATGAACTCTATTTGTTTTATTTTTGTACATATACTCATCCATGTGGATATGCTTAGTTTGTTCGTGTAAGGTGTATGTTATTTAATTTATGCTTAGTAGTTCGTGCTCTCACATGTTTAGTTCCAACTTGTTAATATAAGATAGCATGTCGTGTGAATGTTTGATTGCATTGTTTTATTCATAAAAGGGTATGACATTGTGGTATCTCCCTCTGATTGTTTCGCTTGAATCGACTTGGCACATGCTCACGCATGCTTATGACTGAAAACAAAAAGTCAATTAAGCCTCGATGATTTATTTTGCCTCAGAGTATTTGTATCACTTTTATGCCCCTGTTAATTTTGTTTTGTCGCAAGCATGATTATGACAGTTGTTTCTCTCTTGATTATCGCTCCCTGTCTATTGCTAGCCTTCACTTGTACTGAGTATGAGGTCTACTCGTGCATCCAACTCCCAAAAAACAAAGTTTTGCTAAATGTGTCCACCATACCTACCTATATATGTGGTATTTAACCGCCACTCCAAGTAAATTTCTCGTGTGCTACCTTTAAAACCTTCGAAAAATTATTCATGTTTTGTGGCCCTGTTTTAGCTCATGAGGACATAAATAGAGAATCTTTACCTCACTTGCTGATTAGATTTCACACCCTATACTAGTGGCTTCATCCACTTATCCAAATGATAGAAGATTCGGCGGCGGGGTGCCCAGCCCCAAATTAATACAACAAATTCTCTTCACTATTTTTGCCCCTGATTTATGAGTCAAAGCATAATTGTGTAAACAGAAGAGAAAGAGGGATGAACTTCTATCCAAATGCGACCTTCAACGAGAGCCGCTCTTGTGAAGTCTAGTTGGCTTGTGACGTACTATATTGTGTGTTTACCATTCGTTGACATAAGCATACACCTCTCTAAAAAATGTTTTCAATACCTTTGTTTAATAAAATAAAAAGCTCTAGCACATGAGTTAATCCCCGCTTCCCTCTGCGAAGGGCCTATCTTTTATTTTTTTATGTTGAGTCTTGACCTTCTCACTTTATGCATCTTCTTGAGAGCATGGTTGTCATTCTTAGTGTAATGTGCTTGTCCCAAAACACAGTTGATTATGTTATAACTTTGATGCTTGTATCTTTGATATCTTTACTTCTAGTCTTCATTTGAACTTCAGAGGTGCCCTAGCATTTATGTTTTGCTCTATTATTAAGGGCAATCGAGTACCCTTTATCATACCCTATTATGAGCATTGCAATCCTGCAGATTGATTTACTTCATGTTGTTTACTATTAGTTTGTTGGCATATCTTCATGGTTTGCATCACTGCTTGGTGACTTTTATCTTGTATACTTCTTATTATGAATTGCCTCAGCACTTGATCATATAGTGAGTATATTTACATCATATGAAACAAATGTGTTCGTAAAAGTTCTTTTATCGCACTCAGTTGTCACTGAATTGCTTGAGGACAAGCAGTAAGCTAAGCTTGGGAGTAGTTGATACGTCCAAAACGTATCTCCTTTTCCGAACACTTTTCTTATTGTTTGCCTCTAAAATTTTGAGTTTTGGATACAACTAACACGGACTAATGATATTTTCAGCAGAATTACCTTGGTGTCTCATTTTTGTGCAGAAAAATCAACTTTTGGGAAAATGCCCAGAAAACATCCCGAAGACCTTAAAACACCCGAAGACCCCCGGAGCTAGAAGGAGTCTCGGACAGGGGCCAGGAGGGGGCCACACCACCCCTGGGCGCCCCCTTGGCCACCCCGCCTGGTGGTGTGGGGGCCAGACACCCCTTTGGGCTCCCCTTTTGACTATTTATGCCCCGTAAACTTAAAACGCGAGTGGGTTCGTCATATTCCATAGAAACAACACAGATCGTCGCCGCCACCTCGAAACTCAATTCGGGGATTAGAAGTTCTTGTTCTGGCGCCCTGCCGGGACGGGGATTCGGAGGATATCATCGCCATCAATACCGCCACCTCTTCTCCATCAACCTTCCATGATTCCCCCGTCCATGTGTGAGTAAACACCGTTGTAGGCTGGGAGGGATGGAAGGGATTGGATGTGATCGATCATGTAATAATGCCAGATTGTTAGGGCATAGTGTGCCTAGTACCCATTGTTAGTGTTTTCTACCGTTGTTGCAACTTGTTATGCTTAATGCTTGTCAGTTTGGGCACGAGTGCCATGATCTCAGATTTGAACATGTTATTGTTTCATGAGTATAATTATGTTTCTTGATCATATCTGCAAGTTGTTTACATATGTCATTGTCCGGAACCCGAGGCCCCAAAGTGACAGAAATTGGGACAACCGGAGGGGATGGTTATGATGTGAGGATCACGTGTGTTCACAGAGTGTTAATGCTTTTCTCCGGTGATGTGCAAGTTTCTCATTGCGAGCATGTATGATTATATTGGAACACATGCCTATCGTTTGCCTAGAACTTGGATGATTTATTATTATTATCTGCAATGCCCATGTTTAGATTATTACATGACCTATCTTATCCATGCAATTCCCGTTCATCCACCCTCTATGCCTACGGTACTTTAATTCTATTGTTTCCCGCGATTGCTACTGTTGTTACTATTTTACTCCTGCTGTTATTTTACTACTACTGCTGCTATATAACTGTTACCACTGATAAATTGTTGCTAGCAAGTCTACTTTCAGGTGCAGCTGAATTGACAACTTAGTTGTTAGGTCATGTAAATACTCTTTGGCTCCCCTTGTGTCGAATCAATAAATTTGGGTTTTACTTCCCTCGAAGACTGTTGCGATCCCCTATACTTGTGGGTCATCAACGCAATATATAAATAGTTTTAGCTGAGAAGTTTCCATGAAAATATTTTCATTGTTTGCATAGGCATGAACACAAGTGTTTAAGATCGACCCCTGCTTCATCCATATTCACATTTTCAATCACTTATCTTTTTGAAAAAGTTTTAGATAACAAGTACAACATTTTTTTGGGGTAATATGTGTTCCCTATCCATAACTAAGATAGAAAACACAATAAAACTGAAATTAAAAAAAACTTAAAAGTAAAAGTAAAAACTATTTAGTGGTAAAGCAAACAAGTGCACAGACGAATATTCACCCCACAAAAAAGGTCTTGATAACTGATACGTCATAAACGTATCCCTAATTTCTGATGATCCATGATGATATTGTGCCAATTGCTACATGTTTTCTCCCTTATTTATGTCATTTTTATTGATTTTCCGGACTAACCTATTGACAAGATGCCACAGAGCCAGTTCCCCGTTTTCTACTGTTTTTAGTTTCATAAAAGTTGTTCTGGAAATATTCTCGGAATTGGAAAGTTCGAAGCTCGAAAGTCCTATTTTCCCCGGAAGCATCCAGAAGACCGATAAGGAGTCGAAGAGGGGCAGCAGGGGGGCCACACCATAGGGTGGCGCGCCCCCTGGCCGCGCCAGCTATAGGTGTGGCTCCCCTGGAGCTCCACCGCCTTTGCCCTTTTGCCTATTTAAGCCCCCTAGGATGGAAAACCCTGAACACCTGATCGAAATCCCCAAAAAAGTTCTGCAGCCGCCGTCACCGTCAACCCGAGATCAGTGGGGTTCTGAAGCTGTTTCCGGCACCCTGTCGGAGAGGAGATCATCACCGGAGGCCTCTCCATCACGATGCCTGCCTCCGGAGTGATGCGTGAGTAGTTCATCCGTGGACTACGAGTTCGTAGTTGTAGCTAGATGGTTGTCTTCTCCTCGTATGCCCCCATGTTTAGATCTCGTGAGCTGCCTATCATGATCGAGATTGATCTTATGTACTTCTCTATGCTGTGTTTGCTGGGAACCGATGAATATTGACCTTATGCCAAGTTGATTATAGTCTTTATTTGCATATGTTATTTGTGATCTTGCATGCTCTTTGTTGCTAGTGGTTATTCTGTCCAAGTAGTTGCTAGTGACTCCAAGAGGGAGTATTTATGCTCGATAGTGGGTTCATGCCTCCTTGTTGCCTTGCTCGAGTGACAGAAACGTGAAGGGGGAGGATGTGGTGTTGCCATTAGGGAGAAACAGTGGTGAGAGTGCCCGTGTGCATAATCATTGCTTACATAACACACTTTGTTTGATGCAATTATCTGTTGATTGCAACTTAATACCTAAGGGGGTTCGTATGATAACCTGAGGGTGGATTATTAGTCATAGATGCAGATGGATGTCGGTCTATGTATCTTGTTGTAATGCCCGCACTAAATAGCATAGTAATCTTCATGTCATATTGTGCACTACGGTGCAACCTCTATTTGTCAATTGCCCAGCTGTAATTTGTTCACCCAGCATGCTATCTTTTATGGAGAGACACCACTAGTGAAACTATGAACCCCGGTCCATTTTTCCACACTGTCAAACAAACCACAGCAATTTTCTGCTTTATTTACTTACTGCAAGCATACACTGTTTTTCCACACTATACGTCTAATCTTTGTTTTCAGCAAGACCGGTGAGATTGACAACCTCAGTGTACCATTGGGGCAAAGTATTTTGGTTGTGTTGTGTGCAGGTTCCACGTTGTTGCTGACACCGGTGAAGCGCCAGCACCACCGTTAGTGGCATCAACCTTCCGAAGATTCTCTTTCTCCTACTGGATTGATAACCCTGGTTCTTAACTAAGGGGAAAACTCCTACCGCTGTGCTCATCACACCCTCCTCTTGGGGTTCCCAACAACACATAGAAAGGATTTTTCTGGCGCCGTTGCCGGGGAGAAGGAAGTCTTCTGGCAAGGGGATTCTCTCACTCTCAATCTCTTTATTTGGTTTATTGTCTTGTTTTTATTTCTCTTTATCAAAAACACAAAAAATTTGTTTACTTCATAGCTGTTATTTACTTGCTTGCTTTTATTCTTCTAAAATGAGTTCCTCTGAAAATACCAAGTTGTGTGACTTCACTAGAACAAACAACAATGATTTTATTTGCACACCTATTGCTCCACCAGCTCCTACTGCTGCTTTCTATGAGATTAAACCTGCTTTCTTAAATCTTGTGATGAAAGAACAATTTTCTGATATTAGTAGTGATGATGCTGCTGCCCACCTTAATAATTTTGTTGAACTATGTGAGATGCAAAAATATAAAGATGTGGATGGAGATATTATTAAACTGAAATTATTTCCTTTCTCTTTGAGAGGAAGAGGTAAAGAATGGTTGCTATCTTTGAAGGGAATATGCCCGAGAGGCAATAATAAAATGGTTATTATCTTATTCCTTGTTTATGATGAATGTTATTTCTCATGCTAGAATTGTATTAACCGGAAACGTTGATACATGTGTGTTTAATAAACAAACAATGGTTCCTAGTAAAGCCTCTCTTTTAACTAGCTCGTTGATTTATAGATGATCAAGGTTTCCTGATCATGAACATTGGATGTTGTTAATAACGGGATCATGTCATTAGAAGAATGATGTGATGAACATATACCCAGTGAATATAGAAATGCGATCAAGTCATTAAGTTTACATTGTTATATCAAACATACGAAGTAACTTATTCCTTAGACCATGAAATCATGTCAATCACTGATACCGGAAGGGTGCTTTGATGTCATCAAACGTCACACCGTAACATGGTGACTATAAAGGTGCCGTTAGGTATTCAGAAAGTATTATTTGAGGATCATGGATCAAGACTGGGATTTGTCCATCCAAAATGACGGAGAGATATACTCTGGGCCCTCTCGGTGATATCACATCGACACCGCTTGCAAGCACGTGATATGATCACAAGGATGTTATATCATGGGAACGAGAAAAGAGTACTTGTCGGTAAAGAGATTGAACAAGGTATGGTTGATAGCAATGATCGAATCTCGAACAAGTAAAATATCGCGAGACAAAGGGAATTAGTCACGACGTTGATGGTTTCACACAATCACGAGAGTCATCGTTGAATATATAGGAGTCATCACGGATCTCCAGATCCCGTTGTTGATTATTGATCGGAGAGGAGTCTCGATCATGTCTATCTTATTCGAGAACCGTAGGGTGATACACTTAAGGTTCGATGACGCATTTGAGAGGATACGGAATATCGAAGAATATTTTGAGCAGCATCGAAATTGTTTCGGGAAAAATTGAAATAGTTCAAGGGGTTTTTCATCGAAGGGTTGTTAATAGAATTAAAAATGATTCGAGGTGCTATATGCAAATGTTTGTTAATGGAATTAACAAATATAAATAAAGAAATAAAAATGTTTTATTTATTTATTAAAAGATAACCTTTGGATTTTCCAAGTGGGAAATAATGGGAGCATGAGTGGGTGTGAGTGGGGCTTCCACTCACATGAAGAGGAAAGAGGTGGGGGCACCACCATGGCTGGCCGCACCCCCTCTTGGGCTGCCTCCCCCTCCCCTATAAAAGGAGGGTGAGAGCAACTCTTCTCCACACACTTGTCCCACCTCTCTTCCACTTCACCCGCTGCTCAATTCCATGGTTTCCGGCTTGGCAAAGCCCTGGCCGTGGGATTTTTCACCACCACCACGTCGTCGTGCTCCTGGAGTTCTGAGGGATCCTCTACTTCCGCGCCCCGCTGGATCGAGGGAACAAGGTCGTCATCAACCGTACGTGTGACCGATCATGGAGGCACCGCCGGATTGCGGTGCACATCTTCTCGCTATCGGGATCGGTGTGAGTACGACTAAGCCAACAACGAGATTTGATCTCATAATGCTTTGTGTCTTCGAGGGTATGTGTTCTCCTTAACCCTCTCTTTACCCGTTGCACTTCGTCTCCTAGACTAGATCTTGGCCTTTCGGGTGTCTCTCGTGTAGGAATTTTTTTGTTTTCTATGCAACGACCCCTTCAGTGGTATCAGAGCCGGATCTATGCGTAGATGTTTTGTACGGGTAGAACACATAGGTGTATGTGGGCGTTGATGATCATGTTATTGCCTCTATAAGTATTTTATGATCTTAGTGGCATAGTAGGATGAAGCTGCCCCAGACTAAGTTTACGTGTACTATGTACGCGAGAATTGTCTCACTTGTGGCTAAGGGGGTGTCCGTTTATCCTACTATAGTTAAGATCTAATCTACGAAGGGTTGTTAAAAATGTGTTTATCAATGTTGTGGTTGATGTTTGTAGGTATGAACGGTTCTATCCTCGAAAGCCCTAAGCCACGTAAAATATGCAAAAATAAATTAGAAGCGTCTAACTAGTTTTTGTTGGGCATGTGATGTGATATGGTCAATGTTACAAATTTGATTATGAGATGATCTCTTTTGTAAATTATTGATACACCGGAAGGTATCCATATGGTTGTCTTATTATTGATGGACAATCAAGATTGGGGTTCAATGGTACTTGGTACCATGCCGGTGGAATGATGGAGATCATACCAATGCACATGATGGATATCAAGTGTAAGGAGGACCATATCATATCACGTTATCCTTACATGTGATGTTAATACTTTTTATGCATATTATTTTGCTTAGATAGTGACGGTAGCATTATAAGATGATCCCTCTCACTTAATATCAAGATAATAATGTGTTATTCCTTAAGTATGCACCGTTAAGAAAGTTCGTCATTTCGAGACACCATGTGATGATCGGGTGTGACAGACTCAACGTCCGCATACAACGGGTGTTTTCAATCCTAGCATGTATAGACATGGCCTTGAAACACACGCAATACTACGGTTCTACTTGGCGAGCCTAGCATGTGCAGACATGGCCTCGGAACACGTAACCGAAAGGTAAATCATGAGTCATGTGGATGATATGATGAACATGTCGATGTTCGCCTTTGAATCTACATCATCTCACGTGATGATCGGTTTTGATGTAGTGAATTTGGTTCGTGTAATCACTAAAGACGACTAAGACGGATGTTGTTTTTGAGTGGGTGTTCATGGCATAATTTTGAATTAACTTGAACTTATTTATCATGAACAACCAATCAAAATGAATTTGCACAAATTGTAGTATTCATTGGCATCCACATAACTACCTTACACTTAGATTGTTAATTGAGATATAACTGTTATGATCTGGTAAAAATCATTTAAGATTGGTAGCGTATTAGTGAAATTTAAAATTGAGTCCTATTGTAGATTTTTGATATTTCCTACCTAGCTCCATATGATTAATGATTGATTGATCTAGAGAGCAAACGATTCCTACTTAGAATCCAAAGTCATGGTTGCTTCCATATTACTTTATCTTCAAAAGAATGTTTTGTTGATCAAGGTGATTTAGGAACTTAAAAGAATTGTTTTCAGAAACAATCAAGTGAACGATATATTGATATCTAGAAACTTATTTGTGGCAACATTACTGAGTATAATTTAGCGTGACAATGGTTGCTTATATTATCTGAATATATGCAATGATTGAAGACGCTAGGAGTTTAAATATTCCAAGAAGTTGGGCGCTAAAAATTATCCTCTAAATTCCTTCCTTCGAGCTATAGTAGCTTAATCATAAAATTGTTATGATAGGATGGATTAAAAGTATAAGTAAAGTTGTTTACCTTACTTGGAGATTGCTAAGAGTGGACTCTAGAAGAATATTATTAATATGGTGATATTAGTAGAACATTCAAACTCAAAGTATGACTCAATGGGTGATAGTATATGACTAACACGCCAAAGAAAATGAGCTAGTACGACTAGCATTATTTGATGTTGAATGATTCTTCTATAAAGGAAAGGGAATATTTAAAATAGAATTACAAAAAGATATATGGCAGAAAAAGAAGATAACTGGAAAAGTCCAGCTCAGGAGTATATGCTTGATATACAAGTTATAGATGTATTACTAGTTAACAAAGTATTTTTGGGTATTTTGATACCACATTGGTTGGTATGAGTTGTCATACAAAGCAACGCAATGCAAGAAATACAAGGGCCTAAAAGGAACTAGTAATAGATGTGGAATCGAGTATGAAAAGAACATAAATAAATCATTATTGCGTTCATTGTCGTATCGAACCAAACTTTCAAGATTTATTTTCAGAACTTAATAAGTTTTTATTTTGTTCTGGTATTTTGTGAGAACAAATGAGATTGTTCAAACTATGACCATATTCCATAATTGATGGATACGTTAATATAAATCATGTTGGTAAAGTAAACATCTATAAGACTATATGCTAAACGTTGCAAGACGTAAAAGAGTTTCACTTAAATTGTGACACCACCATTTTAGTTCATATCGGAAAGGAAAACATGAAGGAACTCCATATTGATGGACTTCCGGAGTCATTTTGTTTTGAATAAATTGACGCTTGTGAGACCTCTTCCAAAAGATGACTAGAATTCCGTTCATAGGCGAAACTAGAATGGACGACTAATTTAATGGAGACCAGACATATTGATGTATATAGTCCATTATGTGTAGTCATGTATGGTGGATTAATTTTTCCTTCATAAAATTTTGTCGATGATTTGAGTAGATATGTGAGTATATCTATTTAAAGAGAACGGATTTTTGACATTTTGAATTGGTTAAAATGGTTGTTAATATGAAGTAAAAAATCAATGTAACAAGATAATGAAGTATTTATGATTGGATCATAAAGGATAAAGTTTGAGTTACAAGTTTAGCAAAACATTTGAGAAGTTGCATAATTTTTCTACAACTTATATTACTCGAATTACCCCACATTAGTTTGGAGTGTTCGAGAGACAAAATCAAACCTTGTTTGACATGGTAAGATAAATAAAAATGCCATTGTAATTTTGTAGTTTATACATTAGTGACAACCGCTTTTTCACTGAAAAGAGCACCATTATAATCCGTTGAAATTGACAACATATAAGATATGGTTTGGGTAGTGACCCGAATTGTCATTTTCTTAAGTTTTGGTATGCATAGCATGTGTAAAATGTTTACAGCCAAAATAGGATAAATATATGTTTATAAGGTTATCCCAAATAAAATATTGGGTATTTCTCCTATCACCGAACCAAAAGACAAATGTTGTTTGTCAGAAAGGGTTGATCTCTCGAGAAAGTAGTTCTTGCGAAACAAGTGAGTGGGAGGACAATACAAATTCAACGAGATTAGAGAATCTTCGTTACCATGTCAAGAGTAGCGCAGCACTGGAAGCTGTTCCACGATTTCCTATTTTGACTAAGTAGAAGACACTACAAATGTTGTAGAAACTTCAAATGAGTTTGCGAACTGAACCACAAAAGTCCTAAAACTTTTTACTTAGACTAACTTATGGTTTAAGAGTAAAGTGTGGTTTTGACAACAAAAGGACCTGGACCTTATAAAGGAAGCAAATCATGGGCCCTGACTTCGTAAAATTGACTATGAGTCATTATATCCGCCATAGTATCCTTGTATGAATATCAAGTATGTGACTTGGTAGTCCTTTCGATAGGCATTATGCCTAACGATAGCAAAAGAGTCTGTATAGCAACAAATACATGGATTTTAACATCCTTTGAAAGTTGTACTTATCGAAAAGTTTTTTTCGACGAAGTTCAAAGAGTTGACTACTACAAGATTTTGATCTTCCGTAGTGATGTTTTAGTCTTTGCGGATAGTTCTAGCAAAAGTTACATATTATGATATGGCAGTTGAATAACAAAACCAACTCTCCTCTCGAGGAAATTTGATCAAAGATGTGTATTTGACACAGTCTGAGAGTTTTGTAAAATTCAAAAGGTTGCTAGAAAGGTATGCACACTTCAATGGTTGAAGTGAGCATAACGAAGTTGAAATCTTTACCTTAATGAAGTTATCAAAAGAGTTTGATTCAATCATGAACGATAAAGATGCTTGTAGAGTTACAAGAAATTAAGTGGGAGCGCTATGACATATTTCCAACACTTTATGTAGATGACGCATGGTTGATTGGAAAATATGTATTTTAAATTAACACGGTTAAGATTTTCATATTGATGAAAGACTTAGAAGATATTGGGCATCGATATCTATAAAATATGGATTGAAGCGCCTGATATGATTGAAGCCAGATTACATAGATGAAATATTGAAGTAAGGTCAATATCAAAATGACAAGAAGGAGTTTTTTCACATGGAAAATAATTGAGCAAGATTCAAGTGTTTTGACACATGATGAGCATCATTGAAATTGAGATTTCTAAGTCATGTTTCCATGCTATGTACACAGCCAGATGAGTCCTATGCTATAAAATGTTATAGCAGGATAATTCATATGATGATTAGACAACAATGGGAGAGATCCTTGTGTAATTTTAGAAATGCTAAGGATATGTTTTCCTATGTAGTAATGACAAAATATTAGTTGTAATATGTTACACTAATAGTGTTGTCATTTATTCAAGTAGTTTTATCTCAATTAAAATACGTGATGAAGGGTAGCACAATAGGCTGGAAGAAAGTTCCATGCTGGATTTGAAAGAGTTTCAAAATTAAAATATTGAGACAGATACTACAACAAAGGCTAAAGTATATCGTTGTGTTGACAACTGATAATAAGCGTATTTTGTGTCAAGGATTTCTTTATTGAACTTGGTGAAATTCCAAGAATGCTGACACTATGAAGCTACATTTTCACAATGTTAGTAACATTAGTTTAAGCCAAGGAAATAAGGTATCACCGGAACTTGGTGAATTTCCAAGAATGCTAACACTATGAAGCTACATTTTCACAATGTTAGTGACATTACTTTAAGCCGAGGAATTAAGGTTTCACCGATTGACCAAATATATACAAAGCCATCTCATTAGAGAATGAGTGATGCGTGTAGACGCAAAGAACATGCGAATACAATAGGACCTGAACAGTTCAGATCTTTTTGATGATGTTTACCACATGCGAAGCATCGTAATAACACTGGAACGCCATATGTATTAAGTGCTTACAGACTAGATTATTGACTCTAGTGCAAGTGGGAGACTGAAGGGAATATGCCCGAGAGGCAATAATAAAATGGTTATTATCTTATTCCTTGTTTATGATGAATGTTTATTTCTCATGCTAGAATTGTATTAACCGGAAACGTTGATACATGTGTGTTTAATAAACAAACAATGGTTCCTAGTAAAGCCTCTCTTTTAACTAGCTCGTTGATTAATAGATGATCAAGGTTTCCTGATCATGAACATTGGATGTTGTTAATAACAGGATCATGTCATTAGAAGAATGATGTGATGAACATATACCCAGTGAATATAGCAATGCGATCAAGTCATTAAGTTTACATTGTTATATCAAACATACGAAGTAACTTATTCCTTAGACCATGAGATCATGTCAATCACTGATACCGGAAGGGTGCTTTGATGTCATCAAACGTCACAACGTAACAGGGTGACTATAAAGGTGCCGTTAGGTATTCTAAAAGTATTAGTTGAGGATCATGGATCAAGAGTGGGATTTGTCCATCGAAATTGACGGAGAGATATACTCTGGGCCCTCTCGGTGATATCACATCGACGCTGCTTGCAAGCACGTGATATGATCACAAGGATGTTATATCATGGGAATGAGAAAAGAGTACTTGTCGGTAACGAGATTGAACAAGGTATGGTTGATACCAATGATCGAATCTCGGACAAGTAAAATATCGCGAGACAAAGGGAATTAGTCACGACGTTGATGGTTCACATGATCACGAGAGTCATCGTTGAATATATAGGAGTCATCACGGATCTCCAGATCCCGCTGTTGATTATTGATCAGAGAGGAGTCTCGATCATGTCTATCTTATTCGCGAATCGTAGGGTTACACACTTAAGGTTCGATGACGCGTTTGAGAGGATACGGAATATCGAAGAATATTTTGAGAAGCACTGAAATTGTTTCGGGAAAAATTGAAATAGTTCAAGGGGTTTTTCGTCGAATGGTTGTTAATAGAATTAACAAATGATTCGAGGTACTATACGCAAATGTTTGTTAATGGAATTAACAAATATAAATAAAGAAATAAAATTGTTTTATTTATTTATTAAAATAAAACCTTTGGATTTTCCAAGTGGGAAATAATGGGAGCACGAGTGGGTGTGAGTGGGGCTTCCACTCACATTAAGAGGGAAGAGGTGGGGGCACCAGCATGGCTAGCCGCACCCCCTCTTGGGCTGCCTCCCCCTCCCCTATAAAAGGAGGGTGAGAGCTCCTCTTCTCCACACACTTGTTCCACCTCCCTTCCACTTCACCCGCTGCTCAATTCCATGGTTTCCGGCTTGGCGAAGCCCTGACCGTGGGATTCTTCACCACCACCATGTCGTCGTGCTGATGGAGTTCCGAGGGATCCTCTACTTCCGCGCCCCGCTGGATTGAGGGAACGGAGTTCGTCATCAACCGTATGTGTTACTGATCACGCAGGCACCGCGGATTGTGGTGCACATCTTCTCGCTATCGGGATCAGTGTGAGTATGACTAAGCCAACAACGAGATTTGATCTCGTAACGCTTTGTGTCTTCGAGGGTATGTGTTCTCCTTAACCCTCTCTTTTACCGTTGCACTTCGTCTCCTAGATTAGATCTTGGCCTTTCGGGTGTCTCTCGCGTAGGAAATTTTTTGTTTTCTATGCAACGACCCCTTCAATCTTTGCCTAGAAATAGTATTGATTCATGGACTAAGTGTAAAGATGCTTTCATTGGAAAATATTATCCTCCTGCTAAGATTATATCCCTAAGAAGTGACATAATGAATTTTAAACAATTTGATAATGAACATGTTGCTAAAGCTTGGGAAAGAATGAAAACTATGGTGAAGAATTGTCCCACTCATGTACTGACTACTTGGATGATTATACAAACCTTTTATGCAGGACTGAATTTCTCCTCAACAAACCTATTGGATTCAGCTGCTGGAGGTACCTTTATGTCCATCACTTTGGGCAATGCAACAAAGCTTCTTGATCATATGATGATAAATTATTCAGAGTGTCACATTGAGAGAGCTCCACAAGGTAAGAAGGTAAATTCTGTTGAGGAAACCTCCTCTTTAAGTGAAAGGCTTTATGCTATTATGTCTATGCTTGTTAATGGTAAAGCTCAAGTTGATCCAAATAATGTTCCTTTAGCCTCTTTGGTTGCTCAAGAAGAGCATGTTGATGTAAACTTTATTAGAAATAATAATTTTAACAACAATGCTTATAGAAATAATTTTGGTGGAAACAATTATAAACCTTGTCCTCCTAATAATAGTTATGTTAATTATTATGGAAAGTCCTACAATAATAATAAAATCTCTACCTCTGATCTTGAAAACATGCTTAGAGAATTTATTAGCACACAAACTGCTTTTAATAAATCTGTTGAGGAAAAGCTTGGTAAAATAGATGTTCTTGCCTCTAAAGTAGATAGCCTTGCTATTGATGTTGATTTTCTAAAACTGAAGGTTTTGCCACAAGATGTTAAACAAAATAAATCTTTGAATGCCATCCAAGTTCAAATAAACAATAATGTTAGATTGATGGATGAATTACGTGCTAGGTGGGAAAGAGAAGATGAACTGGCTAAAAATAATAATATTGCTAGAGTTTGTACTATCACAACCACTAGTAAAACTGAAGCTCCAATTGCTAGTAAACCTCCTACTATCAATGGTAAAGTAGTTGGTGTTGATAAAGTCCCTACTCCTTTGGTGAAACGTGCTAAATTGCCTCAAACTGCTGAAATTGCTCCTGATAAAAGTGCTTGATATTTTTAGAGACGTGGGAGATAATGGTTCCATTACTTTTGATGATAATAATATTGATTTTGATGATTGAAATATCTCTGAAGTTATTATGTTTATACAAAATCTTGCTAGAAGTCCCAATGCTAGTGCCATGAATATGGCCTTCACTAAACATATTACCAATGCTCTCATGAAAGTTAGGGAAGAAAACTTGAAATATCTATCCCTAGAAAATTAGATGATGGTTGGGAGGCTATCATTAAGATAAAAGTAAATGATTTTGATTGCAATTCATTGTGTGATCTTGGTGCTAGTATCTCTGTTATGCCTCAAAAGCTCTATGATATTCTTGATTTACCACCGTTAGAACATTGTTATTTGGATGTTCACCTTGCTGATAATGCTAAGAAGAAACCTCTTGGTAGAACTGATGATGTTCTTTTTATGGTTAATAATAACCTTTCCCCTTTTAATTTTTTTATGAACATTGAATGCAATGCTTCTTGTCCTATTGTTTTGGGAAGACCTTTTCTTAGAACTGTTGGTGCTATTATTGACATGAAAGAGGGGAGTATTAAATATCAACTTCCCCTCAAGAAAGGTTTGGAACACTTTCCAAGAAAGAAGATGAAGCTAACCTTTGACTCTATTATTAGATCAAAATATGATTTTTATGCTTTTTCACTTGAAAACACTTGAGTTTCCCTTTTTATTCCTAGCTGAAAGACGTTAAAGAAAAGCGCTACCGGGAGACAACCCATTTTATTTATCTGCTTCGTTTCAGTTTTCCTTTGTTTTCTTCGGTGTGCTTTGCACCTGGGTGTTGTATATTTCCCTAGTAACCCCGCTGTATCTTTTCTTTTGATTTTTTGTTGAGCCAAGTAAAGGCTCTAGTGGAAAGTTGAGCCTATATTTCGGATTTCTTCGCAGGAGAACAGATTTTTTGCATTCCACTGTTAATTCCGTTAAAAATCACAGAAAATTCAAAATTACCTGAGATTTTTTGTGCATAATACTGAGTTATATACGCAACTTTTCTTAGAAGAACACTTTTTCATTTGAGAAACAGAAGATTTTTAAAAAAATCTATCTTTGCCTGTTGTTCTGTTTTTGACAAATTTCCGCCATTTATCGCATTTGTGTCTTAATCTCTTTCTTTTGGTGTTCTTTTGAGAAAAAGAGTTTTGAAAGAAGTTGTGACAGTAGCTAATGTGTTTTTGATTGTTATACTTGTGTTGAAACTGAACCATGTGAATTTATTATTTCAATTGCACTAATGTTGCTAATGAAGATTGTGAGAATTTTGATGTGAAGGAAGTTTTCAAGGGTAAAGAGAAGAGGGTGATATGATGTGATCAAGAACAGTGAAAAGCCTAAGCTTGGGGTTGCCCTGGTGGTACATCCAAGAAAATTCCAAGAAGACTCAAGCGTCTAAGCTTTGGGATGCCCAAGGCACCCCCTTCTTCATCAACAAATTATCAGGTCACTTCTAGTGAAATATATTTTTATTCGGTCGCATCTTATGTGCTTTACTTGGAGTGTCTTTTATTTTTGTTTTCAGTTGATTTGCTTTTGCTTTTGCTTTCAGCTTGTTTTTACTTTCATAATAATCTTGGTTGGACCCCATCATTCTTTTATTGCAGAGTGACACGCTCCGCTTTTTCATGAGAATACGTTGTATTCTCAGTCTTTGTCTAGCTGCTACATTTATTCAGCTCCTGTTTTGCATGCATCTCTTATTAGAGCTGTTAGTTTTAGTAGTATTATGTGAGCACTATCATGTTTTATTGCTGTATCATAAAGATTTTTTTGTTAGAGCATGTTTTGTATGGTGCTTGTTGGTAGAAAGAAAACTACTGCTTGAAGTAGAATTTATAACATTACTAGTAGAGGCTTGTATAGACTGTGGCTAGAACTTTTTCATGCCATGCTAAATGTTATTTTTGTTTTAAATCCTTGTGGTTATTGAGTATCATGATTAGCCTCAAATAGCTGAGAGTCTTTAATATGTATTGAAAGATTCATGAGATGTTCTTGTCATAGTAAAGCATCAATATATGGTATTCTCTTTCGGATGTTTTATTTGGTTGACTTGGTGCATGCTCACGCCATTTTTATGACTACAAACCAGTCAAGAATATCCTACATTACCACTTAGTTTTTGAACTTGTGATACTGCTTATGTTTTAATTAATGATGCTTATGTCTTTATGCATGATTGTGGCTCTTATGCTCTCTTGATTTGTCGCTCCCAGTCTTTTGCTAGCCTCCACCTGTACTGAGTATGATCTCTACTCGTGCATCCAACTCCCTTAAACAAAAAAATTTCCCATTGTGTCCACCAGACTTACCTACATGTGGTATTTAACTGCCATTCCGAAGTAAATTTCTCATGTGTTACCTTTAAAACCTTCGAAATTACTCCTGCTTTATGTTCCTGTTTTTGCTCATGAGGAAGTAAATAGAGAATCTTTATCTCACTTGTTGATTGGACTTCACACCCTGGACTAGTGGCTTCATCCGCTTATCCAAATGATAGAAGAGCTGGCAGCGGGATGCCCAGCCCCAAACTAATACAAACAAATTCTCTTCACTATTTTTGCCCCCTATTTATCAGTCAAAGCATAATTGTGTAAACAAAAGAGAGAGGAGGGATGAACTTCTACACCAGTTAAGTCCTTCACCATGTGAGCCGCTCTTGTGAATCCAGTTGACTTGTGACATACTGTATTTTCAGTTTACCATTCGTTGACATTAGTATACATCTCCTAAAATATAGACAATCCTCCACAAATGTCAAACATGAGTGATCCCTGCTTCCCTCCGCGAAGGGCCCTTCTTTTACTTTTATGTTGAGTCTCCATCTTCTAACTTTATGCACAGTTGAGAGAGAATTTTTGCCATTCTGAGTTCTATGTGCATTTGTCCCATAAGCATCAATAATTACTTCAGAATGTGATATTATTTGTTCTTAAATTATTTGTTCTAGTTTTCCTCATAAACTTTGAAGGTGTCCTGGCATTTATGTTTTGCCCCACTCTTAAGGCCTATCGAAATATCACTTTGCCATGCTTTCTCTATACCTGAAACAAACGTTTACCTATCTTTGCATTATTATTCATGATCCTTTATTTGAGTTACTCTTCGTGATGCAAAGTAATTGCTATGCTTTATTATTAAAGTTTTATTTATCATGCCTGTGTTTAAAGTTTCATGATCTCAGCGGGCATATGCTTTTGAATTAGATTGATCAAGTTATGTTAGTAGCATGTCACCTCAGAAATTATTGTTTTATCGTTTACCTACTCGAGGACGAGTAGGAACTAAGCTTGGGGATGCTTGATACGTCATAAACGTATCCCTAATTTCTGATGCTCCACGATGATATTATGCCAATTGCTACATGTTTTCTCCCTTCTTTATGTCATTTTATCGATTTTCCGTACTAACCTATTGACAAGATGCCACACAGCCAGTTCCCTGTTTTCTGTTGTTTTTGGTTTCAGAAAAGTTGTTCTGGAAATATTCTCGGAACTGGAAAGTTTCGAAGCTCGGAAGTCGTATTTTCCCCGGAAGCATCCAGAAGACCGAAGAGGAGTCGAAGAGGGGCAGCAGGGGGCACACCATAGGGTGGCGCGGCCTCCCTAAACGCGCCAGCTATAGGTGTGGACCCCCTGGAGCTCCACCGCCTTTGCCCTTTCGCCTATTTAAGCCCCCGGATGGAAAACCCTAAACACCTGATCAAAATCCCCGAAAAAGTTCCGCAGCCGCCATCACCGTCAACCCCAGACCAGGGGGTTCTGAAGCTGTTTCTAGCACCCTACCGGAGAGAAGATCATCACCGAAGGCTTCTACATCACCATGCCTGCCTCCGGAGTGATGCGCGAGTAGTTCATCCTTGGACTGCGGGTTCGTAGCTGTAGCTAGATGGTTATCTTCATCTCATATGCCTCCATGTTTAGATCTCGGGAGCTTCCTATCATGATCGAGATTGATCTTATGTAATTCTCTATGTTGTGTTTGCTGGGATCCGATGAATATTGAGCTTATGCCAACTTGATTATAGTCTTTATTTGCATATGTTATTTGTGATATTGCATGCTCTTTGTTGCTAGTGGTTATTCTGGCCAAGTAGTTGCTAGTGACTCCAAGAGGGAGTATTTATGCTCGATAGTGGGTTCATGCCTCCTTGTTGCTTGCTCGAGTGACAGAAACGTGAAGGGGGAGGATGTGTTGTTGCCATTAGGGAGAAAACAGCGGTGAGAGTTCCCGCGTGCATAATCATTGCTTACATTACACACTTCGTTTAATGCAATTATTTGTTGCTTGCAACTTAACTCCTAAGGGGGGTCGGATGATAACCTGAGGGTGGATTATTAGTCATAGATGCAGATGGATGTCGGTCTATGTATCTTGTTGTAATGCCCGCACTAAATAGCATAGTAATCTTCATGTCATATTGTGCACTACGGTGAAACCTCTATTTGTCAATTGAGCAGCTGTAATTTGTTCACCCAGCATACTATCTTTTGTGGAGAGACACCACTAGTGAAACTATGAACCCCGGTCTATTTTTCCACTCTGTTAAGCAAACCACGACAATTTCCTGCTTTCTTTACTTACTGCAAGCATACACTGTTTTCCACACTATACATCTAATCTTTGTTTTCAGCAAGACCGGTGAGATTGATAACCTCACTGTACCGTTGGGGCAAAGTATTTTGGTTGTGTTGTGTGCAGGTTCCACGTTGTTGCTGACACCGGTGAAGCGCCAGCACCACCGTCAGTGGCATCAGCCTCCTGAAGATTCTCTCTCTCCTACTGGATAGATAACCCTAGTTCTTAACTAAGGGGAAAACTCCTACCGATGTGCTCATCACACCCTCCTGTTGGGGTTCCGAACAACACATAGCAATAACGCACAAGTGTAGGGGATGAGTTGTAACCTGTTTTTAATAATTAAGAGGTTCGAACCTAACGAGCAGCTAAAGGTAGGATTAATATTCTCTCAAATCCTATCAACCACTGATACAACTCTACGCACACTGAACAACTGTAAGAACTTTGCGGGTATGAAAGGATGGTTTTACAAGATAGTAAAGAACAAGAAAGTAAAAGTTAGGTTTTGTAGAAATAAATAACAGTAAAGTAACATGAGTATGCATGTGGTAAATTGGTCAAAGGTGTGATGAAATTGTCCATAATCAAATAGTTAAATACAAGGTCGAGATTCGTCTTTTATGTGGGAGAGGCGAAACTAAGAAGTTCTCGCTTACTTGTGATTGAAAGTACTTATGATTGAAAGTACTTATGATTGAAACTCTAATAAACATCCGTGAATATTGGAAGATACATTAAGGTAAAAGTACCCAACCATAGCCTTAAGTTTATACGGTCCCCTTTATCCCATATGAGTCAAACACTAGAATGATGCTCATGTTTCTGTCACTTAGGCGGCACTACCCTCTAGTTTTATCAACATACCAGAAACCATATGATGATGATCCACGTGTGCAAAAACATGTTGAGCACCATAGAACTGTAATTTTTTTAACATATAACTCAAAACAACCATAGGGATTCAACAATCAATCATAAGACAAAAGGGAATCACACAAACATGAGAAAGATGCAATACACCATCTGCAAATAATTTATAACATCGAACAACATGTTTACATAGGGATTATAGAGGTTTGTGAGAGAGTTGATACCTATAGCTATGGAGGAGATGGTGATGTAGGTGTTGGTGAAGGTGGCATCATGGCGGATGAGATGGAGAAGGGGTTAGCACGTGGGCGTAGGGCGACGCCGGTAGACGGCGGCGCCACAAGGGGCTCCTCCTGCGCCGACCCCGTCAATGGGAAGCGTCGCTCCATAGCCCCCTTACTCATGGATTCTTAGAGCTGTAGATGAGCCCTCCCCATGTAGATGAGAGCCATGGGGGAGGAAAATTCATGGCTTTTGGTGGCTGCTTAGAAATTAGGGATTTTCTCTCCTTATATCTGTCTCTGGGATGATCTATGGCCCTCTGACGGACGAACCCTTTGATCCAAGGGATCTTGGGAAACCTACAGAACCTTCATATGGATCCCTCTCATCCCCATGAGGCCCCAAAATCGTGGCTTGGCCGAATTCATCAAGTTTGGTAAGAGTTGGAGGCAATCATGTCACGAACTCTCGGATTCCCATAATCAGATAGTTTGACTTCAGTAAAACGGGCTTATCGGGCGCGCCCGAACTTTGTTTGGGACAAATTTTAGTCCAGAATAAATGACAGAAAGTTCCTCACACTTTTGTAGGCTTAGCTTTTTTCCATTTGATGTTGTCTTCGGGGGTCAAAATGACGACCTCAAAACTGTTGGTGGACAAATTTCAGGAAAGTTAGAGTCCTCCTCCAACAAGGCTCCTTTTGTGTTTTTTCTAATTTGGAAGTAATTCTACACATCAAAGTATAAAACAAAAACTTGTGCAATTATGCAATTATTAATAGGCTAGTCCAAATAAATAATAAAACTTAATATAAAAATGAAAAAGACATAAAGGTAGCATGTAACAATCAAATTATAGATACGTTTTAAACATATCATTGTGTAATGTGCAAAGTCTGTACAACTCTCCTAAACTGATAAACATCAACAAAACACATCTTGAGACACAATTGTTCTTCGAGGAACATTATGTTCTCATCATACCATGCCCTTGGCTTTCTTTTTTATGCCCTACTCTTCTTACCAACTAGCACTGCCCAAGACATCAGTTCAACTCCATCATCATCTTGAGGTAGTATGTTACCATCTGCGTCAGAATCAAAGGATGGGACATAATACATCCGTTCCATAATGTAAGCCTTTTTAGTAAGCTAGTTTAGGTTGCTAGAAAGGCTTACATTATGGAACTAAGGGAGTAATAAGTTGTGACAGAGTCTCTACGCTCAGATGTGATCTCTCTGTTGGCCCTTTCCTAATTGGTTTCAGCTTCTTACTTTACACAGGCTCAGGCTTAGTCTCAGGAACCATATTGTAGTTAGTTAGCCACTACCACCAACTAAATTACTCTCTGGACTATAATACAAGTTCTCGGTTTCGTGTCACCTTCACAATGCTCTTTTGGATCTTCTGTTCGCCTCTTCATGTCAATTATCTTTTGTCGAAGCTCCACCTTCTCCTGATGTAATTGTTCATCATGGACTTCACACCTATATTCCCCTCTGTCGTGCTCAAATTCATCCTCTGAATTCGTTGCCAAATTGTTTTAGTAACCGATTGATTTTCTTCAACATAAACATTCTTCTCTTGAGATAGAAAATATAAACCATCTTAAAGAGGAACAATCTGATTGTCAGTTGCAATATCCTTGCTCTGTTGAGTGCCAATATACACAAAATCATCACCTTCTTCATCATGTTGACCAGGAAACATGACACAATCACCATCAACATTATAAACAATTGTTTCTCCTCTCTCTGCCATGGGGATTTGTTCCTCGCATGTAGAGTTCATTTGAGAGGGTGGTTCACTTTTACCCTTACCATTGTAATGCACTGCTTACTCTCACATAACTCTAATCTTTGCACCTTGGCCATTCTATCTATTAAAGCCATCCCTACCAAGCCTTTTCCCTCATACTTGAAAGAATACATACCCTAAGAGCTAACAAATTTATGTAGGTAATGTCAGACCGACACAATTTCCTCTCTAAATTATCACATCCATGAAAATACAGTCTTAAATCCCAAAATTCATCGTTCAAGTTACATAAACTGAACAAAAAAATAGATTTTTCATTGTCTACTTTCGAAAACCCTAAATCGATGCTCAAATCGACAAAAATGGTAGGAACAGGCGGAAGAGAAGAGAAGTTACGCGACTCCGAGGAGCGAGGTGGTGAAGCAGTGGCTCTGCGATGGGTTATTCCTCTAGACCTTGCCTACGAGCGCGCCGCGCGCGGGAGCAGAGGGTACTGCCTCGAGGCCGGGTTCGAGCTCCCACAGTTCTCTTCATCGTCGTCGCCGCCCTGACCAAACTGACACCGCTGAGCCCGTGCGCACCAGTATCCTCTCCAAAGCACAAATTAGCCCCAATATGGGAGGGACCGTTCTTCATTAGAAAATCTATGAAAAATGGGTAATACTACCTTGTAGACATTCGGGATAATGAAGATGACCCGAAAAATTCAAATCGCAAGAGGAAAAGAAGCATGGATGTAGAGCTAGGAGAGACAAACAAACCCTGGAGCATCCAGCAATTACGTCCTTTCTATACCTAGTCTAACTTTATGTAAATATTATTGAGATCATGAAATAAATTCCGTCAAAAAAGCATGAATTTTGTTTTCTGTCTTTACTGTTAAAAGCATGTTCTTTATTTTCTATTTACCAATGATCTTTCAATTGGCTTCAATGTTAACCTGAATTTTGCCTGTGTGCTCGGAGTTATAAAAACTGAATACTTTTTGGCCTAAGAAGGCTACAAAACACCAGATTGTGCCTTCGTGCCTGGAGTTCATATTCTTAAAACCCCTTAGTTTCCTAAGTATTATCTAATTATTTGTTTTGCTGGGTCACTTGATCTAGTAAGTAAAGTGCGAGAGTTTGATCCATGATTCCGAGTTTTGGCTGATTGGTTACTTAACCCGGTCACTCGGCGTGAAGAATTCATACTTTTGGAATCACTTAAACACTAAGGAAAGTTAAAGCATGCAAACCAGAGAACTTAGAAGAAAAGGGAGAAAACTTTAAACTTGCAAAGATGATAATAACTGCAAAAGGGTAATTATATTCATATAAAAGAATGCATTACATATGAATATTACATCATAAGAAGAAAGTAATGCATTCTATTCTCTTCCAGCATTGCAGGGCTTAGATCTAGACAGCATCGACAAAGTCGTCATCGTCTTCGCCTTCATTGTCGCTCGGATTCTCCGGAGTAGAAGGGATTTCTTCTTCCGGGTAGAATGTGACAGTAGAAACCATTCGAGCTATCTTGGAGGTATCCCTTTGATGGATTCGAAGATCTCTGCCCTTTGCGCCTTAGTATACCCTTGAGGAACGCCGGTGGCGATGCGCCAGGACTTGGCGGTGGGATAGGGCATCTTCATGAGCCCTAAGAATATACGCACTCCACCACGGGCGGCGGATTTCAGCCAGCTTTCGCTTTGGTTGATAACCTTTGCAAAAGCATCAGACAACTGGCCTATGTCTGAGTAGTCATCCTTCTTATCCGGAAGACACTTATTAATAAGCTTCCTTCCGGCTTTCTTCATTTCATCGACGAAGGCTCCGAAATCTTGGATGCGGTCGATACAAGAGGAGGAAGGATCGCTTTCTACTGCAAGAATCTGAAGAGCAAGTATAAGAAAAGCATGCATTTCATATGAATGGGAAAACTGGTAAAATTCAAAAGCTTACCAAGGATGTTTTCCATCTCGGCAACCTCCTCAAGCCGAAGATGAAGAGCAGCTTCTAGGTCCTGGATGGTCATTTTGTCTTTATCGGCCTGTGAGGAAAGCCAAGCCTCGAACAAACCCAGGGCCAGCAGGATTTCCTCCAAATCCTTTTGCAGCTTCACATTGATCTTGTGAAGCTCCAAGTTCTCGTTGCGCAGGTTTTGGGCATTCTCACCATCCGCAGCAAGTCGTCGAGCTTCAGCCAATAAGGCTGAAATGAAAACAAGGCAAAAAAGTTTAACGTGAAAAATACTTGAGGTAAAATTCGCAAGACCAAAATCAAACACAAGGAAGAAATAAGATACTTACGAGCATTCTCCTTGAATTGGTTTTGAAGCTCGACACTTTTCGAGTCTTTCTCATTCATAATACCAAGGAGGTATTTCACCTCTTGTTTTTGTATGGTGAGTTTCTCGAAAACTTCCACGTTGATGTTCTCGGCAGTTTAATGAAAGCATACAAAGGAAAAAGGCTTGTTAGAATGATAAGCATGCAAAGTTGAAAAGTATTAAAACGAAAAGAATGCTTCTGTCTTAATACTTGGGGGCTAGAGATATAACTGGTTAATCCTTTGCAGCCCAGTGAGCATCTCAGTGAACTCCTTGGAGTATTCGAGAAAGAAATCCCCATATGGTGGATTCCGTCTTGAATAACCTACTGAGGCGAGAAAGTGTAACTATTCTGCACAACTAAGCCACCTTTTGTCCAAAGACGAATCAAGGGGGCTCGGGCAAATTAGTTTTTTGCCCATGGATGCATAAAGTCGTTTCATCAAAAGAAGCTTCCCGCTTTACCTTAAACTTCTCGTCAAAACAAGGAATATCCTCGATTGGCTGAACGAGGGAAGGCCCTCCTTCTTTAAAATTTGTCGCCCTTTCCCGTGCGACCGGAGTGGCAGGGGAAGGCTTTGGTCCCCGGCGAGCAGCGGCCTTTAGCTTCTTCCGGCCCCTTCCCTTCAAAGGGACAAGAGAAAGGCTGCCAAAAGAGGAAAAACCACAAAAAAGATCAGAGAAGAAAAACTTGTGCAAAAAAGGAGTAAAGTATGCAAAAAATACTCCAAATTTTACATGGAGGTTGCAACGGGAACCCCGTCAAGATCAATGACTTCAGTGGACGCAGAAGTTTTCTTGCGTTTGCGTCCACCAATCGCTGAAAAGCGGGCTTTTAGTTCTGTCACCTCCTCAGCAGAAGCAAGTTGATCCTCTGTGAGAGTCTCAAGCTTCCAAAAACACGGATAATATTTAGTATACATTCGCCAAAGGCAAAGTACGAAAACCTTCCCAAATGACAGAAGAAAAAAGCATACCTTGGGAGGAGGATTTTTTATGGTAAACATTGGAAGGCTTTCCTCGTATTGGTCATGAGTGGCCACCAATTGATTGACGCGTTTTTCAAGTTCTTCTGGGACATAGCCTTATCAGTCACCCTCATCGCATCACTCGGCCCCGTATACTCACAGAGAAGGCGGCCGCCATGGAAGGCGAGAGGCTGAATCCGCCTTCCGAGCCACCAAAGGACAGTGTCCATGCCGGTAAGAGGCGAGAAGAAACGATGAGTTTGGCGATCTGCCTTTTGATCCACAGCAGGTCCGGAGGAAGAGGCTGGACCGCATCCAAAGCCCAATTGATTTTGGGAGTGGCGGAAGAATTCTCGAAAGGTAGAATCCCCGTATCCTTTCGACGATACGGGACGTCAGGGTGATAGAAGAAAGAACCCGTCCAGAATTTGACGGATCTTGAAGTTTTGATTTTCGGGAACCATATTTCCCCGAATCTACGCAGGTTAAAAGATATGGCCCCTCACGTTGGAAGAACACCGTCTAAGGTGTTGCGCTTCACATTGAAGCAGTACTATAAAAAGTCTAATCTAGGTTCTATACCGAAATACCCCTCCAACAAAGCCTGAAAGCCAACAATATAAAGAATAGAATTAGGGGGAAGACTACGGGGTTGAACCCCATAATGCTGAAGAACCTAGATGAAGAAGGCGGATGGCGGGAATCTCATGCCTCTCAGAACGTGAGAGGCAAGTACGACCCGTTCCCTGTCCTTGGGCTACGGTTCGTTGTCGTCCTCATCCACCCGCCATTTGTCTTTGGCGATGAATCTGTCTTTCTCCAGGCTCCTCATCAGAGCCAGTGCAGTGTTGCACTGACTCCAATTGCAGGACTCTTCGCATTCTTCTTCCTTGCCGCCGGTGGTGGTGACAACCACCGTGGTTTCGCCGGCTGATGACCCACAAGTATTTATTGATTCGACACAAGGGGAGCCAAAGAATATTTGTGAGACTTAACAAGTGAGTTGTCAATTCACCTGCACCTAAAAGTACTTTTGTTCACAGTGGTTTATCAGCAGTTACAGTTTTATAGTAGCACCAGTAGTGAAATAATAATAGCAGTAGTATGAAAACAGCAGCAATAGTGATTGAAGTAAACAACGAGATTAAATACTGTAGGCATATGGATGGATGAACGGGCGTTGCATGGATAAGAAAGTTCTAATAATGATCATGTCAGGGGCATTGCAGATAAGTAAGATAAAGCATCCAAGCACTAAGTAACCATAGGCATGTGTTTCGTAAATAGTCGTACATGCTCGCAATGAGAACTTGCACAACATCTTTTGTCCTACCAGCCCGTGGCAGCAGGGCCTCAAGTGAACTACTGGTAATTAAGGTGTTCCTTTTAATAGAACACCGGAGCAAAGCATTAACACTCCGTGAACACATGTGATCCTCACATCGCAACCATCCCCTCCGGTTGTCCCAATTTCTGTCACTTCGGGGCCTCGGGTTCTGGACAACGATATGTGTAAACAACTTGCAGGTATGATCAAGAAACAATAATTATCATCGTGATTCAATAACATGTCCAGATCTGAGATCATGGCACTCGGGCCAAAGTGGCAAGCATTAACCATAACAAGTTGCAACAATGTCAATAGCACTAATAGAGGACACTAGGCACTATGCCCTAACAATCACGGCATTATTACATGAACGATATCATCCAATCCCTACCATCCCCTTCAGCCTACAACGGGGAATTACTCACACATGGATGGGGGAAACATGGATGGTCGATGGAGAGGCGTTGGTGTTGACGATGGCGATGATCTCCCCCCTTCCCGTCCCGGCAGGGTGCCAGAACAGGAACTTCTGATCCCCGAATCGAGGTTCAGGACGGCAGCGGCGCTCTGTTGTGTTTCTATGGAATATGACGAACCCCCTCGGGTTTTAGGGTTGGAGGCTACTTGTAGTCGAAAGGGGAGTCCGAGGGGGGCTCTGGGAGGCCCACACCCTATGGTGGCGCAGCCAGGGGGACCCGTGCCAGGGGGGTGTGGCCACCCTGTGGCTCCTCTCCTGGCCCCCTTCTGGCTCCCGGGGTCTTCCGGGGTGAAAACACCAATGTGCTCTTTTCTGGGCATTTTCTCGAAAGTTGATTTTTCTGCATAAAAACAAGACACCAAAGTAATTCTGCTGAAAACATCGTTAGTCTGTGTTAGTTTTATTCAAAACACACAAGTTTAGAGGAAAACAATAAGAAAAGTGTTCGGAAAAGAAGATACGTTTTCGACGTATCACCGGCGCGGGCGGAGGTTTCCCCGTCTCCCGATTCAGAGACAGGAGGAGGCAAAGGAGCGGAGGAGGGCAGCGGCATGGTTCCGGTTGCGGAGTTTAGGTCTCCGCCCACCGATGTGCCCGCCGATGCGCCGGCAGGGAACCTCCGGAGAGCTCGAGGAAGTGTTCTGAGGAGTTGTTGGGGCAGAGGTGGAGAACGTTTCGGTCGTGGGATCGAGGTCGACGACAGCCTCAGACGCGCGCGAAGGTCTTCCGGTTGCCATTTCTTGGCGGCGCAACCGTGGAATAGAGCTCCGGCCGCCGATGTTCGGTTCTCTGGTAAGGCTTGTGCTCGTTCTCTTCTCTCTCGAAATCGCAGAGTGCGCAGTGGTGCTCTGGAAGTGCTCGAGGTGGAAGAAGAAGAATTACCGAAGGGGCCGAGGCGGGCTATTTATAGCCATTTACGCTGAGATTCGTCCCAGCGACTAAATTAGCCGTTGGATGATTGACGCGTGTCACGCCAGAAAATCCGGGATACGAGGAGACGGAGTGATAATGTCTATCTCCTCGTTTCTCGCGCAAAATCTGTCAGAGGTGCGGTTTCAGTCTTTTGACCGAAACCAAACGTTCGTGACGTAAGCATGATTTCCTCGCTTACGTCACATGTTTCTTCTCTGCGAAGATTCGTGGAAGAAATACCGGATTTCGAAAATCCGAGTTTGGCATTATGAGTTTCAATGAAAGAAGATTCAAGACTAAAGCGCCGACTTTTCTGAGAAGAAAACAAATCAACAAAAGATGGCAAGATGAAGTCTTAATTCTACTTGGGGCCTACTGTCGGATATATGCCAACTAGGGGTATGTCCGGCATGAGACAAAGGACGGATTAACAGGGTGGCCCGCAGGCAATGGAGCAATGTCCATTGGGCGGCTCAGTAAGCTGACACGTAGAAATCCGGATTCGAGAAGAACCCGGACCACAGGCCTATTATATGGCACAACTTGGTGGAGAAGCCGGATGTCTTACTTTCCAAGAATAGGATAATTTTCCGTAGTCTTCTAGGTTTCCTTTCTGTAAGGCCTGGTCCGGCTATCTATATAAAGCCGGAGGGAGCAAGAGAAACAAGAAAAGAGAGAACAGAGGTTCGAATAGCTAGAAGCCAACTCGCCGGGAAGTTCATCCTCGCCGAGTTAGCGAAACCATACCCACAGTTGTACTTGTATACTTCAGGCTTCAGCCCTGATTTAGTACGATTGCAGGAGCAGGAACGCCGCCAAGTTGCGACGTACCGAAGCTGGGTAAACGGTGTCCTCGTTTCCAGTACTTCCACGTTTCCACCCATGGTTCTACAAGTAGACTTATGGCACCCCCGCCATGAATCCGACTAAGAAGACTCGACAGATCTAAAAAAATGTGTCTTTTGTGATACGGATGAGTCCGTTGAACACTTATTTATATCATGTCCATTTGCTCGTGATATTTGCACGCCTTGTGCATTTTTCTTTTAGCATTTATCCACCGACTAGCATTGAGAATATGTTTAGTAGTTGGCTAAATGGATTTGATAGGAAAACAAGGACACATATTCGAATTGGTGTCGCTGTTTTTCTTTGGAGTATTTAAAATTGCCGTAATGATGTGGTCTTTAACAAACAGAACAATGTTCACTTTTTTGCATGTTGTAAACAAGACGTCTATTCTATCCAGATGTGGTCCTTCCTCCTCCCTGCCGACCAGCAAGAATTTATGGATACAGCCTGTCCCCGGCTGATGGCGGTCGTGTGGGCTATCTACAGCCATGCTGGATGGCTGCATGCTAGGTGTTTAGATGCATAACCTTGTTATTTTTGAGTGGCTAATCTTTGTGACCACCTTGAGTGATCCGTGAGTTATAACTTGTTCCAAACCCATACTCTTTTTATTTTTAATAAAATTTCGGTTGTGTGCATTGTTTTGATGGACAAATGCTCCCATTTCTAAAATAAAAAAAACATAGTGTGCCAGAAGAGAGTCAGGCTGGGAATGGGGTGAGAACCGCACCAAACCCGCGCCAGCTCATCATAAAAATTATCTTCCGCCACACCATACCAATCCACAAATTAATCACCGACAACCAATCCGCACCACCCTGCAGTCCTTTTTGCCCCAAACCGCACCAATCCATCTGAGTGTTTGCGGTTTCAAGCCATTTCACAACCCACGTAACAGCCACACAACCAACCAAACTAGTACTTGATGGGAGGAAGGAAAGAAGCAAGCTGCGCGGAGCTAGGGGCCTGGACGCATGTGGGTCGAGGTTGAAGGACTACGCAGGAGCCACCGGCGCCCGCGCCGCTGTCCATGGCTCCATCTCCCCATCCCTGGGGGCGAAGCAGGAGGTCAGGGTGGCGGATGAGGACGGAGCTTGAGGCGCTCGGGAGCGTCCATGGCCGGAGGAGGGAGCCAGGAGGACGCCCGGCCGTGGAGATCGTGGGAGGAGGCTCAGGTCGCCGGCAGGTGGAGAGGGAGGCGCGATTGGAGGAAGGGGATTAGCGATTAGGGGAATCGCTGGAGTCGTCTATGTCCCCGAACGTCTTATGCGGGTTGAACCCACGGGCTGAGCCCATTTCTGTTTTTCCTTTTTTTACGCCACACCACACCGCCCCAATCCGCTTTTCTGCCAAGGCCGCACCACACCAGTCCAATTTAGCATTAAAACCGTTACAGCTCAAACCAATCAAGGCAATAGAATAATCCGCACCCAAATCTCCATTCGCACCCGCTGGCGGAGCTGGTGTACAACGGTTGGGTTCACATGAACCCAATAAATTTTCAGAATCCTTCACTAGACTAGTCGCTATCTCTGCCTAGTAGTGTGAGATTACACCATAAACAAGTGAACTGAACCCAATGACCAAAGACTTTACCTTCGCCACTGACCCGCACCATTCCCAGCGTGAGAAGAGAGCAAGGACACGACACAAGCGGGAGTGAATGGAACAGTGCAAAGAGGGACAAAGCCGGGAACGAGAGTGTACGTGCCAGGCAGCTAATGTGGTCCACGGACAGCGAAAGCGCTGGGCGCCTTGTGTATGTGCCATCTCCGAGCGATGCAGATTCCTTTCTCGGTTGGTTATTTCATTGGTTCCCCGGAAGGGCGGAAGAGCAAGGCTCCAAAACCGCATGGTCCAAGTCACCGGCAGATCGACAGCTTGCCGCCTGTCCTCCTCACGGACTCATACAGTCATGCCTCGAGTGACGGCCGGGCGAGGCCAGCTGCCAGCCCAGGTCAAGCCTTATGGCCCGGGTTACGCAGCCCAAATGGAACGGAATACAGACACGCTCCAAATGGGAGGATTTCATATATATAGCACCATTTTCTGCACGATCTATACAAGGTTCTTGTGTTCCAAACTGAAAGAGACCATATTATTCGGTGCCCGTGAGCAGCTAACTAACTATAGCGTACATGCAGTGTTTGTCTGTGCCACGGATAGCTCTTTACAAGAAGCGTACGGGCTGAATGTCAGTGATCTCCGAGCAGCAGGGACTTGACGATGGCGTCGGCGTTCTCGCTGACGACGGGGAACATGTGGCCGGAGTTGGGAAGCTCGTGGTAGACGACCCAGGGGAGCCTCTCGCTGATGTACCTCGACAAAGTGGCCGGCACGACGAGATCCTCCGCGCCATGCCACAGGTGCACCTTCCCTTCGCCCCCGGCGAACGGGTCCTGCAGCTCAAGGGGGCTCCACTCCCACTTCCCGAACCCGACCATCATGTCACGGTGCAGGCTGTGGTACTCCCCCTGCTGCCTTATCATCGGCTGCGAGATGACCGGCGACGCACAGACAGATGAGCAGTCAGTTACATCGGGATTCTGCAGTCAGCTTAATTAACGATGCGAGGCGCGGGTGATTCAGGAGCGCGATTGTTCGTTACCAGGTAGGTTCGCATGCCAAACTTTTTCATGAGCACCGCGTCTTCTTCGGACAGGATCGCGGGGTTGTAGGTGATGACGCTGGAGCGCGGGAAGAGCTTCTGGGTGTTCCACCAGTAGGTCAGCCATGGCAGGTGATGGGAGACCCACACCGCCCACTGGTCCTGCGGGAGCTGCTGGTACCACGCGTCCCGTGACACGTTCGGCGGGTAGCCGGACCACCAGTAGTTGCCCACCGGCCCCAGGATAGCCACACCCAACAGCCTGTTCTTGCATTCCACCACCGTCAAACAACACATTCAGGCTTCAAGCCTCTGATGCTTTCAGTCGATAAGTTCTGGATGATGTGTTACCTGTGTGGGATGTACTTGAGGCAGCTCCACATGATCTCGCCGCCCATGGAGAAGCCGATGAGGTGAAACTTGGGACCAAGCTCCAGGTTGTCGGCCAGCTCCTCCATGTCCAGGGCGATGCTCTTCTCAGTCCGCGCCGGGTTCGCGTCGCTCTCACCGTATCCGGGCCGGTCAAATGACACAAGGTAAATGCCCAGCTCTTGTGCCACCTCCTGCACCAGGATTTCAGTCCATGCCATGACAGTCACTTCGTGTCAGCTCGAACTAGATTGTTCAGTCTGTAAAATATACTACCAGCACTTAACATAGATGATCTTATACCGGGGAAATTGGAAGGGCGTCGTATCTGCAGGAGTCGAACCCATGAACATAGATGATCTTGTACCTAGCCTTCTCCTTCGGGACGCCGGCTTCCTGGTATGCCAAATGCCTGCCGTCTTTCAGCTTGGTCCTTGGTGCTGTAACCGGGGGGCCGTTCGGCGAGCCACAGATTTTTGGGGGCGGAGGCTGAATCTGCTGGTACAGCAGCGCCGACAGGATCACAAACAGAACTACGGAAAGCTTCCTCGCCATACCTGTGAAATCGAAAATAAACACCTGAAACTGGTTTTGTGTCATTGCAGCTTGAATTTCTGCACTTTATAAAACTGTCGTGCAGGTCGCAAATTGCCTTCTCTTGAAAGTAACGGACGGTTTCAACTTAGCTTTTGACCTATAATCAGAGATGGAGAGTTTGAACATGCACCAAGTTGAAACATGACACCAATGCGCTTTCATGATATCTCTAGCATATAGGAGATCTTGGTCCTATCTCGAGGCTTTATCATGACATCGACATCGCTGGCATTAGTATTCTGAATACTTCTTGTGGAATGTCGACGGAATGGCGCACATCAGACATTCAGATGTCTGAAACTATTAAACCAAGGGAAAATTTCCCAAACACGACTTGACAGATTAATGAAGTCTGAAAGCATAGTCTACTAAACTGTTTCAAAACTAATACTCCCTCCGAGCCGGTATAAGTGTCGTAGGAAATAAACTGATTCAGTACAACTTAACAAGCCAACTTCCAACAGTTATTTAGGATCGGAGGTAGTAATAAAAAATGCATATACTTCTAGCATCGAGGTCCCAAGAAACAATTAAATACGCAAGTTGCATCTGGCAGCCAAGAAACGTATATACAAGCAAAAGAGGTTTCAGGTATATCTTTTCATCTACAGTCAACCTGATCTCTACATGGAGGTTTAGATGTATGATAGGCCATAAGAGAATAAATGAAGATCTGAATCTCCAAACGTGTAGTTTGGACAGAAGGGCTTCAATGCCAGCTTTTAAAACTAAAGACTGCAAACTTTAATACGTGGTCTCTTCTTCACATAAAAATAGGATTCCACCAACAGGACAAGCTCTTATGAATTTTTTGATTAAGAAGAAACAACCAAGGCACACATCATAAGGAAAACAGAGCTCGAAGACGGGGGGAGATCCGGGCGCACTGGTAAATACCATGTTACCTAGTAAAATAAATACCATATGTATCTGTATATTCTGTAATAATATGCTAATATAGATATTCATGTACGCAAGTCTCGAGCAATCCCTCGTGGGTCATGCATGCTAATTCGAGCCTCGTTGCAACGCAATGCACTCAGCGAACACTTCTGCGACTTCTTTTTAATGGAGTATTTATTTTCCTCTGTGAATACAATACCATATACTTTCCAGGAAACAAAATTAAATGTGGTCAGGGAAATTTGTACAACCGATATGCAATGGTATGAAATTTCGGGACGAACATGGGAATGGAAAGCAGGAACTGTAGGTATATTTGAATATGCTAGCAAGGGAAAATATTCTCAACAATATGCAGATTAATAGGAGATCTGAAAGGATGGCCACAGCTGAAGAGGTCCTAAAGAAATTTTAACTATACCAGGTGCCTTTGGCAGCCAAGAAGCTGAAAGCAGAAGACATAAAACAAATATGTCATCCTGGACTGCTACTTTCAATCTAATGTTGAGCACTTCATCAATAATGCACTGAGCCCCCTCTACAGTACACATGAATATTAGATAGCAGGGCAAAGAATACCGATACATAACTAGCGATACTGCACTATTACTGACGAATAATACTACGAAGCCTGATTTCATCAAATTTGCTCAGTACAGCGGTACTGTACTAGTATTACTGAATCGTTCTCTCGAGAAGATTGATCCTAATTCGGTCATCTAGAATCAAGCGACGCACTTGCGTACACTTCAGAAACCGAGCAACTATTTTACTCCTCTGGGAGTAGTACATATTTTGCAGGCAATCCAAGGATAGCTTCTTCACCTATTTTCTTCAGTTGGATAACCCAAACTGTTATTTATTTATTTATTTTTATTTACGAAAACAGTGCTTGGTGAATAAATTTCTAGTGCTGAAAAGGGCGTGGACGGGGAATCGGGGACACTACCATGCTAGGAATTTGTAAACAGGAATCAGACCAAATTTTGTGGACTGTTGACACGCCACGTGCATCATTGACGATTGCTGGCCCACGCTTGCATCTACAGAAGAGAAGGCACTAGGAACCACTACGCAGGCGGAAGCAACAAACAGAAGTGGACATTTATTTGCGGGGAACAGATGTTGACTTCGTTACTCGCGGTTGCAGTATCCGAGCACGAACGAACATGAGCAAATCAAATGGTACCAATAAGCGAACCAATAATAACCAAAATAAAGGAACACCAAGCGGATCAAATGGTACCACAGCAGCAATGGCACATGCATAAGCGTAAACAGACAAAGGCGCGAGAGAGCACGGGGAGTGTGCGAGCGTGCGTACCACCGGAGGCCGGCGCCGGTGTTTGAGGCCGCTTCCCGGAGGGCTCGGCCATCGATCGACTCGCCGGTGGCCGAGGCCGCTTTCCGTCCGACTAACCCACTGCCTTGAACTGCTTGGCGGTGCTTCCTCTGCTACTAGTCCGTCCAGCTACTAGTCCTGGCCTCCCCGGGCATTGCATTTATAGCTGCAGAGCACTGGGGGCTACATCATCGATCCTGTTATCCCCACGTCTGAGACCGGCCCCGAGATAGTAACCTGTGTCGTGGCCTCGTGGGATATCGTCTAGTAGATTTTTGCTCAAAGGAAAGTAGATGGCCAGAAAACGAGAAGTGTCAACTAGCAGTCTCTAACCGCAATCGAACCTCCAGTCCCTTTAGGCTTTAGCTGACGCATCAGTGCCACGTTTTCTACTGCAAGTCGTTTCGTTTTAACTTGAATTGCAAACCATTGCGCCCAATTGCTCTGCTATGTTATCGGAAAAGAACCTGTAATTGCTATCAAAAGTAAAGAACACTTATCTAGAAGCTGCAGAAAAGTCTAAACAAATATATCATGTAGCAGAACATTTATTTACCCTCATGCAGGATCACAAATTGAAATTTAAAACATGGCTCTAAAACAATGAAGACAAAATATTTTTATGCATATGAGCTAATCAAAATTAGTCTATGAGTTTTAGTTCATAAGATACATCATTGACTATATCCAAAAAAGGAAATCAGTTTTTTTGAACTTACAAATATTTTTGTTCAATTTTTTAAAGCAAGAGGATCATTGGAGCTCGGGAGACAAAGTGACTTTCTAGAATTTACCGAAATACCTAGTATCTAAACCGAGAGCAAGCCTTGATGGAGAGGAGAAACCGGGTATATATCACTACAGGAGAACTTTTATATGCCGACGGCATTTTTATACGCCAACGACCAAATATCAGGGCCGTCGGCGCAGACCCGGCATGCAAGCGGATAATGAAAAAAAATAATTAGGCTACGCCGACGGCAACCCCGTTGGCCTATGTTTTTATTTAATTTTTTGCTACGCTAACGGCAACCCCGTCGACGTATCCTAGTTTTTTGTTTTACTTACTCACCATTTTGAGCATAACTTTTGCATTCGAATTCGGATTTCGACGTTCTTTACCTCGTTTCGAAAAGGAGAAACATATCTATATCATCATGCATATTATTCAAGCTACATTATTCAAAAAAAATCATGAGCAAGAACGGAACAAACAAGAAAGGGTTAACGGTTACCGAGTGTAGACCTATAAGCTGGGTTTTTCTCCAGCGGGGCAAGAGGTTGAATATTGAGAAACTCTTGGTGTATCTATGATGAAATAGGTAGTTGTGTACCTCAAATGTTTTTTTCCAAAAATCATGAGCAAACTATGAGGTAACTATAGTTTAAATTTGACCAGTTTCCAGCGGAATCGGCAGAAACTTGTGTTTTTCAAAAGAGGTGGATGGAAACCTTTTCATATGAAAAAAATTGGTTATTTGTGCATATAACATGGTCTAGTATTTTCAAAAATTGTAGATCTCAAGTTTTGCAACATATTTGTGGTAGGTCCTTCACAAAAAAACCATTTTTTACACTCGGAAAATAGAAAATAGTTTTTTTATTCAATGAAAAGGAAAAATTCCTCTGTCAACATCGTCCGTGCTTCCAAGATTTAAACAAAATATGTCATGAATTTGACCATAACACCCGTCATTTGGCCCGAAACCCTAGAATGTTCGGATGAGATAGCTTATTTTTGTGAACACATTTTCAACACAACTGTCTATTACAAGTTTTTTATTTTTGATGTATACTAGGACATATATAATGACACCACGCGAAGGTCTTGCATCATTTTGGGTTGTTTTAATTTTTTTGGAATTTTCTAACCCGGTTTGAGGAAAAAGTCAAGACGGCGGGCATGACCGTTCGTAGCTAGGGGTTGAATATTGAGAAACTATTGGTGTATATATGATGAATAGGTAGTTGTGTACCTCAAAATGATTTTTGCCAAAAATCATGAGGAAACTATGAGGTACGTGTAGTTCAAATTTGACCAGTTTCCAACGGAATCGGTAGAAACTTGTGTTTTTCAAAAGAGGTGTATGGAAACCTTTTCATATGTGACAAATTGGTTATTTGTGCATATAACATGGTCTAATATTTTCAAAAAAATTAGCTCTCAAGTTTTGCAACATATTTGTGGTAGGTCCTTCACAAAAAACCCATTTTTATACTCGGAAAATAGAAAATAGTTTTTTTTTATTCAATGAAAAGGAAAACTTCCTCCGTCAACATTGTTCGTGCTTCCAGTATGCATGTTTGTGTGGAATATGGGCATATTTAAACAAACTATGCCATGGATTTGACCATAACACTCGTCATTTTGCCCGAAACTCTGGAATGTTCGGAGGAGTTAGCTTATTTTTGTGAACACATTTTCAACATAATTGTTGTATTCCAAGTTTATTATTTTTGGTGTATACTAGGGCATATATAATGACACCACGCGAAGGTCTTGCATCATTTTGGGTTGTTTTGAATTTTTTGGAATTTTCTAAACCGGTTTGAGGAAAAAGTCAAGACGCGGGCATGATCGTTCGTATCTAGGGGTTGAATACTGAGAAACTCTTGGTGTATCTATGATGAAATAAGTAGTTGTGTACCTAAAAATTACTTTTGCCAAAAATCATGAGCAAACTATGAGGTACATGTAGTTCAAATTTGACCAGTTTCCAACGGAATAGGCATAAACTTGTGTTTTTCAAAAGAGGTGGATGGAAACCTTTACATATGAAATAAATTGGTTATTTGTGCATATAACATGGTCTAGTATTTTCAAAAATTGTAGATCTCAAGTTTTGCAACATATTTGTGGTAGGTCCTTCACAAAAAAACCCATTTTTTTACACTCGAAAAATAGAAAATGGTTTTTTTATTCGATGAAAAGGAAAACTTCCTCCGTCAACATTGTCCGTGCTTCCAAGATGCATGTTCGTGTGGAATATGGGCACATTTAAACAAACTATGTCATGGATTTGACCATAACACCCGTTATTTGGCCCAAAACCCTGGAATGTTCGGAGGAGATAGCTTATTTTCGTGAACATATTTTCAACACAACTGCCGTATTCCATGTTTATTATTTTTGGTGTATACTAGGACATATATAATGACACCACGCGAAGGTCTTGCATCATTTTGGGTTGTTTTCAATTTTTTGGAATTTTCTAAGTCGGTTTGAGAAAAAAGTCAAGACGGCGGGCATGACCGTTCGTAGCTAGGGGTTGAATATTGAGAAACTCTTGGTGTATCTATGATGAAATAGGTAGTTGTGTACCTAAAAATGATTTTTCCAAATATCATGAGCAAACTATGAGGTACCTGTAGTTCAAATTTGACCAGTTTCCAGCGGAATCGGTAGAAACTTGTGTTTTTTAAAAGAGGTGGATGGAAACCTTTTCATATGAAAAAATTGGTTATTTTTGCATATAATATGGTCTAGTATTTTCAAAAATTGTAGCTCTCAAGTTTTGCAACACATTTGTGGTAGGTCCTTCACAAAAAAACCCATTTTTACACTCGGAAAATAGAAAATAGTTTTTTTATTCAATGAAAAAGGAAAACTTCCTCCGTCAATATTGTCCGTGCTTCCAATATGCATGTTTGTGTGGAATATGGGCACATTTAAACAAACTATGCCATATATTTGACCATAACACCCGTCATTTGGCCCGAAACCCCTCCGGAACCCCGTGAACACTTTGGATAAAATGATTGATATTATCTAACGATGTAAGAAATATATTTATGACACCCTGGGACATCTCATGCCCCCCTACATTTGCTCCGTAAAGTGTGCAGACTCAATTTCTCTCTCGGAATAACTCCAGAATAAATTTTTGTAGCAATAGAATCTTTTTCTATTACTCTGGGACATCCAGTGACATGATTATAAATTCTCTCTGGTATATAAAATATATCTATCATGCAGAAACACCGTTCCGATGATACTCGTAGTTGGTCCGGACCTATAGATATATACAAAAGTCAGCCAAAACTTAAGTGTGAATCCTCTATAGGTTCGATAGTGTATGGATATGAAACTATAAACTCTTTCCTTTTCAATACTCAATAGCGGGGCAATCGAAGCCCATATTGAATCCCACATAATATACGAATGAACTATTGAACCCGTTGGTTATTACACAATTTTCCCATTACTCATGATACTGAACTTATCCGAGACTGTTGATTACGGTATTGCCGTGAAACAATCACTGGTTCACTTATGCCATTGTCTTGTCTCGTTAACCAGTAAGTTTCCTTTTACTAGTTACTGTATTATGATATCCCATATGATGTATCATTATCATGCATTGTCTGCAGAACTTATAGATATAGAGAATACCGAGTAGGCCCATTATTGCTGGCAGATGGCAACAGAAATTCCTTGCAGAAATTCCTGTGTGTTGGGAACCCCAAGAGGAGGGTGTGATGAGTGCAGCGGTAAAAATTTCCCCCAGTTAAGAACCAAGATTATCAATCCTGTAGGAGAAAGAGGATCTTCGGAAGGTTGATGCCACTGATGGTGGTGATGGCTCACCGGTGTCAGCAACAACGTGGAACCTGCACACAACACAAGCAAAATACTTTGTCCCAACGGTATAGTGAGGTTGTCAATCTCACCGGTTTTGCTGAAAACAAAGATTAGACGTATAGTGTGGAAAATAGTGTATGCTTGCAGTAAGTAAAGAAAACAAGAAATTGTAGTGGTTTGTTTAACAGTGTTGGAAAATGGACCGGGGTTCATAGGTTCACTAGTGGTGTCTCTCCATAAAAGATAGCATGTTGGGTGAACAAATTACAGCTAGGCAATTGACAAATAGAGGTTGCACTGTAGTGTACATTCATGACATGATGACTATTATGATATTTAGTGCGGGCATTACAACAATATACATAGACCGTAATCCAATTGCATCTATGACTAATAATCCACCCTCAGGTTATCATCTGAACCCCCTTAGGTATTAAGTTGCAAGCAACAGATAATCGCATTAAGCAATGTGTGTAATGTAAGCAATGATTGTGCACGCGGGCACTCACACCGTTGTTTTCTCCCTAGTGGCAACAGCACATCCTCCCCTGTGACGTTTCTGTCACTTGAGCACAGACGAAAAGGAGGCATGATCGAGCATAAATACTCCCTCTTGGAGTCACTAGCAACTACTTGGCCAGAGCAACCACTAGCAACGGAAAGCATGCAAAATCACAAATAACATATGCAACTATAATAAACTTGGAATAAGTTCAATATTCATCGCATCCCAGCAAACACAGCACATAGAATTACATAAGAACAATCTCGATCATATTAGGCAGCTCACGAGATCTAAACATTGAGGCATAGGAGGAGGAGACAACCATCTAGCTACTGCTATGGACCCGTAGTCCAAGGATGAACTACTCACGCATCACTCCGGAGGCAGGCATGGTGATGAAGAGGCCTCCGGTGATGATCTCCTCTCCGACAGGGTGTCGGGAGACAGCTTCAGAACCCCCTGATCTAGGGTTGACGATGACGGCGGCTGCGGAAATTTTCGGGGATTTTTGATCAGGTGCTTAGGGTTTTCCTTCGGAGGGGAATAAATAGGCGAAAGGGCAGAGGCGGTGGATCCCTGGGCCCCAACACCACCCCTCGGCGCGGCCAAGGGGGGGCGCCACCCCATGGTGTGGGCCCCTCTCCGGGTCTCCGTGGAACCTTCGGGAATTCTAAGACTTCCGGGCCTCGAATTTTCCAATTCCGAGAATATTTCGAGAACAACTTTTCTGAAACAAAATAACATCAGAAAACAGGGAACTGGATCTGTGGCATCTTGTTAATAGGTTAGTCCGGAAAATCAATAAAAATGACATCAAGGAGGGAGAAAACATGTAGCAATTGGCATAATATCATCATGGAACATCAGAAATTATAGATACGTTGGAGACGTATCACCCATGCATGCATCTCTCTTTTTACGGAGGAGTAGTTCCCATCTCAAAACATCGAAGTAATGTACTCCTTTAGAATTAACCAGTGGATACCTTTATGTTTATCCATTTTACGATGTGACTCTTGATAGTACCAAAGTAAAACCTCCTGAATGTATTATCCGGATAACCTCATGGTCAAAGGATGCATTTTAATATAACTGAGTTGTGATATGATTCTAAGGACAAAGATGTCTTAGTGAAATCTCTTAGCATATCAATCTACTTAGGGGATAGCCAGACATATTATTCCCTTCCAATAATATGCTATTCATTAATGTCGACATAAACAATGTCCATCACAAGGAAAACATAGTCATAAAGCGTCCAGTGAATTAGTCATAAAGGCAAGACTAAGGTTAACTTTTGTATTCATGTTACTACACATTCTTGTGAGTTTTTCTCCGAATCTCATATTCAGGAACCACATCAGTTATAGCATAGTAATATGAATCATTATTTTTAAAGATATGTATAAATATTATTTCCTTTTGGGCATACATCCAACAGTCTCTTGCTTGCACAATTGGCAATAATCCGTTTGAATAAGTCCATCAAACATCTAGAAGATGTAAGTGAACACTCACACAAACACTATGTTGGAGACATTTGTCATCAACCCCTTATGAGCTTGTATGAACCATATGTACTATGAAGAAACTTTTTCTTTCATAATACCCCTTGATCATAAGACCAACTGCATTCTAGGCTATTTTAGGTGAAATCTTGGTGTCTCAACTAAGAATACAGTTTCACTGTTTATCAGAGATCAGCCTGCATCTTTTGTATAATACCACACCTAGTCCATTTAATGAACCAATGACCAAATATTAGAAGTATTTAACCTTCTACCTTTTCCTGCTATTGTTGTATTGTTTGCAAATTTATGATTAAAATAATTTCATTTTAACCCTTGCTATTCATATAATCACAAGACTATATCTTAATCCTTGGTCAATACTTATCACGTAAGTACCATTTAATCTTATGTACTTATCTCATAGGTTATTTCGTATAATGCAACTCTTACATTACAAGACTATTCTCCATCATTTTGAAAAAAATATCTTCAAAATTATCTTTGAGGAGAATGTTCATAATAATTTGGAGCTAATTGAACTTTTACCAAATTCAATTTTCCAACAATCATTATTTTTACATGTTTTGATAGAATGCATTGTTTGAGGAATTTCTACTATGATCATAAATGATAAATCATTTTGATCATTGCTCACCATTGTTTTACAACTTTGGATCTTGCACTTTAAATCCCAATTTCTCTTCAGAACCTAGTTCTGTCAAGTTTCAAATTTTTCATTCAAAACTTCATGCATACTTACATAATATCACTATATTAATTTACACTTAGGATTTTATCCTTTATGAATTAATAACCTTTCCATCACATGTATATTAGAAAATAATATTTTGAACGATACATCTTTTCAATCAAACAAGTAGCTCAATGATTTCTAATAACTTAGATATCATGAAAATAACTCCCACAGAGTTTACAGAAAACAAGACTTCTATAATTTTCCACGAAGTCAAAACAAATCTTGTTTTACTTCATAAACTATATTGCCACTCCAAAATTTTATACCAATCTGCTTTTATTTGTCTTAACGAATATTGGCTGTTGTATAATTAGTGTTGTATTTAACAAAACCCTCAAGTTTTACTTAGTACACAAACTCGATCAACTTTACTTCAAAGGAATTTGTTTGTTAATTTATCATATAGACTTATTATACATATCGATAAAGCTTTGCTACAGATCACAAGATCTTTAGTAGTCAAATCATCATAAAATTATTTAAGATAAAACAAAATTTTATGATCTCTTAATTCCAACAGAATTCCTTCAAGTTTTTTTAAACTTGAGCTCAATGGTATAAAATACTTTTGGACTCCAAGTCATTTGGATATTTTTAGCCCTTCTATTACCTTTAATTATTACATGCACATTCTTTATTCAAGTTGCCTTGAAACTTTTATGTGCTTTCTTGGTTAAGTATTTTCTTGATAAGCAGTCATGCCTTAAACTGTAGTGGCTCTTGGTATTAGTCTAAAAGAATTGTTAATTGCAATTGCTTCCGCTTGCACAGTTCTGATGACTATTTCTAGAGATTCATTAATCCCGTCAAGAAATACTAGCCTCCCACTAAATTCAACAAGGAATTAATTCCTTAAGAATCACATATCCCTAGTAACAAAAATTTGTTACTTACGTGGAGTTTTACATAAGTATTTCTAATGCAAAATTGGAACAACCAACAAAATGTAACTTTGTTCTTTAATATTAGAATCAAGTTTCAATGTTTCAGAAACTTTTAGATTCTAAGACTATCGTGTCTCTTTATAGTTTGTCTTTCTCAACCATGACACATAGTAAAGACAATAATTTTGTGTTAAAATAAAAACTAAAGTTACTATACTATTCTCTGGGTAATATCAAGAACTATTTGCAAACAAATCCTTCATAGTGTTTGACTGTGTCTCACTTAGTCAAATTATGACTTGAAAATTTCAAGACATCACTAAGACATAATTTCTATAAAATTATGAAGTCCTTTATTATTTACGATAGTATCATCAATAACCTTTTCTTGTTGACTTCTTTATGTGCTTGAAAACTTCAACAATTTCACTCTTCAAAGAAGCGCGAAATTCCTAAAGTATTTCACTCAATATCTCAAACTTTCATCATGTATATGATGAGTTTGAAATCATAGTGCCACAAGAAGGCTGTGTCAACTTAATCACAAAATATTTTAGAAAAAATGATATTTCACTGATTCAAAAGCTTTGTAACTTTGATCATCCACGAAGGGGGTGATCCATAACATTCTCATAAGATAACCATGACTTTGTCCTATTAATCCATAATATTATTATCTCACCAAAAATGCGACCTTATTAAAATAACCTGAGCCGAAGCTCGAAAAACTTTCGACTTATAAAAATAAAAGTGGCGATGTCTTCATCCTTAGATGATCCTTTATGCGCCCAACTTGATTCTCATCAACACCTTTTATTCTTCTGTCTCCTTACTTTCTGCAGCTCCTATATCGAATGCATAAAATGATTTTACCGATTGATACACTAGAGATACTTGTAAGAATGACAAATATCATTTAGGTATAACTCTTATACCTTTATCACTCTTGGCGAGTTTCTTTTGCCCGAGGGATTTCAAAAATATCTCATCTGAAGTTCTTTTCCTTTTATAGAAATAACACTCGGGTTTTTCATCAGGTGAAACCTTAGGCTTATCTTGTGCACCAACACTTCTTCCTATCATGTTCTCTTCATTCACAAACTTTGCATCTTGGGTAACAACCAGAGTTTGATTGTTATCCCTCTTCACAATAGTTTTAGCAACCCTAAGCATGGCGAGGAGTTAATCTTGTGTTTTTCCCCATCCCATTCATGATGTAATTCATGACAAAACAGTTCTAACACGAGGGGGGGGGTGGATTCAACACTAGATCCGTACATAGCTCTTCCGGGATGGGACAACCCAGATACCAAAGACTTGTATTGTAACAAAAAAAATTGATTACATGGTCACTCACTGAGCTTTCTTCTTCCATGTGACATGTCCCTAAAGCCTTCGTTATGTCATAACACTCAGTTCTAGCCTGAGTACGGTACATGGTTCTGAGTGCAACGATCATATCATAGATGGACGTACGATCAAATCATTTCTGCAACTCATTATCTATACATGTCAACATGAGACATTGAATAGCTAGAGTATAGAAATCCTCTAGAAGAGGACCATCCTTTTCAACTTCATAAGCATCGTCATTGAGCTCCTCTAGAAGAGGATCATCAAGGACATACTCTTTCTTGATACCCCTGAGAACAATTCTTAGAGCACAAACTCAATCCGCATAGTTACTTCCACAGGAAGCAAGTGGTGTATTCTCAAGTATGGACCATGGTTAATAGCGGGTGTGTTACGGGCCATGGATCTACAACAATTTAATGGTTCACTTAGAAATGTTCATAATTATTTTTCAAGCACTTGTTAAAATAATTAACTATGTGCTCCCACTAAATCTGATATTCCTGGTGATAAGAATTTAATGTATTACAGAATCCACGATGAACTTATAACCAAAGGATGTATCCACCTCGATGTCTATAAGGTTACAATGGGTAGACCAACTTTCAAATCACTACCACCGTGATTTCCGCTTCACCTTTTGTTGCTTGTGCTCTGAGGTCATGACTTTAATGCCTGAATGTCAAGACAACCAACTGATCCTGCTAAAAAAGTGATGTCAGACTGACCCCTGTATCCAGGTGACTGAAAGTACAAGGATGCCGCCTAGAGGGGGGGGGGTGAATAGCCGCTTTAAAATAATTACGGTTTAGGCTTGAATAAATGCGGAATAAAACTAGCGTTTAATTTATCAAGCACAAAACCTATACAAGTTAGGTTTACCTATGTGCACCAACAACTTATGCTAAGCAAGATATGCAACTATATTATAGCAAGATTGATGACTTCAAGCACAATGGCTATCACAAAGGTAAATGCATAAGTAACAAGCTAGAGTATAGAAATAACCGAAGCACAAGGAGACACCGATGTGATTACCGAAGTTCCTTCCCAAGGAAAGTACGTCTTCGTTGGAGAGGTGGGGAGCCACCTAGGCGCTCCTCAATAGCATGGATGTGCACACCTTATTCTCCTTGAGCTTCTCCGGTGAGGGGGATTCTCGTTTCCACTATGAGGTCTTCTTGAAGGCGGTGACCAAACCTTACACGAGGTTGAGGCTATCTCCACAAGTAAGTTGGAGGCTCTCAACGAAGCTTCTTGCAACAAGGTGGAATCCCCAAGCACTAACCGTCTAGGGTTCTCAATACACCCAAGAGGAACAATCTCTCCGGTGACCAATCACCCAAGAGTAACAAGCTTACGAACTTCTCTTTCACGAATCCCGTGGGGAACTCAAACCGATGCACCTAATGCAATGGCAAGAACAAAAAGTGATCAAGTCCTTCTCTCCCAAATACCACCAAAGCAACTAATTCTATGGAGGGAGGAAGGAGGAAGAACAAGGAAAACAAAAAATGAATCCCAAGATCTAGATCCAATGGATTCCCCTCACTAAGAGGAGATATTGTTGGTGGAATAGTAGATCTAGATCTCCTCTCTCTTTTCCCTAAAAAGGGGAAAGAATCATTGGAGGGATTTAGAGAAACCCAAACTCTTGAAGGTCAACAATGGAGGAGAGAGGAAATGAGTTGGGAAGCCTCCTCTTGAGGAAGAAGAAGGCTATTTATAGCTTCCCACGAAATATGGCCATTAGGGGCGTCCGGGCTGGAAAATTTTCACTTACCCCGGAAATTTCCGGCCCCCAGGGCGGAGACGTCCGGACGACCCAAGACCCCCTGGAGCGCGAGTGCCCGCTCACAAGTGTCGGGCCGGATATTTGCCCCGGAATATTCCGGCCTGACCGGAAATTTTCGCCCCCCCTGAAAACTACGAAAACATTGATATGAAAATGGTCATATCTTTTGCATCCGGAATCCGTTTTCGACGTTCTTGGGCTCGTTGAAATCGAAGAGACGATCACTAAAAGAATATGAAGAGAAAAATCATAGTACAAAAAGGGAGGATAAAACCAAATGGTAAAAGTCTAGACCTCTCTATAAGATAGGAACCGGCAAAACCTCCAATAACAAAAACGCAATAAGTTTTCTATACGAAATCCGCTTTCGATGAACTTGAACTTGACATGAAGAACAAGACAAGATCTAAAACCACACGTGGAGAAAACCCAAATAAGAACCAAGAAATATGATGCCAAGGATGCAAAGGTTTGAGCTCTCTACGAACGATACGATCAAGTAACTCATTGGTGAGCCCCTCTTGATAGAACAGTTATCTATCCTATAACCCGGTCTCCATACTAACATCATAAGACCGGTAAAATAGAAAACCTATCAAGTTGTCCTTGTAGGTTTGTTCAATGTCACCAATTGAGATAGATGATGACGATATTAATAACCTCAAGTTGGAGCACCTTTCTTGATTGCGCTTCGCTTTGTGGAGACTTGTAAATTGCTCCCCCATAAGATAATATGGGAGAGCTTCTCACATGTCCATCTTCACTTGACAATAATCTCCATATGGGTGGCAAGCATCAAGAATTTGAACTCTTCTTTATGCTCATCTTGAACTTACACTTCAACCTGATCAACTAAGTATCTTCTCTTTATTCATGATGATGATGTCTTGAAGGCAAACATGAATGTTCACACAATCTCCTTCTTCAAGACATACTTGCAATATGATCAATAATATCATGGAAGTTCTTCTTCTTGATCATATAAAATATATTCATTATAAGCAATGATCTTGATGGCATCCAACCTTGAATCCAACACATGGAGTTCAAGTGGTGCCAATGGACAAACCTACAAGGACATCTCAGTGAAACTATTAGTCCATACGGACTGTCATTAATTACCAAAACCAGACGTGGGGCACCATGCACTTTCAATCTCCCCCATTTTGGTAATTGATGACAATCCCTTTTACGAGGTTTTATCTAATTAATTAAGCAAACATGCAAAGCAATACAAATGGATGCATCAGAATGGAAGGCAAAAATGCTTAAGAACAAAACCAAAGCATTAAACCAAATTCCCTTAAACCCTCTAAACTTATCCCCCATTGGCATCCATTGCCTAAATGGGCGAAAAAATGTAGAAGGCCAATATGTAAGAGCTCCCCTACAATTTTTGCATTTCTCATAATATGAGTGAAAACAAATGCATATTCAATGACGAATAGATGGGGGAGAGATCAAACTATATTTAGAATCCAAAGATTGCAAATAATATTAAATTCCTTTAACACTTCTTCCAAGAGGAGGATCTGAAAAACCAATGGAACCAAAGATTTTATGATTTTAGCAAAATAGTGTTATAAAGAAAATCATGAAGCTCCCCAATGTTCATGCACTACTTAGAGTTTTTGCATTTGAATACAAAGTGCACAGAGATGGGATCATCACTCCCCCAATATCCTCTAAAACACAAAACAAGTGCAAGAGAGCATAAAAAGCAAACTAGGCATACCACTTGAAGAAAATAAATGAATGATTGAGCAAAAAGATACCAAATGAACGGAACACCATGAGACAAGGATCAAACATACATAAGGAAACCAACATGCTCACCAAGGTAAGCATGAGAGACAAAAAAAACTAAAAAACAAATGAGTGCACAAGATAAAATAATATAAGACAAGCACTCATAAGGAAAATACTTTCCGGAGTCACCAAAAATGAGAAGGGTATAAGAAGGGTGGACTCCAAAGGAATAGGATACAAAAAATAGATGTAACTCCTCTCATGTGTATAAGTTTCTAAGTGGACACAAATCATGATAATATGTATCCACGAAGAAGCATGTACGCACAAAATAGTCACGAAAGTGAAGAACATGATATCCAAAGAGAAAGTCATAAATACACCAATAAGATTTTTTTTAATTGAAAGCATAGCACATAGCTCAATTTTATCTTAAATGGGGATACATGAATTTCCAACACAAACACACCAAAGACATCACAAATGTCAATAAGGGGAAAAGAGATAGTTGCAATGTTTTGATAGAAGCAAGTATCACAAAGGGATAAAGGTTTTGCAAATAAAGAATTTTCATGCCATGATGCAACCTACACAAGGTTGAATACTAGAAATGTGTGCATGAGGTAGATACTTGTTACCGAGATGGCATTGGAGATGTTTTTGTAGATAAGAATTAATCCACCATCCTAGCTTGACTCCGATAAGCACATGGTGACAACACCTTCCTTGAGAATAATGCAAGCATCCAATGCATCTCAAATGTACCTAAACCAAATTTAAGCACAAAATGGTCCCCAAATACATTGGGTCCAAAGTAGTTAGACAAACCACAATACATAGGATAAGCTCCACATAAAAATGTGCATATAGGTATGCAATTGAATTCCATGCACATCTTACCCGATTTATGATTCGGTGGAGTTTACGCTATATGTTGCATCAAAGAAAGTAAGCACGCCACAAGAAATACATTAGTAAATATGCATGCAAAGACTTTCAAGAACCAAAAGACAAGTGAAAATGAGATAACAAATAACCAATTAAAAGTTACATCAAGAAATGAGATATTGAACTCCCAAAAGAGATGTCAAAAGAAAGATTCATTAACGAAAAGAAGTCCAATATCCAAAATAGATCAATTCGAAAATAAAGAAATGAGTAAGATAACCAACTCCCCAAAAGAGCAAGTCTCCAACAACTAAACCAAACCCTCTATACTTTTCATGATGGCACAAAGTACCAAGACGAAAAGGTTTGTCTTCCCTAAAGACACGTCATCGGGATTAAATGCCAATTGAGAAAGATCTAAAGACAAAAGAAGAAAACTAGTGTTCTAAATAATATAGGAAATCTCCCCCATGATTTGTGCATTATTTATAATTTTGAATTTTAATACAGTAGGCACACAAATGTGATCCTTGCTTTAGCTTTACCAATTAGAACATCAAACAAATACGAGTAAAACAAAGGGATTCTCAATAGGCAAGGAAGACAATGGGAGTGAGCACAAAGCAATTCCTTGGCAAGAAATATGGAAAATAAAAGAAATATCCCAAGTAAAATATGATCAATAAATTCTACCACAAATAAGATTATCACCTGTCAAGGACAAGGAGTAAGGAGTTATTTCTCGGTGGTATGTTGCATATATATTCATGATCATATTCACAAAATAAAAGTATATGAAAAGGATAGGAATTAGAACACCATTCTTAAATAGATATTCTTGGTGGCTTCAATAGTCGAATGATCATGCAAAGCAATGATTAATATAACTTGAAGCAACCGGTTTCCAAGATAATACACAATAGTGCACATTTGAAGAAAACTGCACCAAGAAACTCTCTAAAAAACAAGATCCAAAAGATGAGCAAATAAAAGCCTTTAAACAAATTGAAACTTGTTTGAGAACACATGCCAGATAAGAACAAGATAATTGACAATATCAATTCTAGGTGGCAAAACCTCAAATGTTCACGTTCTTTAGTTTTTTAGTATGCACAAAGGATATTACTCCCCCATAATGTGATAATCCTTATCTTCTTAACAAGAGGCAAATAAAGACCAACTAGAGATAATTAATAGAATTATAGAATTGAATTTCTCATGAGCATGACATACCACATAGAGGCGAGACAATATTTAAATATCAACACTAAATGGTATTGCTCATGTACAAACATTTTAGGATTATGAAGTGCCAAGACATATCATTCCCCCAAAATAGGATAGTCCATTAATCACTCAAAAGAACCAAATAAGATACAAGAAATATACAATAAGGCTCAAAGAAAACTCATACATACATGTTGTGCGAACCGACAAACACATACTAGATTACTCAAGGATAAGTAAGTAGTAAGCACAACATATACAAAATACAAGCAAGGTACAAAACCAACACATGCAAAGGGGCAAGCAACTTTCAATGTATATATAAAATGTAAATACAAGTTACCGCAAGAAGGAGCATGGAATTTGAGATAGAGACATGATAAACCAAATGACTTGGCTTGAGGAAAATATAAGTGATGAAGACCCCTTAATTCTTCATGATATAGCCAAGTCTTCAATGCCCTCCAATAACACCTATTGATCAAGTTTGAGCTTGTTGGTCCCCAACCAAGTTGGGTCCTAAGAGGTTAGTCACAATAGGATTCGCAACCCAAATGGTTCTTTTCTTGACACCACTTTGGTTACCAACATATTTGGTAAACACATTGCCCACATTATCCTTACGAATGGAATACACATCATCAATTATGATAGGGTTGAATAATGTACCATTAGTGCATGAAGAAGCAAGATGGCCCTATTCACGGCATAAATAGCAACATCGACTCCTTCCATTCTTATTAGTTGATTTCTAAACTTGAGAAGCACTAGCTTGAGTCTTCTTGGGAAGAGGCCTCTCTTCAACTTGAAGTTGAGATTGAGGTTGAACGTGTGGCCGCTTTCCTTGTTTCTTCTCACTAAGTTGCTTCTTCTTCAAAGGGCATGATCTAACATGATGCCCTTCAACCTTGCACTTGAAGAAAACAATCTTGGCCAAATTCTTGACTTGTTCATGGCCCTTCTTATTGTCCATCTTGGAATTGTTCTTGTAATTGGAAATGAATCCAAGTCCTCTCTTTTCATTGGGGGATTTTTGTACACTCAACAAATTTTCAAGTGTGGACTTCCCTTTATGACACTTCTCCAAGTCTTTCTTCAAGGAAGTGACTCGGGCCTTGAGCTCTTTGATTCCCTCTACATGGTTAGTATCAACACAAGAGCTAAAGGAAGTAGATGCATCATTATTAGAGCAACAAGTCAAGGAAAGAAATTCATCACAAGATATGGACACATTATGAGAGGATGAATTACTAGGACTAGCACAAGGAAATATAGAATTTAGAGTAGAAGTTGTGCCTTTGTCCACACGAGGCTCACAAGATGTTACCTTAGTTAAAATAGCCTCATGAGCTAATTTTAGCCTCTCATGGGAGACTAGAAGATCCTCATGAGATCTTAAGAGCTTTTCATGAGTTTCTTCCAATTTCCCATATTACTAGTTAGCAACTCAAGTTGAGTCTGTAGCTCAACATTCTCCATTAATATGGATGTTTCACAAGAAATAGAGTTAGTAGCACAAGCATCATCATTTTTAGTTTTTACGTCATTAGCAAGAGCAATATATAATTCATTGTCCCTTCTAAGCTTAGAAACACTAATAGCATAGGTTTCTTCTAGACTATATAGTTTCTCTTCAAGAGAAGATCTAAGGGAACACTCTTTCTCAAAAGCCTTTTCAAGCTCTTTGTCCTTGATATACACCATTATGACTTTCAAAAGTCATGATGATATCCTCCTTTTCATTTATAAGAGAGTTAGCCTCATCAAGTTGTTCTAGAAGAGCATTCACATTTTTCTTGGCATCACCATCAAGGCTAGCTAACCACAAAGCCATCCACTCATCTCTATCATCATGAGATATATTGGGGTTCAAAGTAGAAGATAACTTTGAATCCTTGGCCATGAGGCAAAAAGGTGATAGATGATGATAGATCATTACTTGAGGCACCACTCAAGTACACATCTTGTTCCATAGAGAGTTGGGTTTCCTTTACATTGTTAGCCACACAAAGACTAGAGGAAACACAATTATTTTTATCATGGGAACAAGATAAAGCAAGCATATCATCATGATATTTAGACACACAACATTGACATGATATGCAAGGACTATCTACACAAGCATGTAAAATATTTTTGGTGCTAGTTGTGTTTAAGTCCAAAGATGAGGCATGGCAATAAGATAGAGATGGAGGATCATCAATAATAAGCTCACTATCATTATTGCAAAGCCTATCACTACTCACCATCTCATTAGTTTGTGGCTTACCACATGTTGGTTAAGTATAAGAAGTTGAGAACTCATCATGAACGTAAACGGAGGGAGAACAATCACCCTCTTCAATATTTGACACTCCATATTTATCTTGAAGCTTTGTCCATACCTCATGAGCATTCCGTATAGGAAAGAGTGGCTTAGTAACTACAAGGACCACAAGAAGGAAAACACATTAATAGCAAGAGCATCGAGAGATAAGTTTTTCTCTTCCTTTAAAGTTGGATTTTGAGGATCCTTTGGAGGATAAAACCCATCTCTACAATTTGCTTCATATGTGGGTCCATGACCCGGAAATAAATGAGCATACGAAATTTCCAAACATCATAGTTTGTGCCATCGAAATGAAATGTGGGATCATGCACTAATTCACTAAGCGACATCATTAATCTCAAGGCGGTGAAGCCTAACAATGAGATCCCTCGCTCTGATACCAATTCAAAATACAAGGATGCCGCCTAGAGGGGGGGTGAATAGGCGCTTTAAAATAATTACGATTTAGGCTTGAATAAATGCGGAATAAAACTAGCGTTTAATTTATCAAGCACAAAACCTATACAAGCTAGGTTTACCTATGTGCACCAACAACTTATGCTAAGCAAGATATACAACTATGTGATAGCAAGAAAGATGACTTCAAGCACGATGGCTATCACAAAGGTAAATGCATAAGTAACGAACTAGAGCATAGAACTAACCTAAGCACAAGGAGACACCGATGTGATTACCAAAGTTCATTCCAAAGGGAAGTACGTCTTCGTTGGAGAGGTGGGGAGCCACCTAGGCACTCCTCAATAGCACAGATGTGCACACCTTATTCTCCTTGAGCTTCTCCGGTGAGGGAGATTCTCATTTCCACTATGAGATCGTCTTGAAGGCGGTGACCAAACCTTACACGAGGTTGAGGCTATCTCCACAAGTAAGTTGGAGGCTCTCAACGAAGCTTCTTGCAACAAGGTGGAAGCGCCAAGCACTAACCGTCTAGGGTTCTCAATACACCCAAGAGGAACAATCTCTCCGGTGACCAAGCACCCAAGAGTAACAAGCTCACGAACTTCTCTTTCACGAATCCCGTGGGGAACTCAAACCAATGCACCTAATGCAATGACAAGAACACACAAAGTGATCAAGTCCTTCTCTCCCAAATCCCACCAAAGAAACTAATGCTATGGAGGGAGAAAGGAGGAAAAATAAGGAAAACAACAAATGAATCCCAAGATCTAGATCCAATGGATTCCCCTCACTAAGAGGAGATATTGATTGGTCGAATAGTAGATCCAGATCTCCTCTCTCTTTTCCCTAAAAAGGGGCAAGAATCATTGGAGGAATTGAGAGAAACCCAAGATCTTGAAGGTCAACAATGGAGGAGAGAGGAAATGGGTTGGGAAGCCTCCTCTTGAGGAAGAAGAAGGCTATTTATAGCTTCCCGCGAAATATGGCCGTTAGGGCTGGAATTTTTTCACTTACCCAGGAAATTTCCGGTCCCCGGGGCGGAAATTTCCGGACGACCCAAGACCCCCTGGAGCGCGAGTGCCCGCTCACTGGTTTCGGGCCGGATATTTGCCCCGGAATATTCTGGTCTGACCGAAAATTTCCGCCCCCCCCCCCGAAAACTGCGAAAATATTGATACGAAAACGGTTATATATTTTGCATCCGGACTCCATTTTTGACGTTCTTGGGCTCGTTGAAATTGCAGGTACGAGCACTACAAGAATATGCAGAGAAACATCATAGTACAACAAGGGAGGATAAAATCAAATGGGCAAAGTCTAGACCTCTCTATAAGATAGGAACCGAGAAAACCTCCAATAACAAAAACGCAATAAGTTTTCTATACGAAATCCGCTTTTGATGAACTTGAGCTTGACGTGAAGAACAAGACAAGATCTGAAACCACACATGGAGAAAACCCAAATAAGAACCAAGAAAGATGATGCCAAGGATGCAAAGGTTTGATCTCTCTACGAACGATACGATCAAGCAACTCATTCGAGAGCCCCTCTTGATAGAACGGTTATCTATCCTATAACCTGGTATCCCTACTAACATCATGGGACCGAAAACCTATCAATTTCACCAATTGAGATAGATGATGACGATCTTAATCACTCAAGTTGGAGCACCTTTCTTGATTGCGCTTTGCTTTGTGAAGACTTGTAAATTGCTCCCTCATAAGATAATATGGGAGAGCTTCTCACATGTCCATCTTCACTTGACAATAATATCCATATGGGTGGCAAGCATCAAGCATTTGAACTCTTCTTTTATTCTCATCTTGAACTTGCACTTCAACTTGATCAACTAAGTATCTTCTCTTTCTTCATGATGATGATGTCTTGAAGGTAAACATGAATGTTCACACAATCTCCTTCTTCAAGACATACTTGGAATATGATCAATAATATCATGACAATTATTCTTCTTGAACATATCAAATATATTCATTATAAGCAATGATCTTGATGGCACCAACCTTGAATCCAACCCATGGAGTTCAAGTGGTGCCAATGCACAAACCTACAAGGATATCTCAATGAAACTATTAGTCCATAAGGATTGTCATTAATTACCAAAACCACACGTGGTGCACCATGCACTTTCAGTGATGAGCATGGATCAGCTTGATGCCCGCCTTCTGATCATAAGAACACGTTGATCCCTGTATCCAGATGATGGACGTGAACCCCAATCATCTCGATGGTGCTACAGTTGCGAGGGCATGATCTACCTTGATATTTAAATGATTAATCACCCTAATAATCACGTCTAGTGTCCAATCAAAGGACAGAAAGAAAACACATAAAACATGTATGAGTAAAACTAGTGATGTAGTATATTCTTCCTTCATCTCTAACAGATCCTGCATTGGCGGTGCCATGTCGAGGTTCATGACAAGTGCAATCCTTCTCCTTCCCATCATTGCCATGATCAGGTTTAGGATGGTTTGCTAGCTATAAAATAGTGTTAGTTCAAGCATATCAAAATTCTAAATTTCGAAACTATACCACATCATGTTTCCTGCAAAACACAGTTAGATGCTCCTAATGTTTGTTTTGCATATTTTAGCGTGGTTGTAGGATCTACGGAACGAACCATTAAGTAACCTATGCTTCCATAAGGCATGATTATTCATGTTGCCAGATTGAAATTGCAGGGTGACTGAAACATAAACATTAGAAAACGTCTAGAGCCTCAATCTAAAGTTATTCATAACCATGACCCCCCGTGTGGATCCAATCCACATGATCCTTCCACAATCTTGTTTATCAGACCAACTATAAAGAAACCCAAAACTACTGAAGCACTTCTTCGGACTAGATGAGATATACTAGGGGCAACTCGAACGTCTTAGGATTTCCAGAAGTTTGTAGAAATCTTGATATGTCATCGGAAAAAAACAACAAAACTTGTTGCGAAGCAATCATAAATAGTCTGAACGTTGGAGAACTTTCTAACGTGCTTGCACAAACTTATGCAATGCCCGCACTCTCTGGTGCTCTAGGTCAGATCTTGTACCGACGCATAGACCACTCTGATACCACTGCTGGGTTGCGCAAAGGGAATTGAAAAAATTTCCATGCATGCTATGCAAAAACTAAGACCTTGCTATGCGGATACAAGTGAATATAAATTCCAATATATAGTTACAAAGTCGTGTACCAGACACCGTAGTAGTAGAGGAGATATCGGTGATGATGTCACCGTAGTAGAGGAGGTGGTGCGGCAAGCTGGACAGCAAGGAGGAGGCTCGGGATGGCCTAGCCTCAAAGCTTGGCGCCCGGCGCCCATGGCGGACATGGTGAGCTCATTTGCGGGCGAGAGGCAGAGGGAAAGGTTGTATGGTGGGTGTAGCATGTCAAGGAGATCCTCCAGTAAGAGAGGAGCAAGCTCGAGATGAAACGAGGAGGTCAGGAGATGGGTGAACTCGTGTGAGTCCGTAGGTGTTCGACAGGGCTTTGAGAGAGAGGGAGAGTGGAACGGAACAAAGGGAGCGCACGAGCGTGTTCCTGGAGAGCTCATGGAGCTAGTTGACGAGGCGTCAAGGAGCAGCATGCAACCCAGGTGTTGAAACACGACGGATGTGTCGTGCTCGTCCTGGGAACCATGGCCAGCTCACGGGCAGGGAGAAGAAGACAAGCAGAGAGGGAGGGGCTTCGCCAAGGAGTCACAGGGTGCACGATGAGTCTTCTGGTGCAAGGGCTTCTCCTAGGGTGGACTGAGGTGGTGGATTAGAAAGAGGAGGGTGATCACAAGCCTTGTCCACTTGCTAGTGGCTTGAAGAGAGAGGTAGGAATAGGGACATTGTGTCTAGGGGGTCTAGGACACCTCATGTTAACATTAGATGCAAAGGTGAAGGTAGGTGGAAGAAGTGGGTGGCTAGGAGGTGCAAGAATACGATGATGGCCCCTTTGGGCAAAGGAGGTTTTGAATTCTTTCTCAAATTTTTTGAATAGAACACCGGTGAAGGATCATGTCTAGTGGATAGAGTGTGAAAAATGAAGTCTAGGGGTGGTGGTCGCAAATTTTTGAAAACACAAAAAGTGATGAATCTGTTTTTAAATGTTTTCTTACAAATTTTGAAAACAACTTGCAAATATTTTTGTATAAATAAGTACCACATGACCATAGGCATCTTGGGTAATTTTTCCAAGAATTAAGGAAATACTTTTATTCACAAAATATTTAAAAGTCCATTTCTGGCCTTTTAGAAAATAAAATATAATAAATAGTAAAATACTTTAAAAATAAATATTTTTGAGTTGGGGTGAGAGGGTACATAATATAGGTCACAAAAGTGATTTTTAATAAATAACTCTTTTGAAATTATTTGAGGTTCCAAGTGAAAAATGGTGACAACCGGGGATTATTTATTAGGCCAAAAACCTTGGGAGAAGAATAATCAAATGACCACTGAAAAATAAATGGACCACCTAAATGTGATGCTCAAGTCATGAAGATGGCAAGGGGAGGTTGATGGAGCTCAAAAATAGAGAGGAGTGATTTTTAGGAAGATTGCCAAGATGCATCAAGATAACAGGGATATGATTATTAATTTGGAATGACTTCAAAAAGGATTTGATAGAAAATGCTAAATAGGTTCAATACCAACTTTAATAACTTGGATAGGAATTTTAGATATGGACCATGAGATACATGATGGTATATTTAGGAATTGATCAAGATTTTCAGTTACGGTAGGAGGCCAAAGTTGGAGAATTTAGACAAAAGAAAAGTGAGAACGACATAGGGTGAAATCTGAGGTTTTGTTATTTATAGATTTAATTAATTTAAATCAACTCACATTCATACTCAAACATATAATCAATTTAAATAAAACACAGAAGAAGAGCACACATTAAGTAGGAAAAATAACAAGAATAACAGGTTCACATAAGCAATTTAGTTCTTCCATTCAATTTCCAAGGTGTTTTATCAAGTGTTAATTAAAGGTAGTGATCAAGCCACACCATGACAAGAGGATTTTGTAAAGGAGTTCAACTCAAAGCTTTTTATTTCCAAAATAATATAATTGAGGTAAAACGCAAGGTTAATATAGTCCCCACTTATAGTTTTTGAAAAAGAGGAAGGGAGATGGGATGTTTGAAATACCTGCAAAAATATCTTGGTTGAAAACGAAGTATCTTTGTTGAAAACAGGTAGGATATGGTTACCACCATGGTTTTTTTTTCATATGGTTTTGAAAAATACCTTTTTCTCTCAAACACTTGGCTTTTGGGTTGTTTCTAAAATCAAAACATTTTTAAAATTGTTTGGCCAAAATAAGGTGATAGATGAAGGTGGTAAGTTTCCTTGTCATGACTTGATCACAAGAGTTGTGTTTTAAGTAGGTTATGATCATGTGGTTTCTTGTTAGGTTTTAACAAACACAAACACAAACACAAACACAAACACAAACACAGATACAAACAATACAAGGTCAACCAACAAACAGAAGAGAAACACAAGGCTTAGTAAAACATTTCAAAAAGTTTTTGTTGGCCCTGAATTTTGGGTTATTGAAAAACAAGTTTTTCCTTTCTTTCCAAAATTTAGGCTGTTACAAAAACTCAACGACTATTACAAACCACAATTTATCAGCCAACAGAAGGCCCGCAACTAATTAAATGAGATGAAAAATATAGTTCTTGACTAAAACAAATACTACTAGTCGGTGGCATAAAACACAACCGGTAAGCATACACAATCTAGCGGATTTCTTGCAAATTGACCACTCTATGTATGAACCAACTCAAAAGGACCAAAGACATCAGATCAAATAAACTGCAGAAAAAGCGAAGAGGTCCAATGAAACAAAAGGTCACATTGTTGGTTTTGGAAGACGTTGTCTCGAACTAGGCGTTTACATCTCAACATGTCTTCATTCCTCCGGTGAAAACTTCACAGTTCACACAAGATCAAGCCTGCACAAGCAACGTGTAACCTCAAATACGTCAAAGAGCCGCATGAGCCACCCCCACCAGCGAATCTAGAGAACTGGTGAAGTGAGATGTTAAAGTTGTGTCGAATATGTGTAGATAACTACGTTTTTCCCGAAATGGGGTGTAGATAACTACGTGGAGGTCTGATGCACTTATACCTATGAACCAAAACATATTTTCCTTTATAAGCTCGACAAATCTATGTCTATATCTATCTATATTTCTTATATGTACATCAAACCTCTACGTAATTGTCTACACATATTCGACACAACTTTAACATCTCATTTACTTGAAGTAGAATTATACTAGTGTACATATATGTCGTCATGACTCATGAAAGAAACACAAACCTAATAAATACATAACTTTTGAACGTTTTTTCCCTATTCGGTCAGCCGTGAAAAATGCCATACTAAAAACCCGGATTAATAGCTAAAATCAAGTAATAAGTGTACTCCTATAGTCATCCAATCAACCGGTATTACTCCCTCCCGTTCTATATTAGATGACATTCACATGGGTGTATCTAGCACTAAAATTGAAAATATGGAACGGAGGGAGTACATTTTAAAGTTACCTACCGGAGTGAAAAGTAAAGTCTTCTGCTAGTCGGCCTTTTGTGACGATATCTTCAGAAGACAACCAAATCCAATCATGATAGAATGAATGCACCACGATGGTAATTAGGGTAAAGTGGAAAGCATGGTAATCATGATACAATGAATGCACCACAACTCTTGGGGGGCGTCATCGTGGAGTCTCGTCCTTCGGGCTCGTTCTAGTGTCCTCGGTGACAAGTTTGGGTCTCCTTGTTTTTTTTTTCTCTCCATCTTTGATCTACTTGCTTTGTAAGGGGTGTCCCTCATCACTTTGAATCGGTTCGGCCGTTGGTCTTTATTTATAAAGCGGGGCGAAAGTCTGTTTCGACCAAAACATGGATATCACACATCATCACGTCAGCAGGCGCTTCGTGCTGATTTTCACAAGTCTGGCTGAGACAATGAAAACAGAAAATGATGTTGCCGGTTATTTCCCTGAATGGAGGTCATCTTCTTATGAAGGAAATAAGATAACTTCGCTGCCATTCGTGCTTTCCAGTGATTACTTTTGTCTGCCTGGAAACGGAGTGGCACTGGTCGTCACATCATCTTTCGCCTTAGTTTGCGAATTGGTGGAGTGAATGGTCGCTATTGATGCCTATATTTCCTGATGCTGCTGGGTGTAAGAAGAAAGCAAGTGCGTCTGTACAGAGAAAGATCCAAAATAACTGGGAGACTGTCAATTATGCATGTATTAGTGCTAGTTGAAGCGGAATAACAGCTTTCATAATCAAAACAAATCCGATAATTATGACAGTTCACTGTCCTATATGTCTGTCCTTTTTTAGAACATCAATCTGTTTTTAAGCACAAACAATTAAAAACGTCTATCTTTCAGGCTCTACCAAATTCAGTGCCTAATTTAATGCGCACTCTTTTTCGGTAGTTTCAGCATGATCTCAGATAGGTAAATAGCACTTCTAAATATTCAGATTTCATCCAAAATTGGAAGGACGTCACAACTCACAGATCTTTTTCAAGAACATGGGCGAGAATCGCGTGTCTTTTCCATTAAGATATAGGGAAAGAGTTTTACAAGTTACAAGAAGGTTGGATCACCAGCCAATATCCTCCACCGTGATGACAACTACAGCACTATGTTACATCTACCCCCTGTCCATCCAGCTTCACGGAATGCCAAAGGTCGAAATTGGCACGAACGCGTCGACAAACTTCAGCAAGCAAAGTTGCGATCTAATCGAAAATGCAACTGTGCGTCGACAAACTTCAGCAAGCAAAGTTGCGATCTAATCGAAAATGCAACTGTTCCGTTCTAGCCATACAGTTCTCGCAACGAGGTACAACACACAGCTCAAAACCAAATGTCGTGATTGTGGTCTGCCGAACAGAAATGCGTGTTCTTTAAGCATGTACTCTATTAAGGACGGAAGATATTCAAATATGAATTTAAGACAACAAAGCATGAAGTAGATAGTGAACTTGATGATTGATGTTCACTGGCCATTTTCTTTCTCGAGAAAATGCTGAATATAGAAAATGACACATGAAAAAAGTCAAACATGATGCATGATATAGTACTTTATACTTCTCGTGTATTGCCGTTTATTTTCTCCATTCCGGGATTTGCTACATATTCATGTACATCAGTACATGTATATATTCTGGCACTTGGCCTCATGGAAACACAAGTTGCATATTTCCTCACAATACACAATGTCCTACTGTTGAACTTTATACTTACAAGAGTCAGTACCAGTGGGGAAACGAAGGAACGAGGATGCTGGCAAGTCAGCTGCAGAGCCACCTGAGAATGCTGAATTGCAACACACTATTGTGTTGACACCACGCTCCAAGCATAGCAAACATTGGTGGTTGTACACTGATGTTAAATCTGCAATGCCTTCTGAATATCCAGCTCCGTGCAAAACCCTTTCAGGATAGTGTTATATATTACTGTTGATGTTAAACATCCTTTCTCCACCATGTTATTAACCAAAGCTAAAGCTTTCCTGACATTTCCGTACCCATATAAGCTATCGAAGTATATGCCCGAAATGGCAACATAAAAATATTCCACATATTGGTAGACAATTCTGACAGGTCTCCACATGCCCCATTTTCAAGAAACCAGGAATCAGAGAAGAAATTGTGAAACTGTCAGCTATTTCCCTGAATGGAGGTTATCTTCCCATGAAGGAAATGCAGATAATTTCACTGTCATTCGTGCTTTCCATTGTCTGCCTGGAAACAAAGTGGCACTGGTTGTCACATCATCTTCGCCCTACTTTGCTAATTGGTGGAGTGAATGGTCGCCGTTGATGTTTATTGTTCGTGATGCTGCTGGGTGTAAGAAGGAAGCAAGTGCGTCAGCACAGAGAAATATCCAAACTAATTGGAAGACTGTTAATTATGCATGTATTAGTGCTAGTTGAACCGCAAAAACAGCTTGGCAAAATAAAAAAACAAATAAGATAACTATGATAGTTCACTATCCTATCTCTCTGTCCTTTTCATCAATCTATTTTTCAGCCCAAATAATTAAGAACGTCTATCTTTCAGACTCTACCAAATTCAGTACTTCTAAATATTCAGATTTTCATCCACGATTGGATGGATTCTACAACGCATGGCTCAAAAACAAATGTGAGTATCGTGGTCCGTTGAACAAAAATGTGTGTTCTTTAAGCATGTATACTCTATTAAGGAATAAACGGAAGATATTCAAAGATGATTTAAACACAACCAAGCATGATGTAGATGGTAACGTCCTATTTTCACTACTAGAATGTTCGCTCAACTTGATGATTGATGTTTACTGGCCATTTTTTTCTTTCTGAAAAATATATGCAAAACTTAGAAAATGGTAGGCGAATTTTTTTCAAACAAGATGCATGTTAGAGTAGTTTATACTTTTCTTATATTGTTGTATATTTTCTCCATCCTATAAGGAGTTTCGTGTATATTTACCTACATATTCTGGCAGTTGGCGCCGTCGAAACACAGGTTTCATATTTCTCTTACTGTAGAAGTTTATACTCCCACCGGTGGGGAAACGAAGAAATGTGGAATGCTGAAGTCTCTGCACCTGAGTATGCTGAATAGCCAATACACTAATGTGTTGACACCACGCTCCAATCATAGCAAACATCAGTGATTGTAAACTGATCAGGATAGTGTTATATGTTACTGTTGATGGTAAATGTAGAAGGATGAGATTGGCGGAATATGTTGGATGTATTATTGAGCCTCATGGGCGAGTATATATTGGCGTACAAACTTGGAGGGCAAGAAGCCTCGTAGAGATAGAGTAGGAGATTGAATACAAATCCTAAACTACCAAAGATACGTACACCTAATATATCTCTAACATCCCACGCAGTCGTAGCGGTAGCGTTGCAAACAACAGGAGCGTCGCGGACGGTCAGACTGGAGAGAAACCGAAGTAGAATCCAGTGGGCTGACGTCGTGGATGGTGTCACGGCGCTGGAGCTTGGACCCTAGAGGAAGCTGATGAGTGCTCAAGACGAGATGATAGTCCTTTGTGCCGAGGTCGAGGTAGCCGAGAGCGTAGGATGGTGTAGCCGTGGTCGAGATAGCCGTGCGAGGATCGCCGAGGTCGATGTCGACTCGGGGTAGCCGGTGTCGAGGTAGTCGCCGTGGAGCCGCGGGGCGCAAGGAGGCGCCAAGTTAGACATGGGCGCAGTGGTGTTGAAGTAGTGGTGCGCCGGGAAGAAGACGGTATGGACGAGGCGTCGCGCCGGGTTTGCCAAGCCCGTGGATGCGTCGTGGACGAAGGCACGCGTCAGTGTTGCCAGCACCGGGCATGCGTAGAAGGACGAAGTCGATGTTGACGAGGCGTCGCACCAGGCTTGCCGGGCCCGAGGACACGTCGTGGACGAAGGCAAGCGTCGGTGTTGCCAGCACCGGGCATGCGTAGACGGGAACTAGCACAAACTGTACACCATGTCGGAGGGACCAGCAGAGAAGGACTCGACGACGGTTGCGGCGCTAGTCGGCGTGGGGGTAGAAGGTGCCGATGTCAACCAAGGTTGTCGGAGTAGAGAAGTGGTCGAGGAAGATGACGGCGACGCTGGCGGTAAGCTCGTGCTGGACGTAGACGAAGAGGTGGACGGCGATGTAGTCGGCGGAACCAAAGGCAGCCCGTGGGGGGCCATGTCGGTTGCCGTTAGGAGGGACGCGGCGGCGGTAGCCCGCGAAGGGCCACGTCGGTCACGTGTTGAAGCGCGGCGGCGATGCTCATAGTAGGCGAAGAAGAACCAAACAACTCGAAAAAGACCACGCGCGGACAGTGGTGTTCCCGCGCCTAGGGAGGCGACGCGGCGCATACCACGAAGAGGTCAACGCGCGGGGACGGCGGAGAGGACCGCATGTCGTGGCGCTACGGCTCGAAGGAGTGACGCAGCGGCGACGCGCGTGTCAGGGCGACGGCAGAGAAGACCTCCAGGCAGCGGCTCTACAGCCCAAAGGGGCGACGCAGCGACAGCGCACCGCCAGTGAACCGCGGGAACCTCGGGGCGGCGGCGGGGACCGCATGCTGCGGCGCTACTGCCCGGAGGGGCGACGCAGCGGCGACGCTCGGAGTGATGCAGCCGCGGTGAGAACCACGGGGCGGCGGCGCTGCGGCCCGATGAGGCGACGCAGCGGCAGCCCGTTTGCTCGATCGGTGATAGACGCACACTCAGGGACGGTCTTCACGGGAACCTGCGGAGGCGCACGTAGACGACTGTACGGGTCGGCCGCGCAGCCTGGATGGAACGGATCGCGGGCGAGCGGGTGATCAATCCGCTTGCTCGCGAGGTGGAGGATGCGCTGCTCAGCACGATGATGATGACGTAAGGCTGGGTGGTGGAGGCCGAGCGGCGAATGCAGCGCCGTGCCTGAGCGGCCAAGGCAGCTCTGTGCGTGAGGCAGCCACGGTGAAGGCGGGGTAGTGGAGGAGTCCCGATCGGAGCAGTGGCGATGACGACCGACACAAAGCGACGGGCGGGTAGACGCGCGGAAGGCGGCCGTTAAGGCCGCCGCATCGCCCGAAGCCGCCGAGGCGGCGAAGAGGCCACATGGACAATGGCCGTTACGGCCGCCGCGTGGCGTGTGACTCCGCCGTGTCGGTGAAGAGGCTGGTAGTCGCGCCGGTGTCGGTGTAGAGGCGCGTGAGGATCGACGGTGGCGGCGGGCGACGCAAACCGATCTTGAATCGGAAAACCAAAAAAGAAAACGCCGGCCAAGCGACCGGCGGAGAGAAAGACGCTCTAGGGCAGCCGATCCACGTGACCGGCGGACGAACCCTAGGTACGGGCGGCGCGGCCTCCGGCGACGATCATAGATCCGTCCCGGGGGCGGCGCAAGGCGGAAGTGGCGGCGGCGGCTAGGGTTAGATCGTATTTAGACTGATACCATGTAGAAGGATGAGATTGGCGGAATATGTTGGATGTATTATTGAGACTCATGGGCGAGTATATATTGAGGTACAAACTTGGAGGGCAAGAAGTCTCGTAGAGATAGAGTAGAAGATTGAATACAAATACTAAACTACCAAAGATACGTACACCTAATATATCTCTAACAGTAAACATCCACCATGTTACTAACCAAAGCTAAAGCCTTCCTGACATGGCCGTCCCGACATAACCTGTCGAAGTATATTCCCGAAATAACAACATTTAAAAAAAATCATACGACTTCTACTGAAACCGGGTTCCACTATCATAAGGGGTAACAGAATAGATTTTTTTTACTCGTGGTAGATACCATTCGTAGAAAATTGGTCTCCACATGCCCCGTTTTCAATAAATCAGCTCGGAGAATAAATTGTGAAACTGTCAGCTACACCGTACACACACTGCCGCTTCGACCACATCAATTATTTCATGAGCTTCCCAATCTATCAGGACACCAGAGCTCGTAGAATAGCACATTGCATATGGTGTTATCGACATGGAAATCTTCTTCAGAAGCCATCCTAAAAACACACATCGCATGATGGAAATCCTCTTCAGAAATCATTATCCTTGATGACGCATCAGCAGTAATGCCGTATGAGATTACATACTGAGAGATAGCCCTCTCTTCCTCAAGTTGCAGAACACATAGAGAGTGCTTTACTGCTGCGACCAGACCTGCAGACCGAAAAGAATTTGGCAATAGAGACATCCAGCACGAATCTCCTATTTACAAGAACCAAGAATTCCTCATATGCAACCTCCGAACTATCGTATTTTTCACATTGACTGAAACTGTGGCCTTGACAATGGGCAGCATCGACAAGTAAATCAGCATCATAATTAATTCGAACACCTTCAGCATCATAATTAGAAAGAGCCTTCTAGACTTTATTTTTATTTTTTAGGGAAGCCTTCTAGACACCACGGCCCGACACATATACTCTGAGTATGCCTGTGCCACTACGGCATACACGGCGTCACGGGTGCTCCTATTTACCACCCGCAGGCGGCACGGAGAGGCATAGGTGGGCCGGCCCACTTAAGATCCCCCCACCCCCATCTCCCCTTCAGTTAAAAAAAATCAGAACAAAAAAGTTTAACAAAAATAAAATTAAACAAAATAAAAATTGAACAAAAAAGTTAAAAAAACAAATTTGAACAAAAATATTTAACCAGAAAAATGAAAAAAAAAGTGAACCAGCCGTCCGGAAACGGGCCAGCTCATCGGTCGCCCCCCGCAGGCGGCGCAGCCAAATCGTGCCGCCACGGGTGTAAATAAGAATCGCGGGCGTCGGGTGCCCAGCCGGAATAGCCCATCAAAATCTGTGTTGAACATCTGGGCATTTTGGGCCAGACCCAAGTAGCGCATGTGCATATTAGCACTGCAACGCCAATCGCTATTCATCGCCCCAGCGATTTATGGAAAAAACTCGCGTACCCCAGGGCACAAACGGGCCTTGCTATTTAAGTCCCGTATTAGCACTCAATATGCGTTTCTGGTGGTTGTTTTTGGGCATTTTTTTTCAGTTTTCTGTCCGTTTCTCCTTTTTTTTTTCTTCTGCTCTTGGATTTTTTTTCATACTTTTGAAATACCTTTTTTTCTCTATTTTCAATATATATTTTCACTTTTTTCATTTCGTTTCACATTTTCCTCTTACCTTTTCCCCTCTTTTTTTTGTTGTAAAAACATGCATTTTTTTTTTGGAAATATACATCTTTTTTCATATGCATGAACATTTTTGTTAATTATGTACAAACATTGACGTCTGAACATTTATTCATATATGAGCATCTTTTTAGACCTATGTGAACATTATATATTTTTTTGTTTTGCAGCACACAACTATTTTAGTATAATTCAATTGATAAATAGGAAATCTGATTCTATGACATAGGAAGAATGAGAATATGGAGAAAAAAATCACATGTTAATGGGTAGTGCCAAATTGCGGCCAATTTAAGAATTTCTTCATCCGTTGGAGCGTTGTTTAAAGAGTTATCCCTGTGGCAAAGCGTCGTGATGCGATGAACCAGACCATGGTATTCATGAAAGTGGGCGTTATAGTTGTGAAAGGTGTGTTGAGATTTTGATATGGCAATAAACTTGTAAGTCTGTATGATACGAAGATCTCGATGGGTGAACACACGAAAGACACGATGTGAGCAGGTTAAGGCCCTAGAATAGATCACCGGTAACAACCCTACTCATGTGGTATGGTATTGCATTTGTGTTGGGTATCCTCGAGAGCGAGGGTCGAACCGGGAGCTCAGTGGGGTGTGTGTGTGGGCGCGCGTGTGAGTTTGTCTAGGGGTCTACAAGGCTTGAGGTATACATGAAAACTAGAGAATATGAGAGTATCTGCCTTTTTCCGAAGAGAGAAGACATATTTCAGAAAAGGCATGATAGAGCTATAGGGCGTCTGATATCTATGATTCAATGGAGGAGTCTGGTGACGCTAGATTGGTGTCTGCCTTGCAATTCAGAGCATGGAGTGTCTCGTCCTAGGTATTGTGGTGCTAGTTAAGGCGGCTTTATGCCATGTCATCAACACCCACATTAGGGCAGGAGAAATCCTACCCCGATTCATCTTGAGGTCAGTACACTTGAGGGATCAAGATGTCACTCAGAGCGGGTTGAATAGGTGATATAAATAATTACGGTTTAGTCTTGAATAAATATGAAATAAAATTAGAGTTTAATTTATCCAAAAAAATCAAAATAAGCTAGCCCCCCTATGTGCACCAGTAACTTATGCTAAGAAAGATAGACCACATGTAAAAATCTCGGGTATAGAGATAACCGAGGCACACATAAATGATGATTTAATTCTAGAAATTCCATTCAGAATGGAAGCACATCTTCGTTGGAGAAGTGCGGCTGCGTAGTGCTTCCCAAACACCCAAAAAAATGTTCACCTTGAGACGTGGTTGCACAATGCACACAAACACAATAAAATGCTTCATCTCAAGATGCGGGGACACACTAGTCACCGACGCTAGAAAAGTCGCGCCTTATTCTTCTTGAGCTTGTTTCACAAAAAGATAATTCAAACCACTATGAGGTATTCGTGATGGTGTTGACCAAACCTTTTAAAATTTCCCAGGGAAATCTCCACAACTTAATTCGGAGCTCCCAAAGCTTAATCTAAGCTTCACACCAAGATTGAGCTCTGCGACAACACTAACCCTCTAAGGTGGCCAAGAACCCAAGAGGAACAAGATTTAGGGCACTCAAGAACCCAAGAGTAATAGAATTATCAAACTTTCACTTCCATCATTTACCATGGAGAATTAAAACTGATACAACTAATGCAATGACAAGAACACAAGAAGTGCTCAAGTGCTTCTCTCTCAAATCTCACCAAAGTAACTAATGATATGGAGGAAGATGTGAGGAAGAATAAGGAAGAAACCAACAAATGAATCCCAAGATGTAGATCCAAAGGCTTCCCCTCATTTAGAGGAGGGATTGATGAGTGGAATGGTAGATCTAGATCTCATCTATCTTTTCCTTCAAGCAAGCCTTACTTGGGCCTGTCATCTACCACGGTTTATAGCCATGACAAAATGGATGACGGCGCAAACGACAATCGTTCAGGGTCTGTGTTATACGGAACTACCATGGCAGTTTTTCTGTGTTTGATGCATAACCATCTACCACATATCGGGATTCTGTGGTTAAGAATCTTCCACGCGCTTTCTACCATGGTACTGCTGGTCTACGCTGCATAATTTTAAAAAATTTGCCCTATGTAGTCCACCAATATTATATGCAGATAACGAGTCATGCCCATACATGCAAGGATCAGAATAACGACTCACCGGGCAGCGGATTCGATGTAGTAATAGAAGAGTTTTGAATAATCGTAGATCCTCACAGCTACGCCTAGTTGGAAGGATGTCGCTAAGTCTTCCCTCGTCAATAATCACACGTGTAATCCCTGTTATGGTGTTCACGCGTACGCTCATGTCAATGCTTCGCCATCCATGACTCAGCACCGACGAAGAGAGATAACCTTCCTGCGTTGCTAATTGGTAGCTCTAATCAACTGTGATTAGAGCTATTATGAATCTATAAATTCTCAACACATGAGAGAAAAAACTAATTAGAGTCATGTCTAATCGGGAGAGTATAACTCAACATACGATTAGAAGAGGCTCTAATTCAATTAGAGATGTTTCTAATTAGAGGATCTAATTCAATTAGAGGTTCTCTAATTAGGCCTCTAATTAGAGGCTCTAATTCTATAGGCTCTCTAATTAGATATATAATTCTATGAGAGAGAGAAGGCCCAAAGTCTCAATTGATGTGTTCTCCAAAGAGGAGGGGTGGGGATTATATAGTGGGAGAAAGAGGGAGACCTGCCAAAGGGGGAGAGGTCGGCTTCCCATCTCCCTCCTTGGCCGCACCTCCCCTCTTAGGGGAACTCGGATTGGACCCCCAAGTTGATTCCAATCCCTCCCCTTTTTCTTTTTCCCACTCATTTATTTCTCAAATAAATTTAGGAAAATTTATACGGAATGCTTGTGCACTTTGTGAGACCATAATCCTCACATGGCATATAAGGAAAGTCCCCTGGAAGTCTTCTGGAACCCTGTTACCCCTATAGATAAACTCATCGATATTATCTAACGATGTTAGAAATACATTTCTAACACCCCGGGATATCTCATGTCCTCCGTAACTTCTCATATAAATTATGCCTAACACCGACATTATTTCTCTCTCATAGATCATAACGATATTGAGAATTCATAAAACCAATAACAACATATTATTTCTCTCAATAAAAGGTTGGCACGGCTTAAGCGTGTGCCCCGTAAAGTCTCGATAACACATAGTCATGTTCGGACACTTACCGAACAATAACCAACAACGAGACCGTGGACGTCCAAGATGGCTCATGTGTGTTCTCGAAGAACGAGAGAATCTTAGAAGTTACTCCTTGCACTTATTCCCTTGACTTCATGATACCAAAGATATCATGAGATGAGACTATGTGATCTAGTCTGATAAACTCTTTGATTATAACACATATAACTCGTTTACCGATATCGTTCACTTTTCTCATCCATATCCCCGATGACCTTGTGATAAAATCACACTGTGTCTGGCCAGATGATATGTCATCAGTGATACTGAGAGGCCCCAGAGAATGTATCTCTCTATCTTCTAGAGAAGTTAAGTTCTAGCCTTGAACAATCTCAGTTCAATTACACTTTCTAGGTCATACCCACACATCACCGTTATAGTCCCCAGTTACGGCACGATGGTTGATGATATCCAAAGTATAACTTTCGATCATGCTGTCACTAGATATTCTCATAGTATAGGAATTATAGTCAATGTTGAGTTTATATGCTTTTTCTAAAATACATAATGATTGTTTAGTATTTTTTAGCAACAACATACACTTGGGTCGGTTCAGTACTATTGTTACCCTAACAATAAACTCTTATGTTTTGCTAGACTTTCTTCTAAGTCCATGATCCGGAAAATATGTCATCTCACAAACCATAAACTAATTTTAGAGACAAGATTAGGAACTCTTGTTTGTTTATGTCTTCACACCAGCACAAAGATTTTCCTTTTAAAACTCACTTTTCAAGTGCTATAGCGGTTGTAGCATGATGACATAAACTGAATTCTGAAATTGGAGGTAGAATAATAACCGAACATAATTGTCTCAAGGGAATACCTCCAACAGGTACCCCTATGGCGGCGAAAAGTTTTTTACTATGAAAAATGACTTTCTACCACGAAAATTGACCATGGCAAAAGCCCAGTTTTCTTCTAATGATATGTTTTGGTCTACGCTGCAGAAAACAAAATCCTACATAGTCCGTCAAGATCACTATGCAAATAACAAGGCATGCCCATACATGCAATGATCAGGATCACGACTCCCCGGGCAGTGGATTCGTTGTATTCGTAGAAGAGTTCTGAACAATCGCAGATCCTCACAGCTAGGCCTAGTTGCAAGTATGTCGCTAAGTATTCCCTCATCAAGGATCACACATGTAATCCCTCTTATGGTGTGCACGCATACGCTGGTGCCAACCCATCAGCGCTCCACCATCCAGGACCCGGGACCGACAAAGAGAGACAGCCTTCCGGTGTTGCTAATTGGTAGTTCTAATCAACTGTGATTAGAGCTATTTATGAAACTAGAAGTTCTCAACACATGAGCGAAAACTAGAATTAGAGACAGGTCTAATCAAGAGAGGACACCTAAAAACCTAGTTAGAAGAGGCTCTAATGCAATTAGAGGGGCTTTAGTTATAAGCTCTAACCAGGCCCTCTAATTCTACCGGAGAGAGAGGCTTGAGAGTCAATTGTCTGTTTTGCTTTGAGCCTTGGGTGATTTATATAGTGGGAGGGAGGAGAGACTTGCCAAAAGGGAGGGGTAGTGCTAGTTGAGCTAGGAGGAGGGTGGCTGCACCACCTCCCCTATCCCAACTCGGATTGGGAGGTGGAGTCCACCTCCTCTCTCCCTTCCTATTTTCTTTTTTCCTTTTATTTTTCTCCTTTTCTCTCCAATAAAATCAGGAAATATACCGAGACGATGAGTACCAACTTGTGAAGCCAATAGGGCTCACCTAGCATACCCCTAAAATAGGGTTTGGCCACGAGGGGGAAATCTACCCCCTCCTGACACTTCTTCGTTATACGGAAAGCCCCCGAAACTCCTCTAGAACCACTTGACACCTGTAGATAAAATCATCGATATTATCTAACGATGTAAGAAACACATTTCTAACACCCAGGGACATATCATGTCCTCCGTTACCTTTCGTATAAATTGTGCCTAACACGGGCATAATTTCTCTCTTATAATAACTTCCCCGAAACCACTCTAATTGGCACCAGACTTGTTTCTATGACATCGTAATGACATCGAACATTCAAAAAACCAATAACAACATATTATTTGTCTCAATAAAAGGTTACTTCACGACACCAACAATATCGCAAGGTGAGACTATGTGATCTGATCTGATTAAACTCTTTGATCATAACACATAAAACTCGCTTACCGATATTGTTCTTTTTTCTCATCTATACCCCTGATGATGTTATGATAAATCACATTGTGTATGGCCATATATGTCATCGGTGATACTAAGAGAGCCTAGAGGATGTATCTCTCTATCGTCTAGAGTAGTTAAGTACTATTCTTGAACGGTCTCAGTTCCATTACACTTTCTAGGTCATACCTAGATATCAATGTTATAATCCCCAGTTACGGCAAGACGGTTGATGATATACAAAGTATAAATTTTGATTGTGCGGTCATTAGATATTCTTATAGTATAGAAATTATAGTCAATGTTAACTTCATATGTATTTGCTAAAATACACTATAATTGTTTAATCTCTTTTAGCAAAAGCATACACTTGGGTCGATTCAGTGCTATTGTTACCCTAACAGTAAACTCTTATGTGTTGCTAGACTTTTAAGCTAGTCCATGATCAGGTAAATATAGGTAAATATGATCATGTCACAAACCATAAGCTAATCTTAGAGAAAATATTAGGAACTCTTATTTATTCATGAAGAGGGTGGTACCTCAACAATTCCCATGGTTAGGGACCTAGGGTTTTGTAGGGAAGAAGAAGTTGGTGGACTAATCGGCTAGACGGGTTACTTCCCTCGTGATTATTATTTTGTTGAGGTGAAAAACATTACATCGTACCGTACATGTTGGATCTAGCGCAGCTATCGTCTAGGGTTACTTGTTCCGATCTATGACCCCCTCCTGGCCCTTATATGGGGAGCCAAGCTCAGGAGTTGTACACGAGTAGGAATAGATCCCGAGGCGATACTATCTTACCCTAACTTTCTGAGCAAGTCTTTCCTTGCGCCTGCTTCATCTTGGACCCGTAGTGGGCTATGGATCTGTTGGGGGGATGATAACCCGGTAGGCCCATGCCTGGGACGAGACCCGGCCAAAGGGAGACTGCACGAGATCTAGCGCTGTGATGCTGGGCCAAGTGTTATTGATGGGCCAATGATTGTGTTGGAGACCCGACCCAAGGGAAAAGAAGCTCTAGAAGACCCAAAAGGCAGGGCAAACCTTGTAACCCGTGACTTGGGGTCACGGTAGGGAACTTAGGGTTACGTATGGGTCCCGAGTAGGATTCCAGAGATATCTTGTAAGGAAAGCCAGGAAGTCGGGTATTATATAAACCGGCTCCTAGGGCATAGAGGAGGGGAGTTTTGAGAGAGATAGAAGGATTCGAGTATTTTAGGTATACGAGAGCAAGTCTTTGTAACCCTAGATTGGAGTCTCGGCGACATGGCAGCCCGAGCCTTTAGATCACCAGTTAATATGGTTGCATCCGAGCTAAACCCTCTCCCAAACACTAGAGTCGATTCGCCCGAAACGAAGTTACCCCTGGTAACGTCTGCCGTGACTATCCTGCGACAGTTGGCGCCCACCATGGGGCCTACGTCCAAAGGTGTTTACATCACGGGAGAAGCTCTGGAAAAAATGAAGAACCTCGTCATCGGAGAGATCGTCACCAACCCTGAAGGAGAGAAGATCGTAGATGACTTTGGCTGGGGGCCTGACTCGGATCAGCTGGAAACCGGATCTGTCGTCACGATCGGCCGGGTCAACGTCTTCATCGGCATGGTACATGCGTCTGGTTTTATTTCTAACAATAACGAGTATGAATCTGTGTCAGGAGACGCCACCTATGTTCAATCGGACGGAGAAGAATCGGTAGGAACAGCAGAGCCGGATAACACGGAGAAGGCACCCACCACGAAGAGGGAATAGCCGGAGGAGCCGGTATGGACCCCGCGTGGCCGGGTCGTTAGAGAGGATGATACCGAGTCTATCTTGAACCTGCTTGAAGATCGGTATGAAGAAGATAGCTGCGAAGAGGAAGGGTACGAGTCTTCGCCAGGCATTGCGCACCAAGTCGCGGTCTACACAGCCCCAGCAATAAATTGCAATCAGGGCGATGTGACGGCAGCCGCGACTGGTGCGGCGCAAGCGCTGGCCCAACAACAAGTTCCGATTAATGGAAACCCGGTTATAGCCCGGGTTGATGGTGAGCCGGCATCTGTTACCAGCGAAACTGGGGAAAGCGCTCATCTCAGAAATACGTTTGGATTCAGGTCCAACAGAACAGCTGGGGCAGGAACATCACATCCACCCAACCCGGCTATGCTCAGCAATAACCTAATCCTAGATCACACAGTATTGGCAACGGTGATAACCCCAGAAAATGCGGCGGCACGAGACGTGGCTCGCCGAGCATTAGAGCAACAGAGGAGAGATGTGGAAGCTGAGAGGCAGGGGATGGCCTTGCGCCAACGTCAGTTGGAAGAATTGGAGGATCGCATACAGGCCCAAACAACTAGAATATATAATCAGAGGCATCAGACGAGACTACATGCGGTAGGCGGAAACCTACAGCCGGCTACGTTGTTCGTTACACCTCAAGACCAGCCAATCCCGGCTGCGAACCAAGGAACCGGGTATCAAGGAGCAACGCTCGGAGGACAACCGGCGAACGCACCAACCGGGTCACCTGTGCTACCCGTTGGGGTGCCCAGAGGCAATACTGTGCAGCCACATGTAACATCCCAAGTATGAAATATCCCTTAGAATGTTTGATTTCTTGTTTTAATTCAAGTATTGCATCATGTCATCATGTTTATTTCATTGTTTGCATTTGTTTACTATTTGTTTTCCATCTGTTCTTAATTGTTTTCATAATGAAACTCAAACAAATTCAAATGGTTATTTCATACTTGCTCTGTTACAACATTTGGAATAAAAATCACAAATGAAAACAACCAATTTGTTCCATTTTATTCCATGTTGATCACTCATTAATTTGTTGGTGTTAATCAAACAGGTAATTCAATTAATTAATTCTAAATCACCTTCAAATTCAAACCAACTCTTCAAATCAGTACCCATTTTGAATCTATGACCTTCACCAAACAATTATAATCATTGATCACATTAAATAATAGGGGTCACCCTATTAAAATGCTTTGTTTTCATTAATGTGTAATTAATATCAAAATTCTTTCAAATTTAGTTTATTTTCCAAACAGCACAAAACTTTAAATATTTTTGAAGTTCAAACTTGATAATTGTTTGTATTTAACACAATGAGTTCACCCTAATTTTTCCTAGATTTTTGCTAACCTAAAAGCGCCCTTTTTCTTCCATTTTTGTTTCAGCAAAAATAAAATAAAATAAATGAAACAGAAAAAAATAAAAGGAGAAAAACCTGCCCGCGCGACGCCTAACCAGCCCATACCCAACTAAACCTACCCTAGCGCGCGGCCCAGCCCGTTTAATCCCTCGCTTACCGCTTCGAAGCACGTGCCCACCTTCTGTCTCAAGTACGGCGGGCATCCGAGCCAGCCACGTCGCCGTACGGCGGGCTCCGACGGCCAGAAGCCACCCGCGGGCGCTATAAGACCCCCACGGAACCCTAGGGCGCAGCACCTAACACTAGGCTCCTGTCCCCTCTTCTCCGCCGCTGTCTTCCTCGCCACGATCGCGTCTGCCACCTCTCTGAATCCCCACCGGCGATAAGCCTCTGAACCTCCGACCACCGCGACCACCATGATCCACCTCCACCTCACCTAGCCTCGGGAATCAACTCGCCACCACCTCCTCTTTCTTTTCGACACCCTAGATAGCACGGAGGCCCAAGGTTTCGTCGCCGCCATCAACGCCATCGTCGCCGGCCGCGCCACCCCGAGCACCTGCTTCCGCGGCCAAATCCCGGTGAGCACGCGTTCCACCCCCTCCTGGTTCCCCTCCGTAGCGCGCACGAGTACGCACGAGTTTGCACCCGATCTGCACCCCAGCTGCTGCGAGCAACGACGATGATCGCCGCCGGCGTCCGTCTACTGTCAGCAAACGAGCAGGTTCAGTCTGCGCGCGTTTGATTTCAGTCAGGTTCATGTCTGAACCTCAACCTTGCTGCGGTGCTGTTACTAACAAGCAACCGAAAGCAGCACAGCTGGTTCAGTCCTTGTGCGCGCGAGGGGAGATCGCGGGTTCGATCCCTCGCTTCCCCGGGATAAAATCCCAACTTTTTGCGGCCACGCGCTGACAGGGAGGGCCCCCTGTCAGCCTCTCCCTTGCCACGCCAGCACACCAGGGCCCGTGGCCCACCCTGCAGTGGCTGCGGCTAGCTGCTGCACAGTGCAAAACGTTCCAACACGTTTCTGTTTTATTCCAAATGATTTTAAATTGCAGAAATAATCCCTAAAACTAAAACTTTAATAACTTTTAATCTATAACCCCAATAAATAAAAGTTATATAGGTTTTCTGTTCCAAATTAAATGATCTTTCCAAATAATCCATTTGTGTACTGTTTTACAAATTCCAAATGCATTTAAAATTCAAATTTGAATAATTCAAATGTAAATTTCTAAATTCCATAACTAATTCATTATTAATCCAATAAATGCAAATAAAATATGTTTTTCATACCATCTTGAATAACCTATTCAAATATAAATTTTGTTTCATTGTTTGAATAATTTAAATTGTCTAAATAATTTAATACTTGTTTAATTCATCTAAATTTGATAAAAATCATAACTTGCTCAATATAAAATATTTTTGAACATGCAAAATATGTTTTCAAACCATCAAAGTGTGAACTTTTCAAATGTGAGTTTGAAACTATGTTTTGAATAAATAAAATTCAAATAATATTCAAACTTGTTTCAAATTCATTTAAAACTTGTTAAATATTGTTTAAATCATAATAAATTCATCCTAACTCCTATTTCAAAATTTGAAACATGTAATCCAACAAAAATTTGATGCTCTTTTCAAATATAAACTTTGTTAATTGTTTTGCACACTTAAACTTGATGAAAACAACAATTGTTTGTGTGACATGTTTAAGTAACCCAAAATTTCTACACTTAATAAATGATTTCCAAAACTTGTTAAATCCTTTTATCACTTGCATCTATTATTGTTATTTGTTGTTATCATCATGCATGAACCATGCTAACAACTTTCACATAATAATTAATTGTAAATCATTTGGTTCCAACTTAATCCATGAACCTTTTCATATGCAACTCAATATTGCACAGGGGTCCATTTAAATTGTGTTACCATGTCACTTAGTTTATTTTGATGCAACCATTAACTTGTCATGCATCATCTTTGATTGTGCACAATGCCATGATAATGATTGTTTATATTTCTGTCTTGTTTGTTTGCTTCTTCTCGAATAGACGACGACGTTGAGACAGACGATCTTTACAGCACCCCTTCTGAGGATCTAGCTCAGTACCCGGCTGCTGAGTTTGCAGGCAAGTTATCACTCACATGAACCATTGTGTTCCTTTCAACCCTGGTTACCGATACTTCCGTTGTCTATTTCTGCTAGCCTTAGTGGTAGTTGTTTCTGTTACGTACCTATCACATGATTCCCTGAACCCTGATATTGCCTCACCACCACTCCTACACCCTTTGTTTGAGCCAGTGTCTTACTAGCATGCTTAGGTTGTTTTTCTCGAGTCTGTTACCCGTTACTTTCAGTTACTATATCTTTATTATGTTCTGGGGGCACGATGTTTAATCAATCAATCATGCTAATATTTTTGCTAAATAATAATTTGATGATAAGGCACCGGCAGGAGGCCCTGTGTGGTTTTGAGGCATGCTAGTGTCGACCCTAATAGGAAAAGGGTCTTGTCTACTGATCCATGATGAGCGCACTACCCGCATGTGGGAAGCGAGTATGGGCGCCCCCCTCAATTTGATTCGATTCGCATCTCGTCCAAATCATCTCATTTAGTTCGTGTTTTCCTTTTGCCGCATGCATGTTTTTGCGAGCCCAGCGCAGGGTGGAACTTTCGTAGTCGGCATATAGGGGGACACGTTCTTAGAGTGCTATGAGGGTCCATTTTCTTCTGGGCTCGATTAGCCGTGCGCCCAAGGTGCTTTGGGCTTGATGCGAAGAAGAGTTGAGTTGTGTTGAGTGCCACGCTTGGTGGGAGGCATCCCATCTGGCGGGGTATTCTTACGTGTACGGCCAAATTGGTGCAACCCTGCAGGGATAATCTTCTCGAGAAGCCGTGTTTTCCGCGGTTATGGTTAACTTGGTGAAAGTACTGGCTAACAAGTACTCAGGACAACTTAAACCTAATGATTCATAATCTCACACCCCATTATTAACAACTTGACTAGTAATAGGATTATTGTCACAATAACTTGATTCATCTTTAATCCAACTGTGTGAGTTATCCTCGGATTGCTTCTTTGGATAAGGGGCGAGATCCAGGATGGGTTTGTCTGAAGTTATCTTTCAGGTGGTTACAATACTCGATCTTATCTCCTTTCTGATAGTTGGAAGTGGTAGAATCTCTGTAGTTGGTTAGTGCAGCCAGTTGCAGCATCTGTTATATCCCCTTCCTTCCGTTGAACCCAAGTCATCTGTACTTGGTGTTGACGGGTTACACTTTGGTGAACTGTGAGTCTTGCTTGCAAGTACGTCTATGTACTGACCCCTTTGGGGCTGTGGTTTCCGCAGGCTACGCTTACGAGGATCCAGGTGACGGCTACTACGTGGAGTTTGACGAGGCTGCTGACGAGTAGTTAGCGGACCCGGGCAGGATCCGAGACATCGTGGATGGGCTCCGTCTTTATTTCAGTTTCCGGCTTCTTAAGCCAAATTTGGATTTGTCTGTACTCAGACCCTTTGAATGCTTCCGCTGAGATGTAATGATGTTATGTTGGGACATGTGTCCTCTGGATGATTGTATTTGCTATCTCTGCCCTAGTGAGGGCCATTTGCAACTTATTTCAATCTTTTGTGTCTTAGAGGCATGTTGTGTTATCCTTTTGTTCAAAGCCGTTGACGTACCATGTGTGTATGGTATGAAGTACGTCAATGGTAGTGTCCTGATTTCTACGGGATAGTTTACATCGACGGTGAACAGTAGCGATGGGTTGTCACACATAAGTGTTGGCCTACTCGTAAGAGGACGCGGGTGCCGGTAAGCCCCGTAATCCCATCAGAATACTGCTCAGTTCGTACGGTGAGTATCCTCTAGAAGTCCGGGTGCGACACCACAACCGCCACGATTCCATACCCCGCCAGGTCAGTTCAATAACCCCATGGATAACGTGTACGCCGCAAGTCTAGCGCTCGACCGTATTCCACTGGGAGAGTCGCCTCAAGCGATAGAGACCCGGTGTGCTATAGAGATGTTACGCACCGCGGTGGCTCAACGGGCCAATTACCCGGACAACAGGAGCGGGATGCATGGGATGCCGTATATCAGTCGGCAGGAAGGAAATACGAGGAACATTCAGTCGGCATCAGCACGACGGAGGGTAGAGAAGCAGCAAATGCCGCCTCCTCCACTTAGGCCAGCAGCTCCGGCAGTTTCAGTGGCACAGGCTATTGTGGATAGTTCCCGGGCAAGGCGTGCGGCCGGGTCCGTGGTACGAGGTCCGGCAATTGGCGCGCCTCCCGCTGCGGCGGCCGAGGTTTCACACGTTTCAAGAGTGAGGCCAGTACTGACAAACTTAGCCGGACCCAAGTGTTTATCAGACGCTATCAGGGCCGAGCCCTATCCGGATAAGTTCAAGGAACCGGGTAAAGTTGTCAACTACGAGCCCACCATGGACCCTGAGACCTGGCTAAGCAGTTACGAGATGGCTATGTCTATTCGCAACGCTTCAGAAAATCTCCAAGCCAAGTTTATGTATCTTATGATGTCTGCAGGAGCAGCAAAACTATGGTTCAACAATTTGCCCGAGAGATCTATCAATTCGTGGAGTGAGTTAAAGTCGGCTTTCATCAAACATTTTCATGGAACCTGCAGAAAACTATACACAGTCGACGACTTAGATAGGTGTATCCAAATAAAAGGAGAATCGGCACGCAGTTAGTTACGCCGGGTCATGGAGATACTTCACTCTTCCACTGATATTCAACCAAAGGACGCGTTACAAGCTATGGCAAAAACATGCAGATACACGCCTTTGGCGCAAAAATTGGTGCGCATGAAATCCAGCAGGCATGTTTCAGAAATCACTATGGGGGAGCTGATGGATGCGTGCAACAAGCATGCCTCCACTGACACCACAGAAGAGGATATCGAGGACAAGAAAGGAAAGCCTAACGTGAACAGTAACGGAAGACCCGGCAATGGGGCCGGGTCGGGTAACAATGGAAGTGGTAACGGAAACAACCAGCATAAACGTCCGTATGAGGGGAACTCCGAGTTCGTCGCCAATACCGAGGCAGGGTTTCCAAGTCCTAGAGTAGATGGAAACTTTAACGGAGGAAACTTTAACGGAGGAGGCAATTATCAAGGACCTCCACGGCCGGCTAACTACATAGACGCCTTCAAGATGCCTTGCCCACGTCATAGTAAGAATGTCAAGCCGGCTAATCATTCATTGGAGCAATGCGTGGACTTACAGAGATGGAAAAACGAGGAAATACAGAAGGCCCTGCGAGGTGCAGGCCGGGGAGGAGGGCCGGGTTTGGGTGGAAACCCTGGCAACGGACCACCCCCCGCAGGCAACGCAGGAGGTGGCAACCCGGGTAATAACCAGGGAAGCGCATGTGGTTTTCAGGCTAACCCAAAGCAGTTAGGACAATATCATGTCCACACCACCGGAACCTCCAAAAGGGAGAGAAAGGTACTTAAGAGAGCGGTAAACTCGGTTTTCTCGGGTGTTCCAAGATACCTGAGATGGTCGGACCAGGAAGTAACATGGAGCAGGAGGGATCACCCGGAAGCAATAGAACATCCGGGTGTGTTAGCTTTGGTGGTAGCGCCGCAGGTCAATGGCTATGAGCTAAAGAAGGTTCTGATGGATGGAGGAAGTAGCATCAACATCCTGTACTGGGAGACCTTTTTACGTATGGGGCTCAAGGAGTCTCAGCTGCAGAAAAGTTCCACAGTTTTCCATGGAATTGTGCCAGGACACTCGGCCTGCCCTGAGGGAAAGATAACACTGGAGGTCGCTTTTGGAGAATCCAAGGATAATTACAAAGTAGAGTGGCTCACATTCGAGGTGGTGAAGTTGCATAGTCCTTATCACGCGCTGTTTGGAAGGCCGGCTTATGCCAAATTCATGGCAAGGCCGTGTTATGTTTACCTACAGCTAAAGATCCTGGGTCCTAAGCAAACCATCACTATACATGGGAACAGGGCTGTGGCAGCAGAGTGTGATGAGGGAGACGCGGCACTTGCAGAACAAGCTTGTGTGAAGGAAGAACTCAGGTACTACCGGTCTCAGGTAGACCCGGAAGATCGAACAACTCTAAAGAAACCGAAAACGGATGATGAGAGAGCTAAGTTTAATGCAGCCCAAGACAGGAAGATGGTGGCTTTTGTTGAGGACGACTCTTCCAAACAGTTTGCTATAGGTTCTAACCTAGATAACAAGGAGGAAGAGGCACTCATAAAGTTCATTCGCGACAATCAGGATATGTTCGCTTGGACACCTAGTGACATGCCGGGTATCCCGACTGAGCTCGCTGAGCATAGTTTGCATGTCGATCCCAAGTCCCGGCCAGTGAAGCAGGGTTTGAGAAAAATGAACGAAGAAAGGAGAAAGGCTATAGGAGCAGAGGTAGCTCGGCTCCTAGCAGTTGGCTTTATCATGGAGGTTTTTCACCCCGACTGGTTGGCAAACCCGGTTTTAGTGTTGAAAAAGAATAATGAGTGGAGAATGTGCATAGATTACACGAGTCTCAACAAGCATTTCCCTAAGGATCCGTTTGCCCTTCCAAAGATAGACCATATCATAGACGAAGTGGCGGGAAGTGACCTGTTATGCTTCCTGGATGCTTATTCCGGGTATCACCAAATAAAACTCAAAAAGGAGGATTGGGAAAAAACATCATTCATAACCCCTTTTGGAGCCTTTTGTTACAAAACCATGACCTTTGGATTGAAGAATGCAAGTGCAACATACCAACGGTGTATTCAGAAGTGCTTTGAAGATCAGATTGGACGCAACAACCACGCTTATGTTGATGATGTAGTGATCAAAACAGGGAGGGCAGAATCATTCATTGATGACCTAAAAGAGACATTCAAGAACCTGAGGAGGTACCAGATGAAGCTCAACCCAACAAAGTGTGTGTTTGGGGTTCCGGCAGGGAAGTTACTCGGTTTCATCGTTTCCGAGCGGGGGATCGAGGCTAACCCGGAAAAGATCAAAGCCATCCAGAGCTTGAAAAGGCCGGGAGAGCTGAAACATGTTCAGAAACTTACAGGATGCGTGGCAGCGTTAAGCCAGTTCATATCTCGGCTCGGAGAAAAAGCGATACCCTTATACCGACTCTTGAAGAAAACAGACAAGTTCATATGGGATCAAGAGGCGGACGAGGCATTTGAGGATCTAAAGAAGCGGCTATCTGAGGCGCCAGTTTTGGCCGCGCCGGGTCCCAAGGAGCCCATGTTGCTGTATGTTGCAGCTGGGCCTCGGGCAGTTAGCGTAGTGGTTGTGGTTGAGCGCAAGGAGGATGGAAAGGATCACCCGGTGCAACGTCCGGTTTACTATGTGAGCGAGGTCTTATCAGAAGCAAAGCAACGATACCCTCATTGGCAAAAGCTAGTTTTTGGGGTATTCATGGCCAGTCGGAAATTGAAGCCGTACTTTCAAGAACATCCCATCACAGTGGTAAGTTCAATACCCATGGCAGATATCATAAGAAATTCAGACGCAACAGGCAGGGTGGCCAAGTGGGCCATCGAGATGGGAGATTATCACATCAACTATGAGCCCCGGTCTGTGATCAAGTCTCAGGCTTTGGTTGATTTTGTTAATGATTGGACTAAAACAAGCATGCCCTTAGTGGTGCCAAGTTCGGAGTCCTGGGTGATGCATTTTGACGGTTCCTAGCAGTATGAAGGATCAGGAGCCGGTGTTGTGCTCACATCGCCAAAAGGAGATAAGTTGAGTTACATGTTGCAAATTCACTTCGATTGCTCTAACAACGTAGCCGAGTATGAAGCCATGTTGCATGGGCTACGAATAGCGAAGGAGATGAACATTAAGCGTATAAGGTGCTACGGAGACTCGGATCTCGTGGTACAGCAGGTCTCAGGAACGTGGGACAGAAAGGATGCAACAATGGCAGTATACCGCAGAGAGGTGGACAAGGTGGCCGGGTCTTTCTCCGGGTATCAGGTGGAGCACATTGATCGGCGAAAGAACGAGGCCGCGGATGCGCTTTCGATACTCGGTTCCCGTCGAGAGCCGGTTTCGCCTAATGTCTTCCTGGACGAGTTATGGCGGCCTTCTGTTAAAACCGAGTCAGAGGAAGAAATAGCTCATCAAGACCCGGATTTGGAGTTTGTGGCCGCGGTGCGCGCTATCCCGGAGTGGAATGAGCCTTTACTAGCGTTCCTATTACGGGGTGAGTTACCACAGCAGGAAGTTTTAGCCCGGCAAATCCTAAGACGGGCAAAGGGTTATTCTATCATTAATGGGGAGCTTTACAAGATAAGTGCTAAAGGTGTCTTTTTACGCTGCGTAACCCCAGAAGAAGGCCGTCAAATATTGAAGGAGATTCATGAAGGTGATTATGGGCACCATTCCTCCACAAGATCCCTTGTGGCTAAGGCGTACCGGCACGGTTTCTTTTGGCTCACGGCTATAGAAGATGCAGAACGCTTGCTGGCAAGATGCGATGGATGTCAAAGGTACGCTCGGCAAACTCATGTGCCGGCTATGGAGTTGCGGACAATTCCCTTGACTTGGCTGTTCGTTGTTTGGGGTATGGACATGGTAGGCCCTTTTCACATGTCTCCATGTAAAAAGACCCACATATTGGTGGCTATTGACAAGTTTACAAAGTGGGTTGAGGTCATGCCTGTTACAAACTGTGAGGCGGCCACAACTGTGAAATTCTTGAAGAAGATCATACATCGATATGGATACCCCCACATCATAATCACAGACAATGGAACCAACATGTCCTTAGGAGAGATGGAGATGTTTTGTGGAAACAATGGTATTCGGCTTGATGTAGCCTCTGTGGCTCATCCACAAGCTAACGGGCAGGTGGAGAGAGCAAACCAGGAGTACTTCGGGGATTGAAACCACGATTACGAGTCCCGTGTCTCCGAGCTGCTGGAGCATGGGTTGAGGAGTTACCCTCTGTGATTTGGGGAATCAACACTACACCTAACAGATCTACTCAGATGACCCCGTTTTTTATGGTTTATGGTGAAGGGGCAGTCCTTCCGAGTGATATCATCCATGACTCGCCACGAGTGGCGGCCTATGTTGAGGTGGAAAACGAGAAGACCCGGCAAGACGCCGTGGACATGTTAGAAGAGCACAGGGAGCAAGCATTGGAATGATCCGCCATATATCAGCAGGATTTGAGGCGGTATCATAGTCGCCGAGTCAAAACCCGCGTTTTCCAGGAAGGGGACCTGGTGCTACGCTTGGTACAATCCAAGGAAGGAAAGCACAAGCTATCTCCCCCATGGGAGGGTCCGTTCATTATAAGTCGGAATCTGCACAATGGATCGTACTACTTGATAGATGCAAGAGAAGAGTCGGATTCCACCAATGATACTGCTCATTCCACTTCATCTATGCAAGAGCGTGAAAGGCCGTGGAACGTGGCTCAGCTACGTCCCTACTACACTTAGTATAGACTCGGTTTGCACATTGTATTACACGATGTAACAGGCAGCAGGTTGTAGACGCACTCTTTTCCTATCCAGGGTACCTAAGGGGACTGGAGGGTTTTTAATGAGGCGGCTTACTGACCTAACCTTTTCATATCAATAAGGAGATGGTTAAATCATGATAATTGTTGCATTTCCTAAGTTTTGTCAACTTTTTGCATGTTTTTTCTATGTTTTATCCTGCTTTATATTAGGTAAGTGTATTATGTTTAGTTAGCTATGTTTATCCAATTGTAAAAAATATAGCTTAGTAGGCTTAAAATTTACATATCTTTTCCTTTTATTACATTCAAGCTATCTGTAAGCCGGTAGAGCTGAAAGCCTACTGCTGCATAACATATATATCTAGGTCCTGGGGGCTGATTGCTTGAATAGCACAATTACAATCTCAGACCCGGCCATGATGCCATTAAGTTGTGAGGACTGATTACTTGCAATAAGTACAGTTGCAATCTCATAACCCGGACAATAGAGCCAAATTTTCCTTGGCCTTTCTTGTTTAAGCTTGATGTGACTCGCAACAAAGTGGCATGTTTTGCTAACGTGTAAATTCAATCAGTCATGATGCCCATTGGGACTTGCCTGACCCTGTTTTCACAGAGTTATAGCAACAATGAATATCCACGCGAAAGCCGGCTTACAACAAAGAGGGTCAAAAGGGTCATCTAAACCATAAGTTATGCAGAGTGAAGGCAACAGCCGGAAACTCATAATACATCGAGCATAAATTCGAAGTGTATAAATATAATAATATGGTTGGGGATGAAAAAAAAAGTTTTCTTAAGCCATCAATCCTCATATCCAGAATCCGGGTCTTGGGGACTTGAGAACGCAAAAAGTTTTCTTAAACCAATAATTTCCAGATACAGAATCCGGGTCTTGGGGACTTGAGGACTAGAGATGCAAAGTTTCCCAAGCCAAAATAACCCCAGACCCAAAATCTGGGTCTTGGGGACTTGGAAGAAATTTTTCACCGTCCCAAAACCAAGACTTGGCATCTGTCGCGAAAAGCATATAAAAACAAAAGTTGTGCCGACATAAGGTTGAAAAGTGCATATCAAACTGATAACCAACAGGGTCATCAGAACCACCGGAGTTTAAACGTATTACAAACCATAGGAATAGTATCAAAAGTGCACAGGCGCACTATCAAATAACAAGTGTAAAAGGCATATTACAATGCCTATTGGCCGAATGATTGTTTGCTGGTAAAAACGAGAACATTACTCGGCTGTTGTAGCCGAGTCATCAGGAGTGGTCTTGGCGGCCGGGTATTTGGTGTTTCCTTCCGTTGCCTTCTCCTTCTCAATGTGTGGGTTATCCCCGGAGGCAATACGTGATGGAGGAGGAACAACCGGAGTTGAGGAAGATGGCACAAAGCCGGGGTCTGCCGCAGCCTTTTTCTTCGCAAGCTCCGCCTTGAAACGAGTCAAGATGTCAAAGGGCTCCGGGTCTTCAATAGGCACAGGTTTGTCCTTAGCATCATAGGCGGGAGTAAGCTTGTTCACGTCGAGGGTCTCTGCGATCAGGCTGGCCGAGTGACGGATCTGGACGTTGATGGCTTTGAGGTCTTTCCCCGAGAACTTAGAACCGTCAGTTTTAAACTCGGAAAACCCGTTCACAAGCATTGCCGGCTCGATCTTGGGATAATAGGCTTTGGCCAGTGCAAGAGCACGTACCACTCCAACCCGGCATGCTGAGCGCTTCCAAGTCTCGATCCAGGTGGGGACCGTTGAGTATGCCTCGAGCATTTTGGTAACACCCGGGAAATCACCCGATAGCTTCAGAGATTCAAGAGCCCACTTTGTCCTTGCTGAGAATTGCCGGATAACAGTCTTGAGTATTCTCAGCCTGTGGTGGTCATCTTTCACCTCAGCAACGTTAGTCGGACCAGTGGTACAAAAAGAGAAATAAGTCACTCGGATACCAAGTCGAAAACACTACTGGATAGAGAAATCCGGGTAACACAAATCGACAGACAGAGCCTAGACTCACCAATGCGGGAGTTATAAGTATTGCTGATGAAGGTCGAGTATTCCTTGATAAGCTCATCATCGGTCCTCAGTTTCTTCTTTTGCTTGTTATGCCTCTTGGTGAGATCCTTGAGGCTAGCTTCCAGCTCTTTACGGAGCTTAACCTCCACTTTTAGCAGTTCATTGGTCTTAGCCAAAATTTCATCAGTGCGGGCAACATAAGACTGAAATCGACATATCAGTATTAGTTGGCATATTAGCGAGTACCTAGTGACTGTATACAGAACACTCGGAACTTGGGGACTAGGATTAGTGTATGAGTAATGTTAGTAAGGTTAACCTGGTGCTCAGCCACGAGAGAATCGATTATCTACTCCTCAGTGGTCTTCAAGGACCGATACTCCTCCAGCAGCTTTTCAAAATTTTGGCTGCTGAGAGCCGGCCTGGAAGAGCTAGCGCCGTGGCCAGTTGGTTGGGCTGGTGCCTTTGTTTCCTCCGGTTCATATCTAGCAGTAGCGGTTCTTGGAGCAGCAACACTCTTCTGGGTCCCAATGTATTCGACATCGGGATCATCCGGCTGGGGCATGGGAGAAGGAGACTCGGTTCCTGGGTTGGTGGCGTTAGTCGGCCCTTGTTCTTCAACAGGTGGAGGGTTGGCAGCTCTTACCGGCTCTTCCGCCATTGGGTCATCAACGAGGGTTTCCACTGGGTCGCTAAGTGTGACATTGGCTCTGAGGAAAGAAAAATAAGAAGTTAGTGTGCTATAGAGGAAAAATGTGCAAAGTATAAAAGTATTGACAAGCAAGGTATGAGAATTACCCGGCATTCACGACAAAGTCGCTGGGAAGATCATTGCTAGACCCGGAGGACACTGATAAAGAATCGGAAAGTGAGACTCAAAGTTGTCCGGCTAATGGATGATTTAGAGATGGATATTTTCGAGGAATGTAGTCAGGATAAGTTGAAGGAGTACCAGATCGGCGAGCAGGCGACATAGGGATCCCGGGGTTGAGGGGATCGTCACCCGGAGAAGTCCGGGTTGCCCGTCGCTTGGGTGGAGGAGTTGTGTACTTTAGAGATGATATAGTGGTTATATATTTGTTAAGTTTGCACATACCGGCATATGAGTACGGCTCTGTGGTCATGGAGGAGTATGGCACCTTGAATGTGACCCCCCTAGGCTTCCTCTTATTGCCTAACTCGACATAAGGCTCTGCCTCGCTCTCCTCCGACTGAGAGTCGTCCTTGTCAGCCGGCGCTGGTAATTGTGGTGTATTGTTGGTAAGAGGAAAATTTAGATCTAGTAGATTGACAAAGTACTAGTTCAGTAACCCGGAAATTACCTTCCTCGCTGTCACTCGGCTCTTCATCCTCCGCGTTTCAGAAGGGGGAGGGGTTACAATCTTCCAAAACTCGTCAGTTTCCTGGGTAAAGAGCAACAAAGTTAAAAGTTAGTACATATATATTTGGAAAATTAATCGGTATAGAAAGGTTTAGCCGGTTCTTACTGGTGGAGCCGGGTTAGAGCGAGAGAAGGGGGAGAGCCCAGAAACGCTCTTGATGGTATCCATCTTCTCAGCCAGGAGATTCTTCATGACCTTGTTGATGTCCACGGCCGGGTATGACTTATCCGAGTATCAGAGAGAGTCGGTCAGATGACCCGAGTAATCGCAGATCAGTTTGGGTCGGATACTATTTGGCTGGATCCTACAACTGATCCAGGTCTTGATCAAGCTTAGCCCGCAAAGATCATGGGCTGCTAAGACGGCTAATTTGTGGAGGAGAGGTTGGATAGATTGTCTTTCGGATTCTGGAGCGAAACCACTTAGGTTATCGCTAAGAGAGAGGGTCTCAGTGGAAAAACCAGGCAAAGGCTTTTCGCCGGGTGTAGATGTGTCCTTGCAGTAAAAGAACGTTTTCTGCCAGTGCTTCACGTGGGAATGAAGACTGAGAGTCGGCATCAATAATTTCTTGCGCCTCTGGATGGACACACCCCCACACACGAGGAGGGGCCCATCCGTGTTCTCACGACAAGGCTTGCATTGAAAAAGCTCAAGAAATAAAGAAAGATTGGGGGCAATGCAAAGATAGGCCTCACAGAGAACAATGAAATGGCAGATGTTCAAAATTGAGTTAGGACCAATGTCGAAAACCCGGAGTTTATAATGGTGGAGGACCTCGCGAAAAAAAGGATGACCCGGGGGCGAAAACCCCGGGTCACGTGCTCGAGAAAAACGACAACTTCACCTGATTGGGGTGAAGGCCGGGTCTCCTCCTCCGGTGCTATCCAGGAAATATCCGACTGTGCTGGGAGGACCCCAGACTCGGCCAGCTCCTCCGATTTCGCGAGTGTCACGGTCGATTTATCCCAGTTGGCTGAGATCGACTGACCCGGCTTTTGCTTACGGGCTGGGGTCTTACCCTTGGACTTGGGAGCAGTTTTGGGTGCCATTGAAATGGATCTAGATGGGACAAAAAATTAAGAACAAAACAAGGAAAACAATGGAAGCTAGGAGCATGATGAACACGAACTTTGAATCTAAGGGCGAAAACCTAGATCTACTAGTGCTTACCAGAAGACGGCGGCGGAGTGAGGTCTGGCGTGTGCGGCGTGCAGCGGTGGCCCGGTCCTTCAAAGTGACGGCGGCGCGTGTGCGTGCTAGCGTTCCGGACTCGAGCTTGGAGCTTGGGCTTCAATGGCGCAGCAAGATCTCGAGGGCGGGGACCGGCAAGCGCAGCGGCGCGGTGCGGCTGCGAGAGGCGACGACCAGCTGTCTGGGCCAACAGCGAGCGTGCGGGGTCCGGTGGCGCGCGATTGGAGCTCGGGCCCTTGTGCGCAGGAGAAGAGCTGGAGGAAGAAGAAGAGGAGAAAGTGCGTGCCGTTTGGGTTTAGGGTTTCCCTCCGGGCCCTATTTATAGGCGGAGAGAAACCCTAGGAGGCCAAACGGTAAAATGGAGTGGTTTGCGGGAGGATATAAACCGGCCCGTTAATTATGGGATAAGATCTTGGGAGTTATTGCGAAGTGGACGAGTTACTGATGACCGCCAAAAGAGCCGGACTTGAACTTGTTACTCGGACCAGCTTGTGGGGACAATGAAAGCCGGGTTATAGAACGTGTGTATGGGAAATTTATACAAGGAATGATACTCGGCTCGAATGATAACCGGGTTATTATATGGCCGCCGAAAGAGCCGTCCTGGCTATAAGAAACGGAATTTAACCTGTGACATTGTAGGTGTAAGTGTTTGTTGTTTTGCAGGGAATAGCGTGCGCTTCGTGGTTGACTCAATGGTTTAAAGCTACAAGGAAAGTACGTCAACCAAGATGCCCAAGCTATTCTGGGGACTACTGTTGGGGGGATGATAACCCGGTAGGCCCATGCCTGGGACGAGACCCGGCCAAAGGGAGACTGCACGAGATCCAGCGCTGTGATGCTGGGCCAAGTGTTATTGATGGGCCAGTGATTGTGTTGGAGACCCGACCCAAGGGAAAAGAAGCTCCAGAAGACCCAAAAGGTAGCGCAAACCTTGTAACCTGTGACTTGGGTGTCACGGTAGGGAACTTAGGGTTACGTATCGGTCCCGAGTAGGATTCCAGAGATATCTTGTAAGGAAAGCCAGGAAGCCGGGTATTATATAAACCGGCTTATAGGGCATAAAGGAGGGGAGTTTTGAGAGATATAGAAGGATTCGAGTATTTTAGGTATACGAGATCAAGTCTTTGTAACCCTAGATTGGAGTCTCGCGACATGGCAGCCCGAGCCTTTAGATCACCAGTTAATATGGTTGCATCCGAGCTAAACCCTCTCCCAAACACCAGAGTCGATTCGCCCGAAACGAAGTTACCCCTGGTAACGTCTGTCGTGACTATCCCGCGACAGGATCCATAGCCCAAAGACCTTTCTAGAGTGCCCTCTTATGGGCTGCGCCCGGTAGGCCCAGTGGGGGGGGGGGTCTCTTGGGCACCCCCACGTCACTAGCCCCCGAGTTCCTAAGGGAGTCGAAGACTCGATCAAGAGACTCAAACCCAAAATCAAAGCGACTCGAATCTGTTTCCGCATTCTGCTCGTGTGACCGATAAAACTTTGTCGATTAAAAACATCTGAAGGATACGACTCAACAGGCTTGACTCACTCGATAGATCGAGGTCAATTGATCTCACTCGGGAGAAAACAGCATTGGCCTACTCAGGCTTCGATCCCTTAGGCTCGAACCCGGAAAAACCTGGAGTAACTCGACTCGTGCCATTGAGGTCTTACCGAATTGAATTCCAATTGTCAGTTTATTTTACCCAACGCGTCCGTCGGGATTTACATCACACATGTTGGTATGGAAAAACTTCGGGTAGTACATTAGGGGTGCAACTCTCAGGCCGTTGGAACTGATTTGCGGGTCTTACCTTCATGCAATGAGCACGACATCCAGAATTTCAACGCGGCTGTGTGATCTGGGAACAAAGGGCCTTAGCACAATTCCCTCAAGTCCTAGGTCTAGGCCACAGAGGAAAGTTTTTGACTCATGGACCTTTCTAAAGACCCCATATGCCTTGCGCGAGTCAATTAAAGCCTGAGTGATGTTCCCGATCACTCGACCCCTTTTCCTGTTAGGTAAGCACATCACCTCATGACGTACCACTCTGTCTTTCTTGTCAGATGACAAGACGCTAATGGAGCGTACTTATCCTGTCAGGGATAACTTGCCTGAGTGAGTTTTGACCAGTTTTTTTACTGTTCGCTACGCGGTAATCTAGGGGATTTTAGTAAATACCCCTCGATTTTCACGCATTTGGGCGGTGTGGGGGTGCACGGGTTGGTCTCTAGCCGTCACATGTCAGCCTAGATTTTACTGCGGGGCCTGAACGGTGGGGATTTTACAAACCCCCTTATAAATATGAGTGGGGGACAGTAACTTCCCCCTTCTTCCTCGCGCACGCACACCTCCTTCTTCCTCAGAGAGCGCATCCATAGCCACACCTTTGAGCTTTCACCGTGCAACTATGGGGAAAACTAGGAACAACGGCACCGCCTCCGCTGCTGGTGGCATCGACGCACCCAAGAGAAAAGGAAGAAAATGGGAGAAATCCGTCAGGGTCGCCAAGACTCTTCCTTCCCTCGAACATGAGGGGATCATAGAGCCTGTGTCGGAGAAGGCATGGCGACGCCCTGGAAAAGAAGCTCGCCCCGCGCCGATAGTTGACGAACAAGTGGCCTTCACGGACCACATCGTCAGGGGAGTTTCTTCCCCCTTCATCCCTTCCCTCTCTCTCTCTTGTGCGTGTACAACATGCAACTGCATGGTGTACCTCCTAACTCCATCGAGCATATTCATTTCTTCTTCGTGCTATGAGAGTGCTACCTCAGCATAGCACCGCACTGGGCCCTATTCAAGCGGCTCTTCATCGTCAAGGCCTGGTGAATGTATAGTATGGGAAATTAGAGAGGGGGTGGATATGTGCTACGACCAATTTTAATTTTTCTTCAAATTAGGGCTTGACACAAAGGTAAATTCTCTAGATATGCAACTACGGTGAATTTACCTATATGACAATAACAACAAGATACAAGATACAAACATGAAGTAAAGGAGAGGGAACAGGGTAACCGATAGAGGAAGCACAAGGAGACAAGGATGTAATCCCGAGTTCCTCCTTTTGAGGGGAGTACGTCTTGTTGGAGGGGTGTGAGGTCGCCACAAAGGTCTAGTCAACGCCACAAAGGCCTCACCCTATTCTCCGATGAACAACGCCACAAAGGCCTAGTTCACCTTCCACTATTGATCCGCTTTTAGGCGGGAATCGAGTCCTTACAACAAGCTTGAGGCACACACCCACAACCAAATTGGGGGCTCCCAAGAAACACCAACAATCACTAAGAGAGTAGCAATGAATCCTAGGATTTCCACAAGAAACTCCTAGGAACGAATCCCTCAAACAAATGAGAGGGGAAAAGAAATCCGGTTGGTGAAGACGTAGATCGGAGCCTTCTCCTTCAATCCTCCAAATATCAACGAGTTTGGGTAGAGGGATTGGGAGATATCTAAGATTTGATGAGCTCAAAAAAATGCACATTAATGATTTGGACGAACTAGCTCACTTGGAGAAGAGGGAGGGGTATTTATACCCCCTCCAAAAATGTGGCTATTTGAGCAGGAATTCTTGACCAGAATTTCCGGTTCAAACTTGAACCGTATATTACGGTTTGCTTCTCCTTCAGATCTGGAATTGGGCAGTCGTTGACCAAAACCGGATATTCCGGTTTCCTTCAAAAAATCTGGTAGACTCCTGTGCGCAAAATAGGCTCCAACCGGAAATTCCGGTTGGCACCAGAAATTTCTGGTCAGATAATCCGGTGGAGTCCAGTGTCGAATTTTAGGATCCAACCGGAAATTCCGGTTGGCTCCAGAATTTCCGGTCAAATAATTCGGTGGAGTCCAGTGCTGAAAATGGAGGAAAACTCCTCAATCGAAATTCTCGGGTGACCGTGAAAAATCCGGTTGACCACAGTGCCCATTTTTCCTGATCTAACTTCACCTTCTTTAGATACCAAAGTGGCATTATTAGGCCTACGGGATTTGCATGGGTTCGGGCAGAAGCATGTTCTTCTACCATTCTTTGAGAGTTTCTGTCCATTTAGTTGTCTGTCTCGTGATACTATTTGCTTTATGCTTTATTGTTTGAACTATGTGTTTATGTGTTTGTGAGACTATGTTATCATTGGATCATCTTGTTGGTTATCACTATGTTGAGGTTATATCTTATTGTGCCACAATATTATCTTCATATTATCTCTCCGCACAAGGTATACTATTCATGTAACATCCCATTTTTGCTAAAGTAGGGTGTGTGGTGTTGTGTACATATCATACATGCATGGAAAGAAAAATTTAACCATGTTTGAACAATTTAAAACTTGAATTTAAATGGTTTGAGAAAATACCACAAATAGTACTTAATTTGGTTCCCAAAAATTTGTGTTGAAAAATAATTCAATTCCACGAAAGCAAAACAAGGTTTTGTTGGAAATTTCACAAGCTTTCCAAAATGTATTTTTGCCAATTTTTCTGTTCACAAAAAGGTCCCCAAAACTCTTCTCTCTGTTCTGTTTTCAAATAGAAAAGGGCTTCTCTGTAAAACTCAAAACAATTAGGGGGTTTTCCATAAAACCCCTTTTGTTTTTTCCTTCTACTCCGTCTCCGGCCAGAAGGACAGGAGAACGACGTTGAGGTGGCCGCTGCCACCTCCTGCTTCCATCGCGCGAGTGGATGAGGACCCGGGTGCCGTTTCGATCGAGCACATCCCCGCAGAAACCCTCGCTCGCACGCCTCCTCTCTCTCTCTCTGCTCCTCTCTGTAAACCGAACCCTACCCGAAACCTTACTGCCGCCGGCCGCCGCTCGCCGCCGCCGTTTCCGGCCTCCCTAGTCCATGCTGAGTGTCCCTCTCTCCTCCCCTCGATCTCCTCTACTTCCTCGAGTCCGCGGAGAGGCAGGGAAGCCCGGGGAAGGGCTAATTCCGTCGTCGGAATCTCCTCCGGCCACCGCGGATTTCTTGACGTCGGCGTCGATTCCGGCCATGCCTCGACCCCCATCACCTCCATCGCACTCAGGGAGAGTCCAGGAGCACGCCGGTACCCACCATCCCCTTCCTCTCCCTCTGTTTGGTTCCGCCGCCGTCATCCACTGTCCGCCGCCGCGCCCCAGCTCGCCGGCGTGAGCTCCGGCGACCATTTGGTCAGCCGCGGCCACCCCTAGCATCCCCATGCACCCCTCCACCCCGTGGTGTGGTTTGATTTTGAAATCCCGCGCGAATTCGATCTCTCTGTGAAGAACAGGGAAGAGTGAGGTCATCCCTGCGTCATGATGATGTCATAAATCTCTGTTTAATATTTCAAGAAAAATGAATAAAATTGTTTAATTAATAACTTTTGTTTTATAATTCAGAAAAATAAAAGTGAGGTACCAGAATGACCAGAAAAATATTCTCTACTCAAATATGTCATTTTCAATCATGTTTGAGAAATTTGAAAAATGAGCTTTATTTAATGTTGTTTATTCATTTAAAAATGGAAAAATAAGTTTTTATTCACTAAAATTAGAAAATTAAAAGTTATATACCAAATTGCTCAAAATAACATTTGGAATCTAGTTATGGTGTTTTCAAGCCCATTTGAGCTTTTAAAATCGCACTCACTTTCATAATCGTCCGAAACCCCCTCCGGGGTCTATTTCGGCCTAATTCCACCAAAAATGTTTAACTGACATGTGAACCCTAGCAAGCCAATGATCATGCTTAGGGCTTTATTTCATTGCATTAATTTGCTCATGCATACATATTACGCATTGCATCGATGCCATGTGTTGATTGTTATTCCTCTTTCGGTGTTGTTTCCCCCTCGGTAGAACGCGACTCCGAAGTGAAGGCCAACATCTCCAATGACGAATACTTGATCTTAACCGACAAGTCAAGCACTTATTCCTGAAGACTTTATCTGGTTTTCTTATAACCAAGGCAAGCATAACCTCTTATCTGCTCATATATGTTTTCCAACAACATTTGATTCTCGTACTTTGCATTCGATTCTAAACTATTTGATGCTACTAGATATAGTTCACCTATATACTGCATTGCCACAATGACCTGATCCATTGCTCCTAGCCGCCATAGATTTGCTTGTGCGCATCGCCAGAGCCTCATATCTGCTACTGCTTAGTTTCACATGTTTGTTTACCTCTGCTCCATCCGGTTGATGAATCAGAGCTGCGATAACCTAGTATGATATGATGACGTGGTGAGATGAGCATTGTGTGGTTTACTTGACTAAGGCGAGGACGGGAGGCCGCTTGGGAAGTGGTTCTTTGTCCTGTACTTGCCAACCCTAGGAGTAAGGTCTCGCCGCGGAAACCAAGACTGAGCGTGCAACCACACGCGCGAGCCAATGAACCTCGCTCGACTAACTAACTTGTTTGGCCACATCCATGGGTCACGTAGTTTGCTATTTCCATCTGCGTGTGAGTCAGAAAACGATTTGGAGAAAAACTAGGGCGTGACCGGGACAAGTGATGGACGTACACGGATCTTGATCCCGACTCACAGAATAGGTAACGTCAGGAGGTGGCCAACTCCCTGTTGACGGGGTGACCCTGTTTGGGTTGACTCATGGATAGGGTCGAGCAAGGTAAAGGTGAGAGCCAACCACACTCTGCCGGCACATCGTCGGAATTGTGCCAATAGCTTGGCATTAAGAGTCGGATGGTACGTGTGGGTAAAGTGTACCACCCTACAGGGATAAATCTTTCGGAAAGCCGTGTCCACGGTTAAGGACGACTTGGTGAATGTCACGTGGCCATAGATAACTTGAACGTGACGTAAAAGATTTTGGCAATGTTTGAAGGGTGCCTCCTCGGAGATGGCGAGAGGGGTGATCCTTGTAGCATGAGATAGTGTGGGAATAAGAAGGACTTGGTGGAATACAAGAATATGATGATCTCAGTAGTTGAGTAGCTTTCTCATCTGTTTTGAAAAACATTCTATGAGACGTGTTGTTCTTCCTCGATTTTGGAAAACAAAGTTTGCTTTACGCAAATCAGCCTTCATAAAACCCCTTTCTGAAGTTAGCAGATATATAATAGGTTAATTAAGTCTTGTTGAGTACCTCCCGTACTCAGGTTTGCTTAATTTGGTTCAGGTGGAGTTCCTCACTTCAGTGGTGTATCAACATGGACATCGACGAGTAGTTTGAGGTTCCCAGGTAGCAGCCTGGAATCTATGGGCTGGGATGTCGCCTTATGTTGCGGCCTCTTAGGCCTTTTTGGGTTTTGTTGATTAGCAACATAATTCGCCTTCCGTTTTCTGATGTAATGTTGGGTCGTGTGACCTCTGCTTGTATGCTATACTCTAGTAACACATGTTTAATAAAGCTTCATGTTTAGAGTACTGCTTTGATCGGTTGTTGGTTTCGAGCTCATTGTTATACAGTTTTGGCTATGCCTGCATAGTTGTCGCAGTCGAGGGGTTGTGGAGCCGATGATCCATGTCCGAGCCCGCCTGTCGATGTGATCGGCCTGGGGCGAGGTAACCCCAGTAACCCTCGATTGTTGTTGCACTTTCTGGACACATAGCATCTCTGTATAGCTTTGGTCCCATTTCCTTAAGTTTCTTTCGATTCGTGGACGCTTTGATATGCATAGTTGGTTATGACTAGCATGGATACAAGGAGTAGTAGACTGGGGATCCGGACTACGTGCCGATGAATCCAGTCTGCCTGCTGTTGTTTGTTGCGGCCTGGGCTGGTAACCCTGAAGCCCTTGTGAGTCCATGTCTAGGAGCACATAACAGTATGTATATCTCTGGGTCTGGGGTCGTGACAAGTCATGGTATCAGAGCAGGATTGCCTGTAGGAAAACCTTACTGCTTGGTCGATGTTGAGTCTAGTGTTTGTGAAAACTATTTTGAAACTTCAAATGAGTTGTGAAAACCCTTCTTAGGATTCTTTTTACTCCTTATCTGGTATCGTTCTAACTCTGGGTCATCTTACCTGTTTTGATTTGAAACGGTTTTGCTATCTCTTCTAGTCATTCAAAACTCAGGTGCCTTCTTTGGCAATGACGTTTTCACCCAAGTTGACCTAGTGTTAAAGTTTCTAGAGTCGTGTGTGTTCCTTACTCCGTTGCTTCTCTTCAACTGGGAGATTCCCTTCCATTCATAATCTCTCGGAGTTGTGTGGGTTCCACATACTCCTGTTTTAACGCTTCAAATCCTGAACCTCGAGATTTCCTTTTCATCTCGAATGTATTCGTTATCCTCTGCTCAAAGTTCTTCCGGAGCTATCATTGTCTTTTGGAAGATAACTCGTGATTGCTACTCGTAGTGTCCTTGAAGGAACTAAGATAGTAGTTAATCCTTTCTCTAAGTTTATAACCTTGGACTTGAACCGAAGGTCCCGGAATGTTCTGAATTGCGGTGGGTTGAATCGTGTGGTCATAACCATGTAATGCTCACGCTATCAGTACATGATGCTGAACTTTTAACCCAAGTTCCGTTCCTTTGGATCCTGAGGAATCCGTTCTACCCCAGGATGGCTAGGTAATCTCAACTCCAATAGCCATAGGTTTCCTCTTGGAATCAGAAGGATCGCAACAGGAGTGATCATTATGAGTTCCACATCTTTCTTCTTGATTCAGCTATATTTCTCTTCTTAGCATGGGTTCTACAAGTGAGTATTACCCTGTGCAGTCAAAGGGATCTTAGGAATCCTCCTGCATGTTCCTATTTCCTAGTTGCTCTCAAATATCCTTCCGTTGTTTTGAAACCAAGTTGCCTATGTGTGTTGGAATCTTCCAATGCATTGCTCTTGTTTCCTGTCAAAACATTCCACCTTGGAATGTGAGGAGAAACAAACTCCAGTACCTCGTTCATCTCTAGAACCAGGTCAAAGTTTTGTAATCCACAGGATAAAGAAGTTTCATTAGCTTCTGTTCCGTTCTACCTTCGAGTATCACACTCTTATATATCAAGAGGCTGTGTTGTGTTTCATGGCCTTATCGGTGAAGTGATGCTCCTACACATTTTCACTTCCCCTTCCTCCAAGCTTGAATGCTAAAGAATGTTGGGTGTGCATTGACATGTGTATCAGCTATTCCTAGCAATTCTTATTGTTTTGAAAAATCTAAGAAACATCTGTACCCTTCTCAGCACTACTGGTCACCCAGCCTCTTTTTGAAGTTGAAGGTGTTCCAAATCCGTTCATGCCGGTGCACATCCTCGGTCAGAGAGTTAGGTTCATGCCAAAGTTCTCCAGACCATATCGGTTTCTTTGAAAAGCATGCCTCCATTCGATTTCTAAGACATACCGGTAGGTTGTGATATTCTAGTTGTCTCTCTAGAAGTATCACCAGGTTGTTACCTGACCGTAATGTCTAAGCAAGGGGTAGTTTGAACCACTCCTTTCTCCAAGGAACCCTACTGGATATCCTGGACTAGTTGGTTGAGCTTAATCACTAACTTGGAGAGTTGAAAGACAAAAGCTCCGCCTAACTTGATCCTTCGTTATGGGATGTCCACTTTCCTTTGTGTTGAAGCATGATAGTATCTCCTTAATGGACATGCTATCTTTCCACCCTTGATTTGATTTGGGCTATCGTTAAATCGAGAAAAGATCCAAGGACCACCTTGATGGTGTTCCCACTCATGGTATTTTTCCTAGGTACACCTTTATGTCCTTTGGCAGACCAATATTTTGCCCTGTTCATGTAACATATGAATCCCTCTTCTTGGAGTAACTTGACAAGGGTGTTATTGAGCCCATCAATGACATCCCTATTTTCCCCAGGTTGCAAGAGGTTCATGTTGAACAATTGGCACTAATGTTGGAAACTTTGAGAACCATCTTTGTGTCCCCACGAAGTTGTGTTCTAGATGTTCGAAGTGACTTCCTCCGGTCCATGTTCTTATGGTGAAAGTTGTCGCCATGGATCTGAATATAGTTCCATTGTTCCCTCGGGAATAATCTCAAGTCTGTCATGCATGCGTGGACTACTCTTGAGATGGATGGTTGTTACCTCCATTCCTTGAAGAAGTTTGCATCCACACCACGCCACCGACTAATCGTTTGTGAAAGAGAAGAGGTCTAAGAACTTCGTTATCTTTGTGACTGTCTTCCCAACAAGGACTTCGGTGTGTTCTTCTGCAAGTAGACCATGTAGGTGCAACCGTCTTTTGCAAGTTGCTAACACATGAGTTTTGCAATCTCGCTCATCTTCTCGAGCTTGACATTGTAGTCCATATCTTGAGAATCTAGTAGATGTGTCCAGTTGGTAACCGGTGCAAGCTTTTCAATCAAACACGTTGAGTCTCAGTTATTCAACCCACTAACCAGAGCTGAATCTCAAGCATCAATGATGGTTGGTATTTCCTCAAGGGTATTGAATTAGGTCCTTTTGAAAGTACGGCATGGTTGATGTTGTGGTTGACACAATTAGCCGCAAGGCCTAACGTCACATCTCTTTGAATCCGTAAGAACAGCCACTCCCCATGAGAATTATGGTGTGGCTCATTCTAACAAGTTCCCCCCCTTTCTGTTCTTCCATACCGGAGTTCTATTTTCACTTGATGACCTATAGAAGGCTTGCATAAGCCTGATATTGGTATCCAGAACATCCAGGAGAACCTGGAAGTTGATTCTTGCAATGTCACTTTGTCAATTCCCGAAACGTTTGTTCCGGTGGAAACAAGTTCATCATGAGACCATCTCGTGGTATTTTGTAACCGCCCTTGATCAGTTCCCTTTCTCAAGTTGTTTGTACTTGGGGTTCTGTTCATCTCACACATTGTGTGAATTTGTCAGTTACTTCAGCCATGGGATCTTAACCAGGTGGTAAACGTATTGCTACGGATAAACCACAATAGGAAAGAGATTCCCTGTTTTCTTCCAATGTTCCAATCCTCGTTGGTTACTCATCTTATGGTGTGACCAAGAAGTTTTCCTTCACCACGGTGTTCTATCGTCCTTTGGTTACTCATCCTCCGTTGTGAAGTACCATCCTAATCGTTAAAAAGGTTTTCAACAAACTTGGATGAACAAAAGTTTCGTTATCCTTCGTGTCCACTCCGAAGAGTGAACATGATCCTGTATCAACTTTTCTCCGATGCATGATTCCAGTGTTTCCTCGTGTTTCATGTTCTCCCTCGTCTACGGATATTACGTTGTGGTATTCAAGACAATCCTTTCCATCTTGGTTTTCTGTTTGAAGAAACCTCGATGTCATAAGTTGTCAAAACTATCTTCTCGAAAAGGATTTAAAGTCTTGTGCAAAGCTCATATTCTAAATCCTTTCCAGAACCATCGTCCATAAACTTGAAACCTTCTCTCAGTTCCCTCCGTTATCTTGATGTGTTTCATGTGTGTTAACTCAAAAGTGCTTTGTGAACCTTCCTACCCCGAGTTATCCATGAGATACTCGATCTTCGTGAAGATCAAACCCTAAGAGTTTCCCTCTTACCTAAGGTGTATCCGTTCAATACCTCAAGTTGCTATGGGTCAACCTCTTCGAGAAAAGAACCGTAAGGTTCGAGAAGTTCGTTCAAAACCGGTGTTCCTTCTTTCTTCTCCTTCGGGAATCTCGGGACGAGATTCTTGTAAGGGGGTAGATTTGAACATCCCATTTTTTCTAAACTAGGGTGTGTGGTGTTGTGTACATAGCATACATGCATGGAAACAAAAATTTAACCATGTTTGAACCAATTTAAAACTTGAATTTAAATGGTTTGAGAAAATACCACAAATAGTACTTAATTTGGTTCCCAAAAATTTGTGTTGAAAAATAATTCAATTCCACGAAAGCAAAACATGGTTTTGTTGGAAATTTCACAAGCTTTCCAAAATGTATTTTTGCCAATTTTTCTGTTCACAAAAAGGTCCCCAAAACTCTTCTCTCTGTTCTGTTTTCAAATAGAAAAGGGCTTCTCTGTAAAACTCAAAAAAATTAGGGGGTTTTCCGTAAAACCCCTTTTCTTTTTTCCTTCTACTCCATATCCGGCCAGAAGGACAGGAGAACGACGTTGAGGTGGCCGCTGCCACCTCCTGCTTCCATCGCGCGAGTGGATGAGGACCCGGGTGCCGTCTCGATCGAGCACATCCCCGCAGAAACCCTCGCTCGCACGCCTCCTCTCTCTCTCTGCTCCTCTCTGTAAACCGAACCCTACCCGAAACCTTACTGCCACCGGCCGTCGCTCGCCGCCCTCGTTTACGGCCTCCCTAGTCCATGCTGAGTGTCCCTCTCTCCTCCCCTCGATCTCCTCTACTTCCTCGAGTCCGCGGAGAGGCAGGGAAGCCCGGGGAAGGGCTAATTCCGTCGTGGTAATCTCCTCCGGCCGCCGCGGATTTCTTGACGCTGGCGCGCGATTCCGGCCATGCCTCGACCCCCATCACCTCCATCACACTCAGGGAGAGTCCAGGAGCACGCCGGTACCCTCCATCCCCTTACTCTCCCTCTGTTTGGTTCCGCCGCCGTCATCCACTGTCCGCCGCCGCGCCCCAGCTCGCCGGCGTGAGCTCCGGCGACCATTTGGTCAGCCGCGGCCACCCCTAGCATCCCCATGCACCCCTCCACCCCATGGTGTGGTTTGATTTTGAAATCCCGCGCGAATTCGATCTCTCTGTGAAGAACAGGGAAGAGTGAGGTCAACCCTGCGTCATGATGACGTCATAAATATCTATTTAATATTCCGAGAAAAATGAATAAAATTGTTTAATTAATAACTTTTGTTTTATAATTCAGAAAAATAAAAGTGAGGTACCAAAATGACCAGAAAAATATTCTCTACTCAAATATGTCATTTTCAATCATGTTTGAGAAATTTGAAAAATGAGCTTTATTTAATGTTGTTTATTCATTTAAAAATGGAAAAATAAGTTTTTATTCACTAAAATTAGAAAATTAAAAGTTATATACCAAATTGCTCAAAATAACATTTGGAATCTAGTTATGATGTTTTCAAGCCCATTTGAGCTTTTAAAATCGCACTCACTTTCATAATCGTCCGAAACCCCCTCCGGGGTCTATTTCGGACTAATTCCACTAAAAATGTTTAACTGACATGTGAACCCTAGCAAGCCAACGATCATGCTTAGGGCTTTATTTCATTGCATTAATTTGCTCATGCATACATATTGCACATTGCATCGATGCCATGTGTTGATTGTTATTCCTCTTTCGGTGTTGTTTCCCCCTCGGTAGAACGCGACTCCAAAGTGAAGGCCAACATCTCCAATGACGAATACTTGATCTTAACCGACAAGTCAAGCACTTATTCCTGAAGACTTTATCTGGTTTTCTTATAACCAAGGCAAGCATAACCTCTTATCTGCTCATATATGTTTTCCAACAACATTTGATTCTCGTACTTTGCATTCGATTCTAAACTATTTGATGCTACTAGATATAGTTCACCTATATACTGCATTGCCACAATGACCTGATCCATTGCTCCTAGCCGCCATAGATTTGCTTGTGCGCATCGCCAGAGCCTCATATCTGCTACTGCTTAGTTTCACATGTTTGTTTACCTCTGCTCCATCCGGTTGATGAATCAGAGCTGCGATAACCTAGTATGATATGATGACGTGGTGAGATGAGCATTGTGTGGTTTACTTGACTAAGGCGAGGACGGGAGGCCGCTTGGGAAGTGGTTCTTTGTCCTGTACTTGCCAACCCTAGGAGTAAGGTCTCGCCGCGGAAACCAAGACTGAGCGTGCAACCACACGCGCGAGCCAATGAACCTCGCTCGACTAACTAACTTGTTTGGCCACATCCATGGGTCACGTAGTTTGCTATTTCCATCTGCGTGTGAGTCAGAAAACGATTTGGAGAAAAACTAGGGCGTGACCGGGACAAGTGATGGACGTACACGGATCTTGATCCCGACTCACAGAACAGGTGCCGTCAGGAGGTGGCCAACTCCCTGTTGACGGGGTGGCTCTGTTTGGGTTGACTCATGGATAGGGTCGAGCAAGGTAAAGGTCGGAGCCAACCACACTCTGCCGGCACATCGTCGAAATTGTGCCAATAGCTTGGCATTAAGAGTCGGATGGTACGTGTGGGTAAAGTGTACCACCCTGCAGGGATAAATCTTTTGGAAAGCCGTGTCCACGGTTAAGGACGACTTGGTGAATGTCACGTGGCCATAGATAACTTGAACGTGACGTAAAAGATGTTGGCAATGTTTGAAGGGTGCCTCCTCGGAGATGCCGAGAGGGGTGATCCTTGTAGCATGAGATAGTGTGGGAATAAGAAGGACTTGGTGGAATACAAGAATATGATGATCTCAGTAGTTGAGTAGCTTTCTCATCTGTTTTGAAAAACATTCTATGAGACGTGCTGTTCTTCCTCGATTTTGGAAAACAAAGTTTGCTTTACGAAAATCTGCCTTCATAAAACCCCTTTCTGAAGTTAGCAGATATATAATAGGTTAATTAAGTCTTGTTGAGTACCTCCCGTACTCAGGTTTGATTAATTTGGTTCAGGTGGAGTTCCTCACTTCAGTGGTGTATCAACATGGACATCGACGAGTAGTTTGAGGTTCCCAGGTAGCAGCCTGGAATCTATGGGCTGGGACGTCGCCTTATGTTGCGGCCTCTTAGGCCTTTTTGGTTTTTGTTGATTAGCAACATAATTCGCCTTCCGTTGTCTAATGTAATGTTGGGTCGTGTGACCTCTGCTTGTAAGCTATACTCTAGTAACACCTGTTTAATAAAGCTTCATGTTTAGAGTACTGCTTTGATCGGTTGTTGGTTTCGAGCTCATTGTTATACAGTTTTGGCTATGCCTGCATAGTTGTCGCAATCGAGGGGTTGTGGAGCCGATGATCCATGTCCGAGCCCGCCTGTCGATGTGATCGGCCTGGGGCGAGGTAACCCCAGTAACCCTCGATTGTTGTTGCACTTTCTGGACACATAGCATCTCTGTATAGCTTTCGTCCCGTTTCCTTCAGTTTCTTTCGATTCGTGGACGCTTTTATATGCATAGTTGGTTATGACTAGCATGGATACAAGGAGTAGTAGACTGGGGATCCGGACTACGTGCCGATGAATCCAGTCTGCCTGCCGTTGTTTGTTGCGGCCGGGGCTGTTAACCCTGAAGCCCTTGTGAGTCCATGTCTAGGAGCACATAACAGTATGTATATCTCTTGGTCCGGGGTCGTGACAATTCATCTCTACCTCAACATATTGGTTTTGTCTCATTTTATCATGTTGTGTTGAGTGATGGAAATTTCTCCCCCCTTAGGGTCGTACTTTGTATGTCAAGGCAAACAAAAATATGCATACTTGCAGCAGGAGAAATTTTTCATCTCATCACAAGCATGATGTTGTGTCTCGGTTTTATTGCAAATCTTAGTATTGTTAACTAACACGCAAAACCTTAGGGAAAATACTAATATTTGCAATAAAACCGAGATACAACATCATGCTTGTGAATGAGATGAAAATTTTCTCCCCCTACAAGTATGCATATTTTTGTATGCCTTGACATACAAAGTACAACCCTGAGGGAGGATAAATTTCCAACACTCAACACAACATGATAAAATGAGACAAAACCAATATGTTGAGGTAAAGATGAATAGTATACCTTGTGCGGAGAGTTAGTATGAAGATAATACCGTAGCACAATATTAGATAACCTCAACATAGTGAAACATAGTGATAACCAACAAGATGATCCAATGATAACATAGTCTCATAAACACATAAACACATAGTTCAATTGATAAAGCATAAAGCAAATAGTTTCACGAGTCAGACAACTAAATGGACACAAGCTCTCAAAGAATGGTACAAGAACATGCTTGTGCCCGAAACCATGCAGATCCCGTAGGACTAGTAATGCCACTTGCCCCCCTTTGGCATCGAGACACCAAAAAGGAGAGAGGTAGTGATGCTAATGTCCCAAAGCAAGCTAAGCAACAGAGTCTTCTGAGGCCTCTCCCGCGGACTGCTCGGAATCTCCTTCGGCATCCCCCTCCAGATCATCATCACCATCCTCCTCCTCATCATCAGGATCAACTGGAGAACTAGAGGAAGAAACTATGAACTGAAGAGCCTCCTCAAGATCTTCCCATGGAGTAGTGGACCGGGAAGACCACTGAGAGTACGAGTCTAGAACCAAATCAGCAGAAGGATCTCCAGAAGCACCACTGACATGATGAAGAATCTTTGACTGAGATATGGCGTTGCAAGGTCCCTGCGAAAAGACTGATACGGATCCTTGTGAATGTCAACCTTCATGCAAATCACATTGCGTTGAAACTAGGACAGCTTCCTGACATTATGCACAGTGGAGGTGTCAGCCTTGGGAGCAGGAGCACTAGAAGTGGTGGCACTAGCACGAGCGTCCCCCATGAAGGAACCCCTCTCAGGGGCAGGAGTAGAAGCAGGAGCAGACTTCCTTTTGACATACAACTTCTTGTACTGGTGATCTTCCATAGGTAGATCATGGAAGTCTTGCTTCATGGTGTCCTTGATCAACATCATATAAGGACCATAAGGAATGGTATGCCCACCAAGCATGGCATTACGGAGGTCGTGGAAGATAAAGTCCATAACATTTACCTCGTATGACTTTGTGGGGTCCGGATCCTCAATAAACTGCTTGGAAAGAATCAACAAGTTGCAAAAGGAAGATGTGAGAGCATCATTGTTCCCACCACTTGGAACAATGAAGGACCGGAAGATATGGACCAACTGATCATAGAAAGGAAGGAGATCTTCCACCATACCAGCTAGAAAACCTGGAGCATACATCTAAGCCATGTCTCTCTCCCTGTGCGGTCTCTCCGCAACATGCATACGATATCCAATAGGAGTATCAAATGTGAAGGGAATATGCCCGAGAGGCAATAATAAAGTGTTTATTATGCTATTCCTTGTTTATGATAGATGTTTATTTCTCATGCTAGAATTGTATTAACCGGAAATGTTGATACATGTGTGATTAATAAACAAACCAACGTTCCTAGTGAAGCCTCTCTTTTAACTAGCTCGTTGATTAACAGATGATCAAGGTTTCTTGATCATAGACATTGGATGTTGTTAATAACAGGGTCATGTCATTAGGAGAATGACATGATGAACTTAGACCCTAACTAAGTATAACAATAAAATCAAGTCATTTAGTTTTGTTGTTATGTCTTACATTCGGAGTAACATTATTCCTTAGACCATGAGATCATGTCAATCACTGATACCGGAAGGATTCTTTGATGTCATCAAACGTCACACCGTAACAGGGTGACTATAAAGGTGTCGTTGGGTATTCGGAAAGTATTAGTTGAGGCTCATGGATCAAGAGTGGGATTTGTCCATCCAATATGACGGAGAGATATACTCAGGGCCCTCTTGGTGATATCACATCGACACCGCTTGCAAGCACGTGATACGATCACAAGGATGTTATATCACGGGAACGAGAAAAGAGTACTTGTCGGGTAACGAGATCAAACAAGGTATGGTGGATACCGATGATCGGATCTCGGGCAAGTAAAATATCGCGAGACAAAGGGAAATTGTTACGACGTTGAAAGGTTCACACGATCACGAGAGTCATCATTGAATATATAGGAGTCATCACGGATCTCCAGATCCCGCTGTTGATTATTGATCGGAGAGGAGTCTCGATCATGTCTATATTATTCACGAACCGTAGGGTGACACACTTAAGGTTCTATGAAGCGTTAGAGAGGATACGGAATACCGAAGAATATTTGGGCAGCTCTGAAAAATTGTTTCGGGGAAAATTGAAATAGTTCAAGGGGTTATTCATCGAATGGTTGTTAATAGAATTAACAAATTATTCGAGGTGCTGCATGCAAATGTTTGTTAATGGAATTAACAAATATAAATAAAGAAATAAAAATATTTTATTTATTTATTAAAGAAAAACCTTTGGATTTTCTAAGTGGAAAATTAAGGGAGTATGAGTGGGTGTGAGTGGGGCTTCCACTCACAAACAGAGAGGAAGGGGTGGGGGCACCCATGGCTGGCCGCACCCCCCTTGGGCTGCCTCCCCCTCCCCTATAAAAGGAGGGTGAGAGCTCTCTCTTCTACACACACTTGCCCACTCCCTTTTCTCTCCACCCGTTGCTCCCTTCCATGGTCTCCGGCTTGGCGAAGCCCTGACCTTGGGATTCTTCACCACCACCACGCCGTCGTGCTGTTGGAGTTCCGCGGGGATTCCTCTACTTCCGCTACCCGCTGGATCAAGGGAACGGAAGTCTTGATAGAGCTGAACGTGTGACCAATTACGGAGGCACCTCCGGATTGCGGTGCACTTCTTCTCGCTCGGGATCGGCGTGAGTACGAGTACGCCAACAACGAGATTTTATCTCATACCACTTTGAGTCTTCGAGGGTATATTATCTCAAGAATCTCTTTCTCCTCGTTGCCTTTCATCTCCTAGATTAGATCTTGGCCATTCGGGTCTATCGCGCGTAGGAAATTTTTTGTTTTCTATGCAACGTACCCTTCAAAATGGCCACTTGTAGCCTAGAATATGAGCCAACTTGAAGATCTGAGCCTGACAGAAGGTAGACCCGGTCATCCACTTCAAGGGACAATGTATCTCCTTCCCAAATACCAATGTGGACATGAACTGAACCACATGGTCGTGGTTGTAAGTGTACCGGGTTTCCATGAGCTTCACAAGGTTGAACCTTTCAATCACACTAGCAGCTTGGGCAAACACTTCCTTTGACTTGATGGGTTGGAACTTGGTAGAATTCATGGAACGAACAGGATGCTTGTAGTCAAGATAGATGTCAGTGTCGAATAGTCATCTCAACAAGTACCTCGGATGAACCGATAGGGTTTTGGTTAGGAGAACGTATAGGCGCTGGTGACGATCGTCGGCTGACGGGGGGCAAGATTTACCTAGGTTCGGGGCCCTCGTAGAGGTAAAACCCTTACTCCTTCTCTGTCCATCTGTATTATCGATAGATCGGTTACAATGGGGGGTGTTCGAATCGAGAGTATGAACTCGAACTCAAGGATTGGGGGGGGGGGGTTAAAAACCCTAGCTTAGGTCGGTTATAAGTTTCCTTCTTGACCCGCAAGGCTTTGTGGATGGGCCTTCTATTGGGCCTTCTAGAACTGTTGGTGGAACCTCTCCTTGGGCTTAGGTCTTGGGCCTCGGACGGGTAGCTTAACCCGATAGGTCCAGGATTCATGCCCACGTCAGTAGCCCCCGAGTGTTTACTCGACTGAGAATCTGTCGGGTGGGCACTCAAAGTTCATCTTGATTTCCTTCGATTGATCGTTTCGATCGCTTGATTTTAGAGGGCGCATACCTTGTGCGCGACGCGCTTCTTGTACTCGTGCATCGAGCAATATATGTGCCTGTGTACTGGCTGTTTTCGCAGAAGGATGCAGCTCAGTTGCTTGGCTCTCCCGAAAGCTCAGGGCCAATTAATTTCATGTAGGGCAAAAATAGTACTGGCCTACACAGACTCGAGACCTCCGACTCGAATCCGGTGAGGTGATCGTTGCGGCTGAGCCGTGGAGGTCTTCCGAGTCGAACTTAACCTATAGGGGTACCCGGCGCGTCCGCTAGGATTTTTCTTCGTGTTGTTCACACGGATTTTACCGGAGGACGCAGCTTGAGTGCGATTCCAGGCCCATAAGAGATTTCTTTGGGTCTTACCTTCATACTCGAAAGAATACGGCATCCGTATGTGCCTAGTCGGCTGAACAATCCAGGGTACAGATGTGTAGATACATCGTGTGATAGAGTAGCGGGACCGCACACTCGCGATTTTCCCTTTGATTATCCTCTTGAGAATCTTCGAGTGAAGATATCTCCTTCCCTTGTTGTACTTATGCAAAAGATATTTTTGCGTTTGTAACAATTTGTTTTTGTCTTGCCCATACGAAAGAGTTTTCGTGTTTGGGGGTTTATGCGAAAGAGATTTTCGCGCCTTATTATACCCATACGGAAGAAATTTCGTGTCAGGGAGCTTGTGCGAAAGATATTTCACGTCTTGATATGCCCATACGAAAGAAATTTCGTGTTAGGGAGCTTATGCGAAAGAGTTTTCGCATCTTGATATGCCCATACGAAAGAAATTTCGTGCTAGAGAGGTTATGCGAAAGAGTTTTCGCGCCTTGATGAGGTATGCAGTGATGTCACTACGCACCTGTCTGTTCCGACTCCTCCCGATGGGACGTGACGAAGTGAAGCAGAGCACGCTGGCCCACCTTGTCAGATTTTGACGTGAAACGATAGGTCGCATCAGGATTTTCCGCGAGCCACGCGCTGTAAGTGCGCACGATCTTTTGTAAAGATCGTGCCAGAGTAACCGCTGCTTCGTTTCCGCTTCACGCATGGCGGCCGCGATGGGTGCCACGTTGCCAAATCTACGGTCTGGATTAGCCCGGCCTATCTATAAATATTTACCCTTAGGAGATGGGTAAATCTTCCGGCCCTTTTCTCATCTTCTTCCTCCTCGCGCACACCTCCTGTTCTGTAAGCACAAGAGAGCTCCAATGGTTGGCGAGAAGAAATGCAGCGCTGCCGCATCGTCCTCGAAGGAAGTGGCAGAAGCTTCCGGGCTGCCTCCCGTGAAAACGGGCGATTGCGCGCCGCCAACACCACCAAGAAGAGCATCGCCGAGATGCAACGGGAAGGCTGCTCCCGCCTGACACCGACAAGCGCGTGCGCTTGTCCAAGAAAGAAGAGGTACCCAATCCTCACGCGAACGAGCGCGTGTTCTTTACTGAGCACATCTCGCGCGGTCTGTCTCTTCCTCTCCACCCTTTTCTTCTCGGGCTGCTGTATGTCTACGACATACAGCTGCACGATCTTCCTCCAAACGCGATTCATCACATATCGTGCTTTGCGAGTGCTTCCTAGGTATCCGCCCGCACTGGAGCCTCTGGAAGGCTCTCTTCAAGGTGCGGATCCGGGAGAGGGCGCGGCCAGGCGAGAAGCTGGGGGAGCCGCTGCGCACCGGAGGCTTCGGGATCCAGCGCGAACTGACGTCCCCTACATGGAGATGTATTTCGTCGACTCAGCGCAAGGGTGGCGGAAGAAATGGTTCTACGTCATCGACAACAACGCGGGTGGAGCTCCTGAATTCCACCCATTCGCCATTCTGAAGCGGAGGAAATCCTGGATGCACAAGCTCACCGCCGAAGACAACAAAGTTGTCTTCCCCCTACACGCGAAGGTGGCAAGCTTCCGCGACAAGGCGTTGGGGATTCCGTTGAATGGAATACACTTATCGAGTGTGTTTCTTCGACGAAGGATCCAACCCCTTCAGGCGAGGCCATCTACCATGTGGGAGTACCAGGGTACCCAGGACCCGAGCCGTGCCTGCGAAGACATCTCTCGAATGTTGAGTTCGAGAAAAAGATCGCGACCATCACCAAGCTGAAGAAGAGAGAGGCCTACTCGGCTTGTTTCTTCGAGCCATTCGAGGCTTCGAGACCTCCCCCAGATAAGGTGAGTTTCTTTTTGTTCTTCTTTTGTTTCTTTCTTGCTCGAAATTTTGTCGACTCAAGATCTTCTCTCTTTTTCCTTTTCTGCCTCCATAGAGCTTGAAGGTGGAGACGTGCTACCCGCCAGTTTTGGCTGAAGATGCCTCGGACCTTCTGGTGAGTAACGTCGAGGCCCCTCTCGAAACTAGTGTCGCAGAAGCTGATTCGAGCTCCGAGCGCGACTATATGGACGACGAGGAGGAGTCAGGCATCGATCAACTCCGTCACCGCAAGCGCCGCAGGCACGAGGATGACGAAGTCACTTCCAAGGATAGCAGCAGCCTTGCGACTATTAGCCCTGGCCGGTTTGCTTCTTCGCTTCCTTCAGTGAAGAGAAAAGAAGTAGCCGCGACTGAAGCTCCAGTTGCTGAGGCCGCCCGAAGATCTCCAAGTCCTGCGAGAGCAACTGCCACTCCGGAGTACGAGCTGCCCAACTTTGCGGGTGGAGCGTCCGCGAGTAAGGAGGTTTCGGGCAGCTCGGCAGAGCCTTTGTCTACCGCTCAGGGTAAAGTAAGTCCACATGCCTTTTCTTTGCTCGTTCAAAATTTTATCGGGTGCACGGCAGTGCTCCCGATGGGAGGAGCCCCCGAGTCTGTGGTTAATTGCTTGAAGTTGGCCACAGGCTCAAGTCGAAGTCTTCTCCTTCTTTTTCCTTGAATTTTATCGGGTGCACGGCAGTGCTCCCGATGGGAGTAGCCCCCGAGGCTACATTTGACTGTGTACAGTCGTGTGTAGGCTCAAGTAATACCCCTTTTGACTCGAACTTTTGTGTTGGGCTTTTGCAGGCTCTCCTCGACTCCCTTGCTGCTTTCGGGCGCCGAGTACTTTCGGCCGAAGCGGACTGCATCTCCCTTAGGGCAGATCGCGGTCGGCTTGTCCAAGATGGTCGTTCTCTTCAAGGTAGGCTAATGCGCCATTCTCGTCTCTACTGTTTCTCTTGATTGTAAAGGTTGCTCCAGCCGTATACTTTGTACTGCAGACGAAGTCACCCGCCTGAAAACTGAAAAGGCTAAAGCTGTCGCTCGGGTGAAAACCCTTGAGGCGGAGTTGGAATCCTCCCGAAAGGAGTAGGAATCCTCTCGCAAGCATTCAACCGGTCTCGAGGGGAGCTTCGCAAAGGCTCAAGAAGCGATGAAGCAGCTGGAGGAGGCGGGTGCTAAGCATGACAACGATCTTGTCGACCTCATATGTCCTTCGGCTCAGAAGCTTGCGGGTAAGCTGTGTTTCTACTTTCTTCTACTGTGGTTGGAATTTATCCTTTTTTATTATAGATTTAAACTGTCTTTGTTCTAGACGACCTTGGGATTGGACTGGAGCTGCCTGAAAACCAGCGACTGGATGCCCTCACGGATTCTTGCACTCAGCTCCAGGAACATGTGAGTAGAATCTGCTCCCTCGTTGCTGATGCCACCTAAGTGCTGACGCAGTTCCACGAGCGCCTGTTCGCGGACGCGGTGGTTCCTCCTACCTTGGGCGGCCTTCTGCAAGACTTTCTTGGCGATGAAGATCTTCTCCACAAGTTCGCACTCGCGCAGACTGAGTGCGGGGCCAAGACGGCGATCCAGTTTGCCTTGGCGCATGGAGTCTCGGGTGACCTGGATAAGGTGTACTCGGACATTCCTCGCGACTCCACTGGCAAGAAGGTAGGACACCGTCCTTTTGGCGCTCGTGCTGAAGTCCTCGCAAAAACACTTTCTGGAGTGCTTTCTCGTGCTGGTCGCAAGGGACAGCCTTTCGCGAGTGGCACTACTTCTGCAGCCCCTTAGGATAGTTTTTTGTTTCCTTTTGCTTGTCGATGTAATGAAACTTGGGATGTATTCCCGTATTTATGTTGCGTAATCGAAGTGTTTTCTGAAATCCTCAGTGTCTGATTGTTGCGCCTTACTTTTGTATGCTCCCGATGGGAGTAGCCCCCGAGCACCCGCGGTATGGGTGGTATGTTCTCGAGTGGGGTTTTGCGATTTTTCTGAACTTTCTTCCTTTCATTCCAGGTAGTGGACCCCAGTGCAGAGTTTTCGAGTGGGTCTGCTTCGTAGGTTAATCCCCTTGTTGCTGCTGCCAACACGTTTGCATCACTCCGTGACCGTGTTGCGGATGGCGAGCGCAAGTTGAAGGCTCTGCGAGGTGTGGCCGATGTTGCCAAATCAAAGCAGAAACTTGCGGCGGAGCATGAGAGTTTGTGATGGAAGAACTGGCGGCTTTTGCCAAGGGCATGCTCTGTAAGTTTGCGAGCCCCCGAGTACTTTGTCGTTGGTTCCTCTCTTTGTTTTGACGCCTTTGTTGTCCTTGCATTTGTTGAACCTGACGGAGTCTATGAGACCCATTGGGTGAATAATCACATTATTCACGAGTCGGGTAGCCCCAAGCCTCACGCGAATGAGTTCTGGTCTGACCGCAAGCGAGGCTTTACCCTAGCTACCCTGAAGTTTCGGGTGAGCCAGGCGCAGATAATCGTCGAGTCTTGTCACGAGGCCCTGTCTTCTGTCCATCGGACATTTTACCCTTTGGGTGTTGTCCCGGATAGCTTGAGTAGGTTGCTCAGGATGTTCCGTCGGGTGGGAGAGGTTCGAGAGTGCGTACGCCAACAACTTGTCAGTGGAGCCCAAGTGGCACTTGCCTTTGTTCGGCTATGGCACACTGAGGTCAATTTCCTTTCTGTGGCGCGGCTTCCTGACTCGAGAGGTTCACCAGTGGATTTTTCTCCTCATTATGCGGCCGTGCGTCCTACAGCGGAGCAGATTGTTTGACTGACTTATGAGGAGACTAATCAAATACTTGCAGATGAGGCCGCTCATCACTAAATGTAATTCCAAGATGTAAATATCTAGTTGTAAGGTGTTTTGAAGGTGTAAATCTTGTGACCTTGTATATTTCGTTCGATGTTTTTAAGGTGTTTATAAGGTGTGGACCTTGTTGTACCTTGTATTGTTTTTATCAAGTGATGTTACTCGAAGGTATGTGATGATGCTAGTTAGGCGTAGCCCCCGTGTGTTTGGGGTGTGTACCTGTCGTTTTAGCATGTTTAGAGAAAACAAGAAGTCCCGATTGCTATGGTTGAGAAACCATGTATTACTGATATGGCTGGGAAGCCATGTGTTTGGTCGAGCTACAGTGTGGCTGGTACAGCCTTATTTCTTGCGAGTAGAATAATCCTAGGGGTAGAACTTGCGGAGATGCGCAATGTTCCACAGGTTGGAGTAGATACCACTGGTCTTCGGGTTCTCCAATCGATAGGCGCCTCCTGGGATAACTTCATGTATTATGAAGGGTCCTTCCCATGGTGGCTCAAGCTTGTGTCCTTTCTTTTGTTTGAGCCGCAGCACCAGGTCCCCTACTACGAAAGATATGTGACGTATATGACGAATGTGATAGTTGCGTAGCGATTGTGGTATACTGCGGATCTTGCGAGTGCAATGTCCCGGATCTCATCCAGTGCGCCCACGTCTTCTGCGAGTGCCTTGTTTGAGGTTTCTTCGTTGTATGCAACGACTCGTGGAGCGCTGAATTTGACGTCTTCGGGTAGGACGGCTTTAGCTCTGTATACCATGAAAAATGGCGTATACTTTGTTGACCGATTTGGTGTTGTGCGTAGGCTCCACAATACTGATGGTAGTTCTTCGGCCTAGTGCCCTGCTGCTGGGTGCAACCGATCTAACAGCCGCTTCTTTAGGCCAGCCGAAACTAATCCGTTAGATCGTTCGACTTGGCCATTGGTTTGCGGGTGAGCTACCGAGGCGAAGCTGAGGGTGATTCCCTTCTCCTTGCTGAATTCCTGTGTTTCCTTGGCTGTAAAGTTCCTGCCATTGTCTGTGATGATGTTGTGTGGTACGCCGAATCTACACACGATGGAGTCGAGGAATCGCACGACGCGCTGTGCGTGCGCGGAGGTGACTGGCATGGCCTCTATCCATTTTGTGAATTTGTCGATTGCCACGAGCAGGTGTGTATCCTCCAGGTATTGATTTGCGCAGCGGTCCCACCATGTCTAACCCCCATTGGGCGAAGGGCCAGGCGATGGGAATCATGTGCAGTTGTGTTGCAGGGGCATGCGGCCTGGGCGCAAACCTTTGGCAGGCGTTGCATCTGTCGAGTAGATCTTTGGCGTCTCTTGCTGCTGTGAGCCAGTAGAATCCTGCCCTGAAGGCCTTGCCCACGATGGCTCTCCAACTGGCATGGTGGACGCAGTCTCCATGGTGTATATCCCGGAGCAATTCCTTGCCGTCTTCGGGTGCTATGCATCTCTGCAATACCCCTGATATACTTTGCTTGTATAGCTCGCTGTTGATCACCTGAAAGGATTTGCTGCACCGTACTATTTGTCGGGCCTTGCAAATGTCAGCTGGGAGCTGTTTGTTGGACAGGTAGTCGAGGTACTTCTGCGTCCAGACTGGCTCGACCATAAAAACTTGCCTTGAAATATTGTGGATGAGCTCGATCATAGCAATTTGCGGGTTTTCGTCTGTTTCCACTGCTGCGGGTGTTCCTGCTGGTTTTCTGACTTTGACTGATCGCTTGATCATTCGCTCGAAGTAGATTCCTGGAGGGATGGGGGCGTTTGTTGACCCCATGTTGGCCAGCTTGTCTGCTTTCTTATTGCTTGATCGCGCGATGTGCTTCAGTTCGCACCCTTTGAAACTTCCTTCGAGCATATTGTACATGTTACAATAAGCGATCATGTTATCCGTGATGGCATCACATTCCTTCATCGTCTGCTGCACGATGAGATTTGAGTCTCCATATATCATCAATCGGGTGGCTCCGTAGGCAGACGCCATTTTCATGCCGTGTAGGAGGGCCTCATAATCCGCGTCATTGTTGGATGCTGGGTCATCAGGAGGGAAATCCAGTCGCAGGACGTATTGCAGCTTGTCGCCTTGGGGAGATATAAGAATAACTCTGGCTCCGGCTCCTTTGTTTCTTTTTGACCCTTCGAAGTACATGATCCAGTTGCTCGTGTATTCTGGGGGTCCTGGTGTTTGCAGCTCCGTCCACTCGCTTAGGAATTCCACAATGACTTGGGATTTTACAGAGTTGCGTCCTGCGTATATTATGTCCCAGGCGCCTAGCTCGATGCCCACTTCGCAATTCTTTTGGATGCCATGGGATTGTTCATGATAGTACCGAGTGATGCGTCGTTTAGCACCGTGACGGTATGTTCATGGAAGTAATGCTTGAGCTTTCGGGCTGTGAGCACTACGCCGTATGCGAGCTTCTGATAGTGGGGGTATCGCTGCTTGCACGGCGAAAGCACCTCGCTGATGTAATATATTGGCCGCTGAACACCATAGGCCTTGCCATCCTCTGGCCGCTCGACGATAATAACCGTGCTAATGACTTGGTTTGTTGCGGCCAGGTATAGGTATAGGGGCTCCCTCTCTTGTGGCGTTGCTAGGACGCGCCTACTCTGCAGTGCTCTCTTGAAGTCGATGAACACCTTTTTTTCTTCGGGTGTCCATTCGAACTTATCTGTTTTCTTCAGCGGCTTGTAAAAGGGCAATGCTTGCTCGCCTAATCTTGCGATGAATTTGCTCAGAGCGGCTAGTCTCCCTGCGAGCTGCTGTACGCCGCGAAGATTGGTTGGCTCCTTCATTGTCAAGATTGCTTGAATTTTCTCCGGATTGGCTTCGATTCCTCGGGCGGACAACAAATACCCGAGAAGTTGTCCCGCAGGAATGCCAAAGATGCATTTTGTCGGGTTGAGCTTGATCCTGTACGCGTTGAGAGCATCGAATGTCTCCCTGATGTCCTCGATGCACACGCGAAGGATGTCAGTGTTTTTCTTCGGGACCAACACCGGGTTTGCTAACCAGGTGGATATTTTTATCTCCCTGATGAATTTTGCGGCGAGTAATCGATTCACTTCTGCTCCGAGTGCCTTCTGTTTTGGCTCGAGAATCGTCGGGGCGTTTGCTTGATAGGTTTGGCGTCTTTGAATACTTCGAGTGAGTGCTCGGCGAACTCCCTGGGTATCCCTAGCATATCTGAAGGCTTCCAGGCGAAGATTTCCCAGTACTCACGGAGGAGTTCGACGAGCGCGGCTTCCTATGCAGGATAGAGGGTGGTGGACACCATCGCCGTCTTCGCGGATTCTGTCGGGTGCACTTGATGCTTTCGAGTTTCGCTGTTTGCACTGAACTCGAGTTCTGGAGCGTTCTTTTTGGTGAGTGGCATCACGGAGTGGTCCGTGGTCTTTGCCAATTCTGCCAGCTCCTCCTGCATCACGAAAGATTTCGCGATTTCATTGAACTCAATGTCACACTTATCGGATTTTTGGAAGTCGCCATCTATGGTGATGGTGCCGTATTCCCTAGGAAGTTTGAGCTTCAGGTAGGCGTAGTGGGGTACTGCCATGAATCTCGTGAATGTTGTTTGGCCAAGAATGGTGTGGTACTGTGAGGGCTAGTCGACTACTTCGAAGTCGAGGAATTCTCGCCTGTAGTTTCTTGGGTTTCCGAGCACCACCTCCAAGTTGATTGTTCCGAGTGGTCGGACTGCTTTGCCCGGTACTATCCCGTGGAAGGATGTTTCTGATTCCACGAGTCCGTCCATGTTCCTGTTCATCTTACGGAGTGTGTCCGCGTAGATGATGTTGATCCCGCTGCCGCCATCCATGAACACTCGTGCAAGTTCGTAGTTTCCTATCTGCGCCTGAATGACGAGCGCAGCGTGTCCTGGTCAGTAATTGCCTCCCTAGTTTGCGGCGGGTGGCGCTGGTAGCGCGGACAACACCGCGTTTTGATGTCCTGGTGGAGGTAGGGGTTGTGGCAGGTGGAATCCCTGATGTCCTTCTCCTGGGAGCTGTGGGTAGCCCTGGTTGACTGCGGCTCTGTTTTTCTTCGTGTAGGCCTCGTGGATGTCCTGAAACTTTCGGTTGTCCTTGAGGAGGTGGGTTGCCTTGGTCTTGCCTGTGCGCTTATCTGTGAATAGATGTAGCGTGCAATAACCGTTAAGGTCCTCCTCGGGAGTTTTATCCTTTGGCTTTGGCTTCCAGTCGCGATTTCCACGGGGTCCGTTGTCACGATTTCTTGTAAACTCTGCCGCAACCAGTTCTTCTCGATCGTCATGATCGTAGTGCTTTCTTCTTTTCTTTCGACCATGACGGTCGTCCTCAGGTGCTGGCGAAGATGCCTTCTCATTGCGCATGGAGTCTTCACCGTTGGCCCATATGTCGGCAATGGCCATCAGCTCCCCGATGGTTTTGGGTGCAGCTCGCCCCAGCTCTTCTCTGAAGGCGGCTCGTCGAGCTCCTTTGGTGAAAGCTTCGACTCCAACTTCCTCCGATATGTTTCCCGCCGTATTTTTGAGTGTGGTCCACCGCTGAATGTACTCGCGAGTAGACTCACCGCTCTTCTGTTTACAAGCCCGTAGCTCCTCGATGGACGCGGGTCTTTTGTATGTCGCTTGGAAGTTCTTGCGGAAGTCGTAAGTTAGATCGTCCCATGATCTGTAGCACACCCTCGGTCTTCCTTCTAGCCAGCTGCGCGCAACGCCTACAAGATGTAGGTTGAGGTACTGCATAGCTGTTGTCTTGTTCCCACGTTGGCATTTTATTACTGTGAGGTAATCTGACAGCTAAGATTTGGGCTCCAGCGACCCGTCGTACTTCGGAACCTCCGTAGTAAGTTTAAATCTTTTGGGGATCGGTGCCTCGCGGATGTCGCGAGTAAAGCACAACGCACCACATGCTTCTTCGTTAGAGGAGGTGGATAGGGACCGTGCGCAGTTCCTGATCGCTCGGGCCTTGTTGATTTTGTTCTATGCGATGTCAGATCGCGCGTTGTATTCGGGCTGGTCGCGATCGTTCTCCTTCCGCGGTTCCTTGCTGCGGTGTCGCGAGCGGCTGCTATGATGTCGCGGACTGCGATCACGATCCCTCGGGCTGTCGTCGCTGCTTCTCGGGCTGTCACCGCGACGCCGGGCTTCCTTTCCTCGGTCGCGACGAGGTGATTTCTCCCTTCTAGGTGATGTGCTCCCGCATCTGCGGGGTGTTTCTTTGTCTTTCCGAGGGGTCTTCTCAATCTCCTGTGCTGTCGCGGGCTTGCGGCTTTGGGCGGTGAGTCTCGCGGCTGCCATGCCTAGCCCCTTCTGGACTTGTCGATATTGTTCAGCGCGGGGTTCATTCTCTCCTGGCTGGTTCGCCTGCAGGTACGTGGCTGCTGCTAAGACCGCGACAGCAAGAGTCGTCGGGTGTACATTGTCGTCGTCGTCGACGTGCATGAGAGATGTCTCGAATGTCTTGCTGACCCCGCTAAGAGATTCGCGATCCAGGGCTGCGGTCTTCAAGACGTATTTTTTCTTCGGGTGATTGTTCCCTACCGAGTAAGTTTTGGAGAGTGCCGCACGGCGTAGACTCGATTCGTCCGCCAATTTATTCCGCTCGTCCAGATTCTTGCGGGTCTCCTTGATCAACTCTGCTGCTTTCACCAAATGATAGTGGTAGGCAGCTAGATCTTCTTGAGGGGCTCCTTCTTCAATCGGCTGGCCTAGATGTACAGCCTTTTTTGCATTGAGCCAGGCGTCTCACAACACTTTGATGTGCTCTCGCTCTTTCAGGCTGTCTTCAGTTTCCTCGGGTGGCTCGGTCGATCCTGCCATGCAGACTTGAGCCAAATATGGCCCGCGAGTCCTAGGCGTAGGTTGACAAGTTTTGCCGACCCGAGAAGGTTCTTCAGCTGCGATAGTATGGAAATTGCGAGTGCTGGGGCGGATGGATTGGCCGCTGAGCGCCAGGTCGTGACCAGCGTTGTTATGCAGCGAGTCGAAGGTTGCCGGGCTCGATACAGACTCGGAGTCTGATTCGCCGAGATCGGCCTGCTCGGAGAAGTGCAGGATTCCTGCTTTGTTGGCGTGGAAGTGGAGGCTCCCGAACGTCAGGCTGACGCTCTTCTCCAATCCGCTGAACACCGGGCGTGATTCCGGCGAGTGGGGCGCGACGATGATCGACCCGAATCAGATCCGATCTGCTGAAGTCGAGGTTCCGGGGCTCCAGCTGAAGGTTGGCGATGATGAGGCCGAAGACGCTGTAGATCCAGTGCCCGTCGTTCCCACAGACGGTGCCAATTGTCGAATAGTCATCTCAACAAGTCCCTCGGGTGAACCGATAGGGTTTTGATTAGGAGAACATATAGGCGCTGGTGACGATCGTCGGCTAACAGGGGGCAAGATTTACCCAGGTTCGGGGCCCTTGTAGAGGTAAAACCCTTACTCCTGCTCTGTCGATCTGTATTATTGATAGATCGGTTACAATGGGGGGGGTGCTCGAATCGAGAGTATGAACTCGAACTCACGGCTTTGGTGGTGCGAAATTGATTGGATCCCCCTCTCGGTGGTTCTCCTGGCCTTATATAGGTGACTAGGTCTCGAACCGTACCTGGGGGGGGGGGGTTATAAACCCTAGCTTAGGTCGGTTATAAGTTTCCTTCTTGACCCGCAAGGCTTTGCGGGTGGGCCTTAGATTGGGCCTTCTAGAACTGTTGGTGGCACCTCTCCTTCGGCTTAGGTCTTGGGCCTTGGACCGGGTAGCTTAACTCGATAGGTCCAGGATTCATCCCCACGTCAGTCAGTGAAAATATGATATTGCTCCATGCACCAAAAGCGAGTATCCTCCATCTCACCATCCCGTTGAGTAGTGTACTAGTCACCCTGACAAATGTGAACATAATCAGCTGCTGAGACATCATAGTGGTAGTTCTTCCTCGTTTCCTTGTCCTTCTTCCTCTTGTAAATAACCTTCTTCTTCTGACCACTTGCTTGGGTAACCTTTCTTTTTTGCCACAGCTTTCCTAGGAGGCCGAGAGTCACTAGGTTCCTCATCACTTGTTTCCTTGTAACAAGGACGCTTGCGAGAACCACCCTGAGAACCACCTGTGAATCGAGCATATAGACGGATATCATAAGATGAGCGCACACAAGCCAAAGTAGGAATACATCCGTAAAAACAATAAGAAATCATCCATAAATCGATCATGTAACAATCCTAGGAGAAATCAACAAAGTTCTGGAAATTGGAAACATGAGACTGCACTCAGCCGGAATTTCCGGTTCAGATCTGAACGGGATATTCTGGTTCCACGAAAACAAAACTAGATTGATTTTCCATCTAGGGCTAAAACTAGATCGACTAATTGGGGTGCTATCCTATTGTCTCTAGCATGCAAATGGGTACCCTAGGAACATCTACCACCAATCAATTTCAAGAAACTAGGTACCCTAGGAACACCCAAGATTCAAAAACAAGAACATAACCCGCTTCCATGGAGACAAATGCTTGGATGAGAATGTTCCCAGGGAGGAGGAGCACAGGATCCGGCCAAAACCTGGAGGATCCAATGGAGGAAGTTGCTGGGAGGGCTAAGGCAAGGTGGAGGCTATGGTGGAAAAAGAGGAGGCTGGGGTGAAAAAGAGCAGGAAAACTGCCCTCACCCTGACCCCCTCGTGATTTAGAGCCAGATTTGCTGGACCGGATATTCCGGTCCAAGTTTGGACCGGGTATTTCGAGTCTAACCAGAAATTCCGGTTCAAAAGTGAACCGGAAATTCCTATCAACATCAGTACCTAACTTCATAGTTTCCAAAGTGCTTGTGTGCGAGATAGAATTTGGTCTTTTAGATAGAAAGGCTTAGGATAGAAAACCAAACTGGTAATAGCACTTCTCTCACTCACTTGCAAGAATCAAATGTGAAAAGCCAAGTAAGAAAGATTTTCCTATATAACACTTAGCTATGAAAATGAGAGAAATGCGATGAAATCCAAATAGATCCAACTCTTCACAAAGAAGAGGTTGGTGGCCTAAGCCACCATGTAAGAGATCATGGTATGACACCGTGAAGATATATCTTTGGTGCATTGCCACTTCTCAACATTTTAGCTCACAATTCAATATTAGAAATAGAGAGATAACAATGAATTTTTTCTTTGGGCATAATGGGGGGAGGGAGAACTCAGATGTGTTAGGATAACACTCCCCCTATGTCCATGCCTACACCTAAACCCAAACACATAGTCAACTATATGGGTGTGGGCAAGATCCTCAAGTCAAACTCCTTGAATCGATGATATTTACCTCATTCCTCAAATACATGAATCTTGAATCATCTAGAGGCTTGGTGAATATGTACGAAAGATTATGCTTGGTTGGGACATAAGCTAGCTCAATATCACCTCTTTCCATATGGTCCCGGATGAAATGATGACGAATCTCAATATGCTTCGTCCTTGTGTGTTGCACGGGGTTGTAGGCGATCTTGATGGAACTCTCATTGTAACACAAGAGTGGCACCTTATCCAAATGAACATCATACTCTTTGAGGGTTTGCCTCATCCATAGCAATTGGGTGCAAGCACTAGCGGCCGCCACATACTCGGCTTCGGAGGTGGAGAGATATTGTAACATCCCAAGTATGAAAATACCCCTAGAATGTTTGATTCTTTGTGTTATTTCAAGCAATGCATCATGTCATCATTTCATTGCATTGTTTTATTATTGTTTGCATTGTTAATATTTGTTTTGCATCTGTTTTATCTTGTTTTCATAATTCAAACTCAAACAAATTCAAATGGTTATTTTCATACTTGTTCTGTTACAATTTTTGGAATAAAAATAACAAGTGAAAACAACCAAATTGTTCCATTTTATTCCATAATGCTCACTCATTAAATTGTTGGTTTGATCAATCAATTGTTTCCAAATTGCAATCAAAAACTCAACTCAAAGCACTAAAACATAATCACTTTGAAATTATGTTGATATCAAAACAAATTAATCCATTTTTTTGTTTGTAATTGAAATAGGGGTCACCCTATTTAAAAGTGTGTTTATTAATGCCCATCTAATAAAGCAATTCATTCAAAATTGGGTTATTTCCAAGCAGCACCAATTCCCAATTCATTAAAACTACCAAAGTATTCTAATAATTTTGTTCACTTTAAGTAATAGGGTTCACCCTATGTCAAAGAGATGTTTTCAATAACAATCTTCAATACCTAAGAATCTTAAACAAAATTGGTTTAGCTAACAAACAGTAATTAAAATTGAAAACCTTGGAAAATTAAAAGTTAGTTTAAGTTGCAAATTGAAAAAACAAAACCAACCATATTTTTTTCCACAATTTTATCAACTTAAAAACTATCCTTTTCTTCTCTTTTGTTTGCAGCAAAAAAAAATAATAATAAAACAAATAAGAAGGAAAACGTTCAAGGGGGAAGAGAAGACCAGCCCAGCCCATTTTTTGTCCAGTTGGCCCGATACCTTTCTCTTCCACCTCCGTACAGTGCTGTCGTCAGCCATGGTACGTGCTGCCTCACCTGCTCCCCCTCCTCCCCTATTTCTATCCCCCTCCGAAATCCTAACCCTAACCCTAACCGCACCTCTTCCCCTCCTTCCTCCTCCCATCCGCCGCCATCCTTCCTCTTCCCCTCGAAAATCCACTGCATCTTCTGAAGAACAGAAGGATGCCACCATGGCCGCAGCTTGGAGGCCTTGGTGCCACGGCTGTGCTCGTCGTCGGGCGCCCCTCTTCTCGGGAATGGAACGGAGGCGTGTTCCTCGTCCTATTTGGTGAAGGCACAGAGGAGGGAGGATGCCCGAGTCGCCGCCGCCGTGGAGCTTTCGCCGGCGATCGCCTGCTGTCCGCTCGACCGCCTCCTGCCAGCGAGGTGAGCACCGCCTCATCTCCGCCCTACTCCCTCACCTCCTCCTCTTCCTTCCACACACACATGCCCACCCGCAAGCAGCCCCACGCACCAACGTCCACCGCGAGTAACGCCGCCGGCGACCACCCCCTCGTCGACCTCGTTGTTCTGTCCACGCGTTTGTTACAGTTAGCGTACAGATGCAGATTCAGAAAAAAAAAACCCGCAGCGATCTGCAGCATATCCTTCCCCGCACCGCTACCCTGACAAGCATCCGCATCCCACCGTAGTGGTAGCAAACCCCAGCGCGCACCCTGGAGGTGTTGGGTTCGAGTCCCAGCCCCCCACCCCTTTTCTGCCTTTTATTCCGAATTAATTTGCAGTGCAGATCTGAACCATAACCTCCCGAGATCCCCTTCCCTGTCAACACACAAGCAGCTATCCCACTGGTTCTGTTCCCTTGAACGCATCAGGAGGTTCAGGGTTCGATTCCCCTCCCACACAATAAAACCCACCTTTTTATTTTACATGCTTTTGGTCACGAAACTTTCTGGTATTCACCAATAGGCCCCTGGTAATTAATCTATACCCCTGAAATAATTTTTCCTAAGTCCCTAGATCATAAAAAATGGCAGATTTGCACTATATTTTGGAAATTGCATAAATAAATCATCCTAACTCCAAATCCAACATTTTTTATATGTTTTCAATACCAAATTAAATGTTCTATCCAAATATAAAATTTGTTTACTGTTTTGAATATTTTAAATTGGTGCAAAATTTGAAAACTTGTCAAATTCACTTAAATTTGCAAAATTCATAACTTGCTCATAAAAATTCCAAATTTCACAAACCAAATATGTTTTCCAATCAATTTTTCATGTACTTTCCAAATATAAATTTTGTTTGCTGTTTTGAATAATTTAAATTGCTGAAAACAACTGTTTCCTATTTATTGCATTTAAAATTGCCAAAATAATAACTTGCTCATTTTAAATCCAATTTCCACAAATGAAATATGTTTTCCATGCAAAATTAAACCATCTTTCCAAATATAAAATTTGTTTCATGTTTTGAATAATTAAAATTGGTTAAATAATTTAATCCTTGTTTAATTCATTTAAAATTGTTAAGTTCATAACTTGATCAAATCAAATTCTTTTGGGACATATAAAATATGTTTTCCAACCACAAAAGTATAAACTTTGCAAATATGAATCTCACCTAATGTTTTGAACAAATAAAAATTCATTTAAGTTCATGTTTGAGTTAAATTCATTTAATTCTTGTTTAACTTGTTTAATTCCTAAATAATTCATTTGAAATCCTTTTGCAACAAGTGAAACATGTAATCCAACTAAAATCTTGTTTTCTTTTCAAATATAAACTTGGTGAGCTGTTTTGAACAATTTAAAGTGGTGAAAACAACAAATGCTTGTGTGACACCTTTAAGAAACCAAAATTCCATAACTTAATAACTGAATTTCTAAACTTGGTAAACCTTATTTCCATTTGGTTCTATTGTTGTTATTTTTCTGCTTTCCTCATCCATGCATCATGCTAATCCACTTTCATATGATGAGTAGTTGTAAAACAATTAATTCAACCATAATTCATGGGCTTTCCATATGCAATCCAATTGCATATGGGTCCATTTAATCCTGTTTCTATCTTGTCCACTAGTTTATTTTGATGCAACCCTTAACTTGACATGCATCATATTTGATTGTGCACAATGCCATGATAATGACTGTTTATATTTCTGCATTGTCTGTTTGCTTCTTCTCGGATAAACGACGACGTTGAGACCGACGATACTTACGACATCCCTTCTAAGGAGTTAGCTCAGTACCAGGCTACTGGGTTTGCAGGCAAGTTATCACTCACATGAACCATTGTGTTCCTTTCAACATTGGATACCGATACTTTCCTTTGTCTATTTCTGCTAGCCCTATGATTAGTTGCTTCTGTTACGAACCTATCACATGAATCCCTTAACCCTGATATTGCCTCACCTCCATACCTATAACCATTGCCTGAGCCCGTGTCTTACTAGCATGCTTAGGTTGTTTTTTGCTCGAGTCTGTTACCCGTTACTTTCTGTTACTATTCCTATTACGTTGTGGGGGCTCGATGTTTAATCAATCAATCATGTTAATGTTACTATTAATAATAAATTTGATGATAAGGCATCGGCAGGAGGCCCTGTGTGGTTTTGAGGCCTGCTAGTGTCGACCCTAATAGGAAAAGGGTCTTGTCTACTGATCCATGATGAGCGCACTACCCGCATTTGGGAAGCGAGTATGGGCGCCCCCCTCAACTTGACCTGATTCGCATCTCGTCCAAATCGCCTCATTTAGTTCGTGTTTTCCATTTGCCGCATGCATGTTTTTGCGAGCCCAGGCCAGGGTGGAACTTTTGTAGTCGGCATATAGGGGGACACGGTCTTAGAGTGCTATGAGGGTCCCTTTTCTTCGGGGCTTGATTAGCCGTGCGCCCAAGGTTCTTTGGGCTTGATGCGAAGAATGGTTGGTTGTGTAGAGTACCTCGCTTGGTGGGTTTGATTCCCGTCTGGCGGGTTATTCTTGAGTGTACGGCCAAATTGGTGCAACCCTGCAGGGATAATCTTCTCGAGAAGCCGTGTTTTCCGCGGTTATGGATTACTTGGTGAAAGTACTGGCTAACAAGTACTCAGGACAACTTAAACATAATGATCAAACATGTTACACCCAATGATTAATAACTTGACTAGTAATAGGTTGATGGCACAATAACTTGATTCACCTTTATTACAACTGTGTGAGTTATCCTCGGATTGCTTCTTTGGATAAGGGGCGAGATCCAGGATGGGTTTGTTTGAAGTTATCTTTCAGTTGGTTACAATCCTCGATCTTATCTCCTTTCTGTTAGCCGGAAGTGGTAGAATCTCTGTAGTTGGTTAGCGCAGCCAGTTACAGCATCTTTTATACCCCTCTCTTCCGTTGAACCCAAGGCATCTGTGCTTGGTGTTGACGGGTTACACTCTGGTGAACTGTGAGTCTTGCTTGCCAGTACGTTTATGTACTGACCCCTTTGGGGCTGTGGTTTACGCAGACGACGATTCCGAGGATCTACATGGTGGCTACTACGTGGAGTATGACGACGAGACTGCTGACGAGTAGATAGCGGACCCAGGCAGGATCCGAGACTTCGTGGATGGGCTCCGTCTGTTTGTTTCCGGCCTCTTAGGCCTATTTGGTTCTTGTCTGTACTCAGACATGTTGAATGCTTCCGCTGTATTGTACTGATGTATTGTTGGGACATGTGTCCTCTGAATGATTGTATTTGCTATTCTCTGCCCTAGTGAGGGCCAGTTGCAACTTATTTCAATCTTTTGTGTCGTAGAGATCTGTTGTGATATCAGTTGTTCAACGCCGTTGACGTACCATGTGTGTATGGTTTGAAGTACGTTGACGGAAGTGCCTTTGATCTCTAGTGGATAGTTTACATCGACGATGGAATAGCAGGGCTTGTGTTGTCGCGCATAAGCGCAGGCCTACCAGGAAGCTGGGACGTGGGAGCAGTTATGCCCCATAATCCAAGCATCTGCTATCCAGTTCGTACGGTGAGTATCCCCTAGAAATCAGGGTGCGACAGATATATACTTTTTTGCTTCTTGGAATACCAACTCACCAATGACCTGCCAAGAAATTGGCATTCCCCGGAAGTAGACTTCCTATCATCTTGATCACCGGCCAAATCCGAGTTCGTGTACCCCTTGAGAGAAAATTGTGCCCCCTTTGGGTACCACAAACCAAACCTTGAGGTATGAACCAAATACCGAAAGATCCTATCGACCGCCACTAAGTGAATTTCCTTAGGAGCCACTTGATACCTTGCACACACACCTACACTCAACACAATACCGGGCCTAGATGCACAAAGATAAAGCAAAGAACCAATCATAGAGCAATACAACTTTTGGTCCACGTCTTTACCGTCCGGATTGCGCTTGAGGGGGCATTTGACTTGCATAGGAGATGGATTATCTTTTGCACCTTGGAAGTTAACCCTCTTGAGCATGTATTGGGTATACTAGGCCTGAGAGATGAAAGTCCCACTAGCCAATTGCTTGATCTCAAAGCCAAGAAGGAATTTAACCTCTCCCATCATAGACATCTCAAACCTCTTAGTCATACGCTTTGAGAACTCATCATTAAAAGCTTTGTTAGTTGAGCCAAAGATAATATCATCCATGTAGAGTTGGCATATGAAAAGATCTCCCTTTACACTCTTTGTGAAAAGGGTGGGATCGATTTGCGCCACTTCAAACCAACGGTCTTGCAACAACTCTCTAAGGTGCTCATACCACACACGTGGAGCTTTTTTAAGTCCATAGAGAGCTTGTAGACATGGTTAGGGAAGTTTGGGTTCTCGAAACCCGGAGGTTGCTTAACATATACCTCCTCTTTCTATGGACCATTAAGAAAGGCACTCTTGACATCCATTTGTTGCAATTTGAAGTTGTGAGAAGAAGCATATACAAGGAGGATATCGCTGGACTCAAGACGAGCCACGGGAGCATAGGTCTCATCAAACTCAATGCCTTCCACTTGAGTGTAGCCTTGAGCCACCAAGCGTGCCTTGTTCCTCACAACAATACCATGCTCATCTTGCTTGTTCTTGAATATCCACTTGGTGCAAATAACATTGTGGCAATCTTTAGGCTTCTCAACTACCTTCCAAACTTTATTGTGCTCAAAGTTAATGAGCTCATCATGTGTAACGTCCCAGTGTTTGGGAGGTTATAAGGATCTAAATATTATATGTGCATTTGCAAAGCATGCATCTAAAAATACGGGAAATTTTGGCGCGAAAGTGTAAACGAGTCAAAGTGACCAATGTTTCACTTGACATGATGAAAAATAGGTCTAGTTCATTTAATCAAGAGTACTTTGGAGTGATCTTTATAACAAGTATCTCTACAAATCAAATCATTTGATAAGATGACCAACACAAACTCTCAATAACCTTAACTACAAATTTATAAGTGACTTAAGAGTGTTCATCTAGGTATTTTAGAACTCGAAGAGGGGTGAGTATCCAAATCACATAGTTGATGATCTTACTTCTGCAAGTTAGTCATGTATAACTAAATGATATCATCAGTCCTAAAGGAAGAATCTAAACGGGAAACAAACCTTTGTAAAACAATGCTAAACCCTTATCACTATTTGTGATCTTTCTGAAACTCTATGTCTACATTCCTGCATGATCAAGGCTACAAGAGAAGAAACATAGAAGGGAATCAAGATAAGAAGAGATCTAGTGATGTGATGAAATCCTAGTGTTTGGTGTTATGCAAGAATAATTTGGTTACAGGATCCGATCAATCTTGTAAGCAGATCATGTCTGAGGGCATTAAACACTTGAGTTTCATTAGATCTAATTATATGAGAACAATTGGTATTTCACTCTGAGGCAATATCAGACTAGGAGGGGCAATTAGAGATCTGTTTGCAAGCCTAAATCCTGGAATAGTTAGAGAGTTATCGACTATCTGACTTAGGGTTTAAAGTTGAAGAGGGAAGGTGAAAGGAATTACGACGTGACCTCTGGTGTTATTTGATCCGAGGGATTTAATTCAAAATTTGAAACAAAAGAATGTTTGTAGTTTGAATTTGAGGTCAAATTGAATAGTTGATAATTGGAACAATCTAATATTAAATAAATTTGAAACATTTAATAATTAAATCTTAATTCAATTCAAATTCATTAATAAAAGTTATTAATAGAAAAACAATAAGCTTTATTGATAATAAGACAATTTTACAAAGTCATTACAAATTACAATTAATAGAAAATACAAGTAATATCACAAATGAATATTAAAAATGAACAATTACAAAAATAAAATTCCTAATCTAATTCTTGCAAATCTTCAAGTCTTCTATTAATCTTCTGATCCTCCAAAATAAACAAGAAAAGTAAAAAGAAGATTAGTGGGGATTAGTACTCTCGGCTAGGCAGTGAGGTGCACTGCTAATCGCATCATCGAGACTAGACTAAGTCAAGTTAATATCAGTTCATATCATAGAAATAACCTCGGTATAACCTCAATGTCTAGTCACTCAGAAATACAAGTGTCAGTCAAGAATAAGTGCAGCACTAGGATAAGACCAAGCCAGTCGAGCTCATCTGTCAAGAAAAAGATCTAGGGCCATACACACAAGCACACATCTTACACCACCATGCACATCTTGGTGCTTTCACAACTACAGGAGGTGGGTATAAGACTATCAGCCGTAGAGGGCAAGGGACAAAGTTCATTTCTTCACCTACACAATTGACTGCTCGAGCTACAAAGCTCCAACATCTACCACAAGCACACCACCACTAGGCAATCACGGCACCAGGAGTTTATTTCCACAAATTAATCCAACCATCAGGAAACCACAGGACCACAAACCCCACCATCCAGATGTGCTGTGAGAAGATCAACAAAGAAAAGATCCAGCAAGATCACAACAAGGCCAAGCCAGGAGCTGGGGAAGTAGACCTAGAGCAAGGCAAAGCAAGGACAAGACTGGAGCTATACGAACAAGCCATCAAGACTGCGGGGAGGAAGGCCAACAAAGCAGCAACACCAACCAGCACCAGATCCACAAGATTTCAACACCACCCCAGCATCAACACCTGACAGGTGGATCCCTACACACCACTTAGCAAGAAATCTCTAAGCTATGCACAGAGAGGGGTTGGGATTTATTTCCCTCAGTCCAGCATAGTGTTGCTATGCTAAATACATCACATGGAATGAAAATGAAGCATAATATATGTTCTTATCTTAAATAAACTGCCTCAGAACAACATCATTGTCCTAGGGGCAATTCAACAAGCATTGATCTGTTCTTATCAGATATAACAAGCAATCAATTAATAGAACAGTTGCTAGGCACCAGAACCATAAGAATTGGTACCTCAAACACAACTCACCAATTCAGAGATTTCATAGAAACACAAAAGGACATGGTGGCACATCCTCTGAACCCTAAGGTTCAGAGTAGCACCCACCATTTGGCATACATAGATGCCCAATAATTAACTCCCACATCTCAGATTTGCATTTAGTTCAAGCATAGTATTTGACCTTATATAAAATTAGAGCCTCAGGCTTTTGCATCACAGGCTAGGGGCACCAAGATCAAGTAAATCATGTTCTTATCAATTTAAATAGCTACCAGGAGCACAAATCCTAAGCAAATGGACTAAAACAAGGTTTCCAACTTACAGTCACATGCACAAATGTTGCTGCGCACTAATCCAGTGGACTACTCCCTCATCACAACAAGTGCACAATAATTTGCATCAGGATTTAGTAAGTAAGAGAGAGGGAGAAACATAGGGCATGTCTTAGTTTAATAGAAAGGAATCGCAATAGGGGCAGTGGCACATTCTCTGAACAAAGTTCAGAGTAGCACACACAAGATTGTGCTATGTTGGGAGCATAGCACAGGGAGGCCTGAATCAATAATAAGCACCAGGTTGCATCACTAACAAGGAGTAGTACTCACACAGAGGATAGTCCTCTGGTCCTAGATGGCCACAAGTAGTATATTGCACTAGACAACATCCTCCATAAAATTCACTCACTAAGGAAAAACTCCTAGGTTGCTAACTAATACAGCATCAGTCAGACCAGGGGAAAATCTCGGGGTTCAAACCACAATGCCTGGTAGTAGTAATTGGATCACAACACAACCAGTAGCAAAATCATGAAAATCCACACACTGGGAAGAAATTCCCCAATTCCTAAACAGCCACAACATCAAGATATCCTCTGAATATTTCACTATAAAATTTTTCCACAGAGAGTTCATAGCAAGTAATAGCAACAGAATCACCAGTACCAGAGGGACCTCAATCAATAAATTTCACATGGCATGAGGACATGCTCGATGGCCTGGCTCGGGAGCAAAGAGAGATGGGAGACATGGGACAGAGAGGATGAGAGGAAGAGAGAGGGAGGTAGCGTATGATTACAGGTGCCCACCATCGTGGTGGACACAGCCTGGTGGCATAGCGAGGTCGAGGGTGGCGGCGTGGCTCCGTGGTTGCATTCCGGGGAGCCGTCCTGACGGCACCCATGTCTCCAGAGCCATAGCCACACCATCTCGGGGCAACAGAGTGGCAGTGAGCCATGGCATCATGCAGGAGCACGAGGAAAGGCCACAGGAGCCACGCGGGGTGGCGGCAAAGGGTTCTCACCGGAAAAGGGTCGCACGTGGCTTTTCTAGGGAACTATTTCCAGATCGAGGGGGGATCTGGGAGAGCGTCGAACGGCGAGTCGTATGCAACCAGGGGCAACGACGGAGACCAACTGTACCGGCCGGAGTAATCCGGGGAAGCCGGCGGCGACTCGGGGTCACGGGAGAGAGGAGAAGGGAGAGAAGGCTAGGGTGGAGGAGCGTGTGCAAGTCAGGTGTGGTCGCCTGCTCGGGTTTCTTCCGAGTGGGTTCGACCCAACCCACCGGTGGGTTGGCCCACCAGTCAGCCCTGGGGGAAGATTGGTCTTTGACCATTTTCTTCTAAAAAGAAAATAATATAAATAATAACAAATCAATAAAAATTCAAAATTTAACAATTAAAAATTCATAAAAATAGACAAACCCAAATATCTCAAATTCTTGAATAATATAAATAATTTATAGACCATATTATTTTAAAAGGTAATATTGGTAAAATAAACAGAAGAATAAAATAGTGGAAAATAATGTTATTCTTAATTTGTCACTCATAAATACCAACTTATATAATTTTAGTTCCTAGTTTTATAAAATTATTAATTCATTATTCTCTGACTTATCCAAGAATAATACGATAATTAAATTAAATCAAATTAATAAAGGGATGGAAAATAATACATTCTTTAAACCTTTAAATCCAAAACTATTCAAATCATTTTGTACTTAATATTTAAATCTTAAAATAAAAGAGCCTTATTCTAAAAATTTAGCATATTATGTTATTATCCTTTTAGAACATTGTCTAGAGAAATTAATATAACTTTATTCTACCACTTTAGGATTTTAAATTAATATTTTTTCAAATAGTTTAAGTTATAATCGCAATTCTTATTTAATGAAATATAATCACTTGTTTAACTTAAACCCTAGCAGGTAAATTAAGTGGGTATTTCAAGAATTCCATTTTACTTAAGTAATACTTCTACATGAACAATTTTAACAAATTATAAGAAAGTTTGTTTGTTTTCCTTAAAAAATTATCCTTATTAAGATATCATCTTATTACCTGCATAAAAGTAAATAATAATCAATTCATGAATACATAACATTCTTAAATGTTTCCTAACCAAGCATATGAACTAAAAATCTGAATAACTAATAAAGCAATCAACCAACTTATGATCAAAACCTTAAGTGATACAAGTCATCACTATAAGAATTAATATGACAATTCAAAGCCAAGTAAACCTAATAAAATCTAAGTCGTAAGAAATTGCTTAATCATTTAAACTTGGGTATTTTTGGGGTAAATCACGATGCATCTCATTACTATGCATAATAGCATCTTACCAGTGTTCCAGTAGTCCTTATCGGGACTACTTTGTATTTTCAGATATCAGGATTCCACGCAACCCTCGAACCCGAAGACATGGATTATTATTGTTGTCATTATTTCTATCTCAGGCAATTTCATTACTTGCTCATACCCTTTGTAGTATTTCATAACGAACTATTTGCAAAAACCCTATCGTAATATCATCTATTCTCAAAATAATGCATGATCCTATTTTTATAATAATATGACTAATTGAATGACTACCCGAGTGGTAGTGTTCTGTTCGGTGGGCGGATGGGACCATGGTAAGATGAATAGGTCAAAGGAAGGCTCCATCTGCATGGGAAAGTATTACCTAGGAATTAACAACAACTGCCGTCAGGATTCTTGCGCCGTAAATTCGCGTTAACCATGGGTTTTGTATGTAGCGAGTAAGTCACATGTGATCTTCTCTCGCTCGCATGTCAACGGACTGTCAGATACTTACGCTGTAGGCCTTGCAAGACTACATGCACATGGGTGGGAGCCCTTAAGTCCCACATACTCTTGGGTGTATGAGTGTCTGCCAGGGGCGCCTAGATATCCATCATGAGGGGTGGAATTGTTGGAACGCGTAGAGATAAACGAAAACTTTTCTATGCAATACTTCCAAGATCTAGCCGAGGTAGAAGGCCACGAGGATTACCACTAGACACGCATGTGCGGATTATCGATGCAGCGTGTCGATGCAGTGTAGTCCCACGATCCGATCCAGCCGATCCAATCCCACGAACGTCGAAGTGTTGAATGTACAACACCTCTACCGGTATCCACACGTGCAAGGAGGAGCTCCGACGGTGGACTGCTAGGTCCGGTGCGACGGCTGGACTGAGTGGGTCTAGGGTTCCCAACGCATGGGAGTGGAGTAACATGCCCGCTGGGCAACATGCGCCCCTCTTTATATAGGGAGTGGTAGTGGGCTTCACAACACTTGTGGCCCATTCCCTCTGTGAGTCCGACTCACAAACTCAGTCCATTTCCGGTTTGGGTCCAACCCGACCAATACACTTGCTCCCGCTCTTAAGTGTGCGACCCTGCAGGCTCATGGCGACTTGGACACGATTAGAGTCCAACTCTCAATCGATCAATCAGTAGCGGCTCCTAGCAGAACGTGTCGACTCCCAAGTGCCATAGAGTCATGACGACATACCTTCCAATGTGACTTTCATCTTAGTCCCTTTTGCCTCACGATATACCTTGTCGAACTATACGCGATTTATCGTCATCCCTTAATAACTCAACTCTCTTCTCGGTCCGTGATATATGATTCATCTGACTAACTCTTAGTCAATAGACCCAGTTAACACTTAACTGAGTCACGCATGGTCATGCTTCTGGAATCATATCACTGGAGAGGGCCCAGAGAATATCTCTCCATTCGGAGGTGCAAAATCCCATCTTGATTATCCACATCATGCAGCTTGCTTCTCGTTCGACCCGAACTCTGCCTTTATAACTGCCTTGTCACATAACAACGTTTGATAGAACCTAAGTCGGTGATCCACAACTCGGATTGTGCGACAACCTCAGGTCTAAGCATTAAATTGATTGAGACATGCAAATGACGACTTACTCGTTGCATCTCAATATGGGTCAGTCCGACTTGCTAAACTCTTTAGCCAAGTCTGTGAATGTTGGAATGGCATCGCCATGCCCATGAAAAGTGGAACCGAGTCATCAACCAACACTCACATTAGTCTAGGGTGTGTGTCCAGCACAACCTTAATGACCAAGGACAATTTAGCATGAACAACATGAATACATAGTTTCACAATCGAATCACATGTTCAATGACATATATCAGATGTTCAAAACAAGGACAACTTAATAACTTTATGAATACATTGGAAATTACATCATACATGATTGCCACTAGGGCATATTCCCAACTGGAATCAGGGGTTCAACCTGCTGGCGGAAATGGGTGGGCATGCGTTGTGTGAAGAAGCATGGTTTGGCTTGGACCAACAACCGGGCCCCACACCTAAGTGGGAGTGGACAGGAACATACGCCTGGTTGTGAAACATGGTCTTGGTCGCCCATGGGTAAAGTAACGCACCTCTGCAGAGTGTAAAAGGATGTGGCATGTTACCCCCTGTTCCGGGAAGGAGCTGCGAACACCGCAGGAAAGGCAACTCCATGAAGTTCTAGTCGTGTGAAGATCTGGCGGGCATAGTTTTCAGAATTAAAAGCAACCTCTTGAAGAAAGTTTTACAAAACCTTGCACTAGCTTATGATTCTTTCGAGTCTAAAGCTATAGTTAGTGCATCAAACCACCCACTATATATCATGAACTTGCTGAGTAACGCTCGTTACTCATTCATTCCCATTTGACCCCTGCTTAGAGTTGAAGCCTGATGGAAGTCGTCACCGTGAAGCCATCGCTACCTCCTGAAGTAAGGTGGAGTGATATATTGCTTAGTCGGTAAAGCATCATCATCAACAACGCTGGTGGAGGAGAATCTATCAAGTTGTCGGTAGAGTCCATTCTTAGACTTAGTTGTTTCAAGCCATAGATTAAGGCTGGCATCAGCCGTAGTGGATTTAGTTCTGAGCTAGAGTTCTTCTCCAGCTCGGATCTTCGAATTGCTTCTTCAAATGATTCATTTGTATGAAATCTTCTTTGATTCTTCAAGGACATTCTCAAGATTTTGTAATGAAGGTTGTATCCTGCAGCTTTGCTTGGACACACTGTGTTTCTGTTGTACCACTCCGAGGGATGTAATATTCACAGATAAGTCCTTTTGTGAGTATTATGTCATTGACTTGCGCACTACACATGCAGTGGTGTGATGAGTCATCACATCATGCATAGCTTCCAACCAATCCGAGTCTTCAGGAGCTTCATACACTTTTTTTGGTTCTACCATGGATATGTGAGCTTGATGCTCACTAAGGCTTCCCAATTCAGCTCTTGTGTATCTCTTGTTTTTCACATCATTCAACACCTTGTTGTCGGATGCATCAATACGCTTCAATGCTTTGTAATCCTTGTAGCACGACGGGCTTTGATCTCCTTATTATTGCGAGGAGGAATCAATTGATCATCTTGATCATTTGGGCCCCCGTCTTGACCGGTTTGTTAGCCTTGATCATCATCATCTTCTTCATGACTTGCATCAACTTGAGATGAGGAAGGTTGATCTTGGCCTTGACCTTGGATAGCTCGAGGAGTAGGAGTGGTTGGTTCTTGCATAGCAACTTCGTCAACAATGGGAGGGTCTTAAACTTGTTCTTGGGTTTGTACATCACTTGCTCCTTGATCTTGATCTTCTAATGTAGACGAGGGCTCCTCTTGAATAGAAAATATTCCTTCTCGATTTGCGACAAGGTGACCCTCGATGGGGCGGAAAAATCCCACACCCATCCTTCCTATGGCTTCTTGAGGTATTTCAACATCTACATTGGAAACACGAAATTACCCAACTTGGGAGCCATCATTTTCTTTGAACACCACACTACAAGACTCAATGACAATCCGTGAGGTCTTGTCAAAGACTTTATAAGTGTGGGATTCGGCACCATAACCAACAAATGTTCCCTCAATAGTTTTAGCTTGAAATTTAGACAAACGAACACCCTTGATCAAATAAAAACACTAACAACCGAAGACACGGAAGTAGGAGATGTTGGGTTTGTGGCCGGTGAGGATCTCATATGGAGTCTTCACTAAGCCCTTGCAAATGTAGAGCAAGTTTGACGAATGACAAGCAGTGGAGATGGCTTCGGCCCAAAGATATTGGGGAGAGTTAAACTCCGCCAACATGGTCCTAGCCATGTACAATAAAGTCCGATTCTTCCTATTGGCTAAACCATTTTGTTGAGGGGTATTGCAGCGGAATATTGATGACGGATACCCTTTCACTTGGGAATGGTGCAGTTCTTGAATTCAGAGCCATTATCACTCTGAATGGCCAACATTGGAAGATTGTGTTGACGTTGCACTTGATTGGATAAGTTGATGACGGTTTGTTGGGTCTCAATCTTTGACTTGAAGAAATATACCCAATTTTATCTTGAATAGTCATCCACTATCACCAAGCAATACTTCTTCCCTCAAAGACTTGCCTCGGGCACGGCACCAAAGAGATCAACATGGAGAAGCTCCAAGATCCTCTTTGATGAAATGATAGTCTTGGATTTATGGTCGATGTCGTGCATCTTTCCTTCAACACAAGCCCTACACACATGATATTTGGCAAAGCAAACATTTTATTTTAGTCCTAGGAAGTGACCACCCTTGTAGAGACTTTGCAAAGTTCTCATGTTGACATGGGATAAGCAGCAATGCCACAACCACCCCACGTCGGCCTTACAGAATAGACACATCATTTGAGAGTTGTTGGACTCCGAAAAGTCCACCACATACAACTCATTTTCGACATGCCCAACGTAAGCAACATCAAGAGGCTTGCTCCACAAGATGATCACCTGGTCAGGATAAAAAAATACGGAAAAGCCCATCTTCCTTAAAGCACGAACTGAAATCAAATTGAAACCAAGGGATTTGACAAGCATGACATTTTCAAGGGTGATATTAGGAGCAACAACCACCTTGCCAAACCCCGTTACCTCAGACTTGGACTTATCTCCATAAGTGACGGTTGCTTGAATTAAATTTGGCTTCAACTCCGTCACAATTTCTTTGCTTCCAGTCATATGACTTGTACACTAGTGCAAGAGTTGACGGGGGAGTGGTTGCTTCTTGATGACTTTGAAATCCCCGGTAACGGCACCAGCAAACTTGTTGATGGCTGATGTTGGTAAACCTCAAGAGAAAGGTTATCAAGAGTGCAGCGACAAGTTTTCCCCCGGAAAAGAAACCAATGTTGAATCGACCAGTAGGAGGTGTCGAATCTGCATCTCAACAAGTCCCTCGGGTGAACCCATAGGGTTTCGATTAGGAGAACGTGTAGGCGCTGGTGACAATCGTCGGCTGGACAAGGGGCACGATTTACCCAGGTTTGGGGCCCTCGTAGAGGTAAAACCCTTACTCCTGCCTCTGTCGATCTGTATTAATGAATAGATCGGTTACAATGGGGGGTTGCTCAAGTCGAGAGTATGATCTCGATCTCAAGGCTTGGTGGTGCGGTATTGCTTGTCCCCTCTCCTGGTGGTTCTCCTGGCCTTATATAGGTGGCCAGGTCTCAAACCGTACCCGGGGAGGACTCAAACCCTAACCTAGAGTCGGTTACAAGTTTCCTAACTTGACCCGCAAGGCTTTGCGGGTGGGCTTCAATTGGGCCTTCTAGAGTAGTCCATGACGCCTCCTTTGGAGCTTGGGCCGTGGGCCTGAGACCGGGTAGGCTCACCCGACAGGCCTAGGATCCACCCCTTCGTCAGTAGCCCCCGAGCGTTTACTCGATTGAGAATCCGTCGGGTGGATGCTCAAAACTTATCTTGATTTCCCTTTGACTGGTGGCTTCAATCGTTTGAAGAGGATGTGTATCCTGTATGCGATGCATTTCTTGTACTCGAGTATCGAGAAAATAAAAGTGCCTGTGTGTTTGGCTGTTTTCGCATAAGGATGTGGCTCAGTTGCTTGGCTCTCCCGAAAGCTCAGGGCCAATTAATTGCATCTAGGGCAAAAACAGTTCTCGCCTACACAGATTCAAGGCCTCCGACTCGAATCTGGCGAGGTGATCATTGCGACTGGGCCGTAGAGGTCTTACCGAGTCGAACTTAACCTAATAGGGTACCCGGTGCGTTCGCTAGGATTTTTCTTCGTGTTGTTGACACGGAAATTACCGGAGGACGCAGCTTTGAGTGCGATTCCAGGCCCTCAAGAGAGATCTTTTGTGTCTTACCTTCGTATTCGAAAGAAATACGGCATCCGGATGTGCCTAGTCGGCTGAACGATCCAGAGAATTGATGTGTGTACATCGTATAACCGAGTGGCAGGAGCTACGCACTCGCAAGTTTTGTCCAGGGATATTTCGGGTGAAAATGTCTCCCTTGATTTTTGTGCACAAAGTTCTTTGTTCTTTGTAGTCTTCTATCCATACGAAAGAGTTTTCGTGTTTGGAAACCTTGTCGTGCCCGTTCGAAAGGAAATTTCGTATCTGGGGCTTTTATGCGAAAGAGTTTTCGCGTCACGATTTGCCCATACGAAGTTATTTCGTGTCTGGGGCTTTTATGTGAAAGAGTTTTCGCGTCACGATTTGCCCATACGAAGTTATTTCGTGTCTGGGGCTTTTATTCGAAAGAATTTCGAGCCTGATGATGTTCACAATGACGTCATAGCGCACTTTTATCCTCCCGGTGGGACGTGTAGGAGTGAGAGCAGGTGTGGTGGCCCACCTTGTCAGCTTTTTGACCGGAAACGAGACGTCATTTCCGGTTTTTCCGCGAGTCGCGCGCAGTAATTGCGCATGATCTGCTGTTAAGATCGTGGCACGAAACAACTTTCACCGTCTCTTTGCTTCCGCTTGACGCGTGGCAGCCGCGATGAGCGCCACGTTTCCTGATGAACGGCCAGGATCGAGTGGCGCCGTGTATATATTAGGTCCTTAGGCGGAAAGTAAAAACTTCTCGGTCATTCGCTTCCCAGCCTTCTTCTTCCTCGCGCTCATCTTCTTCTTCACGAGCTCGCACCAGCATCCATGGCAGGAGGAAAGAAAAGCAGTGCAGCTGCCTCCTCCTCAAGGGCGACGGAAGATGTTCCTGCGCCACCCGCTCCGTGCTCAGGCGACTGGCGCTTCCCCAACACGACGAACAAAAGCATCAAGGAGATGCAGAGGGAGGGACTGCTGCCCCCCGAGACCGAGAAGCGGGTTCGCCTCGGCAAAAAAGAAGAGGTACCAAACCCCCGCGCGAACGAGCGCGTGATCTTTGCGGATCACGTCTCGCGCGGGCTCTCATTCCCCCCATCCTTTCCTCGTGGCTTTGCTGTATGTCTACGGCATACAGCTCCACGATCTGCCTCCAAATGCGGTGCAACACATCTCGTGCTTCATCGTTTTTTGCGAGTGCTCCCTGGACATCCGCCCACACTGGGGTCTTTGGAAAGCCCTGTTCAAGGTGCGGGTCTTCCGCGAGAAATCGCGGGTAGAGACCGAGCTTGGAGAGCCGCTGCGCACCGGCGGCTTCGAAATCCAGGCGAAATCGGACAACGGCTACTTCAAGATGCACTTCATCGACTCCGCGCAAGGGTGGAGAAAGAAGTGGTTCTACGTCGTCGACAACAGCGCGGGTGGAGTTCATGAATTCCACCCGTTCGCTGTCTTGAAGCGGCGGAAGTCCTGGGCGCACAAGCTTTCAGTCGAGGAGAGCCGAATCGTCGCCCCGCTACTCGCCAAGGTGGCCGCCCTCCATGACCAAACCGCAGGAGTTGTGCTGAACGGCTTGCATCTGGCGAGTGTGTTCCTCAAGCGCAGGATTCAGCCTCTGAAGGAGAGGCCCTCCACGATCTGGGAGTACCAGGGTGTCGAAGACCCCAGCCGCGTGAGCCGAGAAGAACTTTCGGATGTTGAATTCGAGAAGAAAATCGCGGCCATCACCAGGCTGAAGGTAGGCGAGACTTTCCCTGACTGCCCTGTCGTAGCATTTGAAGCTTCAAGACCTCCTCCATCTGAAGTAAGTTCAAATCCTTTCTTGTCCTAAATTTTTTCTCTTTGTTCGAGAGTTTGTCGACTGAGTTTCTCCTTCTTGTTTTCTTGTTTTCCTTGTGCTAGAGTTTAAGGGTAGCAACCTGCTACCCGCCAATTTCTGGTGAAGAGGCCTCGGACTTGTTGGCAAGCAACCTGGATGTTCCTGTTGACACCAGCGTTGCCGATGCCGATTCGAGTTCCGAGCACACCTCTTCGGATGACGTGGAAGAATCGAGTAGCAATCTCCACCACCGCAAGCACCACAAGGCGGGAGACGATGAAGCCACTTCCAAGGATAACTCCTTGGGTGGAGGATCTGATAAAGAGCCCCTCATCGTGACCCCGCTGAGTGTGCGTGCTCCTCTCGCTCCCAAGCCGAAGATTCAGACCGCCTGGAATGCGGACATGCTGGATGACGATGATGACGAGTAAGTCTTTCTTTCCTTCTTTGTTCTAGTCGAATCTTTTCTTCTCGCTCCTTCTGACGCTGTTGTTTTCTTTCATGACAGGCTCCAGTCCATCAGCCCCGACCGATTTGCCTCTTCTGTTCCTTCCGAGAAGAGGAAAGATGTTGCTGCTGCGGGTGAAACCCCGACTGCTGGGGCCATCCAGAATTCACCGAGCCTAGCCCCCACAGTTGCGACTACGGATTATAGGCTGCCTAGCTTTGCGGTTGGAGCCTCGGCTTCAAAAGAAGTGTCGGGTAGCTCGGTTGATCCTCTGTGCATTGCCCAGGGCCAGGTAAACTTTGCCGTGTTCCTTGCATTCTGTACTTCATTCTTTTCCGTATTTTTATCGGGTGCACGGCAGTGCTCTTGATGGGAGTAGCCCCCGAGGCTGTGGTTAATCTCTTGCGATTGGCTACAGGCTCAAAAACTTTAAGCTTCTTTCCTTTCTTGATTTTATCGGGTGCACGGCAGTGCTCCCGATGGGAGTAGCCCCCGAGGCTATACTCGACTGTTTACAGTCGTGAATAGGCTCAATTTCCTTCCATTTTCGCCGACTTCTTCCTCTTTGTGTTTTGTAGTCTCTTCTTGACTCTCTCGCAGCCATTGGTCGCCGCGTAATTTCGGCTGAGGCAGATTGCTTCGGGCTGATCGTGATCGACTCGTCTCGGATAACCAAGCTCTCCAAGGTAAATTTACCCGTTCCTTCTACTTATTCTTTCTGACTGTGTGAATTCCTTTAGGCTGAAATTTGTTGCTGTGTAGCCCAAGTTGATTTTCTGAAGACCGAGAAGACTGATGCGATCACTCGGGTGACCACCCTCGAGGCTGAGTTGGAGGCTGCTCGAAAGGAACTTGAATCCTCTCGCAAGCAGTCGACTGACCTCGAGGGAAAGCTCGCTGAGGCCCAGGACGCTCTGAAGCGACTGGAGGAGGCTGGCACCAAACAGGACAACGATCTCGTTGACTTCCTTCGCCCTCTGGCTCAGAATTTCGCAAGTAAATTGCACTTGACCTCCTTGTTTTTCGACTAGCTGGTATGTTCTTGGAATTAATATTGTCTCTTCGCAGATGTCATTGGCGTTGCGCTGGAGCTGCCCGGGGTTCAGTGGGTGGACGCCCTGACGGATTCTTGCGCTCAGCTTCGGAGGCACGCGAGTGGGATCTGCTCCCTCGTTGGCAATGCCATTCGAGTGTTGACGCAATTCCACGAGCGTATTCTGGTTGATGTCGCGGTTCTGCCCACACTGGATGGTCTCTTGAAGGTTTTTCTGGAGGATGATCCCCTTCAAGCCGACTCGGTCGCCCAGTCGGAGTGCGGGGCGAAGACTGCTATCCAGTTCGCGGTGGCGCACGGAGTCGCAGGCTTGGACGAGGCGTACTCAAACTTTCCCGTCGATGCTACCACGGGCAGAAAGGTAGCACTTCGTCCTTTTGGCGATCCGGCTGGAGTCCTTGCTCGGAAGCTATCTGAATTGATTGCCCGTGCTAGTCGCAAGGGGCAATCTGCCGCCAGTGGCAGCACTTCTGTAGTTCCTTAGGATATACTTTATGTAGTTTGCTCTTCTGATGTAATAAACCTTGGGATGTATTCCCGTATTCTGCCTTTAATCGAAATGTTCTTTTGATATCTGAGTTGTGATTTCTTGCGATTGATTGTCATGAGTTCGTCCCGATGGGAGTAGCCCCCGAACACCTGTCGAATAGGTGGTTTATTTCTTGAGTGGGGTGTCTTGAATTCTTCCTTAACTTTTCTTATCTTCTTCCATGTAACAGGTGCTGTCGCGGAGTCTTCGAGTGGATCTGCCGCATGAGAAGATCCCTTTGTTGCTGCTGTTGGTACATTTGTCGGCCTCCGTGATCGTGTCGCGGATGGTGAGCGCAAGCTGAAAGCTGTGCGTGGAGTTGCTGATGTAGCCAAGTCTAAACAGAAACTTGCGGCTGAACGTGAGCAGTTTGTGATGGAAGAGTTGGCAACTGTTGCCAAGGATATGCTTTGTAAGCACGTGAGCCCCCTAGCATTTGGTTTTACTGTATCTTTTCCTCTTCTTTGACTCTCTATAGCTTTCTCTGTAGTTGTTCAGCCTGACGAACGGTGTGAAAAACATTGGGTGGACAACCATATTCTTCACGAATCCGGTAGTTCAAAGCCACATGCAAACAAGTTCTGGTCCGACCGTAGTCGAGGCTTTGTGCTGGCTACTTTGAAGTATCGTGTGGGTGAGGCGAAGATACTCTTTGATCGTTGTCACGAGGCCCTGATAGCTTTGAATCGCGCTTTTATCCGCTGGAGAGAGGTCCAGAAGACTTGAGCCAGCTGCTCAGAACTTTTGGTCGAGTAGGCGAAATTCGCGAGTGCGTCCGCCAACAGCTGATCTGCGGGTCCTTAGTAGCACTCGCTTTTGTCCGATTGTGGCATCCTGAGGTCAATTTCAAATCTGTGGCCAGGCTCCTAAATGCTCCAGTCGATATGACCTCTCATTATACAGTCGTGCGTCCTACAGCAGAGGAGATTATTCGACTGACTTCTGAAGAGGTTAATCGAGTGTTAGCTGAGGAAACTGCTCGTCGCCATATGTAATTGTAGGATGTATGTATCCTGTTGTTTTTGTATAGTTGTCTTGAAACTTTATAAGGTGCCAACCTTGTTTGTAATTTTGTATTTGTAAATTATGCTAAGTTAGGCATAGCCCCCGTGTGTTTGGGGTGTATACCTGTTATTTAGCATGTAAAGATTAATAACCTGAGAAGCTATGGTTGAGAAACCATGTATTTTATTAATATGATTGAGAAGCCATGTATTTTTCTTCGAGCTACAGGATGGCTAGTATAGCCTTATTTTCGCGAATAGAATAATCCTAAGGATAGAATTTGCGGATGTGCGCAACATTCCATGGATTGGAGTAGATGCCACCGGTCTCGGGGTTCTTCAGTCGATAAGCGCCACCTGGGATAACTTCGTGTATTATGAAGGGTCCTTCCCACGGTGGCTCGAGCTTGTGTCCTTCCTTCTGCTTGAGCCGCAGCACCAAATCTCCTACCACGAAAACTCTGTGGCGTATACGGTGGCTGTGGTAGTTGCGCAGCGACTGTTGATATACCGCGGATCTTGCGAGTGCAATGTCGCCTATCTCGTCGAGTGCATCCACGTCTTCCGCGAGTGCCCTGTTAGAGGTTTCTTCGCTGTAAGCGACGACTCGTGGGGCGCTGAACTTGACATCTTCAGGAAGGACTGCTTCAGCTCCGTATACCATGAAAAATGGCGTGTAATTTGTTGATCAATTCGGGGTTGTGCGGAGGCTCCATAGTACGGAGGGTAACTCCTCTGCCCAATGCCCTGCCGCCGGGTGCAGACGATCGAGTAGCCGTTTCTTTATTCCAGCTGAGACCAATCCGTTGGATCGCTCGACTTGACCGTTGGTTTGCGGGTGAGCCATAGAGGCGAAACTGAGAGTGATTCCCTTTTCCTCGCAGAACTGCTCTGTTTCCTTTGCCGTGAAATTGCTTCCATTGCCGGTGATGATGTTGTGTGGTATCCCAAATCTGCACACTATGGAGTCGAGGAATTTTACGGCGCATTAGGCGCTGGCCGAGGTGACTGGCATGGCTTCAATCCACTTTGTAAATTTTTCGACTACAACAAGCAAGTGCGTGTATCCTCCGGGTGTTGATTTTCTTAGTGGCCCTACCATGTCTAGCCCCCATTGTGCAAAGGGCCAGGTGATTGGGATCATGTGAAGTTCAGTGGCAGGGGCGTGCGGCTTGGGCGCGAATCTTTGGCATGCGTTGCACTTGTCGACTAGATCCTTTGCGTCCCTGGCCGTTGTAAGCCAGTAGAATCCTGTTCAAAAAGCTTTACCCACGATCACCTTCCAGCTAGCGTGGTGTCCGCAATCTCCTTGGTGTATATCCCGCAGTAGTTCCATGCCGTTCTCGGGTGCTATGCATCTCTGCAATATTCCTGATATGCTCTGTTTGTATAGCTGTCCATTGAGCACTCGAAAAGCTTTGCTGCGTCGTACTATCTGTCGAGCCTCGCGAACATCTGCTGGGAGCTGCTTGTTGGACAAGTAGTCAAGGTATTTCTGCGTCCAAACTGGTTCGACTAGAAAAACTTGTCTCGAAATGTTGTGGGTGAGCTCAATCATAGCAGTTTGCGGGCTGACCTCTGTCTCCAATGTTACGGGTGCTTCTGCTGATTTTTTGACCTTGACTGAGCGCTTGATCATCCTCTCGAAGTATATTCCAGGCGGTATGGGTGTGTTGGTAGAACCCATGTTTGCCAATTTATCTGCTTCTTCGTTGCTGGATCGTGCAATGTGCTTTAGTTCGCACCCTTGGAAACTTCCTTCGAGTAGGTTGTACATATCTCGATAAGCGACCATGTTTTCTGCAATGGCGTCGCACTCTTTCATTGTCTGCTGTACTATGAGGTTTGAATCTCCATAGATCATTAGTCGAGTGGCTCCACATGCAATTGTCATCTTCATGCCGTGGAGGAGGGCATCGTACTCTGCGTCATTGTTTGATGCCGGGTTGTCGGGTGGAAAATCCAATCGCAGGACGTACTGCAACTTGTCACCTCTGGGGGATATCAGGACTACCCGGCTCCAGCTCCTTCATTTCTCTTCGACCCGTCGATATACATTATCCAGTTGCTCGTATACTCTGGAGGGCCTGGCGTTTGTAGTTCTGTCCACTCGCTCAGGAATTCCACGAGTACTTGTGATTTGATAGATTTGCGACCTGCGTATATAATGTCCCAGGCACCGAGCTCGATACTCCACTTTGCAATTCTTCCGGATGTCATTGGGTTATTCATGATAGTACCCAGTGATGCGTCGTTTACCACCATGACGGTGTGTTCCTGGAAATAATGCTTGAGTTTTCGGGCTGTGAGTACCACACCGTACGCGAGCTTCTGATAATGGGGATACCGCTGTTTGCAGGGCGAAAGCACCTCGCTGATATAATATATTGGTCTTTGGATGCCATACGCCTTGCCGTCTTCCGTCCGCTCGACCACAATTGCTGTGCTGATGACTTGATTTGTTGCGGCTAGATACAGATACAGTGGCTCCCGTTCTTGCGGTGCTGCCAGGACACGCCTACTCTGCAATGCTCCCTTGAGGTCTGCGAATGTTTTCTGTGCTTCGGGTGTCCACTCGAACTTATCCGTTTTCTTCAGTAGATTGTAGAAAGGCAATGCTTGCTCGCCCAGCCTCGCAATGAATCTGCTTAGAGCGGCTAGTCGTCCTGCGAGCTGCTGCACACCGCGGAGATTAGTTGGCTCCTTCATTGTCAGGATTGCTTGGATTTTCTCCGGGTTGGCTTCAATTCCTCGAGCAGAGACCAGGTACCCAAGAAGTTGTCCCGCGGGGACGCCAAAGACACACTTGGTCGGGTTGAGCTTGATTCGCTATGCATTTAGCGCGTCGAATGTTTCTTTGATATCATCGTGGAGCGTATCCTCTACTCGAGTCTTGATGACGATGTCGTCAACATACACTTGTACGTTCTTGCCAACGAGCTTGACGAGGCATTTTTGCATGCAGCGCTGATATGTTGCGCCTGCGTTCTTTAGCCCGAAGGGCATTGTCGTGTAGCAGTAAACACCGTGGGGTGTGATAAACGATGTCTTCTCCTCGTCCTCCTTTTTTCATCCTTATCTGATTATAGCCCGAGTAGGCGTCCAAGAAGGAGAGGCGCTGGCAGCCTGCTGTGGAGTCCACGATCTGGTCGATCCGTGGTAGGGGAAAGTTATCCTTGGGGCAGTGCTTATTCAACGATGTGTAGTCGATGCACACGCGAAGGATGTTAGTATTTTTCCTCGGGACCATCACCGGGTTCGCTAACCAGGTGGAGATCTTTATTTCGCGGATGAATTTTGTTGCGAGTAGTCTGTTTACTTCTTCTCCGAGTGTTTTTTGCTTGGGCTCTGAGAACCGTCGGGTAGTCTGCTTGATAGGCTTGGCGTCTTTGAAAACTTCGAGTGAGTGCTCGGCTAATTCCCTGGGTATTCCTGGCATATCTGAAGGCTGCCAGGCGAAGATTTCCCAGTACTCACAGAGGAGTTCAACGAGCGCGCCTTCCTATGCTGGCGAGAGGGTGCTGGACACCATCGCCGTCTTTGCAGAATCTGTCGGGTGCACTTGATGCTTGCGGGTACCGCTATTTGTGTTGAACTCGAGCTCTGGGGCGTTCTTCTTGGTGAGAGGCATCACGGAGTGATCCGTGGTTTTTGCTATCTCTTCCAGCTCTTCCTGCATCCCGAAGGATTTGGCGATCTCGTTGAACTCGATGTCGCATTTATTAGATTTTTGGAAATCACCGTCGATGGTGATTGTGCCATGTTCCCCAGGCAGCTTAAGCTTCAGTTATGCATAGTGCGGTACTGCCACGAATCTGGCGAACGTTGTTCGACCAAGAATGACGTGGTACTGTGAGGGCCAGTCGACTAATTCGAAGTCAAGAAATTCTCGCATGTAATTGCTTCGGTTGCCTAGCACCACTTCCAGGTTGATTGTTCCGAGTGAACGGATCGCTTTTCCTGGAACTATCCCGTGGAAGGATGTCTCTGATTCCGCGAGTCCGTCCAAATTCCTGTTCATGCGACGGAGTGTGTCTGCGTAGATGATGTTGATGCTGCTGCCTCCATCCATGAACACGCGAGCCAGCTCATAGTTGCCAATTTGCGCTTGGATAACTAGCGCGGCGTGTCCTGGTCGCTAGACTCGTGGTGGGTGGTCTTCCTTGTAGAAAGTTATTGGTTGATCCGCCATCTTCAGGTACTCGGGTTTTGTGGGTGGAGCTTGCACAGCCATGCATATTTGTCGTGTGTTCGTCTTCTGAACCCTGCGTGATGGACAGACCTTTTGTATCATGCCTAAGCGTCCCGCTGGGTTCGGGTATCCATTGGCTCCCTGGTTTGGGGCGAGTGGCGCTGGTAGCGCAGCTAGCACCGTGTTTTGATTTCCTGCTGGGGGCAGGGCTTGCGGCTGGTGAAATCCTTGAGCTCCTCCTCCAGGGAGCTGCGGGTAGCCCTGATTGACTGCTGCTCTATTTTTCTTCGAGAAGGCCTCGTAGATATCAAGGAACTTTCGGCAATCCTTGAGAAGGTGTGTTGCCTTAGTTTTGCCGGTGTGCTTATCCGTAAATAGATGTAGCGTGCAGTAACCATCGAGGTCCTCCTCGGGGGGTTTTGTCTTCCGGCTTTGACTTCCACTCGTGATTTCCGCGATATCCACTGTCGCGATTCCTTGTGAACTCCGCTGCCACTAGTTCTTCTCGATCATCGCGGTCGTAATGCTTTCTCCTTTTCTTTCGACCATGGCGATCTTCTTCTCGTGCTGGTGATGAGGCTTTCTCATTACGCACCGCGTCTTCGCCATTTGCCCATCTGTCGGCTATGGCCATCAGTTCTCTCATGGTTTTGGGTGCGAGTCGTTCCAGTTCTTCCCTGAAGGAGGTTCGCTGTGCTCCTTTGGCAAATGCTTCAACCGCGACTTCTTCTGATATGTTTCCCGCTGTGTTCCTGAGTGTGGTCCACCGCTGAATATATTCGCGAGTAGACTCGCCACTTTTATGCTTGCAAGCTCGTAACTCCTCGATGGTCGCCGGTCTCTTGTATGTTGCTTGGAAATTTTTGCAGAAATCGAGGTTTAGATCGTCCCAAGATCTGTAGCATGCCCTCGGCCTTCCTTCGAGCCAGCTACGCGCAGCGCCTACTAGATGTAGGTTGAGGTACTGTATAGCTGTGTTTTTGTTCCCACGTTGGCATTTTATTGCCGTGAGGTAATCTGACAACCAGGCTTGTGGCTCTTGCGAACCATCGTATTTCTGCACTTCCGTGGATAGCTTAAACCTCTTGGGTAGCGGCGCCTCGCGGATGCTGCGGGCGAAACATAAGGCTCTGCAAACTTCGTCGTCGGAGGATGTAGATGGGGAACGCGTGCGGTTCCTGGCCGCTCGACCTTTATCAACCTTGCGCTGAGCGATGTCTGATCGCGCGTTATACCCGGGTTCGTCGCGGTTGACGTCTTCCCTGGGCTCCTTGCTGCGATGTCGCGAGCGGCTGCTGTGTCACTGCGGGCTGCGGTCTCGATCCCTCCGCAGGCTGCGGTCTCGATCTCTCCGTGGGTTGCGATCTCGACCTCTTCGCGGGCTGCGACTACGGTCTCGATCCCTCGGGCTGCTATCGCTGCCACTCGGGCTATCTCCACATTGTCGGGCTTCTTTTCCTCGTGTGTGACGAGATGATTTTTCCTTGCCAGGCGATGTGCCCCTGTGTCCACGGGGTGCTTCCTTGTCCTTATGTGCGGCTGCTTTCCTGCGATCGTAGGAGGCGAGTTTTGCGGTTGCCATGCCTAATCCTTTCTGAACTTGCTTGTATTGTTCCGCACGGGGGTCGTTTTCCCCTGGTTGATTTATCTGCATGTAGGTGGCTGCGGGAGTTTGCGGATGGATGTTTCCATCCTCGTCGACACGCATGAGTGATTTGCTGATTCCGCTCAAGGACTCGCCATCCATGGTTGCAGTTTTTGAGACGTATCCTTTCTTCGCAGGGCAGTTCCCGACAGAAGGTGTCATGGATAGTGCGGCTCGGCGCTGGCTTGACGCATTCGCTAATTTCTTTCGCTCGGCTAGATCTATCTGAGCTTCCTTTATTGCAGTAGCCGCTCTCACTAGATGATAGTGGTAGGCGGTCATGTCCTCGTGAGGAGCTCCGAGTTCCAGTGGTATGCTTGTGCAGATGGCCTCCTTCGCCCGATTCCAAGCAGCTCGTGAGACGCCGATGGTAGCGTGTTCCCTTGCGCTGTTTTCAGTTTCTTCGGGTGTGTCTCCTGATCCGGCCATGCAGACCTGTCGTGGGATAATCACGGCAGACGTTACCGGGGGTAACTTGTCTTGGGGCAAATCGACTCTGGTGTTTGGGAGAGGGTTTAGCTCAAAGGAAACCATGGTGATATGCGATCTGGTAGCCGACAATCAAGTCGCCGAGTCTCCGATCTAAATATATTATCTCAACTCTCGTATTACAGTGGATACTCGATACCTCGCAATCCGGCGATTGTGTTCTCGCTTACGCTAAAAGCTCTATTAACCCTAACCTAGGGACCGGCTTATATAGTATCCGGACCCCCTGGCTTACTCTCCAAGACGTACTCTGAATCCTACCCGGACACTGCTTACAAACCCTAATCTTCCTTACCGTAACCCACAATCCGGGTTACGAGGCCTACGTTCCTGGGCCTTCTAGAAGCTCCTTTATCCTAAGCTGGGTCTTGCGCAGCGTCCTTTGGGCCGAGTTACCCCTTGGTGTTAGCCTACCGGGTTATCATCCCTCCATCAGTAGTCCCCAGAATAGCTTGGGCTTCACGGGATCCTCCTTGAAGCGCACGCTATTCCCTGCAAAAATAACAAACATACAAGTTCATAGAGGCCGGGTTAGGTTGCTTTAATAAACAGCTAGGCCTAACTCCATTGGTGGTCCATATAATAACCCGGCTTTCTCTAAATTCATTTTTAATTTTCCGGATCAACGTTCCAGGGAAGATGCAGAAGACCCGGCTTACTTCACTCGTTAATTGATCCGAATATCGCGGAAAGGATTTACTTCTTATCTTGTCTGGATATCGCTCTCGGGCACTTAACGCATATCCCAAAAATCTCGGACGGGTATCTTTTACTCCCGAAAATTTTGGTTCCCGCTCGCTAGCCTAGGTTTTCCCACCCGTACCTATAAATAGGTGCCTGGGGGGTAACCTAGCCCTAACGGCTCATTTCCCCCATCTCCTTCTTCCTCACCGGCGCCTTCTCATTCGAGCTCGCTCAACATCACCACGGAGACCTCGGGTTCACTGCCGGAGCAAAGCCGCCGCCGGTTGCGTTCCTCCGCGGTCCGCCCCGCGCCGCCGCCAAACTCCGCCACCGCGCCCCCGGGCTGCCCGCCGGGAGTCGCACATGGTCACCACGACTGCGCCATCTGCCGCCGTCGCGCCCTTCTCCAATCCTCGCCAGTAAGATCCATATTCCTCTTGATTTGATCTGTGATTTCTCCGTTTGACCTAGACTAGATCTAGGTCCGCCCGTGAGATATTTCTTGGCCCGCGCCGAATTAGGTCGCATAACTCCGTGCTAGTTCATCCAATCGCTCGATTGTTGATCCCACTGCACTCTCCTATCGCTTATAGTCATTAATTTCTCCGCGAAATCGATAGCAAAATTTCCAATCTAGATGTAGTTCATCCAGATTTCCGCGACTGTCCATAGATACCCGGAAAATCCTCCTCTTCCGGTTGTTTTATTCACACTAGATAGCCAGGCAATTAACTTCTTCTTACAACTGCTCGTTTACATTTAGATACCCCACAATTTCTGTACTGCTATTTGATACCCGGATAATTCGTAGTCTTTATATTGCTTTACCGATACTCGGAAAATCCGTAACCTCCGAGTCTCATGTTTATCTCATGCTTCGCAGACTGATCCAATGGCTCCCAAGCACAAGGGGAAGCAGCCGGCTAAGCCAAGGGTGACCCAATCCATATCCGCCAACTGGGCGCAATCCTCTGTGACCAAGGCCAAGCTGGAGGAGCTGGCCGAGTTAGGCGTCCTCCCCCCTCAGGAGGAGATTCACTGGAGGGTACCGGGTGACGAGACCCGGCCTACCCCTAATGCTGACGAGGTAATATGCTTCGTTGAGCATGTGATCCGGGGGTTTCGCCCCCCGGGTCACTCTTTCTTCCGCGAGGTCCTTAGCCACTATGGCCTCCGGGTGTTCGACATAGGGCCTAACTCTATGTTGAACATTACCCACTTCATAGTCCTGTGCGAGTCTTATTTGTGCATCCCGCCAAATTTGGCTTTATTCATAGAACTTTTCCAGTGCAAACCATGCCGCGAAAGCGGTGACGGGGCGCTCTTGGCTTGCGGCGGGGTTTCCATCCAGCGCCGTAAGAATTCCCCCATGCCGACTCTCGCACGTTAAGCACTGGCAATTGTCCTTCTTCTATTGCCGAGACACCTCCCCACCCGGTGAGAGGAAATTGCCGGGTTACTCGGAGGGTCTCTTAGATCTCTCAGATACCTTCAATGCTTTTGCCCCTGAGTCGGACAGGGAAACCATACAGCCCTTCTTAGCAAAAATAGCCGTCCTCTCTGCCCACGGTCTCACTGGGCTCAACCTGGTTAAGACATGGGTCAACTTCCAGATTCAGCCCAGCTCCACTCGATCCAAGCTAATGTGCGAGTATTCGGGGCACTCCACGGATTCGCTCCGCTATTCTTTGAAGGATTACCCGGCGGGTGATACCAACAAGACCATCAAGAGCTTCTTGACGGAAAAGTTGGACGTTATCCGGAATATAGCCGGGCTGGAGCCTTTCACTCGCGAGAATCCGGCTCCTGCAGTAAAATCCGGCACATATACCTTCATTTTCATGCTTTCACTTGATGCAATTATTAACCCTTACCTTTACACCTTTATCTCAGGCTGATAACGTCTTTTGGAACATTGAGACCTCCCCTTCCTCCGGAGACCCGGAAGAAGATGAAGAACCGGTCGATAATGATGAAGGTATTGTCCGGGTCTTCGATCAACTTCACTTACACCATTTTGCTTTCACATATCTCACTTTTTCCGACTATACATTCTCGGCTTTCAGGGCTGGAGGACAAGGACGACAAGGAGGACCCGGAGGCCACCGAGTCCGATAAAAGTGAAACTGAACCAGATGTAACGGTTGGGGCCAAGAGGAAAACCAGAGGGGTGGTATCCAAGGTTCCCTACTCCCTCATGTCCTCCGAACCTTATTCTTTTGCTAACATGTGTAAACTTAACCAACAACTATCCAACCCATCACACTTGAAGGACCCGCCTTCGTCCAAACGCAGGGTGACCCGGAGTGCCCCGGGTGACGATCCCCTCAACCCGGGCATCTCCTCACCACCAGCTCGCCGTGCCGGTACTCCTCCATCTCAACCTTGCAACTCACCTCGACGTCACCCCTCCCCCAACCATCCATTAGCCGGACAGTTCCGGGTCCCTCTATCGGGTCCTGTGACAGCCTCATCTGCTTCTAGCAGTGAGCTTCCACTAGACTATGCTGTGAACACCGGGTGAGTTTTTGCTATATGATATACTTGTGTACTTGATAATCTTCATTTTCCGCCGTTAACTATTTCTCTCTCTTTTCCTCAGCGCCCAAGTCACACTCAATGACCCGGAGAACATGGAGACAGACACCCGGGACACTGAAGGCCCGGTTGATGATGTACATGCCGCGACTGGCGGCCCTGAAGAAGAAGAAGTCAAGGGGCAAGATTCCCTAATAGACCCGGCCAAGCAGGATGCCGGGTCTCCAAAGCGTGCTGATGGAACCGGTGATGAGGACGCGGGAGTCTTGGGTACAAGGGTGGGTACCCCCACCCCTGACCCCCAGGCCACCCAAGTATCGTCTCCAAAGCCGGATCAAACTCCTACTCCGGGTTATCAGGCAGCCGGGTCTTCCGGCACCAAGCCCGAAGACATGAGCTTTGATGAGATGCTCGATGCTCTACATACTTTGAGAGCTGATGAAGAGGGCATCCTGGAGGCCTTGATAGCCAAACACGAGGTAACCGTGTTACAACCGCTTGTATACTCGCCTAGTCCCCAAGTTCCGAGTGAACTTATGTATAATTTGCTTGGAACTTTCATATATAGCCGACTGATACTTTTGTTTTGTACGACTGACGTTTCTTTGTGTTTTCGCATAGGCCTACATAACGCACTCTGAGAAAAAGTTGGCTAAAACCGACAAACTTCTCAAGGCGGAGACAAAGCTGCGTGAATCGGCTGAAGCTGAAGCTAAGAAAGCCGGGAAGCAGGCAAAGAAGTATAAGAAGAGATGCAATGCTGCAGTGAATAGGGTGAACGAGCTGTCGGGCCAGATCGCCAACACTTATCGTTCTCTGATATGTAAAATTTCCCGACTGACTGATCTTTAAATTTGTTCTGATGTTCTAGAGGATACTTGGAGTTCCTAACTTTGGATGTTTCTGCTTTTCTACAGGGTCGGATGAGGAAATTCCGGATGTGGATGAAGTAGTTCTGCTGAAGAAGGTAAAGAGCACCATCCGACAGCTCTGTGCTGGGACTAAGTGGGCCTTGAAAGCTGTGAGGTGTCCAAGCACTGGGGATGGTGGTTTGAACACGCTGCTTGATGCGTGTTCTACCATCCCCGAGTGGATTGAACACTGGAAGCGTTCATCCTGCCAGGTTGGGGTGACCCGGGGTCTTGCCTTGGCGAAAGCATACTTTCCCAAGCTTGACCCGGCGAAGCTTGTTGGCGGGTTTCCAGAGTTCAACCACGATGGCTCCCCGTTTTTACCTAAGCATTAGAAGGCCATTCAGACAGAGGTTCGTCACGCAGCCAGCCTGATTGCCGGCAATTTGGATGTCAACCGGATGGTGCCGCCGTATGATGCACAAGATAGGGCAATGAAGTCGGATCTTCCGAAGCCCTTTGATATGCTGGCACGGTGGAAGGCGGAATCTGCCCAACTGAGGGAAGAAGCTGCGAAGAAAAAAGCTGAAGCCAATACTGCGCCTGCTAGCTCCACGCCAGTTGTCTCTCCTCCTTCGCGTGCCAGTGCCACTGCTAACCCGGATGCTGCTGCTACCAAGACTGCTGAAGAACAAGTCAAGGAACAGGACCCGGCTGGCAAGGGCAAGGACAAGATGGATGCCTCAACCCAAGATGCCGAGTAATCTTTGTTATCCGCTGTCATCAAATGCGTCATTCGGCCAATGGGCCTGTTAAACGGTTATTTTTTGATTGTGCGCCTGTGCACCTTTGATACTACTATCGCGGCATGTAATACGCTTTGAAACTTTTAATAGCTTTCGTGGCCCTTCTGGCCTTTGGATGAGTTTGATATCTATCTTCTTTTGAGCTTATTTGTTCTTGATATTCCGACTTACTTTATGGTTCCTTTTGTGAGACTCGGTTTCCGGGTTTCGTGGGTTTTGACAGGTGGACTTTTCTCTAAGTCCCCAAGACTCGGATTTTTGGGTTTTTGAGCTTAATAGCTAGATGATTTGTTTCTTGTTTCAAATTCCCCAGTCCCCAAGGCCCGAACTTCCGAGTCTAGGGTGTTAGGTCTTTCAAAGAGAACAAATCATTTTTGCTAAGCCCAAAACCTAGAGCCGTTTCACATAGGTTTTGAAGTTATGCTTAATAAACTATGAGTTTCCGGTTATTAACCCTGTACTCTGCATAACTTGTGGTTTAGATGACCCTTTTGGCTCTCTTGTACTGTAAGCCGGCTTTCGCGTGGATAATCATGTTGCTACATCTATACGAAGACAGGGTCAGGCAAGTCCCATTGGGCATCATGACTGATTGTGATCATATGCGAGCAAATCATGCCACTTTAGTGCGAGTCACATCGAGCTTAAGTAAGAAAAGTCAAGAAAGTTTGGCTCCTTTGTCCGGTTATAAGCTTGCAGCCGTACTCGTTTGCGGGTAATCGGCCCTTATAACTCATAGGCATCGTGGCCGGGTCTTTTGAGTTTGTAACTGTGCTATTCAAGCAATCAGCCCCCAAGACCTAAATATATGCAAACTGCTAAAGAAGCTAATGTACTAAAAAACAGTAAACAATAATTACCTGGAAGAAGGATAAAAAACATAACAGAAATAAAAAGTTGATAAAAACACATGAAAAGGAAATATTATATTGTTTAACCATCTCTTTATTGATATAAGAAAAGTTAGGTCAGCAGGCCGCCTCATTAAAAACCCTCCAGTCCCCTTAGGTACCCTGGATAGGAAAAGAGTGCGTCTGAAACCTGCTGCCTGTTACATCGTGCAATTCCACTTTGTGAATCTAGCCTATACTAAGTATAGTAGGGACGCAGCTGAGCCACGTTCCATGGTCTTTCTTTCTCTTGCATAGATGAAGTGGTATGAGCGGTGTCATTAACCGTAGCCGACTCTTCCCTTGCATCTATCAAGTAATATGATCGATTGTGCAGATTCCGGCTTATGATGAACGGTCCTTCCCATGGCGGTGATAACTTGTGTTTTCCTTCCTTTGATTGTACCAGGCGCAGAACCAGGTCTCCTTCCTGGAAGACCCGGGTTTTGACGCGCCGGCTATGATATCTCCGCAGATCCTGCTGATATATGGCTGATCTCTCCAAAGCTTGTTCCCTGTGTTCTTCTAGCATATCCACGGCGTCTTGCCGGGTCTTCTCGTTCTCCACCTCAACGTAAGCCGATACTCGAGGCGAGTCATGAATAATATCACTTGGCAATACTGCTTCTGCGCCATAAACCATAAAGAACGGCATCATCTGAGTAGATCTGTTAGGTGTGGTGTTGATACCCCAAACCACTGAAGGTAATTCTTCAACCCATACACCAGCAGCTCTGATACACGGGACTCGTAACCGTGGCTTTAATCCACGAAGCAACTCCTGATTTGCCCTCTCCACTTGTCCATTAGCCTGTGGGTGGGCCACTGAGGCTATGTCCAAACGGATGCCATTGTTTCCACAAAACTTCTCCATCTCGCCAAGGGACATGTTGGTTCCATTGTCGGTAATTATGCTGTGGGGATATCCGAACCTATAGATAATCCTTTTCAGGAACTTGACTGCTGTAATTGCTTCACAATTGGTAACTGGCATGACCTCAACCCACTTGGTAAACTTATCAACAGCCACTAAGAGATGTGTCTTTTTGCAAGGTGACATGTGGAAGGGGCCAACCATATCCATACCCCAAACCGCAAACGGCCAAGTTAACGGGATAGTCCGCAATTCCATAGCAGGCACATGGGTTTGGCGAGCGTACCTTTGACATCCGTCACACCTTGCCACCAAACGCTCCGCGTCTCCTAGGGCCGTGAGCCAGAAGAAACCATGTCGGTAAGCTTTGGCCACGAGGGATCTTGTGGATGCATGATGCCCACAATCGCCTTCGTGGATCTTCTTGAGGATCTGTCGGCCTTCTTCTGGTGCTACACAGCGCAAAAACACTCCTGCTGCACTTCTTTTGTACAACTCCCCATTGATGATAGAATATCCTTTTGCTCGCCTCAGAATTTGTCGTGCTAACACCTGCTGCTGTGGTAACTCGCCCCGTGATAGGTAGGCCAGGAACGGCTCTGTCCACTCGGGAACAGCACGTACTGTGGCCACGATCTCCAAATCCGGGTCTTGATTTGCCAGTTCTTCCTCAGACTCGGTTTTAACTGACGGTCGCCATAGCTCATCCAAGAAAACATTAGGTGGAACCGGCTCTCTGCGCGAGCCGAGTCTGGCGAGTGCGTCTGCTGCCTCGTTTTTTCTTCTGTCTATGTGCTCCACCTCATACCCGGAAAAACACCCGGCAACCCTGTCCACCTCTATGCGGTATGCTGCCATAGTTGCATCTTTTCTATCCCAAGTTCCTGAGACCTGCTGTACCACAAGGTCTGAATCTCCAAAGCATCGTATCCTCTTAATGTTCATCTCCTTGGCTACCTTTAAGCCGTGCAATAGGGCCTCATACTCGGCCACGTTATTGGAACAATCAAAGTGAATCTGCAACACGTAACTTAACTTGTCTCCTTTGGGTGATGTTAGCACCACTCCAGCTCCTGATCCCTCGTATTGCTTGGAACCGTCAAAGTGCATTATCCAAGACTCGGAGTTTGGAGCCATGGTGGGCATGCCTGTGTGAGTCCAATCGTTAATGAAATCAACTAGAGCTTGAGATTTGATTGCTGACCTGGGCTCGTAGTTGATGTGATAATCTCCCATCTCGATCGCCCACTTGGCTATTCTACCCGTTGCATCTGAGTTTCTGATGATATCCGACATTGGTATAGAACTGACCACTGTTATGGGGTGTTCCTGAAAATACGGCTTCAGTTTCCGGCTGGCCATGAAGACCCCGAAAACTAGCTTTTGCCAATGTGGGTAGCGCTGTTTTGCCTATGATAATACCTCGCTGACGTAATAAACCGGCCTCTGGACCGGGTGATCTTTCCCATACTCCTTACGCTCGACAACAACCACTGCGCTAACCGCCCGAGGCCCGGCTGCCACGTACAATAGCATGGGCTCTTTAGGGCCCGGGGCTGCTAGGACTGGTGCCTCAGATAACTGCTTCTTTAGTGCCTCGAACGCCTCGTCCGCCTCTTGGTCCCATGCGAATTTATCAGATTTCTTCAAGAGCCGGTACAAGGGTATTGCCTTTTCTCCGAGTCTGGATATGAACCGGCTAAGCGCTGCTATGCACCCTGTGAGATTCTGAACATGCTTCAAATTTTCCGGCTTTTTCAGACTCTGGATAGCTTTGATTTTATCCGGATTTGCCTCAATTCCTCTCTCGGAAACGATAAAGCCGAGTAATTTCCCGGCTGGGACTCCAAAAACAAACTTTGTCGGGTTAAGTTTCATCTGGTACCTTCTCAGGTTCTTGAATGTTTCCTTTAGATCATCGATAAATGTCTCTGCTTTCCTGGTCTTGATCACCACATCATCCACATATGCGTGAACGTTGCATCCGATTTGGTCCTCAAAGCACTTCTGAATACACCGTTGATAGGTTGCGCCAGCGTTCTTCAATCCAAACGTCATGGTCTTGTAACAGAAGGCCCCAAAAGGGGTTATGAACGATGTTTTCTCCCAATCTTCCTTCTTGAGCTTGATCTGATGATACCGTAATATGCATCCAGGAAACATAATAGGTCGCTTCCAGCCACTGCGTCTATGATCTGATCTATCCTTGGTAGTGCAAACGGATCCTTTGGGCAATGCTTGTCGAGACTCGTATAATCAATACACATTCTCCACTCATTGGTCTTTTTCATCACGAGTACCGGGTTTGCTAACCAGTCCGGGTGAAATACTTCCATAATAAAGCCGGCTGTAAGCAGCCGTGCAATTTCTTCTCCTATAGCTTTCCTTCTTTCTTCATTCATTTTTCTCAGGCCCTGTTTCATAGGCATGGACTTGGGATCAACGTGCAAACTGTGCTCTACCAGTTCTGTAGGGATACCCGGCATATCGCTGGGCGTCCAGGCAAACACATCCTGATTCGAACGAATGAACTCCACAAGCGCTTTCTCCTGCTCGCTGTCCAAGTTAGATCCTATAGCAAATTGCTTAGAGGGATCACCCTCGACAAAAGCCACCATCTTGGTGTCCTGCGCTGCCTTGAACTTCGCTCTCTCATCCTCAGTATTCGGCCTTTTTAACTCTGTTCTGTCATCCGGGTCTACTTGAGACCGGTAATATTTGAGTTTCTCTTTTCTGCAAGCTTGTTCAGCCATTGCCGCATCTCCTTCATCGCACTCAGCTGCTATATCCCGGCTCCCATGTATGGTGATGGTCTGCTTGGGACCCGGGATTTTTAGCTGTAGATACACATAACACGGCCTGGCCATGAACTTAGCATAAGCCGGCCTTCCGAATAACGCGTGATAAGGGCTGCGCAACTTGACCACCTCGAAGGTGAGCCACTCAACCCGGAAATTATCCTTTGATTCTCCAAAAGCTACCTCCAATGTGATTTTTCCTTCGGGGCACGCTGAGTGACCCGGTACTATCCCGTGAAAAACTGTTGAACTCTTCTGTAGCTGGGACTCCTTGAGACCCATGCGTAGAAAGGTTTCCCAATATAAGATGTTGATGCTACTACCGCCGTCCATTAAGACCTTTTTCAGCTCATAACCATTAACCTGCGGCGCAACCACCAATGCTAAGACTCCCGGGTGTTCTATCCTTTCCGGGTGATCTCTTCTGCTCCATGTTACGTCCTGCTCCGACCATCTCAGGTATCTCGGAACGGCCGAGGCAACTGAGTTTACCGCCTTTTTCAGTATCTTTTTTATCATTGTTGGAAATTCCTGTAGTATGCACGTGGTATTGTTCCAATTGCTTGGGGTTGGCTTGGAAAACTCCAGCTCCCCCTGGTTATTACCTAGATTTCCGCCTGCCGGATTACCTGGATAACTCACACAGTTGGATTAATGATGGTTCAGATTATTCTGTCAATAAGCCTATTACTAGTCAAGTAGTTAATCATTGGGTGTATGATTGTTAATCATTAGGTTTAAGTTGTCCTGAGTACTTGTTAGCCAGTACTTTCACCAAGTAATCCATAACCGCGGAAAACACGGCTTCTCGAGAAGATTATCCCTGCAGGGTTGCACCAATTTGGCCGTACACGCAAGAATAACCCGCCAGACGGGGGATCAACCCACCAAGCGAGGTACTCTACACAACTCAACTCTTCTTCGCATCAAGCCCAAAGAACCTTGGGCGCACGGCTAATCGAGCCCCGAAGAAAAGGGACCCTCATAGCACTCTAAGACCGTGTCCCCCTATATGCCGACTACGAAAGTTCCACCCGGGATCCAAGGGCTCGCAAGATCATGCATGCAGCAAATGGAAAACCCGAACTAAATGAGGCGATTTGGACGAGATGCGAATCGAGTCAAGTTGAGGGGGGCGCCCATACTCGCTTCCCACATGCGGGTAGTGCGCTCATCATGGATCAGTAGACAAGACCCTTTTCCTATTAGGGTCGACACTAGCAGGCCTCAAAACCACAAAGGGCCTCCTGCCGGTGCCTTATCATCAAATTATTATTTAACAATAACATTAGCATGATTGATTGATTAAACATCGAGCCCCCCAGAACATAAAGAAATAGTAACAGAAAGTAACGGGTAACAGACTCGAGCAAAACAACCCTAAGCATGCAGCTACGACACGAAGGCCAACAAGGTAAACAATCAACAGTTAATAGGAAGTGGAAGGAAAAAGGCTATATCATGGATGCAAGGTAAACATATAATAGGATCGAGACACAAGCATCGTATCAACAGGCTAGAACAAGAACAACGGAAAGAATCGGTAACAAGTGATGAAAGGCAGCCATTTGGCAGCAAGTGAGTATACTTGCCTGAGATCCAGCAAGTAGAGGTACATCCACAGAACTTGTCGTTACTCACAACATCTCAACGTCCTATCCGGGAAGAAGCAACGAACCTCGAACAAACACCGGATGCAACAATTACTACTACGGCAAAAGATCCAGCATGATCAAGATATGGATGCATGACAAGTTTAAAGATGCATCAAGGTAAAATAGTTGACAAGATGAACAAATTTAAATGGACCCATATGCAATTTGAGTTGCATATGAACAGCCCATGAATCAAGGTTGAAATAGTTGTGTTACAACTAACCAATAGGTTAAAGTGGATTAGCATGATGCATGGATGAGGAAAACAACAAAATAACAACAATAGAACAAATCTGAAGTAAGGTTTACCCATTTTGGAAATTCACTTATTAAGTTTTGGAATTTTGGTTACTGTAAGGTGTCACACAAGCATTTGTTATTTTCATCAAGTTAAATTGTTCCAAACAGATATCAAAGTTCATATTTGATTAGAACACAAATTTTTAGGTGGACTACATGTTTCAATTATTGAAAAAGGAATTACAATGATTTAATTATGAATTAATCAAGATTAAACAAGTTTTAATTGAATTTAATTCAATTTTGAATATTAGTTGGATTTTTATTTGTTCAAAGCATAAATTCAAATTCATATTTGAAAGGTTATGTTTTTCTGGTTTGAAAACATATTTTATTTGTTGGAAAACAATTTCAAATGATTTAGTTAAGCATATTACCAATTTAATTGCATTAAATAAGAGATGAAACAATTATTCAATTTAAATGTGGCAAACCAGAAAACAAAGTTGATATTCAAGTGTGGCATGTGATTTTGGATGAAATTCATGTTTTGAGTATTTAATTTGGAGCAACCATTTGCAAGTTATTAATTATGCCATTTAATTTGTCATTTTTAAGAATTATTAAATAACACCAATTTTAATTGCCCAAAATGCAAAACAAAGTTGATAAACAGAAAGTACATTGAATTTGGACTGAAAAACATATTTTATTTGTGTTATTTGAAATAATTATGAATTAATTATGGAATTAACCAAATTTGAGAGGAATTGTTTAAATTTGAAATTTGAAACAATTTGAATTGTGCAAAACAGAAAACAAATGCTTTGAATAGGTAGATAATTAAATTTGGGTCAATATACATATTTTATTTTTATTATTTGGACTTAGGAAATAAAAGTTATTAACATTTGATTTTAGGGGCCAAAATGTAATAGCAGGGACTTGGGAATAAAATACAGGGGCTTGAAAAAAACTAACAAGGACCTGTGAGTGATTACAGATTGTTTGGGTTGTGAAGAAAATAAAATAAAAAGAAAAGGTTAAACCTGTGGGGGGTGGGATTCGAACCCACCCCCTCTGCTGCGCGCACAACAGCAGCTAACCACTGCGGTGCTCGTGTGGTTGTGCTACACTACCAGGTGGATTGAACAAGAGGTAAACGTCGGGGTTTACTGAATTTTGGACAGACAAGATGCATTCTTTCATCTGCAAACGCGTCAGAACAAAAAAAGGAAGGGCCCGCGCGTCAGGGGGAATTCGATCCCTGGTGCTTGCGCTGCGCGGACGGATGCAGTACCACTACGGTACTGATGCTGTTGTGATGGAAGGGGTGGTTGTCTGATTAAGAGGGAACAACAACGCGTTTACTGAATCTTGTTCGACATGAACTCTGGACCTGACGGAATAGCGGCACCGATCGACGACAGATCATCGGCGGGGCACAACGGGGTGAGGTGCTCGGGATGTGGGCGTGTGCTTGCAGCTGCTTGGCGTGTGGAGAAGGACAGGAGAGGGGAAGGAAGAGAGGACGGAAGGCGATCACCTCGGGCGGTTTGTCGATGAAGACTGCCGACGGGCAGTAGCAGCGAGGCTCCTCTCCGGCGACGGCGCGGGCTCCACGGCCGCTCCCAGCTAGCGTCGAGGGGATGGGGAGGTGGACGGTAACGCCGCGGTTCCATTCCCCGCCCCAGATGCTCCTCGAGGTGACCATGGCGGTGGGGAGTGACGGGAGACAGTGGTGGTGGTGCACGGTGGTTGTTTCAGAACAGAAAGAAATCGGGGGGGAGAGAGGAGCGACGGCGGCGCTAGTTGGGAGGGAGGAGGGCTAGGGCTGAGGGGGGAGGTGTAGGCTTGTTTTTATGGTGGTGAGTGAGCTCGTACGGCGAGCATCGAGCGGAGGAGGGAGAGATCAGAGGGTGGAGGAACAGTCGTACAGGGGGGTGACGTGGGGAGGAAGACGACAGAAGGAGGGGTACTGGGCTAGAAAGAGATGGGCTTGGGGGGAGAAAAGGGAAAGGGGTGGGCTGGCCCGTTCTCTCAGCTCACCCTTCTCCTTCTATTTTTTTCTTTTTGTTTTTCCTTATGAACACATTTTTGTAAAGGATGGAAGAGGAAAGGGAGAGAATTTGGAGGGTTTATTCTATTAAATATTTTTATTACTTTTCAAACAGAAAATGAAAGCAAAGGTTAGCAGTATTTTTCACAAGTTTGAAAGTTTGAATTTGATTTAAAATGGTTAGTTGAATTTTTTCAATTAGGGTTTGAGGTTGTTTGTTTGATAATTAAATTTTATTAAATTGCAAAACAGCAACAACAAGGTAGCTTAAAATTACTTTCAACAGTTTGAACTATTAATGTGATATTAAATTGTTAGGTGATTCTCAAATAGGGTTTGGGTTGGAATTTTGGAAATAAACAAATTTTATTTAACAAGTTCAAGCAATCATACAAACATTATTTAATTTAATTTGTTTGCCAAATTTTTAATCTTTAAACCCATATTGAAATATGATGAGTAGGATTGATTTGATTTGGATTTGGTTATTTGAATTTTACCATTAGGTTTTTTTTTTTAAAAAAGGCAATTGTTATTAACAAGCAATTTGATTAAAACAACTGCAAACTATTTGAAAACAATTGAGTTGTTGTAGTTTGCAATTTTTAAATTGGAAAGTTTTAGACATGTGTGCAAGTTTAAATTGTTTTGAATTGTTCAGTTGTGATGCAAACATGGTGCAATGCAATATGATGCATGTGATGCAAAACAAAACAAAACAAACAACTTCCTATCTAGGGTAACACCCCAGGTGTTAAAGACGACACCACTAACAAGGGATTGCACCCTCGCAATCCACCTGCTAACCCGGTAGGGGAAAGAAGTTCGACTATCGATGCTTCCAGTTGATCTCCTCGACACCACTAACAAGGGATTCTTGCTCGGAGTGATGACGATGTTCTTCCACCAGGAATCTTCCGATGATCGAACCTATTAGGTTAAAGGCTCAGAAAACGTCCACCCACGTAGAATCCTAACACTTGAAAGATAGACAAGAGGGGAGACTCCAAAACAAACAAGATGGGAGGGGAAATAGAATATGGATAAAGAGAAAACAAGAATCCTATTGAGATGTTTTTCCAAAATAGTTTAGCAGAAATAGTTTTTGACACTCTAGAAACAACGACCATTAGCGAGGTTAACCTACAGGCTTTGCGGACCCGTTGCTTCGATAACCATTCGTATCGAAACAATCTCGGGAATCGGAACCAAGGCTCTGATACCATTTGTCACGCCCCGAGATCGGGCACTATGCAGATTTCAGCATTTCCGCCAAATTCGCATAATAACCGATTCCAGGTTGCCACTCATGATAACAGTACAACAGTTCATGAGTATTCCACAATTACAACAGAAACAGATAGATACAAGATGACTCAAACGGGTCAAGGATACAACTGATACAAATACAAAGATCCAAATAACAGCGGAAGAAACAACGTAGTGTCCGGCTACGGACAAGATACAAATTGGACTAAGAGTCCTGAAGATAACCGAGAGCGTCCAATCCCTGCCCAGGCCAAGCCGGAGGGATTCCCAAGCTAACGTCGTCAGACTTCAAACCTGTTGACTGCAATATTGAATATGCAGCCACGAAAGAGATTCGTGGGTCAGTACGGTTAAGTACTGGCAAGTGGATAAACCATACTCACAAGATACCGGCGTAGCCAGTCATCACAAGATACAAATACTTTGGGATCAACGGGAAGGAAGGGATTATTGCAAATAAGCGGCAGCGGGCTGCACTAACCATCTACAGAGAGATACTACAACTTCCGGCTAACAGAAAGAAGATAAGATCGAGTATGGTAACCAACTGAAAGATAACTTCAAACAAACCCATCCTGGATCTCGCCCCTTATCCGAAGAAGCAATCCGAGGATAACTCACACAGTTGGATTAATGATGGTTCAGATTATTCTGTCAATAAGCCTATTACTAGTCAAGTAGTTAATCATTGGGTGTAAGATTGTTAATCATTAGGTTTAAGTTGTCCTGAGTACTTGTTAGCCAGTACTTTCACCAAGTAATCCATAACCGCGGAAAACACGGCTTCTCGAGAAGATTATCCCTGCAGGGTTGCACCAATTTGGCCGTACACGCAAGAATAACCCGCTAGACGAGGGATCAACCCACCAAGCGAGATACTCTACACAACTCAACTCTTCTTCGCATCAAGCCCAAAGAACCTTGGGCGCACGGCTAATCGAGCCCCGAAGAAAAGGGACCCTCATAGCACTCTAAGACCGTGTCCCCCTATATGCCGACTACGAAAGTTCCACCCGGGATCCAAGGGCTCGCAAGATCATGCATGCAGCAAATGGAAAACCCGAACTAAATGAGGCGATTTGGACGAGATGCGAATCGAGTCAAGTTGAGGGGGGCGCCCATACTCGCTTCCCACATGCGGGTAGTGCGCTCATCATGGATCTGTAGACAAGACCCTTTTCCTATTAGGGTCGACACTAGCAGGCCTCAAAACCACAAAGGGCCTCCTGCCGGTGCCTTATCATCAAATTATTATTTAACAATAACATTAGCATGATTGATTGATTAAACATCGAGCCCCCCAGAACATAAAGAAATAGTAACAGAAAGTAACGGGTAACAGACTCGAGCAAAACAACCCTAAGCATGCAGCTACGACACGAAGGCCAACGAGGTAAACAATCAACAGTTAATAGGAAGTGGAAGGAAAAAGGCTATATCATGGCTGCAAGGTAAACATATAATAGGATCGAGACACAAGCATCGTATCAACAGGCTAGAACAAGAACAACGGAAAGAATCGGTAACAAGTGATGAAAGGCAGCCATTTGACAGCAAGTGAGTATACTTGCCTGAGATCCAGCAAGTAGAGGTACATCCACAGAACTTGTCGTTGCTCACATCATCTCAACGTCCTATCCGGGAAGAAGCAACGAACCTCGAACAAACACCGGATGGAACAATTACTACTACGGCAAAAGATCCAGCATGATCAAGATATGGATGCATGACAAGTTTAAAGATGCATCAAGGTAAAATAGTTGACAAGATGAACAAATTTAAATGGACCCATATGCAATTTGAGTTTCATATGAACAGTCCATGAATCAAGGTTGAAATAGTTGTGTTACAACTAACCAATAGGTGAAAGTGGATTAGCATGATGCATGGATGAGGAAAACAACAAAATAACAACAATAGAACCAATTTTGAAGTAAGGTTTACCCATTTTGGAAATTCACTTATTAAGTTTTGGAATTTTGGTTACTGTAAGGTGTCACACAAGCATTTGTTATTTTCATCAAGTTAAATTGTTCCAAACAGATATCAAAGTTCATATTTGATTAGAACACAAAATTTTTAGGTGGACTACATGTTTCAATTATTGAAAAAGGAATTACAATGATTTAATTATGAATTAATCAAGATTAAACAAGTTTTAATTGAATTTAATTCAAGTTTGAATATTAGTTGGATTTTTATTTGTTCAAAGCATAAATTCAAATTCATATTTGAAAGGTTATGTTTTTCTGGTTTGAAAACATATTTTATTTGTTGGAAAACAATTTCAAATGATTTAGTTAAGCATATTACCAATTTAATTGCATTAAATAAGAGATGAAACAATTATTCAATTTAAATGTGGCAAACGAGAAAACAAAGTTGATATTCAAGTGTGGCATGTGATTTTGGATGAAATTCATGTTTTGAGTATTTAATTTGGAGCAACCATTTGCAAGTTATTAATTATGCCATTTAATTTGTCATTTTTAAGAATTATTAAATAACACTAATTTTAATTGCCCAAAATGCAAAACAAAGTTGATAAACAGAAAGTACATTGAATTTGGACTGAAAAACATATTTTATTTGTGTTATTTGAATTAGTTATGAATTAATTATGGAATTAACCAAATTTGAGAGGAATTGTTTAAATTTGAAATTTGAAACAATTTGAATTGTGCAAAACAGAAAACAAATGCTTTGAATAGGTAGATAATTAAATTTGGGTCAAGATACATATTTTATTTTTATTATTTGGACTTAGGAAATAAAAGTTATTACCATTTCATTTTAGGGGCCAAAATGTAATAGCAGGGACTTGGGAATAAAATAGAGGGGCTTGAAAAAAACTAACAAGGACCTGTGAGTGATTACAGATTGTTTGGGTTGTGAAGAAAATAAAATAAAAAGAAAAGGTTAAACCTGTGGGGGGTGGGATTCGAACCCACCCCCTCTGCTGCGCGCACAACAGCAGCTAACCACTGCGGTGCTCGTGTGGTTGTGCTACACTACCAGGTGGACTGAACAAGAGGTAAACGCCGGGGTTTACTGAATTTTGGACAGACAAGATGCAGTCTTTCATCTGCAAACGCGTTAGAACAAAAAAAGGAAGGGCTCGCGCGTCAGGGGGAATTCGATCCCTGGTGCTTGCGCTGCGCGGACGGATGCAGTACCACTACGGTACTGATGTTGTTGTGATGGAAGTGGTGGTTGTCTGATTAAGAGGGAACAACAACGCGTTTACTGAATCTTGTTCGACATGAACTCTGGACCTGACGGAATAGCGGCACCGATCGACGGCAGATCATCGGCGGGGCACAACGGGGTGAGGTGCTCGAGATGTGGGCATGTGCTTGCAGCTGCTTGGCGTGTGGAGAAGGACAGGAGAGGGGAAGGAAGAGAGGACGGAAGGCGATCACCTCGGGCGGTTTGTCGATGAAGACTGCCGACGGGCAGTAGCTGCGAGGCTCCTCTCCGGCGACGGCACGGGCTCCACGGCCGCTCCCAGCTAGCGTCGAGGGGACGGGGAGGTGGACGGTAACGCCGCGGTTCCATTCCCCGCCCCAGATGCTCCTCGAGGTGACCATGGCGGTGGGGAGTGACGGGAGACAGTGGTGGTGGTGCACGGTGGTTGTTTCAGAACAGAAAGAAATCGGGGGGGAGAGAGGAGCGACGACGGCGCTAGTTGGAAGGGAGGAGGGCTAGGGCTGAGGGGGGAGGTGTAGGCTTGTTTTTATGGTGGTGAGTGAGCTCGTACGGCGAGCATCGAGCGGAGGAGGGAGAGATCAGAGGGTGGAGGAACCGTCGTACAGGGGGGTGACGTGGTGAGGAAGACGACAGAAGGAGGGGTACTGGGCTAGAAAGAGATGGGCTTGGGGGAGAAAAGGGAAAGGGGTGGGCTGGCCCGTTCTCTCAGCTCACCCTTCTCCTTCTATTTTTTTCTTTTTGTTTTTCCTTATGAACACATTTTTGTAAAGGATGGAAGAGGAAAGGGAGAGAATTTGGAGGGTTTATTCTATTAAATATTTTTATTACTTTTCAAACAGAAAATGAAAGCAAAGGTTAGCAGTATTTTTCACAAGTTTGAAAGTTTGAATTTGATTTAAAATGGTTAGTTGAATTTTTTCAATTAAGGTTTGAGGTTGTTTGTTTGATAATTAAATTTTATTAAATTGCAAAACAGCAACAACAAGGTAGCTTAAAATTACTTTCAACAGTTTGAACTATTAATGTGATATTAAATTGTTAGGTGATTCTCAAATAGGGTTTGGGTTGGAATTTTGGAAATAAACAAATTTTATTTAACAAGTTCAAGCAATCATACAAACATTATTTAATTTAATTTGTTTGCCAAATTTTTAATATTTAAACCCATATTGAAATATGATGAGTAGGATTGATTTGATTTGGATTTGGTTATTTGAATTTTACCATTAGGGTTTTTTTTTAAAAAAAAAAGGAAATTGTTATTAACAAGCAATTTGATTAAAACAACTGCAAACTATTTGAAAACAATTGAGTTGTTGTAGTTTGCAATTTTTAAATTGGAAAGTTTTAGACATGTGTGCAAGTTTAAATTGTTTTGAATTGTTCAGTTGTGATGCAAACATGGTGCAATGCAATATGATGCATGTGATGCAAAACAAAACAAAACAAACAACTTCCTATCTAGGGTAACACCCCAGGTGTTACAGACGACACCACTAACAAGGGATTGCGCCCTCGCAATCCACCTGCTAACCCGGGAGGGGAAAGAAGTTCGACTATCGATGCTTCCAGTTGATCTCCTCGACACCACTAACAAGGGATTCTTGCTCGGAGTGATGACGATGTTCTTCCACCAGGAATCTTCCGATGATCGAACCTATTAGGTTAAAGGCTCAGAAAACGTCCACCCACGTAGGATCCTAACACTTGAAAGATAGACAAGAGGGGAGACTCCAAAACAAACAAGATGGGAGGGGAAATAGAATATGGATAAAGAGAAAACAAGAATCCTATTGAGATGTTTTTCCAAAATAGTTTAGCAGAAATAGTTTTTGACACTCTAGAAACAACGACCGTTAGCGAGGTTAACCTACAGGCTTTGCGGACCCGTTGCTTCGATAACCATTCGTATCGAAACAATCTCGGGAATCGGAACCAAGGCTCTGATACCATTTGTCACGCCCCGAGATCAGGCACTATGCAGATTTCAGCATTTCCGCCAAATTCGCATAATAACCGATTCCAGGTTGCCACTCATGATAACAGTACAACAGTTCACGAGTATTCCACAATTACAACAGAAACAGATAGATACAAGATGACTCAAACGGGTCAAGGATACAACTGATACAAATACAAAGATCCAAATAACAGCGGAAGAAACAACGTAGTGTCCGGCTACGGACAAGATACAAATTGGACTAAGAGTCCTGAAGATAACCGAGAGCGTCCAATCCCTGCCCAGGCCAAGCCGGAGGGATTCCCAAGCTAACGTCGTCAGACTTCAAACCTGTTGACTGCAATATTGAATATGCAGCCACGAAAGAGATTCGTGGGTCAGTACGGTTAAGTACTGGCAAGTGGATAAACCATACTCACAAGATACCGGCGTAGCCAGTCATCACAAGATACAAATACTTTGGGATCAACGGGAAGGAAGGGATTATTGCAAATAAGCGGCAGCGGGCTGCACTAACCATCTACAGAGAGATACTACAACTTCCGGCTAACAGAAAGAAGATAAGATCGAGTATGGTAACCAACTGAAAGATAACTTCAAACAAACCCATCCTGGATCTCGCCCCTTATCCGAAGAAGCAATCCGAGGATAACTCACACAGTTGGATTAATGATGGTTCAGATTATTCTGTCAATAAGCCTATTACTAGTCAAGTAGTTAATCATTGGGTGTAAGATTGTTAATCATTAGGTTTAAGTTGTCCTGAGTACTTATTAGCCAGTACTTTCACCAAGTAATCCATAACCGCGGAAAACACGGCTTCTCGAGAAGATTATCCCTGCATGGGTTGCACCAATTTGGCCGTACACGCAAGAATAACCCGCCAGACGGGGGATCAACCCACCAAGCGAGGTACTCTACACAACTCAACTCTTCTTCGCATCAAGCCCAAAGAACCTTGGGCGCACGGCTAATCGAGCCCCGAAGAAAAGGGACCCTCATAGCACTCTAAGACCGTGTCCCCCTATATGCCGACTACGAAAGTTCCACCCGGGATCCAAGGGCTCGCAAGATCATGCATGCAGCAAATGGAAAACCCGAACTAAATGAGGCGATTTGGACGAGATGCGAATCGAGTCAAGTTGAGGGGGGCGCCCATACTCGCTTCCCACATGCGGGTAGTGCGCTCATCATGGATCAGTAGACAAGACCCTTTTCCTATTAGGGTCGACACTAGCAGGCCTCAAAACCACAAAGGGCCTCCTGCCGGTGCCTTATCATCAAATTATTATTTAACAATAACATTAGCATGATTGATTGATTAAACATCGAGCCCCCCAGAACATAAAGAAATAGTAACAGAAAGTAACGGGTAACAGACTCGAGCAAAACAACCCTAAGCATGCAGCTACGACACGAAGGCCAACAAGGTAAACAATCAACAGTTAATAGGAAGTGGAAGGAAAAAGGCAATATCATGGCTGCAAGGTAAACATATAATAGGATCGAGACACAAGCATCGTATCAACAGGCTAGAACAAGAACAACGGAAAGAATCGGTAACAAGTGATGAAAGGCAGCCATTTGGCAGCAAGTGAGTATACTTGCCTGAGATCCAGCAAGTAGAGGTACATCCACAGAACTTGTCGTTGCTCACATCATCTCAACGTCCTATCCGGGAAGAAGCAACGAACCTCGAACAAACACCGGATGCAACAATTACTACTACGGCAAAAGATCCAGCATGATCAAGATATGGATGCATGACAAGTTTAAAGATGCATCAAGGTAAAATAGTTGACAAGATGAACAAATTTAAATGGACCCGTATGCAATTTGAGTTGCATATGAACAGCCCATGAATCAAGGTTGAAATAGTTGTGTTACAACTAACCAATAGGTGAAAGTGGATTAGCATGATGCATGGATGAGGAAAACAACAAAATAACAACAATAGAACCAATTGGAAGTAAGGTTTACCCATTTTGGAAATTCACTTATTAAGTTTTGGAATTTTGGTTACTGTAAGGTGTCACACAAGCATTTGTTATTTTCATCAAGTTAAATTGTTCCAAACAGATATCAAAGTTCATATTTGATTAGAACACAAAATTTTTAGGTGGACTACATGTTTCAATTATTGAAAAAGGAATTACAATGATTTAATTATGAATTAATCAAGATTAAACAAGTTTTAATTGAATTTAATTCAAGTTTGAATATTAGTTGGATTTTTATTTGTTCAAAGCATAAATTCAAATTCATATTTGAAAGGTTATGTTTTTCTGGTTTGAAAACATATTTTATTTGTTGGAAAACAATTTCAAATGATTTAGTTAAGCATATTACCAATTTAATTGCATTAAATAAGAGATGAAACAATTATTCAATTTAAATGTGGCAAACCAGAAAACAAAGTTGATATTCAAGTGTGGCATGTGATTTTGGATGAAATTCATGTTTTGAGTATTTAATTTGGAGCAACCATTTGCAAGTTATTAATTATTCCATTTAATTTGTCATTTTTAAGAATTATTAAATAACACTAATTTTAATTGCCCAAAATGCAAAACAAAGTTGATAAACAGAAAGTACATTGAATTTGGACTGAAAAACATATTTTATTTGTGTTATTTGAATTAATTATGGAATTAACCAAATTTGAGAGGAATTGTTTAAATTTGAAATTTGAAACAATTTGAATTGTGCAAAACAGAAAACAAATGCTTTGAATAGGTAGATAATTAAATTTGGGTCAAGATACATATTTTATTTTTATTATTTGGACTTAGGAAATAAAAGTTATTAACATTTCATTTTAGGGGCCAAAATGTAATAGCAGGGACTTGGGAATAAAATACAGGGGCTTGAAAAAAACTAACAAGGACCTGTGAGTGATTACAGATTGTTTGGGTTGTGAAGAAAATAAAATAAAAAGAAAAGGTTAAACCTGTGGGGGGTGGGATTCGAACCCACCCCCTCTGCTGCGCGCACAACAGCAGCTAACCACTGCGGTGCTCGTGTGGTTGTGCTACACTACCAGGTGGACTGAACAAGAGGTAAACGTCGGGGTTTACTGAATTTTGGACAGACAAGATGCAGTCTTTCATCTGCAAACGCGTCAGAACAAAAAAAGGAAGGGCTCGCGCGTCAGGAGGAATTCGATCCCTGGTGCTTGCGCTGCGCGGACGGATGCAGTACCACTACGGTACTGATGCTGTTGTGATGGAAGGGGTGGTTGTCTGATTAAGAGGGAACAGCAACGCGTTTACTGAATCTTGTTCGACATGAACTCTGGACCTGACGGAATAGCGGCACCGATCGACGGCAGATCATCGGCGGGGCACAACGGGGTGAGGTGCTCGGGATGTGGGCGTGTGCTTGCAGCTGCTTGGCGTGTGGAGAAGGACAGGAGAGGGGAAGGAAGAGAGGACGGAAGGCGATCACCTCGGGCGGTTTGTCGATGAAGACTGCCGACGGGCAGTAGCAGCGAGGCTCCTCTCCGGCGACGGCGCGGGCTCCACGGCCGCTCCCAGCTAGCGTCGAGGGGACGGGGAGGTGGACGGTAACGCCGCGGTTCCATTCCCCGCCCCAGATGCTCCTCGAGGTGACCATGGCGGTGGGGAGTGACGGGAGACAATGGTGGTGGTGCACGGTGGTTGTTTCAGAACAGAAAGAAATCGGGGGGGGAGAGAGGAGCGACGGCGGCGCTAGTTGGGAGGGAGGAGGGCTAGGGCTGAGGGGGGAGGTGTAGGCTTGTTTTTATGGTGGTGAGTAAGCTCGTACGGCGAGCATCGAGCGGAGGAGGGAGAGATCAGAGGGTGGAGGAACAGTCGTACAGGGGGGTGACGTGGGGAGGAAGACGACAGAAGGAGGGGTACTGGGCTAGAAAGAGATGGGCTTGGGGGGAGAAAAGGGAAAGGGGTGGGCTGGCCCGTTCTCTCAGCTCACCCTTCTCCTTCTATTTTTTTCTTTTTGTTTTTCCTTATGAACACATTTTTGTAAAGGATGGAAGAGGAAACGGAGAGAATTTGGAGGGTTTATTCTATTAAATATTTTTATTACTTTTCAAACAGAAAATGAAAGCAAAGGTTAGCAGTATTTTTCACAAGTTTGAAAGTTTGAATTTGATTTAAAATGGTTAGTTGAATTTTTTCAATTAGGGTTTGAGGTTGTTTGTTTGATAATTAAATTTTATTAAATTGCAAAACAGCAACAACAAGGTAGCTTAAAATTACTTTCAACAGTTTGAACTATTAATGTGATATTAAATTGTTAGGTGATTCTCAAATAGGGTTTGGGTTGGAATTTTGGAAATAAACAAATTTTATTTAACAAGTTCAAGCAATCATACAAACATTATTTAATTTAATTTGTTTGCCAAATTTTTAATCTTTAAACCCATATTGAAATATGATGAGTAGGATTGATTTGATTTGGATTTGGTTATTTGAATTTTACCATTAGGTTTTTTTTTTAAAAAAAAGGAAATTGTTATTAACAAGCAATTTGATTAAAACAACTGCAAACTATTTGAAAACAATTGAGTTGTTGTAGTTTGCAATTTTTAAATTGGAAAGTTTTAGACATGTGTGCAAGTTTAAATTGTTTTGAATTGTTCAGTTGTGATGCAAACATGGTGCAATGCAATATGATGCATGTGATGCAAAACAAAACAAAACAAACAACTTCCTATCTAGGGTAACACCCCAGGTGTTACACTTGTTTACTTCCTCGTTTTTTCATCTTTGTAGGTCCGCACATTGCTCCAACGAGTGGTTAGCCGGCCTACCGTTCCTGCTGTGCTTCTGCCCTAGGTCTCGAAGACCCGGCTTCTGTACTAGCGACAAACTCGGAGCTTCCCTCAAACGGGCGCTTGTTCTGGTTGTTCCCATTGTTACCTCCATTGTTACCCGGCGTTGATCCATTGTCGGTTCTTCCATTGTTACTTGCGTTTGCTTTTGCTTTCTTGTCATCGACGTCCTCTTCTGTAGTATCTGTTGCAGCGTGTTTGTTGCATGCGTCCATTAGCTCTCCCATTGTGACCTCTGAAGCATTCCGACTGGATTTCATGCGAGTTAACTTTTGCACTAAAGGTATGTACTTGCATGTCTTTGCCATAGCTTGTAACGCATCCTTGGGCTGAATATATGTGGATGAGTGAAGTATCTCCATAACTCGGCGCACCCAGCTGCGCGCCGATTCTCCCTTCTTCTGGACGCATCGCTCTAGGTCATCAATAGTAAATAGCTTTCTGCACGTCCCATGAAAGTGCTTGATAAACGCATTTTTCAACTCCTCCCATGACTTGATAGATCCTTCCGGTAGATTAGTGAACCATAACTTGGCTGCTCCCTCTGACATCATTAAGTACATGAACTTGGCTTGAAGATTTTCAGATGCGTTGCGAATCGACATAGCCATCTCATAACTGCTCAACCATGTTTCCGGATCCATAGTCGGCTCATAATTCACTACCTTACCCGGTTCCTTGAATTTATCCGGGTAAGGCTCATCCCTGATGTTATCCGACAGACACTTAGGTCCAACGAGATTAATCGGAACTGGCCTTACTCGGGAAACGTGCGATCCTGCGGGGGGTACGGCTGGACGCGGCACTGCTGCTGGTCCGTGCACCACAGACCCGGCCGTGGCTCTCCTAGCTCTGGAACTGTCCACAATAGCTTGCGCTGCTGATGCTGCTGGTACAGCCTGGACGCGGGGAGGAGGCGGCATTTGCTGCTGCTCTGCCCTCCGCCGCGCCGAACTTGTCTGAATATTGCCGGTGTTGGCTCGTTGCTGGCTGATATATGGTGTCCCATGCATTCCGCTTCTGTTGTCCGGGTAATTAACTTGCTGCGCCACCACAGTGCGCAATAGATCTATCACCCTCCGGGTCTCCTCTGCGTGGGGTGACTCTCTCACGGGGATTTGATTCAATGCGAGTGTTGCTGCGTACACATTATCCATGGGGTTGTTGTAATGACCTGCTGGCGTGCGAAATCGTGATGGTGGTGGTGGTGGTAATGTATTACCGGTGGTAACTCGAGTCTGTAATATGGGTAACCCGGCCTGCACGTTTACCGGCTGTGCTCCTCCAGTTGCGGGTTGATGTACAGTTCCTTGGTTCACCGTTGGAATCGGCTGATCTTGAGGCGTGCTGAATAGTGCGGCCGGGTTTATGACTCCCCCCGTTGCCGGTAATCTGGTCTGGTGCCTTTGATGCACCCTGGTTGTCTCTTCTCGGAGCCGATTCTCCAACGCATCCAGATCACGCTGACGCGCAGCTACCCCTTGTTTTTCTGCTTCCACTTGCCTTCTCTGTTGCTCCAATGCACGACGGGCTACATCCAGATCCCTAACACGTTCCACCGCGTTTTCCGGGGTTATGACTGTGGCTAGAACGGTGGGATCCAGGATCAGGTTGTTGTTGAACAGGGTCGGGTGTTGCGGATTTGAAGGACCCGCCCCTGGTGTTCGGTTTGCCAGATATCCGAACGTGTTCGCCTGCAACTCACTATCCGCCGCTCGGCTGGTAACTGAAGCCGATTCTCCGTCAATCCGGGTTAAAACCGGATTTTGCTGCTGGGCCAATGCTTGTGCTGCTCCGGCGGCGGCCGCGGTCACGTTCCCCTGATTAAGGTTGGTTGCAGGAGCCGTGTAGACCGCGACCTGGCGCACAATGCTTGGCGCAGATTCGTATTCTTCCTCATCACTGCTATCTTCCTCGTACCGGTCCTCCAGCAGGTGCAGGATAGACTCGGTGTCATCTTCTCTTGTAACCCGGCCACGCGGGGTCCATGCCGGCTCCTCCGGTTGTTCCCTCTTCGTGGTGGGCTCTTCTATCAGATCTATCGTCCCGACCGATTCCTCTCCATCAGACTGAACGCAGGTGGCCTCCCCTGACACAGAATCAAATCCAAAATCGTCAGGGATTGAACCGGACGTACGTACCATGCCGATGAAGACGTTGATCCGGCCGATTGTCACGACAGATCCGGATTCGAGCAGATCCGACTCTGGCCCCCAGCCAAAATCGTCCACCATCTTCTCTCCTTCGGGGTTGGTGTAGATCTCGCCGGTGACGAGGTTCTTCATGTTCTCCCGAGCTTCTCCCGTGATGTAAACACCCTTGGACGTAGGCCCCACGGTGGGCGCCAACTGTCGTGGGACAATCACGGCACACGTTACCGGGGGTAACTTGTCTTGGGGCAAATCGACTCTGGTGTTTGGGAGAGGGTTTAGCTCAAAGGAAACCATGGTGATATGCGATCTGGTAGCCGGCAATCAAGTCGCCGAGTCTCCGATCTAAATATATTATCTGAACTCTCGTGTTACAGTGGATACTCGATACCTCGCAATCCGGCGATTGTGTTCTCGCTTACGCTAAAAGCTCTCTTAACCCTAACCTAGGGACTGGCTTATATAGTATCCGGACCCCCTGGCTTACTCTCCAAGACGTACTCTGAATCCTACCCGGACACTGCTTACAAACCCTAATCTTCCTTACCGTAACCCACAATCCGGGTTACGAGGCCTACGTTCCTGGGCCTTCTAGAAGCTCCTTTATCCTAAGCCGGGTCTTGCGCAGCGTCCTTTGGGCCGAGTTACCCCTTGGCGTTAGCCTACCGGGTTATCATCCCTCCATCGAGACCTGAGCTAGGTATGGCTCGCGGGTCCTAGGCGCAGTTAGGCAGGCTTTCTTGACCCGAGAAGGTTCCTCTGTAGAGAGGGTATGGAAGTTGCTGGTGTTGAGGCGAACAAATTCGCCGCTTTTCGCCACGTCGCGATCCGCGTAGCGGGGTCGTGAGTCGACAGCTTCCGGGCTAGAGATTGACCCAGATCCCGATCCTTCGAGATCGATTTGCTCGGGGAAGTGTAGAATTCCGTCCTTGTTGGTATAGAACTGGAAGCTCCCGAACGTCAACGTGATGCTCTTCTCCAAGTCGCGGAATACCGGGCGTGATTCCGGCGAGTGAGGGGCGATGATGACTGACCTGATTCGGATCGGATTGGTTGGATTTGAAGTCTCGGGGTTCCAGCGTGAGTTGGTTGGCGATGAAGCCGAAGATGCCGGAGATCCAGCACCCGCCGTTCCCACAGACGGCGCCAATTGTCGAATCTGCATCTCAACAAGTCCCTCGGGTGAACCCATAGGGTTTAGATTAGGAGAACGTGTAAGCGCTGGTGACAATCGTCGGCTAGACAGGGGGAACGATTTACCTAGGTTCGGGGCCCTCGTAGAGGTAAAACCCTTACTCTTGCCTCTGTCGATCTGTATTAACGAATAGATCGGTTACAATGGGGGTTGCGTCGAGAGTATGAACTCGATCTCAAGGCTTGGTGGTGCGGTATTGCTTGTCCCCTCTCCTAGTGGTTCTCATGGCCTTATATAGGTGGCCAGGTCTCAAACCGTACCCGGGGAGGACTCAAACCCTAACCTAGAGTCGGTTACAAGTTTCCTAACTTGACCCGCAAGGCTTTCCGGGTGGGCTTAAATTGGGCCTTCTAGAGTAGTCCATGATTCCTCCTTTGGAGCTTGGGCCGTGGGCCTGAGACCGGGTAGGCTCACCCGACAGGCCTAGGATCCACCCCTTCGTCAGGAGGACAAGCAATCTCTGAAGGTTGATGCAGCTGAGATGGCAGGGCGCACTACCGGTTCAGCAGCAACGTGGAACCTACACAACACAATCAAATCACTTTGCGCCAACGAAGCAGTGAGGTTTTCAATCTCACCGGTTTTGCTGAACACAAAGAGGTTAAACGTATGGTGTGGAAATCAATATGAGAACATTATGAAAGAAGTAGCAGCAGTATGAAAACAGTGGAAGCAGTGTGAAAACAGTGGAAGGGGTGTGTGTGTTATCAGTATGAGAAAATGGACCAGGGTCCATAGTTCACTAGAGGTGTCTCTCCATAAAAGATAAATAACATGTGTGGTGAAAAAATTACAGCTGGGCAATGGACAGAAATGAAGGCTGCAACGTAGTGCATATGCAAGACATAAAGATTACTATGTGATTCATGCGGGCATTACAACACTATACATATACTGTCATCCAACTGCATCTATGACTAATAATCCACCCTTCGAATATCATCCGAACAAACGTTGGGTATTAAGTTGCAAGCAACAGATAATCACAGTAAGCAAAGTGTGTAATGTAAACAATGTAAACTACGTAAGCACCGTTGTTTTCTCCCTAATGGCAACATCAAATCCTCCATCCGTCACGTTTCTATCACTCGAGCACAGATGCAAAGGAGGCATGAACCCACTATCGAGCATAAATACTCCCTCTTGGACTTACTAGCATCTACTTGGACAGAGCATCTACTAATAACAGAGAGCATGCAAGATCATAAATAACATATATATGAAGATAACATGATAAATTGATAATCAGAAGACATAGTATTCAACATTCATCATATACCAGCAAACACAACATGTAGCATTACAGAAAGATGATCTTGATCATGTGGGGCAGTCACGAGATCTAAACATGAGGCACAAAGTGGAGAAGACAACCATCTAGCTACTGCTATGGACCCGTAGTCGAGGGATGAACTACTCACACATCACTTCGGAGGAGGGCATGGTGGTATAGACCCCTCCGATGATGAATTCCTCTCCCGGCACGGTGCCGGGGAGAGCTCCAAAATGCTCCCGATCTCGGGATGACGATGACGGTGGCCTCGGGTGTTTCTCGGGACGAAGTGGTATATTTTTAGGGTTGACATATCGGGGGTTATAAATAGGCGAAAGGGCGATGGAGGTGGACGCCCGAGGGGCCCACACCACCCCCAGGCGCGGCCAGGGGGGCGCGCCGCCCTATGGTGTGCCCCCCTGTGGCCCCCTCCAGGCCTCTTCGGGACTCCGTGGAACCTTCGGGAATTCTAGGACTTCCGAGCTTCGAATTTTCCAATTCCGAGAATATTTCCAGAACAACTTTTCTGAAACTAAAAATAGCAGAAAACAAGGAACTGACTCTGTGGCATCTTGTCAATAGGTTAGTCCGGAAAATTGTTAAAAATGACATAAAGTGTATAGCAAACATGTAGGAAACAACATGGAACATCAGAAATTAAGGATACATTTATGACGTATCAACATCCCCAAGCTTAGTTTCTACTCGTCCTCGAGTAGGTAAACGATAAAAACACATAATTTTTTAGGTGACATGTTACCAACATAAACTTGATCATCAATAATGTAAAAGCATATGTAAGCTGAGATCATAGAACTTCAACACAAGCATGATAAATAAAATTTTAACAATAAACCATAGCAATCACCTTGCATCATGAGAAGTAACACAAATAAAATATCATGAATAATAATGCACTGAAAGATATACGTTTGTTTCAAGCATAGAGATAACATGGCAAAGTGATATTTCGCTTGTCCTTAAGAGTGGGGCAAAACATAAATGCCAAGACACCTTCAAAGTTCATGAGGAAGACTAGAACAAATAATTAGAGAACAAACGATAACACATCATGAATCAATTAATAATGTTTCTGGAACAAATGCACATTAAACTCAGAATGGCAACTATGCTCTCTCAACTGTGCATAAAGTTATAAGATCGAGACTCAACATAAAAGTAAAACAAAGGCCCTTCACAGAGGGAAGCAAGGATCAACGCATGTGCTAGAGCTTTTATTTTGTTAAAAAAGGTATAAAATGTTTAACACTCCTCCCAACCATCTTACACAAACCATGGCTAACCGAATCCTCGGGTGCTTGCCAACAATCACATACCGTGGAGGAGTGTCTATTTTTTAGAGAGGTGTATGCTTATGTCAACAAATGGTAAACAGAAAATATTGTACGTCACAAGCCAACTAGACTTCACAAGAGCGGCTCCCATAGAAGGACGCATCTGGGTAGAAGGTCATCCCTCTTTCTCTTTTGTTTACACAAATGTGCTTTGACTGATAAATCAGGGGCAAAAATAGTGAAGAGAATTTGTTGTATTACTTTAGGGCTGGGCACCGTGCTGCCAGCTCTTCTATAAATTGGATAAGCGGATGAATCCACTAGTCCAGGGTGTGGAAGTCCAATCAACAAGTGAGATAAATATTCTCTATTTACGTCCTCATGAGCTAAAACAGGAGCACAAAACATGAGTAATTTGAAAGTTTTAAAGGTAACACATGAGAAATTTACTTATGAGTGGCAGTTAAATACCACATGTAGGTAGGTCTGGTGGACACATTTGGCAAACTTTGGTTTTTGGGAGTTGGATGCACGAGTAGAGCTCATACTCAGTACAGGTGGAGGCTAGCAAAAGACTGGGAGCGACAAATCAAGAGAGCATAAGAGCCATAATCATGCATAGCAACATAAACATCATTAATAAAATCATAAGTGGTACCACAAGTTCAAAAGTTAAATGATCATAGAGGCTATAAGTGACTGGTTCATAGTCATAAACATGGTGTGAGCATGCGCCAAGTCAACCAAATAAAACATTCAAAGGAGAACACCACAAATTTATGCTTCGAAATGACATGAACAACTAATGATTCTTTCAATGGAACATTAAACACTCTCAGATATTTGAGACTAATCATGCTACAAAAATAACTACTAGGCTTTAGAATTAAAATAACATCTAGCATGATATGAAAAAGTCTAGCCACGGTCTATCCAAGCTTCTGCTTGCACCATTATAAATTCTACTACAAGCAGAAGTTTCTTTTCCCAACAAGCACCATACAAAATATGTTTTAACAAAAACTCTCCAAATGATACAAAAAGAAAAACATGAGAGTATTCACACAATTCTACTAAAACTAACAGCTCTGAATAAGAGATGCAATGAAAAAAAATAGCTTAAACAGGAATTTTGCAGCAGCTAGAAGAAAAACTAAGAACACGAGCATAACGAGTATTCAAACGAAAAAGCAGAGCGTGTATCTCTCCCAAGCAAAGAATTCTAGGGTCCAAATATATTATTGCAGAAAGGAAAAAATAAAAACAAATAGACGCTCCAAGTAAACTTCTTATGATGTGACCGAATAAAAATATAGTTTCACTAGAAGTGACCTGATAAATTGTTGATGAAGAAGGGGATGCCTTGGGAATACCCAATCTTAGATGCTTTAGTCTTCTTAGAATTTTTTGGGATGAACCACGGGGGCATCCCCAAGCTTTGCCTTTGCACTCTTCTTGATCACATTATATCACCCCCTTCTCTTGACCCTTGAAAACTTCCTTCACACCACACTCAAAGAGTAATTCACATTAGAGGGTTAGTGCAACAATAAAAAATCCATGGGTTCTGTATGGGCACAAGTGCTATTGATACTTTTAAAAATTAGCTACAGCTACTAATGTTTCATGAAGAAAAAAATCCACTTGACATCGTAAAAGAGGAAATGCAAGAAAAATGGCAGAATCTGCCAAAAGCAGAACAGTCTGCAAAGACGAATTTTTTTGGGCACTTACGTTGCTCAGATCGAAAAACTTAAAGAACAAAAAAGCTGAGGAATAAGAACAAAAAATTTCAGATCATTCTGATGTTTATGGATTTTATACGATTTTTTACGGTGCGCAGCAGAAATCTGTTTCCCGCGCAGAAATCCAAAACCAACTCCAACTCTCGTTAGAAACTTTACTTGGCACAACTAAAACATGAAAATAAAGATACAAAGGAGTTGCTACATAAGTATATAACCCCTTGAATCAAAGAAAACAGAGAAAAACAAAGCAAAAATAAAACCAGTGCTTTTCTTTAACGCCTTTTAGCTATGCCCAGAAAAGTGGAATCAAGTATTTTCAAGTGAAGAAGATGCTCACATAAGAAATATGAATTAAGAAAAAGAGAGCATCAAGAAGAAAGTATAAATTTTTTTTAAGTCCAACCCACTTCCTATGCATAGGAATCCTGTAAAGGAATAGATTGAAGAAGCTCAAACTAGAAATCATGGGAAGGTAGAACAAGAGCAACTTCAAAAATTTCAACACAAAGAGAGGTGTTTTAGTAACATGAAAATTCCCACAACCATATTTTCCTATCTCATAATAATTTCCAGTAGCATCATGAACAAACTCAACAACATAATTATCACATAAAGCATGTTTGTCATGATCTAAAAGCACACAATTCATATCAAGCTCCAAAAAGTGGGATCAAAATTTAAAATCAGCTACTCTTTTTTTTTCACTTTTAGCAATATCAAAACAGGATAATTGGTCACTCTTAAAAGGTATAGGACACATTATAGCAATACTATTTTCGGTAGCATTATAATTTTAACATCAAGTAACATAGTACCATCATCAAGAGCATTATCATATAAATTTTATAAACAAACATCCTCATTATCATGCATATCAATAATTGGAATAGATGGAGGATTATCATAAGATTTATCAAAGTAGAATGGATTATCATAAAACAAGGTATGAGTTAAAGTGTTACTATCATTGGGAAGTAGACATGGTTTCCATTATTCCTCCTCTTGATCACCACTCTCCTCCTCTTTTACATCCAATGAGCTTCCAAAATCAGCAATTTCTTCTTCCATAGGCTCCTGCAAGGCATTAGTCTCTCCCTTTGGGGGAATGCGTCTATCAAGATATTTAAGTACGTAGTAACTACAATCCTTGTAATTATCAAAGAAATATTCAAGTATAGCATAAATCTCATATTTATATAGTGCATCATCAATACTTTCAAGCAAATAGGCTATTTCGAATGCACCCTTTCAAGCAATAAATTCTTCAATTTGTTCCACATCATAAAGTCATAATTTCCCTTAACATAAAAAGATATGGTAACATTATCATTATACTAACATTGAAAAGGGAGGTGTTTATACCTCATACAGCAACAAGATTTATCAAAGCAATAAGTAACATTATAAGTAGAGCACAAGTTTTTAGCATAGTCGTGCAATTTATTAATGTGCTCCCATAAGTGTATCCCTTTTTGTGACAAGCGGTGTTCCTTATAATATTTTTGTTGTTCATCCGTGAACCCATCTTGCCAATAAGATCTAGTTTCAAAGACGTCAAACATTGCTAGCAAGCATGATAAAGCAAGTAACGGGCAAAATAATAACAAAGTAAAAATGATTGGAGGTGAGAGACTCCCCTTGCAGAAATTCTCTTCCTCCCCGGCAACAGCGCCAGAAAATTTGTTGGTGCAAGAGTTGACGGGGGAGTGGTTGCTTCTTGATGACTTTGAAATCTCCGGCAACAGTGCCAGAAAACTTGTTGATGGCTGACGTTGGTAAACCTCAAGATAAACTTGTTGATGGCTGACGTTGGCAACAACAAGTTTTCCCTCAGAAAAGAAACCAAGGTTGAATCGACCAGTAGGAGGACAAGCAATCTCTGAAGGTTGATGCAGCTGAGATGGCAGGGCGCACTACCGGTTCAGCAGCAACATGGAACCTACAGAACACAATCAAATCACTTTGCGCCAACGAAGCAGTGCGGTTGTCAATCTCACCGGTTTTGCTGAACACAAAAAGGTTAAACATATGGTGTGGAAAAAATATGAGAACAATATGAAAGCAGTAGCAGCAGTATGAAAAGAGTGGAAGCTGTGTGAAAATAGTGGAAGCGGTGTGTGTATTATCAGTATGAGAAAATGGACCGGGGTCCACAGTTCACTAGAGGTGTCTCTCCATGAAAGATAAATAATATGTGTGGTGAACAAATTACAGCTGGGCAATTGACATAAATGAACGTTGCACCGTAGTGCACATGCAAGACATAAATATTACTATGTGATTCATGCAGGCATTACAACAAGATACATAGACCGTCATCCAACTCCATCTACGACTAATAATCCACCCTCTGAATATCATCCGAACAAATGTTGGTAATTAAGTTGCAAGCAACATATAATCGTAGTAAGCAAAGTCTGTGATGTAAACAATGTAAACTAAGTAAACACCGTTGTTTTCTCCTTAATGGCAACAACACATCCTCCATCCGTCACGTTCCTGTCAGTCGATCAAAGATGCAAAGGAGGCATGAACCCACTATCGAGCATAAATACTCCCTCTTGGAGTTACTAGCATCTACTTGGACAGAGCATCTACTAATAACGGAGAGCATGCAAGATCATAAATAACATATGCATGAAGATAACATGATAGATTGATAATCATAATACATAGCATTCAACATTCATCAGATCCCAGCAAACATAACATGTAGCATTACATAAAGATGATCTCGATCATGTAGAGCAGCTCACGAGATCTAAACATGAGGCACAAAGTGGAGAAGACAACCATCTAGCTACTGCTACGGACCTGTAGTACAGGGATGAACTACTCACGCATCACTTCGGAGGAGGGCATGGTGGTGTAGATCCCTCCGCTGATGAATTCCCCTCCCGGCAGGGTGCCGGGGAGAGATCTAGAACCCTCCCAATCTCGGGATGACGATGATGGCGGCCTCGGGTGTTTCTCGGGACGAAGTGGTATATTTTTAGGGTTGATGTATCGGGGGGTATAAATAGGCGAAAGGGCGACGGCAGTGAACGCCCGAGGGGCCCACACCACCCCCAGGCGCGGCCAGGGGGCGCGCTGCCTATGGTGTGCCCCCCTCCAGGCCTCATTGACACTCCGTGGAACCTTCGGGAATTCTAAGACTTCCAAGCTTCGAATTTTCCAATTCCGAGAATATTTCCCGAACAAGTTTTATGAAATTAAAAATAGCAGAAAACAGGGAATTGGCTCGGTGGCATCTTGTCAATAGATTAGTCCGAAAAAATCGATAAAAATGACATAAAGTGTATAGGAAACGTGTAGGAAACAACATGAAAACTACATGGAACATCAGAAATGAAGGATACGTTTATGATGTATCATACACCCACTATCCAGTATCCATTTTGCACCACTGGAAGCATAGCCCTACAAGGAATCATTGACTTGAGTTAGGACCCGAGGAGGGTCCTCCCGTGTTAGCAACAAGGGTCTTTGGAAAACAAATAGAGCAATCAATGTAACTCTCAATAGGACCAACATATTTAGCTTTCACAACACCATAATAATAAACAAATAAGAAATTGTGTGGATTGTTAGTTCCCGTGGAGTTGCTACGAGTAGTGTCATCCCTAATGACAATACCACTCGCACCAGCATTCTTATTATCTTGAGCGGGCTTGGACTTGTTCTTGTTCTTGCTCTTGGCTACATAGCCAAGACCTTGCTTGCCAACTTGTGATCTATGGGCAACCACTTGTGGCTTAGAAGCCACAGCCTTATCAACGCTAGGGCCCTTTCCCTTGATTCTTGCTAGCTCTTCCTTCAACCTTGCGTTCTCCTCAATAATATTTTCATGATCACAAGAAGAAGTAGAAGTACTAGGCACATTAAATTGATCAAGTTTAGTTTGAAGTTGTTCACGAGACTTTTTGAGGGTAGAGTTTACTCTCCAAAGCCTTGTGAGCCTCGGTGAGCTTCTCTAGCTCCTCGGTTAGTTTTTCATGACCAACACCAAACTCAACCTTATTCTTTTTAGTTCTCTTGTATTTAGCAATTGCATGATCATGTTCTTTAGTGATCTTAGTAATAGAGTCATTATGTGACTCTTCAATGGATTCAAGTCTCTCCTCAAGAGATACTCGAAGTTCATGTTCCTCCTCAAGAGAATTAGATATGGAACCCTTCTCAAAGAAATCATTCCTCTCGGTTTCGCATTTCTTCTCAATAGCCTCTTGGGCCTCTCCCAATTGACTAATGAGAAGGGTGAAATACTTTTTTTTCTCCCCTTGCAAGTTAGTCATATATACGTTCAAGGAGGAAATTTCATCTTCAACACTAGAAATAACAAGTTTAGTGGTGGAAGAATATGATACTTCTGTGGCCTTAGCCATGAAGCACTTGCCGGAGGGTTGAGGAAGATTCTCATTGGGGGATTCAAAGTGTGATGAAGATGCAATAGCAAGGGCGGCCACTTCACTTGTGGTTTCTTCTTCTTCATCACCGGTGTGATACTCTTCTTGAGTCACAAGCACATATCTAGACGATGACTTCTTGTTGAAAGGCTTCTTCTTTAATTGTGGTTTCTTGTTGGGAGCCTTTGACTTGTCCTTGAGGACTAGCTTTCCTCCATGGTGTTCCCTGTCGCACCCGGACTTCTAGGGGATACTCACAGTCCGTTAAACAGTAGATAAATGGCTTACGGGGCATACCGGCACCCGCATCTCAATATGAGCAGGCCAACACGTAAACGTGTGACAACCATTATCTTACTATTCATCGTTTGCGCAAACCATCCCATAGAAATCCAGATACTTCCATTGACGTACTTCAAACCATACACACATGGTACGTCAACGGCGTTTGAACAAGTGATATCACAACAGATCTCTACGACACAAAAGATGGAAATAAGTTGCAAATAGCTATCATTAGAGCAGAGATAGCAAATACAATCATTTAGAGGACACATGTCCCAACATATCATCATTACAACACCGCGGAAGCATGCAACATGTCTGAGTACAGACAAGATCCAAATAGGCCTAAGAGGCCGGAAACGTAAAGACTGAGCCCATCCACGAAGTCTCGGATCCTGCCCGGGTCCGCTATCTACTCGTCAGCAGTCTCGTCATACTCCACGTAGTAGCCACCATGGGGATCCTCGGAAACGTAGTCTGCGGAAACCACAGCCCCAAAGGGGTCAGTACATAAACGTACTGGCAAGCAAGACTCATAGTTCACCAAAGTGTAACCCGTCAACACCAAGCACAGATGCTTTGGGTTCAACGGAAGAAAGGGGATACAAAAGATGCTGCAACTGGCTTCTCTAACCAACTACAGAAACATGCTACAACTTCCGGCTATCAGAAAAGGGATAAGATAGCGTATCGCAACCTACTATAGCTAACCACCAAACAAACCCATCCTGGATCTCGCCCCTTATCCAAAGAAGCAACCCGAGGATACTCACACAGTTGGATTAGTGATGGTTCAGATTGTTGTGTCAATAAGCCTATTACTAGTCAAGTTATCATTAGTTAGTTGTAAGTTGTTCTGAGTACTTGTTAGCCAGTACTTTCACCAAGTAATCCATAACCGCAGAAAACACGGCTTCTCGAGAAGATTTATCCCTGCAGGGTTGCACCAATTTGGCCGTACACGCAAGAATAACCCGCCAGCTGGGATGCCTCCCACCAAGCGGGGCACTCTACACAACTCAACCCTTCTTCGCATCAAGCCCAAAGCACCACGTGTTGTGCGTGCGCGGCTAATCGAGCCCCACGAAGAAAAGGGGACCCTCATAGCACTGGAAGACCACGCCGCCCTAAATGCCGACTACAAAAGTTCCACCCTGGCGCCAAGGGTTCGTACCTGCATATGCGTGCATCAAATGGAAAGCCCGAACTAAGTGTGGTGATTTGGACGAGATGCGAATCGAGTCAAATTGAGGGGGGCGCCCATACTCGCTTCCCACATGCGGTTAGTGCGCTCATCATGGATCAGTAGACAAGACCCTTTTCCTATTAGGGTCGACACTAGCAGGCCTCAAAACCACGCCGGGCCTCCTGCCGGTGCCTTATCAGCAAAATTATTATTACCTCAAATTTAACAGGTTGTTGTTTAACATCGAGCCCCAGAGTATAATCAAATATGATAACAGAAAGTAACTGATAACAGACTCGAGCAAAACAACCCTAAGCATGCTAATAAGACACGGGCACAAACAACGGGGTTATAGGAGTGGAGGTGAGGCAATATCAGGTTTACAGGATATCATGTGATAGGATCGAACAAAAGCAACGATTCATAGGGCTAGCAGAAATAGACAACGGAAAGTATCGGTAACCAATGTTGAAAGGAACACAGTGGTTCATGTGAGTGATAACTTGCCTGCAAACTCAGCAGCCTGGTACTGAGCTAGATCCTCAGAAGGGGTGTCGTAAGGATCGTCGGTCTCAACGTCGTCGTGTATCTGAGAAGAAGCAAACAAACAATGCAGAAAGATAAACAATCAATAACATGGCATAGTGCACAAACATGGGATGATGCATGACCATTTAATTGATGCATAGAAATAAACTAGTTGACAAGATAGCAACATGATTAAATGGACCCACATGCAATTGGATTGCATATGAAAAGCCCATGAATTATGGTTGAATTAATTGTTCTACAACTAATCAAATTGTGTAAGTGAGTTAGCATGATGCATGGATGAGGAAAACAGCAAAATAACAACAATAGAATCAAATAGAAATAAGGTTTACCAAGTTTGGAAATTCATTTATTAAGTTAAGAAATTTTGGTTTCTTAAAGGTGTCACACAAGCATTTTGTTGTTTTCATCAAGTTAAATTGTTCAAAACAGATAACAAAGTTCATATTTGGAAAGAACACACAATTTTAGGTGGATTACATGTTTCACTTGTTGCACAAGGAGTTAGAACAATTTACTTCTGAATTAAACAAGTTAAACAAGATTTAATTGAATTTAATTCAAACATGAACTTATTTGAATTTTTTATTTGTTCAAAACATTAAACCAAATTCATATTTGAAAAGTTTACACTTTTATGGTTGGAAAACATATTTTTTATGTTCCAAAAGAATTTAATTTGATCAAGTTATGAATTTAACAATATTAAATGATTTAAACAAGGTTTAAATTATTTAGCCAATTTTAATTATTCAAAACATGAAATAAAATTTATATTTGGAAAGGTGGTTTAATTTTGCATGGAAAACATATTTCATTTGTTGAAATTGGATTTAAAATGAGCAAGTTATTATTTTGGCAATTTTAAATGCATTAATTAAGAAACAGTTGTTTTCAGCAATTTAAATTATTCAAAACAGCAAACAAAATTGATATTTGGAAAGTACATGAAAAGTTGATTGGAAAACATATTTAGTTTGTTGGATTTGGAATTTTTATGCCCAAGTTATGATGGTTGCAAAATTAAGTGAATTAAACAAGTTTTCAAATATTTCACCAATTTAAAATATTCAAAACAGTAACAAATTGCATTGAAAAGGTTGAAAACATGTAGCAAAGGTTTCATTGAACATTTTGGGCTATCAAACATAATTTTTGGGTGATTATTGAATTTATTATGCAATTTTCCATAATCATTCTTATTCTGCCATTTTTAGTAAACAGAGGGAAACATGCTCAAAATTAATTCAATTGTGTCCAAATAAAATACCAATGTGTAGAGTTTGTTAAGACAAATTTTTAGAGACCAAGTTTGCTTAATTTGGATGAGTAGAACTAAAGTTATGAAATTCTAAAGTTTCCAAATTTTATTGCATTTTCAGTAATTAATTATTTAGTGCAAAAATTGTTACAGAAACATGTTGCAAACTTGACATTACTAGAAGGAGCACAAAATTATGAAGCCACAGGATTTTGAATCATTCAAATTGGAGTGATATTCAATTTTATATAGAATTTAGAAGTAATTGATCAGATCTGTCTTTCTGAACTGCGGGCAGAAAAAGAAAAAAACAGAAAATAAAAAGGTGTGGTGAGGGGGAATCGAACCCAGCACCTGTGGATTAGGCGCAAGGGGTGTTGACCACTGGGGTGGTGCGCTGGCTTGTGGATAGGAAGGGAATCGGGGGTGGATAAGGTGTAGGTGCGCGGGTGTTACTGAATTTTCCTGCACGTACGCATCTGTACCTCGACGGACAGAAAGAAACGGTCGACGAGGGCCATGGCGGCTGCTGCTCGCCGGAGGGGGACCATCCGCAGTGTGGGTGGCGCTGTGGGGGGTGTGGGTGGTGCTCGGAGGAGGAGGGGAGCGAGAGGGAAGGAGGGGGAGGCTCACAGCGAGGGGAAGAGGCGCAGTCGACGTGCTCGAACAGGAGGTGGCCGGCGACTTGTGATGGACGGCGGCGGCGGCACAGCCCCTCCCGGCCCGTGCCCAGGGGGGAGGAGGAAGAGGGCGGCCGTGGGGTTCCATTCCCGCGGTCGCCCGGGCCGGAGGGAGCCCGGAGCTCCGACGATCACCGGAGGGAATGGGGCTCGGTACAGGTTCAGGTTACAGAGAAGATGTTACAGGGAGAAGGGAGATGGAGGAAGAGGGAGGAGTGGAGGCGGCTAGGAGGGAGAAGATGGCTAGGCAGGGGCTAGGGGAACCCTAGGGTTAGATATAGGGGGAGGGGGAGGAGCATCAACCGTTCCTCCATTCTCTGTATACGTGGAAGCTCCAGATGGAGTCCGTACGAGGAAAAAGACGACCCAAGGGGTATCGGGCCTGAGGGGGAAAATAGGTGGGCTGGTTTGGGGTGGGCTTAGGTGTGCTCCTCTCTCCTCTCTTCTTTTTATTCTTTTTGTTCCATTACTTTTTTTTTGCTGAAACATGAATAGGAAGAGAAACAGAAAGGTTGTAGATGTTGGAAAATTTTAGAATAAATTTGGTATTGATTAATTAGGTAATATTAACAACTTGTCAAGTTTTGTTTTCAAAAAGATTCAAAATAAAAGTGTTGTTTTGTAATTGATTGAAATTTGAATTATTTTGAGATTAAGTGAGTTATTATTAAAAGGGAACACATAATTAGTTTTTGGGGCCCTCAAGTCATTTTGCAACAAGTTGATTGGAGTGTTTTGTTTCATTGATTCAAATGGTTGTTTTTTTGGAAAATTAAATGAGTTGGAATGCAATTTAAATGAATTTTGGGTATTAAGTGAAATATTGAAAGCAACAATTTTAAATTAGTTTGAACCTTAGTTTAATGGGACAAAAGATGAAAGTGCTTTGTCATTTTCATAATTTTCAAAAGGGTTGCTGTTTTGGAAATGCAAATGAATTTGAAAAGGGTTTGATATTAAATGAATTTTTGATAGAAACAAAACAACAGTTTTTGGGAATCACAACTTTAAGGGAGACAAATGATTGTTTTGATTTGAAATATCATTTTGGAAATTGTAACATCACAAGGATGAAACAAAAGGTTTGAGTTTTGGTTTGAAATTCAAATAGAAAACAAAGGAAACAATTGCAATGAACATGATGCCATGATGCAAAACATAAAATAACAGAGAGCAAACATTCTAATGGCTATTTTTCATACTTGGGATGTTACATTCCCTATTCTCGAAGGGGCATTCGGAAACAAAGCGATACTTGTCTTGACAATTGAAACAAGCTCTCACTTTTTGAGTCCCTTATTTTACATAGCTTGACTTGGTCTTCTCCTTAACATATGCCTTGGCCTTGGGAGGATTCTTCCAAAACTTTTGCACCGCAAGAGAAATGTAATCTTAAGCACGGGATCATATTCTTGATCTTTGAGCCGGGACAAATGTTCCTCCAAGGCAACCTATTCATGTTGATCCATCGTCTTTCTCACCACCTTGGGCTTCAAAGCAACGTAGACTCGTTTGTGTATCTCAATAGCACGATCACGTGTGTCATGGGCTATCTTTGATTGCACCTCGAAGGAGGCCATCTCTTGCATTACCTCGGTTGAGGTCATTGTATCAAAGTTGTGCTTCCCTTGGAGGATCTTCACATCCACGGGCTCAAATGGCAAGAGGGCATTGATGTAGTTCCTCTTGAACCAAGCATCATCAAAATATTTAGCACCAAGAGCACTAAAGGAAGTAGCTAGGGTTTTGAGACTTTGGTACATCTCCTCATGGCTCTCACCATCAAGCATATAGAACCCCTCGACCTCATTGCACAAGGTATCATACCTATTCCTTTGCATGCTATCATTGCCCACGAACATGGTGATGAGAGCGTCACAAGTTTCCTTGGCGGTAGAATATTGTTGAAGATGAGGCATGTGGATTGGGCCCACGACTTCTTGAATGATCGACAAGGCGGTGTAGTTAAGTTGGGAATCTACCACTTCTCTTCTTGTCAATTTCTTGGGGTCATGAGGCTTGTATCCATCTTGAGTGAACCTCCAAAGATCAATGCAAGAAGAGTTCAAGTGAGTTTTCATGAGATACTGTCCGTGATCAAAAGTATGTGCATCAATTTTAGGAGATTCTCGTCTAGGGTTAATATGAGGATATGGGACGGGAGGATCGGGGGAGTACCGTACTTTGACATTGTGGTACTATCCCTTATCATCTGATCCCTTAGAAGTTTTGTTCTTAGAATGGGATTCATTTTTAGATTGTCCACCATCCTCCTCCTCATCTTCCTTATTCTTCTATTCTTCGGAATTTCTTTCGAAAGGGATAGATGATGAGGAGTCTGGCCCTTGGCTTTCATGAATTGCAATAACATTTCTCGTAACTCCGTCATTTTGACATCCATGCATGAGGTCAAGGAATCTTTCAATTCCTTGAGATCGTCCATAGTGACACTAGCCGCGGGCACGACAACTTCCCCTTCGTTGGCCATACTAAAACTCTTAGGCGGTTAAGACCAATAAAAGAGCCGAGGCTCTGATACCAATTGAACGTATAGTATGGTCACCTAGAGGGGGGGTGAATAGGTGCTACGACCAATTTTATTTTTTCTTCAAATTAAGGCTTGACACAAAGGTAAATTCTCTAGATATGCAACTATGGCGAATTTACCTATATGAAAACAACAACAAGATACAAGATACAAACATGAAGTAAAGGAGAGGGAACGAGGTAACTGATAGAGGGAGCACGCGGAGACAAGGATGTAATCCCAAGTTTATCCTTTTGAGGGGAGTACGTCTCGTTGGAGGGGTGTGAGCTCGCCACAAAAGCCTCACCTTATTCTCTGATGACCAACACCACAAAGGCCTAGTTCACCTTCCACGATTTATCCCCTTTTAAGCGGGAATCGAGTCCTTTACAACAAGCTTGAGGCACACACCCACAACCAAATTGGGGGCTCCTGAAAAAGACCAACAATCACATGAGAGTAGAAATGAATCCTAGGTTTTCCACAAGGAACTCCTAGGCATGAATCCATCAAGCAAATCAGGGGGGAAATGAAATTCGGTTGGTGAAGATGTAGATCGGGGCCTTCTCCTTAAATCCTCCAAATATCAACGAGTTTGGGTGGAGGGATTGGGAGAGATCTAAGATTTGGTGAGCTCAATAAATGCACATTAATGGCTTGGACGAACTAGCTCACTTGGAGAAGAGGGAGGGGTATTTATACCCCTCCCAAAATGTGGTTGTTTGAGCAGGAATTCTTGACCGGATATTCCGGTTTGTTTCTCCTTCAGATCTAGAATTGGACAGTCGTTGACCAAAACCGGATATTACAGTTTCTTAAAAAAAAGGTCCGAAAATCCGATAGATTCCAGTGGACAAAATAGGATCCAACCGGAAATTCCGGTTGGCACCAGAAATTTCCGGTCAAATAATCCGGTGGAGTCCAGTGTCGAATTTTAGGCTCCAACCGGAAATCCGGTTGAATAATGTGGTTGGCCACAGTGCTCATTTTGGCTAATCTAACTTCACCTTCTTTTTAGGTGTTCGATGTAGGTGAGAAATTAACCACCTGCACACTTAGTACCTTGATTAAAAATATCATTAGTATTGTTAACTAACACGCAAAACCTTAGGGAAACCGAAATGCACTTTCAACTAGCCAAGCAAGGAAGACCCTCATGAAATCGGGGGATGCAACATCTAGATCCACCCCAAGTCCGGCTATTTCAAGATGGAGTTCTTGGAATCAGTCACAAGCTGGAGGACACGGTGGTTCTACGTGACTACATCAAGGACTCGCCCGTCTCCACCGAGAACCCTTGGTCGATCTGGAGAGCTTGGTCACTCAGAGGAGCTCCTGAAGGAACCAGCTAACAGACGAAGAGGTGGAGCAAACTGACAAGCTGATGTCCCAGATTGCAGCTTTGAAGAGTTGTGGCCTCTCTAGAACCCACTTGGCTGGAGTCTTTCTTAAGCGCAGAGTGCAACCTCTTCAGGCTCGAGCTGAGCCCATGTGGGATTATTTGGGTGCTAGCGACCCTAATAGGCTGCGCAAGGAGGAGCTCTCCAGCAGCAAGCTCGAGATCTGCTTGTGAAACATCACTCGAGTAAAGGAATCGGACCCTATCGACTTGGCTCCAGCCGTCCCTCCATTTTCAGCTATGGATAAGCTTACCTTGGTTTCTTGGTTTTTTGCTTTCGAGTAATTGTTTTACCTCTTTTCCTGAAATTCTGACTCATTCCTTTGCCAGAACCAGGACATTTCTCCCAGCAATCCACCCCAAGTAGGCACCATGGAGTTCATGCAAGGTCGGGCTATAGACATGCAGACTAACCTTGACTCCATTCCCTCTACTATGAGTTCCCACTCTTCAAGGGATGATGATGATGCAGACGAGTCAAAGGCGAATCAGAAACGCACTCGAGCGGACAACGGCCAAGAGGAGGCTACCTCGAGAGACTCGAGCTCTTTGAGTGCTACCAAAGGCAGGGAGACAAGTAACCATTTATTTGTCATTCCTCTTGCATCTAGTCTGCCATCTATTCCTCAGCATACATCCACCTCTTCGCAGCCGCCCCTCGCCAAGAAACCTCATCGTATGTTCAGCTTGGACACGCCCTCTAGAGGATGAGTCTCCTTTACTGATTCCCTCATACGTTTATTTCCGTTTTCTTGCTTGATTTAGATTTTCCTTTAATTTTTTCTTAGCATCCTCCAAAGGCTCCAACTACTTCCCCAAAATAAACTGATTCAGGTACCTCTTTGGAGGCCACAACAGCTTATACTTTGGCTCCCTCTCCGTCTGTGAAGGACAAGGGAGTTGTCCAGGAGGAAGCACCTGTGGACCCAGCTGTTTCCGCACCTGGCGCGATCCAACCCGCGTCCTCCACTGTAGGGTTCTTCGAGTCCATTGACCCCTTAGTAGATGTGGAAACATTGGCTCTGGAATTCCAGGTTGGTCAACATGTGAGTTTTTCTGTTTTATTGATATGCTTTATCCTTCTCTTGTACTATCGGGTGCGCAACCAGCGCTCCTGATGGGAGTAGCCCCCGAGTCTATGTTTGGCTGCTTGTAATCGAGTATAGACTCAAAACTTGTATTCTGTGATCTGACTCGATCTTTTCTCGTTTTCTTTAGCCTTTCATTCGATGTATGCAGGATCTAAGCACTTGATTCCTTAGCATTCAGAGGGAGAGAGACACGACTCGCTCCAACTTTAACAAATAAAGGTATCCAATCCAGCGAATCTTGCAGTTTTTTGCTTCATGTCTATCATCTGTTTAGTACCTCTAGTATACTTGCTTACTCTAGACATCCTAGCAACGACTATCTCCGAGAAGGACGCAACTCTTACTCGAGTGAAAGAACTCGAGGAACAGGTGGAATCCCTTCGCGAGGAGTCCACTGCCACGAGAAAGGAGTCTGAGGCTGCCACTCGGAGGGTGGATGAGGCAAAGAGAAGAGAGACAGAGCCTCTCAAGCAGATTGCAGATCTGTAGGAGGCCTTGGTTCCTCGACTCCAAGCCGTGATCGATTCTCTAACAGGTACGCCCTCGTTCTTCACTTGTAATTCTTCATATGCATCTCATTGTTTTCTCTCTAATGAAAAACTTATCTTGTTATAATGCAGAGACCTTGGGCAGCCCACCCAATCTTACCACTCGCTCCAGGTGGGTGCACTCCTGGACGCCGTTACTTCTTCTGAGGAGCAAGTATCGAAGGCCAATGAGGCACTCGTTGGCTCCGGGGTGTGCTCGTCTCCTTCCACGAGTGCCTATTCCCAGGCCATGATGTGCCGCCCAATCTTGATGCTTTGATAGGCGTATTGTTCAACATGAATGTCTTGGTTGAATTCAGTCGGGAGCGGATCATGTCCGGAGCGGAGACCGTCCTCACACTTTCAAGGGTTCACGACATTAAGGGTGACTTCTAAGGGTCACTCCGCGGTCCTCCCGGGAATTCAAGCGAGCAAGAAGTAGATCTCAGTCCTTATACTGAACTCTCTACCAAACTATCCCAACAACTCTTTGGTATCCTTGAAGCTCGGGCGCGTGGTGCTAAAGCTCCTGCAGGAGCTCACCAGGAGGTTGTACAGGAGTAGTTTTCTTTTTAGTTTTGTAGACTTTGTATTAGAGGTCCTTTAGTACAAAAAACCCTTTCATTTGTAATGAAATTATTTTGTTGAAGATGAATGAAGTGTCCTTGGTCATGTTTATATCGCAGTATTTTTATTGAATGTTCCTCCCGGTGGGAGTAGCCCCCAAGTGCGAGGCGATAGAATGGTGCCAAGCACTCAAGTTGTTAAGCTACTCGAGTCTTAATGATTCCCTCCCCTTTCCCGAGGTACTAGCTACTTCTGATTCTTCAACAGAGCCTGGTGGCAGTACTCGAGTACCAGCTTCTTGAAGGGTACGTTGCATAGAAAACAATATTTTCCTGCGCGCGATAAACCCGAATGGCCAAGATCTAATCTATGCGATGAAAGGCAACAGGAAGAAAGAGAGTCTTGAGATAACATACCCTCGAAGACTCAGAGTGGTACGAGATAAAATCTTGTTGTTGGCGTAGTCGTACTCACGTCGATCCCGAGCGAGAAGAAGTGCACCGCAATCCGGCGGTGCCTCCGTAATCGGTCACACGTTCAGCTTGATGAAGACTTCCGTTCCCTCGATCCAGCGGGTAGCTGAAGTAGAGGATCCCCCGGAACTCCAGCAGCACGACAACGTGGTGGTGGTGAAGAATCCCATGATCAGGGCTTCGCCAAGCCGGAGACTATGGAATGGAGCAGCGGGTGGAGGGAAAAGGAAGTGGGCAAGTGTGTGTAGAAGAGGGAGCTCTCACCCTCCTTTTATAGGGGAGGGGAAGGCAGCCCAAGGGGGTGCGGCCAGCCATGGGTTCCCCCACCTCTTCCTTTCTTCATGTGAGTGGAAGCCCCACTCACACCCACTCATGCTCCCTTAATTTTCCACTTAGAAAATCCAATGGTTTTTCTTTAATAAATAAATAAAACATTTTTATTTCTTTATTTATATTTGTTAATTCCATTAACAAACATTTGCATGCAGCACCTCAAATCATTTCTTAATTCTATTAACAAAAATTCGACGAAAAACCCCTTGAACTATTTCAATTTTCCCCGAAACAATTTTCGGAGCTGCCCAATATTCTTCGGTATTCCGTATCCTATCTAACGCTTCATCGAACCTTAAGTGTGTCACCCTACGGTTTGCGAATAATATAGACATGATCGAGACTCCTCTCTGATCAATAATCAACAGCGGGATCTGGAGATCCGTGATGACTCCTATATATTCAACGATGACTCTCGTGATAGTGTGAACTTTTCAACGTCGTAACGATTTCCCTTTGTCTCGCGATATTTTACTTGTCCGAGATCCGATCATCCGTATCCACCATACCTTGTTTGATCTCGTTATCCGACAAGTACTCTTTTCTCGTTCCCGTGATATAACATCCTTGTGATCATATCACGTGCTTGCAAGCAGTGTCGATGTGATATCACCGAGAGGGCCCTGAGTATATGTCTCCGTCATATTGGATGGAAAAATCCCATTCTTGATCCATGAGCTTCAACTAACACTTTCCGAATACCTAATGCCACCTTTATAGTCACCCTATAATGGTGTGACGTTTGATGTCATCAAAGTATTCTTTCGGTATTAGTGATTAACATGATCTCATGGTCTAAGGAACAAAGTTACTCCCAATGTAAGACATAACAACAAAACTAAATGACTTGATCTTATTTTTATACTTAGTTAGGGTCTAAGTTCATCACTTCATTCTCCTAATGACATGACCCCGTTATTAACAACATCCAATGTCTATGATCAAGAAACCTTGATCATCTGTTAATCAACGAGCTAGTTAAAAGAGAGGCTTCACTAGGAACGTTGGTTTGTTTATTAATCACACATGTATTAATGCATCCGGTTAATACAATTCTAGCATGAGAAATAAAGATCTATCATAAACAAGGAATGACATAATAAACACTTTATTATTGCCTCTCGGGCATATTCCCTTCAGTCTCCCACTTGCACTAGGGGCAATAATCTATATTATATAGTGATGAATCTAACACCCATTGAGTTCTGGTGTTGATCATGTTTTGCCCTTGAGAGAGGTTTAGTCAACGGATCTGCCACATTCAGATCCATATGTACTTTGCAAATCTTCACATCCCCATCTGCGACATGTTCACGGATGGAGTGAAAACGGCGCTTGATATGGTTGGAATTCTTGTGAGACCTTGGATCCTTAGCATTCGCTATGGCACCATTTTTCTCACAATAGATAACCATTGGATCCAACGCACTCGGAACCACGCCTAGTTCGGATATGAACTCCTTCATCCAAATTGCTTCTTGTGTTGCCTCTGAGGCAGCAACATATTCTGCTTCTATTGATGATCTCGCCACCACGGATTGCTTGGAACTCCTCCAGTTTACAGCTCCTCCATTCATAACAAATACGTACCCGGACTGAGACTTAGAGTCATCCGGATCAGTGTTGAAGCTAGCATCAACGTAACATCTTGCGACGAGCTCTTGTTCACCGCCATATATGAGAAACATATCCTTAGTTCTTCTCAAATACTTAAAGATATTCTTGACCGCCATTGTCGAATCCCTGACTCGACAAGTCCCTTAGGTGACCCTATCGGGTTTCGATTAGGAGAAGTCATGGGCACTGGTGAGATCGTCGGCTAGACAGAAGGCAAGATTTACCCAGGTTCGGGGCCCTCGTAGAGGTAAAACCCTTACTCCTGCCTCGTGTCGATCTGTATTGGATGATTAGATCGGTTACAGGTTGCTCGAATCGAGAGTAGATCTCGAGTTCCGAGGCTTTTTGGTCGTGCGGTATTGCTTGGTCCTCTCCCTGAGGGCTCTCCTGGCCTTATATAGATGGCCAGGTCTCGAGTCCTACCCGGAGAGAATTCAAACCCTAGCTTAAGTCGGTTACAAAACTACCTAACTTAACCCGCAAGTCTGGTGCGGGTGGGCTTCTGGTAGGCCTTCTGGAGTCTTCCAAGGGCGCCTCTTCTTGGGCCTTGACATTGGGCCCGAGAGGGGGTGTCCTTACCCGCAGGGTCCAAGATCTATGTCTTCGTCAGTAGCCCCCGAGCGTGTGCTCGATTGGGATTTATTTCCAGTCGGGTAGATGGTCAGACCTTTTTTGATCTCCTGGAAGTTCCAGCTCGACAGTTGTTGTCTACGAAGGGTGTGTTCCCTGTTTTGTAAGTTATAAAGCTCGAGTATCGAGTAGTACTGGCGCCTGTTTTACGGCTTTTATTTGCAGAAGGATGTGGCGCAGTAGCTTGGCTCTCCCGAGAGATCAGGGCCAATTAATTGCGACTAGGGCAAAAACACTCCTGGCCTACACAGATTCGAGACCTCCGACTCGAACCCGATGAGGTGATTGTTGCGACTGGGCCGTTGTGGACTTATCGAGTCGAACTTAACCTATGAGGGTACCCGGCGCGTCCGCTAGGATTTTTCTTCGTGTTGTTGACACGGAACTATGCCGGAGGACGCAGCTTTCGAGTGCGATTCCAGGCCCAAAAGAAAGATCTTTCTGGGTCTTACCTTCGTACTCGAAGAATACGGCATCCAGATGTGCCTAGTCGGCTGAACAATCCAGGTTTTTATGATGTAGAATTATCACGTGTAGGAGAGGTAGGTTTTTCCCACCCGATGGATTCGTTTGAGCTCCATACGAAAGAAATTTCGCGTTGGAAAAACCAAGCCCGTATGAAAGAGTTTTCATGTTCGGGATGTTGTGCCCATACGAAAGAGTTTTTCGTGCATAGGGTATTTTCCTCTCTGTTCGAAGAGGTCTTGCTTTATGAACTGTTCATGGAAAAGTTGGTTTTATCCGAAGGAATCGATATTCGTACGAAGATAATTTCGCGTTTGAACTTCCATTCGAAAAGATCTCAATTTAGAATGACGAACGTCATGACGTCATGGCGCACTCCTCTTCTCCCGATGGGACGTGACGGAGTGGTAGCAGATGGTGGCCCACCTTGTCAGCTTTTTGACCGGGAAACGAGACGTCGCTCCCGTTTTCTACGCGAAACGCGCAGTAAATGCGCACGATCTTCTGTTAAGATCGTGGCACGAAACAGCGCAGGCCGCCGCTTCGTTTCATCCTCACGCGTGGCAGCCGTGATAGGTGCCACGTAGCGCATCGTACGGCTGAGATTGCCTTGCCCCGTGTATAAGTAGGGGTGTTAGCGCCGCAGTAAATTTTCCCCGCTCTCTGTCTTCGTCTTCTTCCTTGCGCCCATCTTCATCTTCCTCGCGCTCAAGCTCTCGCTGCGAACAATGGCTGGCGGAAGGAAGCGTGGCGCTGGTACTCTGGCGTCTGGCGAGCCTTCTGCGCCACCCGCCCCTCGCGCCGGCGACTGGCGCTCGCCCAACACCACCGCAAAAAGCATCAAGGAAATGCAGCGGGAGGGATTGTTACCGGCGGAGGCGGAGAAGCGCGTCCGTCTCGGGAAAAGAGAAGAGGTACCCAATCCTCAATCGAATGAGCGCGTGGTCTTCGTGGACCACGTGACTCGGGGCCTTTCTTTCCCCCTTCACCCTTTCTTCATCGGGCTGCTGTGTGCCTACGGCATACAGCTTCACGACCTTCCTCCGAACGCGGTGCAGCACATTTCGTGCTTCATCGTGCTTTGCGAGTGCTACCTCGGCATTCGCCCGCATTGGGCGCTCTGGAAAGCGCTTTTCAAGATCTGGATCTTCCGCGAGAAGCCGCGGGTGGAGTCCGAGCCTGGCGAGCCACTTCGCACGGGTGGCTTCGGGATCCAGGCGCGCCAGGAGAACGCGTACTTCAACATGCACTTCATCGACTCCGCCCAAGGCTGGCGGAAGAAGTGGTTCTATGTTGTTGACAACAGCTCGGGTGGGCTCGTAGAGTTCCACCCATTCGCAGTTCTGACGAGGCGTAAATCTTGGAGCCACAAGATGTCAGCCGACGAAAACCAGACGGTCACGCCCCTACTCGCAAGAGTAGCCGCTCTTCGAGACCAAACTTCGGGAGTCGTGCTCAACGGGATCCATCTGGCGAGCCTCTTCTTGAAGCGCAGGATCCAGCCTCTTCAGCAGAGACCTTCCACCATGTGGGAGTACCAGGGCTCAGAGGACCCCAGCCGAGTGAGCCGCGAAGAACTTTCGAATGTGGAATTCGAGAAGAAGATAGCGGCAATCACTCGACTGAAGGTAGGGGAAGAATTCCCCGACTGCTCGGTTGAAGCTTTCTCCACTTCGAATCCTCCTCCAGCTGAGGTTAGTTTCCTGTCTTTGAGTTACTTTCATCTTCTGAATTTTTAGTCGATAAGATCTTTCTTGTTTTCTTGTCTTCGTAGAGTCTAGCCATGGCGGATTGCTACCCGCCAGCTACGGGGGGAGCTGCTTCGGAGCAAGTCTCTAGTCACCAGGACGGCGCGGTTGACACCAGTGTCGCCAATGCTTCCTCGAGCTCGGAGGACGATTCTTCGGATGACGTCGAAGACTCGAATGGCGTCCTCCCGAAACGTCGTCGGGTAGATGAAAACGAAGCTACTTCAAAGGACAAATCCTTGGAAGCATCGCCTAGTCAACCTCCTATCCATGTGACTCCACTCCAATCTCTTCCTCCTTCGGCTTCGTTTCCAGTGATAGCAACCGCTTGGGACGCGGATGCTCTGGACGATGATGAACATGATGAGTAAGTGTTTTCTTCCTTGTTCTTTCGTAATGCCAGTCGATCAACTTCTAAATTCCGATATTGATGTTTTTCTATCTTTCACTGCAGTCTGCAAGCGATCAGCCCGCGTAGGTTTGCTGCTAACGTTCCTCCCGAAAAGAGGAACAAAACAAAAGACGCGGGTGAAACCCCCACTGCAGGCACCGTCCAGAACTCTCCCAGGGCAGCGCCTGATGCTGCGACTGTGGAGCGAGAAGTCCCCAGCTTCGCCGCTAGGACTTCGGTCTCGAAGGAGGCGACGGACAGTTCTGCGGATCCTCTCTCCCGCGCCACCGGACAGGTAAACTTCTATCTCTTGGCCTTCAAGAATTTTTTTATCGGGTGCACGGCAGTGCTCCCGATGGGAGTAGCCCCCGAGGCTGTAGTCGATCGCGTGCGATCGGCTGCAGGCTCAAAGTTCTGTTCATCTTTTCTTCATAATTTTGCTTTTCTCGGGTGCACGGCAGTGCTCCCGATGGGAGTAGCCCCCGAGGCTGTAGTCGATTGTAAATAATCGGGTATAGGCTCCAATGTAATCCTTCTAATTCTTCTATCTTCGTGCTTTTAATTTTTATCGGGTGCACGGCAGTGCTCCCGATGGGAGTAGCCCCCGAGGCTGTAGTCGATTGTAAATAATCGGGTACAGGCTCAAATTTGATCCTTTTAACTCTTCTGTCTTAGCGCTTTTGCAGTCACTCGTTGATTCTCTTGCGGCGATTGGTCGCCGCGTCGTTCTCGCTGAATCGGATTGCAAGTCTCTTCGAGCAGACCGCAACCGACTCCGGACTGAAAACGATCTTCTCAAGGGTGAGCTCTATCGTTTCCCTGTCTTCCACACTCCATTCATTCTAGAGTTTTTGACAAGCGTTTCTTTGCAGCTCGACTTGAATTTGCAGAATCCGAAAAGGTCAAATTCTCTGAACAGGTAACTGCTCGAGAAGCTGACTTGACGGCCATTCGACAAGAGCTAGAGACTTCCCGCATGCAGTCGGAAGACTTCAGTCGACAGCTTGCGGACGCGCGGAAGTCCTTGAAGGAGTTAGAGAAAACAGGCAGTAAGGCCGACAGCGAGCTTGTCGGGTTCCTCCGTCCCCTTGCTGAGCGCTTCGCGGGTAAGCTTGCTGGAATTTCGTGATTCTGATTCTTCACTTGGCTGTAGTTTGCTAAGTATTATTTTCTCCCTTCGCAGGTATTCTGGATGTTCCTCTAGAAATCCCTGGACTCCAGCGGGTGGATGTGGTAACCGATACGCTTGCCCAGCTTAAAAGGCACGCTGATGGAGTTTCTTCCATGGTGAGTGATGCTACCCAAGTGCTGGGGCAACTGTACGGTCGCCTCCTCGCCAGCGCCACTCCTGCACCTGCGCTCGATGATATGTTGAAGGTCTTCTCAGAAGGAAAGCTTCTGGATGCCTTTGCAGTCGCTCAATCGGAGGCTGGCGCGAAGACTGCGATCCAATTTGCTCTGGCGCATGGAGTCGAAGGGTTGGAGGAGGCTTACTCGTCCATTCCAGTCGATCCTTCCACGGGCAAAAAGGTACGGCTCTCTCGTTTTGGCGAGCAAGCCGCCATTCTTGCTCGGAAGCTTTCTGAGATTTTTGCTCGGAAGAAGGGAGGGTCGACTGCTGCTAGTGGGAGCACCAATGTAGCCTCGTAGTTTTTTTTATTTCCTTCTTTGAATGTAATGAACCTTGGGATGTATTCCCGTACTTTTGTTGTCCTTGATCGAAGCATTTATCCTTTGGAGTTTTTATTCTTCCTGTGTGTACCTTTGTCTCCCGATGGGAGTAGCCCCCAAGCGTGTTTAGTCAGATGTGCGACTAGAAACCACTCGAGTAGGGCATCTCACTTCTTTCCTTGTGCTTCTTCCAGGCTACTGTGTTTGCCGCGAAAACTTCTGGTGGACGTGGTAATCCAGTAAATCCACTTGTGGCCGCCGTGGGCACTTTTGCTGGCCTTCGTGATAAGGTTCAGGAGGGTGAGCGTAGGCTGAAAGCTTTGCGCGGGGTGGCTGATGTGGCGATATCCAAACAGAAATTGGCGGCTGAGCGCGAGCAATTTCTGATGGACGAGCTATCTTCAGTTGCGAGGGAGTTGCTATGTAAGTGGTGCAGCCCCCGTGCATTTTTCTCCTTTTGTATTCTTCAGCTGACTAAGTGCATCTGCCCTTCAGTTGTTAGACCGAATGACAGGGAGGAAAAGCAGTGGGTGGAAAACCACATTCACCAAGAGGCTAACAGCCAAAAACCTCATGCGAATAACTTCTGGTCTGATCGCACTCGAGGGTTTGTGATGGCCACCTTGAAATTCCGAGTGCTGCAGGCGAGAATTCTCGTGGGTTCTTTTCACGAGGTCTTGATCGCGATGAATGCTGCTTTTTATCCACTCGAAAGGGGTCCCGAAGACTGGAGCTATCTACTCAGGCTGTTTAGTCGGGAAGGGGAGATTCGCACGTGCGTACGTAAACAGATGACGTGCGGCGCGGTTGTTGCTCTCTCCTTTGTCCGAATATGGCATCCTGAGATAGATTTGAACTCCGCAGCTCGGCGCCCAGATTATGCAATCGAGGACATCACACCTTTTTATGATGCTGTACGCCCTGCAGCCGAGAAGATTATCCGAATGACCTCTGAAGAGGTAGATAGGGTCTTAGCGACTGAGATTGCTCAGCGTTTTGACTGATCTGTTGGATGTGAATATCCTGTAAACTGTTTATAGTTTGTAAAAATCGTTGTAAGGTGTGTAACCTTGTATTGGATGATATTTTCTTTGGGATGCTAAGTTCTTAGGTGTAGCCCCCGTGTATGCGATGGGGTGTGTACCTTTGACTTTTAGCATGCAGTAAACAAGAAGCTTCGGGAAAATATGATTGCAATGACTGAGAAGTCATGTATTCGAGCTACAAAATTGGCTAGCATAGCCTTATTGTTGTAGAAACAAGTAAGCCTAGGGGTAGAATTTGCGGAGTTGTGCAATATTCCATGGATTGGAATAGATTCCTCCGGTCGCTGGATTTTTGAGCCTGTAGGCTCCTCCTGGGATAACTTCGTGTACAATGAAGGGTCCTTCCCAAGGTGGTTCGAGTTTGTGTCCTTCCTTCTGCTTGAGCCGCAATACTAAGTCACCTACCACGAATGACCTATGGCGTATGCGGCGGCTGTGATAGTTGCGTAGCGATTGTTGATAGACTGCGGATCTTGCGAGTGCGATGTCCCGCATTTCGTCGAGTGCATCCATATCTGCTGCGAGTGCTTTGCTGCAGATTTCTTCACTGTAGGCCACAACCCGTGGGGCGCTGAATCGAACTTCCTCGGGAAGGACTGCTTCCGCCCCGTATACCATAAAAAATGGTGTGTATTTTGTAGACCTGTTTGGGGTTGTCCGGAGGCTCCAGAGTACGGAGGGTAGCTCCTCTGCCCAAGGCCCTGCTGCGGGGTGCAGACGGTCGAGTAGTCGTTTCTTGATCCCAGCCGAAACTAAGCCGTTGGATCTTTCGACTTGTCCGTTCGTTTGCGGGTGGGCAACCGAAGCGAACTTGAAATTGATGCCTTTCTCTTCGCAGAACTGCTGTGTTTCCTTTGCCGTAAAGTTTGTGCCGTTATCTGTAATGATGTCGTGTGGCACACCAAATCTGCATATGATGGAATCAAGGAACTCCACGGCGCATTGGGCGCTAGCCGAAGTTACTGGTCTTGCCTCTATCCATTTGGTGAATTTGTCGACTGCGACCAGCAGATGTGTATATCCACCGGGTGTGGATCTGCGTAATGGTCCAACCATGTCTAGCCCCCATTGTGCAAAGGGCCAGGCGATGGGTATCATGTGCAACTCCGTGGCGGGTGCGTGCGGCTTTGGTGCGAATCGCTGGCAGGCGTCGCATCTATCGACCAGGTTTTTTGCATCGGTGGCTGCTGTAAGCCAGTAGAATCCTGCTCGAAAGGCTTTCCCCAATATCGCTTTCCAGCTAGCATGATGTCCGCAATCACCCTGATGTATGTCTCGAAGTAATTCCTTGCCGTCTTCGGGTGCGATGCAACGCTGAAGTATTCCCGAGATGCTTTGTTTGTATAATTCTCCGTTAACCACCCGAAAGGATTTGCTACGCCTGATTAGCTGTCGAGCCTCACGTGGATCGGCCGGGAGCTGTTTGTTTAGCAGGTAGTCGAGATATTTCTGCGTCCAGACTGGTTCGACCAGGAAAACCTGCCGTGATATGTTATGAGTAAGCTCGAGAAGCGCGATTTGCGGGCTGACCTCTGTTTCCATTGTTGCGGGTGGTTCTGCGGGTTTCTTCAGTTTGATTGATCTCTTAATCATCCGCTCGAAATATATCCCTGGCGGTATGGGTGTGTTCGTGGAACCCATGTTGGCCAATCTGTCTGCTTCTTCGTTGCTGGATCTTGCAATGTGCTTTAGCTCGCACCCTTTAAAGCTTCCTTCGAGTAGGTTATACATGTCGCGATATGCAACCATGTTTTCAGCAATGGCGTCGCATTCTTTCATTGTTTGCTGCACTATGAGGTTGGAATCGCCGTAGATCATTAATCGGGTAGCTCCACAGGCGATTGCCATCTTCATCCCGTGCAATAGTGCTTCATATTCTGCGTCATTGTTCGATGCTGGGTCATCGGGTGGAAAATCCAGTCGCAAGACGTACTGCAGTTTGTCTCCGCTAGGTGAGATGAGGACGATTCCTGCTCCTGCTCCTTCGTTTCTCTTGGATCCATCGAAGTACATTATCCAATTGCTCGTATACTCGGGTGGCCCGGGTGTTTGCAGCTCTGTCCATTCGCTGATGAATTCCACGAGAACTTGAGATTTGACTGCGTTGCGTCCAGCGTAGGTGATGTCCCAGGCGCCCAGCTCGATGCTCCACTTTGCTATTCTTCCGGATGCCATAGGGTTGTTCATGATTGTCCCGAGTGACGCATCATTAACCACTGTGATGGCGTGTTCCTGGAAATAATGTTTGAGCTTTCGAGCTGTGAGAACAACCCCGTATGCGAGCTTCTGATAGTGAGGGTAGCGTTGTTTGCATGGCGAAAGTACTTCGCTGATGTAATATATTGGTCTTTGAACTCCGTATGCTTTGCCGTCTTCAGGTCTTTCGACTACGATCGATGTGCTGATGACCTGGTTTGTGGCGGCTAAGTATAGGAAAAGTGGCTCCCTTTCTTGCGGTGTCGCAAGGATGCGCCTGCTTTGCAAGGACCGCTTAAGGTCTGCGAACGCTTTTTTGGCTTCGGGCGTCCATTCGAATTTGTCCGTCTTCTTCAGTAATTTGTAGAAGGGTAGTGCCTGCTCTCCCAATCGTGCGATGAATCTGCTCAGGGCTGCTAGTCGTCCTGCGAGCTGCTGTACTCCGCGTAGATTGGTTGGCTCCTTCATAGTCAATATAGCTTGTATTTTCTCCGGGTTGGCTTCGATGCCTCTGGCGGATACCAGGTACCCGAGAAGTTTTCCTGCGGGGACACCGAAAACGCATTTGGTCGGGTTGAGCTTGATCCGATATGTGTTAAGGGCGTCGAATGTTTCTTTAATATCCTCGAGGAGTGTGTCCTCCACTCGAGTTTTGATGACAATGTCGTCGACGTACACTTGTACGTTTTTGCCAATGAGATTGGCGAGGCATCTTTGCATGCAGCGCTGATATGTTGCGCCTGCGTTCTTCAGCCCGAAGGGCATTGTCGTGTAGCAGTATACACCGTGTGGTGTGATGAAAGCCGTCTTCTCCTCGTCTTCTTTTTTCATGCGGATTTGATTGTATCCTGAATAGGCGTCTAGAAAGGAGAGACGCTGGCAACCTGCCGTAGAGTCCACGATCTGGTCGATTCGTGGTAGAGGAAAGTTGTCCTTGGGGCAGTGTTTATTTAGCGACGTGTAGTCGATGCACACCCGAAGGATATCCGTGTTTTTCTTGGGGACCAACACCGGGTTTGCTAACCAGGTGGATATTTTGATCTCCCTGATGAAGTTTGCGGCTAGCAATCTGTTTACTTCTTCTCCAAGCGCTTTCTGCTTAGGTTCTGAAAATCGTCGAGTCGTCTGTTTGATAGGTTTGGCGTCAGGAAAGACTTCGAGTGAGTGCTCGGCAAACTCCCTGGGTATTCCTGGCATATCTGAGGGCTGCCAGGCGAAAATCTCCCAGTACTCACGGAGGAGTTTGATGAGCGCGCCTTCCTATGCTGGCGAGAGGGTTGTGGAAACCATCACCGTCTTCGCGGAGTCTGTCGGGTGTACTTGGTGCTTGCGAGTATCGCTGTTGGCACTGAATTCCAGTTCGGGTGCGTTTTTCTTCGTGAGGGGCATAACGGAGTGGTCCGTTGTTTTTGCTAACTCTTGAAGTTCTTCTTGCATCCCGAAAGATTTTGCGATCTCATTAAATTCTATGTCGCACTTGTCCGATTTTTGGAAGTCTCCGTCGATGGTGATCACCCCGTATTCGCCAGGTAGCTTGAGCTTCAAGTATGCGTAATGTGGCACGGCCATGAATCTGGCGAACGCTGTTCGACCAAGAATGGCGTGGTACTGTGAGGGCCAGTCGACGACTACGAAGTCCAGGAATTCCCTTCTGTAGTTGCGTGGGGAGCCCAGTACAACTTCTAGGTTGATTGTTCCGAGTGGACGGATTGCTTTGCCCGGGACTATCCCGTGGAAGGATGTTTCTGATTCCCTTAGACCATCCAGATTTTTGTTCATTCGACGGAGTGTATCCGCGTAGATGATGTTGATGCCGCTGCCACCGTCCATGAACACGCGGGCCAGGTCATAATTGCCAATTTGAGCTTGAATGACGAGGGCGGCGTGTCCCGGCCGATAGACTCGTGGCGGGTGGTCTTCTTTCGAGAACGTGATTGGCTGATCGGCCATCTTCAGGTACTCGGGCTTTGTTGGTGGCGTCTGCACTGCCATGCATATTTGTCTCGAGTTAGTCTTTTGAGCTCTGCGAGAGGGGCATACCTTCTGTATCATCCCGAGGAGCTGTCCGTGCGGAGTCGGGTATGTATTTGCTCCCGTGTTTTGTTGTGGTGGAGCTGGCAATGCGGCGAGCGCCATGTTTGGGTTGGCCGGTGGAGGTGGAGGCGGTGGTAGCTGGAATTGTTGTCCGCCTCCTGGTAGTGGTGGATAGTTTTGGGTGGAAGCGAATCTTTTCTTGGCGAGCGCGTCCGAGATTTCGATGAACTTTCGGCAATCCTTGAGAAGGTGTGTTGCCTTAGTCTTGCCCGTGCGCTTGTCTGTGAACAGATGTAGCGAGCAGTACGCATCGAGGTCTTCCTCGGGTGATTTTTCTTCTACTTTCGGTTTCCACTCGCGACTTCCGCGACGACCGGAGTCGCGACTTCGCGTGAATTCTGCTGCCACTAGTTCTTCTCTGTCGTCGTGGTCGTAATATTTTCTTCTCTTCCTTCGTCCGTGGCGGTCGTCCTCGTGCGCAGGTGATGATCCTCTTTCGTTGCGTACTGCGTCTTCTCCATTGGCCCATTATTCGGCTATGACCATGAGCTCCCCGATGGTTTTGGGCGCGGCTCTGCCGAGCTCTTCTCGAAACGCGGTTCTTCTTGCTCCTTTGGCGAAGGCCTCAATCGCCACTTCTTCAGAGATCGTTCCCGCGGTGTTCCTGAGCGTGTTCCACCGCTGGATATACTCTCGGGTGGATTCACCGCTTTTCTGTTTGCAGGCTCGTAGTTCTTCGATTGTAGCCGGTCTCTTGTAGGTCGACTGGAAGTTTTTGCAGAAATCACGGTGCAAATCATCCCACGATGCGTAGCAAGATCGCGGTCTTCTCTCCAGCCAGCTGCGAGCTGCTCCGGCTAGGTGCAAATTGAGGTATTGCATGGCCGTGTTCTTGTTACCACGTTGGCATTTCACTGCCGTGAGGTAGTCGCTTAACCATTGAGAGGGCTCGAGTGAGCCGTCGTATTTCGTCACTTCCGTGCTGAGCTTGAATCGCTTGGGCAGGGGCGCCTCGCGGATGCTACGGGCGAAACATAGTGCGCCGCAGGTTTCGTCATCCGAAGAGCCGGACGATGATCGATCGCGATATCTTGACGCCCTCGCTCTATCCACTTTGTTTTGCGCGATGTCTGATCGCGCGTCCCGTCCGGGTTGATCGCGATCGGAGTTCTTCCGTGGTTCCTTGCTTCGTTTGCGTGAACGGCTGCTGCGGTGTCGCGGGCTTTTATCTCTCGGGCTGTCGTCGCCGCTGCTTCGACTGTCATCACGGCGGCGGGCTTCTTTCCCTCGGCCACGACGTGGCGACTTGTCTTTTCTTGGGGAAGAGCTTCTGTGCCTGCGGGGCGTTTCCTTGTCCTTTTCCTTTTCCAGTCGCTCCTTCTCCAATTGTTCTTTGCGATCGTGAGAGGCAAGCCTCGCGGCCGCCAGCCCTAGACCTTTGCGAATGTGCTTGTATTGTTCCACCCGGGGATCGCTATCTGTTGGCTGATTCATCTGCATGTAGGTTGCTGCGGCTAGGATCGCAGCGGCTGGGGTTTGCGGGTAGACATTGCCATCGTCGTCGACCCTCATGAAAGAAGACGTGGTGGACCTGTTGGTTCCAGCCATAGATTCGTGGTCCCTCGTCGACGCTGCGGGTCCCTTCCCCCTAGGCCGGGTACCGACTGAAGGTGCGTGGGATAGTTCGGCTCGACGTTGGCTTGATTCATCCGCCGCTCTCCTGCGACGGGCTAGATCCGCTCGGGCATCCTTGATGTTTGAGGCCGCCCTCACTAGGTGATAGTGGTAGGCGGTTAGGTCTTCCTGCGTGGCTCCCGCCGCAGGCGGCTGGCTCTTTCGCATAGATTCCTTGGCTCTTTTCCAGGCTTCCCGCGAAACGCCGATTATATCGCGCTCAGTCGCGCTATATTCAGTTTCCGAGGGCTGTTCCGACCCTGCCATGCAAACTTGGGCCAGTTGTGGTCCGTGTGTCCTAGGCGTAGATCGAAAAGCTCTCCGCACCCGAGAGGGTTCCTCTGTCGAGAGGGTGTGGTAGTCGACTGCGTTGTAGCGGATGGACTCACCGCTTTTCCCTGTAGGGAAGCGTGAGTTGGCGGTTCCAGATTCGGTTTCAGATTCATCTGAGAAGTGGAGGATCCCGTCTCTGTTCGCCATGAAGTTGAAGCTCCCGAACGTCAGGGTGACGCTCTTTTCCAGTTCCTCGAACGCCGGGCGAGATTCCGGCGAGTGAGGCGTGACCACGACAGATCCGATCCGTATAGGATTGTTCGGAGCCGTAGTCGTTGGTTTTCAACGGGAGTTGGATGTCGATGAAGCCGAAGATGCCGGTGATCCAGCGCCCGCCTTTCCCACAGACGGCGCCAATTGTCGAATCCCTGACTCGACAAGTCCCTTAGGTGACCCTATCGGGTTTCGATTAGGAGAAGTCATGGGCGCTGGTGAGATCGTCGGCTAGACAGAAGGCAAGATTTACCCAGGTTCGGGGCCCTCGTAGAGGTAAAACCCTTACTCCTGCCTCGTGTCGATCTGTATTGGATGATTAGATCGGTTACAGGTTGCTCGAATCGAGAGTAGATCTCGAGTTCCGAGGCTTTTTGGTCGTGCGGTATTGCTTGGTCCTCTCCCTGAGGGCTCTCCTGGCCTTATATAGATGGCCAGGTCTCGAGTCCTACCCGGAGAGAATTCAAACCCTAGCTTAAGTCGGTTACAAAACTACCTAACTTAACCCGCAAGTCTGGTGCGGGTGGGCTTCTGGTAGGCCTTCTGGAGTCTTCCAAGGGCGCCTCTTCTTGGGCCTTGACATTGGGCCCGAGAGGGGGTGTCCTTACCCGCAGGGTCCAAGATCTATGTCTTCGTCAGCCATCCAGTGTTCCAAACCTGGATCGGATTGGTACCTACTAGTGAAACTAATAGCATGTGCCACATCCGGTCTTGTACATAGCATAGCATACATGATAGAACCTATGGCTCAAGCATAGGGAATCTTATTCATTCTGTCTCTATCTTCTGTTGTAGCTGGACATTGAGTCTTACTCAACGTTTTACCTTGCAACATAGGTAAGAACCCCTTCCTACTATCTTCCATTCTGAACTTCTTCAGAATCTTGTCAAGGTATGTACTTTGCGAAAGTCCAATTAAGCGCCTTCATCTATCCTTGTAGATTTTGATGCCTGATATATAAGCTGCTTCACCGAGGTCTTTCATCGAAAAACTACTGTTCAAATAACCATTTACGCTTTTAAAAAGTTCTATATCATTTCCAATCAACAATATGTCATCCACATATAGTACTAGAAATGCTACAGAGCTCCCACTCACTTTCTTGTAAATACAAGCTTCTCTGTATGTTTGGACAAATCCAAACCCTTTGATCACCTTATCAAAACGGAGGTTCCAACTCCGGGATGCTTGCTTCAGTCCATAAATGGAACGTTGAAGCTTGCACACCTTGTCAGCATCCTTAGGATCAACAAAACCTTTGGGTTGCATCATATACAACTCTTCCTCAATGTCACCATTAAGGAACGCCGTTTTGACATCCATCTGCCAGATTTCATAATCGAAAAATGCAGCAACTGCTAACATGATCCTAACTGACTTAAGCATCACTACTGGTGAGGAAGTCTCATCATAGTCAACTACTTGAATTTCTCAGAAACCTTTTTCGACAAGTCGAGCTTTATAGACGGTCACATTACCATCAGCGTCAGTTTTCCTTTTAAAAATCCATTTGTTCTCAACGGCCTTGCAGTCATCGGGTAAGTCCACCAAAGTACAAACTTGGTTTTCGTACATGGATCCTATTTCGGATTTCATGGCTTCAAGCCATTTGTTGGAATATGGGCTCATCATCGCTTCATCATACGTCGCAGGTTCATCATCTCCATCTACCATGAAGTTTAATATGGGATCTCCATATAGTTCCCTAGTTGACCTGCGAGGTGCGGTAGTTTCCTCTTCTGGAGTTTCATGATCTTGATCATTAGCTCTCTCTTCAACTGACGGGGTCGGCACCGGAACAACTTCCGGCGCTGTGCTACTCGCCATTCCAAGAAGAGAAGGTTCAATAGCCTCGTCGAGTTCTACCTTCCTACTATTCACACCTTTCGAGAGAAACTCCTTCTCCAAAAAGGACCCTTTCTTGGCAACGAAAATCTTGCCTTCGGATCTGTGATAGAAGGTGTACCCTATTGTTTCTTTAGGGTATCCTATGAAGACGCATTTTCCGCTTTGGGTTCGAGTTTATCAGGTTGAAGCTTCTTCACATAAACATTGCATCCCCAAACTTTTAGAAATGACAGCTTAGGTTTGTTTCCAAACCATAATTCATACAGTGTCATTTCAAAGGATTTAGATGGTGCCCTATTTAAAGTGAATGTTGCGGTCTCTAGTGCATAACCCCAAAACGATAGTGGCAAATCTGTAAGAGAAATCATAGATCGAACCTTATCCAATAAAGTACGATTACGATGTTGGGAAACACCATTACGCTGTAGTGTTCCGGCAGGTGTGAGTTTTGAAACTATTTCACATTGTTTCATATGCATGCCAGACTCGTAACTTAGATATTCACCTCCACGATCAGATCATAGAAATTTAATCTTTCTATTACGATGATTTTCAACTTCACACTGAAATTCTTTGAACTTTTCAAATGTCTCAGATTTGTGTTTCATTAAGTAAATATACCCATATATACTCAAATCATCTGTGAAAGTGACAAAATAACGATATCCACCGCGCGCCGATACACTCATTGGTCCACACACATCAGTATGTATGATTTCCAGTAAGTCTGTCGCCCGTTCCATGGTTCCAGAAAACGGGGTTCTAGTCATCTTGTCCATAAGGCATGGTTCACATGTTTCAAATGATTCATAAGTGATTCTAAGAGTCTATCAGAATGGAGCTTCTTCATGCGTTTAACACCAATATGACCTAAGCGGCAATGCCACATGTATGTAGCAATATCATCATTTAACTTAATTCTTTTGGCATTCACATTATGAATATGTGTATCAATACTATCAAGATTCAAAAGAAATAAACCATTCTTCTCAGGTGCATGACCATAAAAGATATTATTCATATAAACCGAACAACCATTGTTCTCAGACTTAAAGGAATAACCATTCCGCATTAAGAAAGATACAGAAACGATATTCATGCTTAATGCTGGAACCAAATAACAATTATTGAGGTTTATAACTAATCCTGATGGTAGACGTAGAGGTAGCGTCCCGACGGCGATCACATCAACTCTTGATCCATTGCCGACGCGCATCGTCACCTCATCCTTTGCTAGTGGTCGCTTATTCTGCAGCTCCTGTTTCGAGTTACATATGTGAGCAACCGAACCAGTATCAAATACCCAGGTGCTACTGCGAGTACTAGTAAGGTACACATCAATAACAAGTATATCATATATACCTTTGTTCACTTTGCCGGCCTTCTTATCTGCCAGATATTTGTGGCAATTGCGCTTCCAGTGGCCAGTACCCTTGCAATAAAAGCACTCAGTCTCAGGCTTAGGGCCATACTTGGTTTTCTTCTCAGGAGCAGCAACAGATTTGCCACCCTTCTTGAAGTTTACCCTTGGCTTTCCTTTCTTGAAACTAGTGGTCTTATTGATCATCAACACTTGATGTTCTTTCTTGATCTCCACTTCAGCAGTTTTAAGCATCGAGAGGAGCTCGGGATGAGACTTCTTCATGCCTTGCATATTATAGTTCATGACGAAGTTCTTGTAACTAGGTGGCAGAGATTGGAGAACACGATGTATCCCTAGCTCAATGGGAATCGTTATTCCCAAGGCTATGAGCTTATCAGCGTACGCAGACATCTTGAGTACGTGCTCAGTAACAGAGTTGTTCTCTTCCATCATGCAGCTAACGAACTTTTCTGAAGCGTCATAACTCTCAACTGCGGCATGGGTATCAAAAATCATTTTCAATTCTCCCATTGTAGCATAAGCAGTGTTATTCTCGAAACGTTTTCGCAACTCTGGCTCTAATCCATAGAGGATGCCGCAATGAACTATATTGTGGTCTTCTTGTTGAGTCAGATAAACATTTTTATCTTCATCAGAAGCATCATCAGCGGGATGGTAACCTAGCGGTGCATCAAGCACATAGAGATTCTTGCAAGCGGTGAGGAGAATCCTTAGGTTAAGTGCCCAGTTGGTAAAGTTGCTTCCATTGTTCGCTAGTTTTTCTCTCTCCATGAACATATTAAAATTGAAGGTGGGTGGTGCCATTATCTACAACATATTTGCAAAGACTATTTAGACTATGTTTATGATAAATTAAGTTCAAGTTAATTCTAAAATTATCCCATGAAATCCCACTCAAAAACAACATCCCTCTTAGTCGTCTTTAGTGATTACACGAACCAAATTCACTACACCGAAACCGATCATCACGTGAGACGGTATAGTTGCAAAGGCGAACATCAACATGTTCATCATATCATCCATATGACTCATGCTTTACATTTCGGTTACGTGTTCCGAGGCCATGTCTGTACATGCTAGGCTCTCCAAGTAGAACCGTAGTATTGCGTGTGTTTCAAGGCCATGTCTGTACATGCTAGGCTTGAAGACACCCGTTGTATGCGAACGTTGAGTCTATCACACCCGATCATCACGTGGTGTCTCGAAACGACGAACTTTCTTAACGGTGCATACTTAAGGAAGAACACATTATTATCTTGATATTAAGTGAGAGGGATCATCTTATAATGCTACCGTCGCGATCTAAGCAAAATAAGATGCATAAAAGGATAAACATCACATGCATGGATAATGTGATATGATATGGTCCTTCTTACACTTGATCTTCATCTTGTGCATCATGGTATGATCTCCATCATTCCACCGGCGTGGCACCAAGGTTCGTGGCACCTCCATCTTGATTGTCCATTACAACATATCACATGGATATGATATACAGCACGCAGGCCATAAAAATAAGACAACCATATGGATCCAGCCGGTATGTCAATAATTTACAGAAGATATCATCTCATACATAATGTTTGTAACATTGACCATATCACATCACATGCCCTGCAAAAACAAGTTAGACGCCTCTAATTTATTTTTGCATATTTTACGTGGCTTGGGCTTACGAGGATAGAACCGTTCATACCTACGTACAAGAGCCACAACGTTGATAAAACATATTTTTAACAATCCTTGTAGATTAGATCTTAACTATAGTAGGAGAAATGGACACCCCCTTAGTCACAAGTGAGACAATTCTCGTGTACATAGTACACGTAAACTTAGTCTAGGGAAGCTTTATCCTACTATGCCACTAAGATCATAAAATACTCAAAGAGGCAAAAACATGATCATCAACGCCCACATACTCCTATGTGTTCTACCCGTACAAATCATCTACGCATAGATCCGGCTCTGATAGCACTGAAGGGTACGTTGCATAGAAAACAAAATTTTCCTACGCGCGATAAACCCGAATGGCCAAGATCTAATCTATGAGATGAAAGCCAACGGGGAGAAAGAGAGTCTTGAGATAACATATCCTCAAAGACTCAAAGTGGTACGAGATCAAATCTCGTTGTTGGCGTAGTCGTACTCACACCGATCCCGAGCGAGAAGAAGTGCACCGCAATCCGGCGGTGCCTCCGTAATCGGTCACACGTTCAGCTTGATGAAGACTTCCGTTCCCTCGATCCAGCGGGTAGCGCAAGTAGAGGATCCCCCGAAACTCCAACAGCACGATGGCGTGGTGGTGGTAAAGAATCCCACGGTCAGGACTTCGCCAAGACGGAGACCATGGAATAGAGCAACGGGTGGAGGGACAAGGAAGTGGGCAAGTGTGTGTAGAAGAGGGAGCTCGCACCCTCCTTTTATAGGGGAGGGGGAGGCAGCCCAAGGGGGGTGCGGCCAGCCATAGGTGCCCCCACCTCTTCCTCTCTTCATGTGAGTGGAAGCCCCACTCATGCTCCCTTAATTTTCCACTTAGAAAATCCAAAGGTTTTTCTTTAATAAATAAATAAAAAAATTATTTCTTTATTTATATTTGTTAATTCCATTAACAAATATTTGCATGCATCACCTCAAATCATTTTTAATTCTATTAACAACCATTCGACAAAAAAAACCTTGAACTATTTCAATTTTCCTCGAAACAATTTTCGGAGATGCCCAAAATATTCTTCGGTATTCCGTATCCTCTCTAACGCTTCATCGAACCTTAAGTGTGTCACCCTACGGTTCGCGAATAATATAGACATGATTGAGACTCCTCTCCGATCAATAACCAACAGCGGGATCTGGAGATCCGTGATGACTCCTATATATTCAAAGCTGACTCTCGTGATCGTGTGAACCTTTCAACGTCGTAACAATTTCCCTTTGTCTCGCGATATTTTACTTGTCCGAGATCCGATCATCGGTATCCACCATACCTTGTTCGATCTCGTTATCCGACACGTACTCTTTTCTCGTTCCCGTGATATAACATCCTTGTGATCATATCACGTGCTTGCAAGCGGTGTCGATGTGATATCACCGAGAGGGCCCTGAGTATATCTCTCTGTCATATTGGATGGACAAATCCCATTCTTGATCCATGAGCTTCAACTAACACTTTCCGAATACCTAATGCCACCTTTATAGTCACCATGTTACGGTGTGACGTTTGATGTCATCAAAGTATTCTTTCGGTATTAGTGATTAACATGATCTCATGGTCTAAGGAACAAAGTTACTCTGAATGTAAGACATAACAACAAAACTAAATGACTTGATCGTATTGTTATACTTAGTTAGGGTCTAAGTACATCACGTCATTCCCCTAATGACATGACCCCGTTATTAACAACATCCAATGTCTATGATAAGGAAACCTTGATCATCTGTTAATCAACGAGCTAGTTAAAAGAGAGGCTTCACTAGGAATGTTGGTTTGTTTATTAATCACACATGTATTAATGTTTCTGGTTAATGCAATTCTAGCATGAGAAATAAACATCTAACATAAACAAGGAATAACATAATAAACACTTTATTATTGCCTCTCGGGCATATTCCCTTCACTTCTAGGTCTGCTGGGGCTCCTCCTGTTATCGGTTTCTCCCAAGTGAACTCCTAGATGATTTAGTGTGATTCCTGTGCACTAAGATTTTGAGAAAAGATGAGGAGCTAAATAATATGAAGTGTCCACTTGAGTTTTCTAGATCTAAGGAGCAAGCTGCTGCTGAGCGTGAAGAATTTATTTTGGCTGAGCTGGCCGCGATAGTTACTGATGTGGACTGTAAGTTTTAAGGTTACATCCCGTAGTTTGGTTGGACTAAATGAGGTTGTTTAACTCGAGTGACTATTCTTATGCATGTATTCAAGAGAACCCGGATGAAGAGCATCGGTATATTGAGGAGGAGCGCCATAAAATTGCCGCATACATCTCCTCTTTGTTCTAGGCAGATGTCAAAAATTCCGCGTACTGTTGACTCTCTGGACATGTGCTCCCCGCACAAATATTTTCCTTCGAAAATTCACTTTTCAAGTGTTAGAGCGGTTGTAGCATCATGACATAAACTTACTTCTGAACTTGGAGATAGAATAATAACTGAATATTATTGTCTCTAGGGCAATACCTTCAATAGTCTCCCACTTGCACTAGGGTCAATTAATACTCAACTTAGTATGATGACATAACACCCATGGAATTCTGGTGTTACTCACACTACGCATGTGGTATCTTAGACTTTTGTCTTTCACCTTTTGATCTTATGAAATTGTGATAAATATGTGTTTAGATTTATTAGAATCGGATTTGTGTGAACCTGGTTCCATGACAGTATTAATAATTCAAGCGTCTTCGAATGAATTATTATACCATCGTTTGAAACCTCATTAAGTTGAATGACTTCTATCCATAACTTGCCATCAACAATGTCTAACATTGAGTTGCACCTATCCATAGCAAAATATTGTAGAGTCCACTCATAATACTCTAATGTTGATAATTATACAACATAAGGTATCATCAATTGAAGAATCACAATTTGACTTAAAGTCAATAAAGATTTGATTTTTTAATTCCACCACAAATACATACGTGGATACTTCACAATATTATTTGTAGCTATACAAAATTCCACTGAGTTGTTTTATACCTTGTAATATTACCATTGAATATTTATGTGAGAAACTTCTCACCATAATATTTCTTGGTTTTATTACAAACAATTAACCGCATAATAAAAACTTTTACTTAAGTCTTTCTTCTTTATACTGAATTGACTAAAACAATTTTAATCAACGGAAATCTACTCGTTCTTGTGTGCTTCCCTTTTATGACTATGATATCGGTCAAATCACAAAATATTATGATTTGATCTCAACCCTTTATATTTTTCTCATTAATGACTGCGAAGGTCGTGTCTATTGCAAAATATTGTGTCATTTTTCTTTTAGTACAAAATAATTTTATCTCGATGTAATTCAATTTTTTTTCAGAATTACACCCAACACACCCATCATATTCATGTTTACTAAACTCCTTAATGTATGTAATAAGACACTTTCTAATATTGCATTTAAAACCTTTTTAAATATATTCAAGAGGCAACTTTTTTTCAATTAGGCCTAGCCAAATTAAAAGATCATAATCAGCTCGCACTGACTTTTAAGTTCTTTAGCTTTATATAACGAAAAAGAAGTCCTTACTGTTTCATTAACACGACTGACTTAATACTCATACTTGGAACATTTCATATTACTCTAGTAATAAAAAAATTGATTACATTTAGCAAAATAATTTGCTAATTGATCCAATAAACAACACCAAACAATTGATATAATAAGTCTTCAACTCATCATTTTCATTTATTCCTACTTGATAAAACAATTTTATAAATACTAACTTTATGAATATAAAATATTCATATCTGTTTATCTTGTGAAAATAATACTATTCCTCGTGATTTTAAAATCACTCCATCTTACTCTCAAGATATAATCTTGGAGTCAAAATGAATATCTTCATTCAACATGGATCTATATGATAATCTAATATCATGTATTTATGAGTACTATTATCTAGCTTGTTTTGTTTTGCACATTATGGTCATTGTCTTGGAATTTTGATGATTATATCACAAAGTAAATATTACATTAAATTCCTCATATTACCTTTATTTAATATTAAGTTTGAAATTTGTGTATCTCATACATAAATTTCTGGACAAGGTGATGAATTGGAAACATATTCATGTTTCTCCTTTCATTAAATCCTTCTCCAAAGATTCACAATCCCAACTTAATATAATTTCCTCATCTCTTTCATGAGAAGACATGTTTCTCCTTAATCCAATGTGTTTAAAACACTTGGAGTATAAAGTGAAAATTTACTACAAACAAACTTATTGGTTTTATGCAAAACCCTTTAATCAATTATGCATCATTCTTGCACAATATTGATTACAAGGAAATATCATTAAAATAGCTCTACGTTAATTAATGACATAGTTCCTTCCCTAGAAAACAAACAAACAAAAATAGCGGGCTGAGAATTATTTTCCTTTCACGCTATCACTTTATTACATAAAGACATTTGATAATTGTAACATTTCTTAAATCCTTGTCTTCACAAAGATTTTATTATCATGATAATTTTGAATATCTCAAAAGTTATCATGAGTAATCTTGACTAAGAAAATATTCTTTACCATGTTATACTTTCTATTAAGTCCTTTCTACCTCAATCAAATATTTTTTATCTCAGTTTCTCATTCAAAATACTTCGAGTGACTTTTATGAAATATTGAAACTTCAATTATATCATCTATTCCACTTCATCAATATGATTAACTTATCACATTGAATCTTCAATGGAATTAAGTCAATTGACAAAACATCCCTGACTTATGTGAATTTCGAAATTCACAAGTGCATAGCACTTAATGAATTTTTTGACATATTAAATATTTTGGAGACAATCTTTCAACATTGATAAATCAATTATAAGACTTGTCTACAATTTATTTAACAAGCCATAAAAACTATTACTCAAACTTGAGCAATTATTTTAATCAAAATATTCAAGACTTAGTAATAAAACTAGTTGACGTAACAAAATAAAGAAGATCATAAACTTTGAAATCACAGGCTTGAAATTCTCACACATATTTTATAATTCGAGCTCAACAAGGTTACGAACATAAAATATTCATTACATAATGATCAAACTCAAAATAACAATTATTTTGAAGTCCTAGTGTTGATCTTATTTATTGACTTAAGACTTCAAAGATGATGCAGCTGGTGCGACGCCATTTAATGCGTCTTCCACTGCGACTTCCACGCTTCCCACCTCTCTTGCCTCGTTTTCTTCTCACTCTGCAATAAATTGCAAATTGATAAATTTCAGTATCCAATAACAAAATATTTTTGAGACAAGAAAATGTCAATAACTGGTATAACTCTTATACCTCATGTGGACTTTCCACTTGTGTTTGTATTTTAGTGTAGTCATCATGGCATGAATGGAAACATCCATCTCAGCTGACATGAGCATCTAGAAGAATTCTTCAACTGTCTTCTCTACTTCCATCAGATTGTAGCAAGCCACAAATCCGAAGTAATACGAAAGAAGTGACATGAGGAGTGTGTCAACTGCTAGTCTTTCTGGAATCAGAAAACCAACATCCTTAAGCTTTTGCATTATCCTTGTGAACTTGTCCTTGTGAACCCTCAAAGGCCGAAGGCAATTGAGTTTGCACCTTAATAGTTCAGCATAAAGTTTGTGATGACCATGACAGAGTTACATAGAGAACCAAGTCTTGCTGAACACAAAGACAACCAACTGACTCTGCCATACAGAATCACCTTGTAACCAAGTGAGGAAACTATAACCTTACTCCCGGCATGGAGAGACACGTTGAACCTTGTATCCAAGTGATGAACGCATACCCATGCCGGTTTGACAGTGCTACAATTGGGAGAACACGAACTACGTTGATACTTTTAAGTGAGGAATCACCCTAATAAACGACTACTGCACAATCAAGGTGCAATCAACAAAGGATAAACATCACAGACAATTCATAAATCGTGTGATTTGGTATAGCCTTTGTTCTTTGGGGATTTCTTGACGCAACTCCAACGAGAATCCTCCATCTTCGTTATTTTTTCCATAGCAGAAAATCTGAGCTCGCTTTGATCAATCGCTTGCTGCGAACTACAAGTAGGGTCCATGAAGATTACTTTAGGGATTGTTCCTTTGAGTGACTAATAAATTTACTACATAAGAAAGTCATGTATATGAATAACATGTATAGATATTACAATAGAATATATATGGAAGCATATTAAGTATAAGTACTTAAATTGTGACGCATCTCATCATGGTGTAGGGCAAGGATGCCAACCTCAACATGTACACCAAGGCCTCCCACTTGACCGTTAACTCAAGGGAATTCTCTTCGTATGTTAAATGTGTATGTAATTTTGTCTATGCCTTTCTCCTAGGGATTGTCGCATACCAAGACTCTCAACAGTGATCAAGGTAGAGGCATGAGCAGATAAGACCAGAAGGTTGTGCGTGAAACCCGGTGAGAGGAAGGGGAGTACAACGGTTGAAAGTAATTATCTGAGGAACAACAATGACGTCTCTGAATGCAATGCTTTTGTTTGTTAATTCTTAATAACTGAAGCAATCCCGCGAGATGGATAGGGACAAAGTAGATAAATTAATCCATAGTGCATCAGTAGCTAGATTATGTTGACTCAAGAACACATTGCTCCATACTATCATATGAATGAATTGTCACTAGTGATGCTTAATATTACCTTTGTTATCCCATAACATTTGTCCACCACTGCCGGTGAACCTGAAGTCTTGGCCTATATGTTTTTATTGTTACAAACCTCTTAAAAAGAAAGTCTGGTCCGGTAAACAAAATTTAATTATGTTTTCTTAGAATTTTTAGAAATCCCTCACTAAACACCTACTTTATGGTTCGATAAACCTCTTAGGTACAAAACTACATATTACACCTAAAATCCGGATCGAATATATCACCTACGAGTCCCACCCACTAACCAATGTCCCGTTGCTAGCTCGGGTCCAGCCTTTGTCAGATTTTACAAATCGGATCTTATCGAAGTGTGTGTCCCCACAAGCTTATCATAAACCACACACAGTTCAAGTCGCACTCACAACCGATAAGTTGACAACGACTTCAACTAAAATGTCCTGGCTCCCAAATACAAATATGTAAAGCCTTTCCTAATGTGACATTAAGTCCAAGTACCTTTGCCTCACAATAGTGTTCAGTCGCAGGTGAGCTAGTCGTCATCTGGTGTGTCTTAACATTTTCTTCTCGCTCTGTGATATGTGACTCAACTCGAATAGCAACTTAGTTGTGTCGGCTCGAACATCACATGTCTGAGTCGTGCATTGCCATGCTTTCTAAGTCGTATCACATGGGAGGGCACACCAAATATATCTCCATTTAGGAGGGGAAAATTTCGTCTTAGTGATCCGTCTCACATGGCTTGATTCGCAGAAGACCCAAGCACTGCCGTTATGACTGCAAGTTATGGACATCGTTCAACGGGACCCTAAGACGGTTGGTCTGCTACTCGGATAACACGAACACTTCAGATCTAAGGATTACATTTTCGAGTTCATATGACGTATTATTCATGCCGACTCGAATCTTTGGGCAAGTCCAACGGGTTTAACTCCTTCGCACATACAGTGTAGCCTGGATCGGCATCTCTATGCTCTATGACTACTGGAACTTAGACATATCACCGTTTACACAATAGTCTCGGCAATGTGAGTCTTTTCAGAAAATCAAACGACTAAGGACAATCATACATGAACTTAATAAGTACAATGTTCTATATTTGAGTCGCATCCTAAAAAAAGTACATAAATTAGTACATCAGACAATTTTATGAATACACCTTGGAAGTGATGCCTCTAGGGCACTATTACTAACATATTCCCTCTATCCACTCATCAAGGGGAATCGCCCTCCCTTCTCCTCCACCACCATGAGAATACTTATCAGCCATCCTGAACGTGCAACGATGTCGCCTATAGGGGGGTGAATAGACGATTAAAACTTTTCCGGTTAAGGCTTGCTAAATGCGGAAATAAACTAGGGGTTTAAAATAACAAGCACACAACCTAAATATTCTAGGGTCAACTAGGTGCACCAACAACTTATGATAAGCTAGACAAGTAACAAGGTGACAGCAAGATATATAACTTCAAGCACGAAGGCAATCACTTTGCATAAGTAAAAAAGCTCGGGTATAGAAATAACCGAGGCACACGGAGACGGAGATGTATTCCCGAGTTCCTCCCTTTGGGGGAGTACGTCTCGTTGGAGGGGTGTGAGCTCGCCACAAGAGGCTTACTCAACTCCACAAAGGCCTCACCCTATTTTCCGATGAACCTCGCCACAAAGGCCTAGTTCACCTTCCACTGTTGGCAACCTTCAATATTGAGGCATGCATCCACAACTTAATTGGAGGCTCTCTATGTCACCACAATCTTGGGGCACACATCCACAACTCAATTGGAGGCTCCCAAGAATACCACAAGTCGTCTAGAGTCCAAGACCCAAGAGTAACAAGCTCACAAACTTTCAACTTCCACGAATCCTTGTGGAGAGAGCAAACCGATGCAACCGATGCAAATGGCAAGAGCACAAGTGCTCAAATCCTTCACTCTCAAATTCCAACAAAGCAACAAATGCTTATGGGGGAATAAGAGAGGAAGAACAAAGGAGAAACACCAAAAACTCCAAGATCAAGATCTACTAGGTTTCCCTCACTAAAAAGGAAGATGGATTGGTGGAAATGTAGATCTAGATCTCCTCTATCTTTTCCCTCAAAGATATGCAAGAATAATGGGAGGGATTGAGAGGGAAAAGTCTTCCTCAAGATCAACAATGGTGGGAGAGAGAGAGAGAGAAAACGGCTTTGGTAAGTTAGGGAACCTTTGGGGAAGAAGGTCCCTTAAAAGGGGGCCTAGAAAACTGCCCGTTAGGGCCTTTTTACGTGCCCAACCGGTAGTACCGGACGGCACCCGGTAGTTGATACGTCATAAACGTATCCTTAATTTCCGATGTTCCATGTTGTTTTCTTATTGTTTCCCACATGTTTGCTATACACTTTATGTCATTTTTATCGATTTTACGGACTAACCTATTGAAAAGATGCCACAGAGCCAGTTCCCTGTTTTTAGTTTCAGAAAAGTTGTTCTGGAAATATTCTTGGAATTGGAAAATTTGAAGAGCGGAAGTCTTAGAATTCCCGAAGGCTCCACGGAGCCCCGAAGAGACCTGGAGGGGGGCTTAGGGGGGCCACACCATAGGGCGGAGCCCCCCCTTGGCCGCGCCTGGGGTGGTGTGGGCCCCCCAAGCCTCCACCGCCTCTGCCCTTTCGCCTATTTAATCCACCCGAGACAAAACCCCTAGGAGGAGACCACTTTTACCCGAGATCGGGAGGGTTCTGGATCTCTCCCCGGCACCCTGTCGGAGGGGGAAATCATCACCGGAGGGGTCTACACCACCATGCCCTCCTCCAAAGTGATGTGTGAGTAGTTCATCCCTAGACTACGGGTCCATAGTAGTAGCTAGATGGTTGTTCTCTCCACTTTGTACCTCATGTTTAGATCTTGTGAGCTGCCTATCATGATCAAGATCATCTTTATGTAATGCTACATGTTGTGTTTGCTGGGATATGATGAATTTTGAATGCTATGTCTTCTGATTATCAATCTATCATGTTATCTTCATGCTTATATTATTTATGATTTTGCATGCTCTCTGTTATTAGTAGATGCTCTGGCCAAGTAGATGCTAGTAACTCCAAGAGGGAGTATTTATGCTCGATAGTGGGTTCATGCCTCCTTTGCATCTGTGCTCGAGTGACAGAAATGTGACAGATGGAGGATGTGTTGTTGCCATTAGGGAGAAAACAATAGTGCTTTTTCTAAGGATGATGTTATTGTTTACATTCCACACTTTGCTTACTGCAATTATCAGTTGCTTGCCACTTAATACCCAACATTTGTTTGGATGATATTCGAAGGGTGGATTTTTAGTCATAGATGCAGTTGGATAACGGTCTATGTATATTGTTGTAATGCCCGCATGAATCACATAGTAATCTTTATGTATTTCATATGAACTACGGTGCAGTCTTCATTTCTGTCAATTGCCCAGCTGTAATTTCTTCACCGCACATGTTATTTATCTTTCACGGAGAGACACCACTAGTGAGCTGTGGACCCCGGTCCTTTTTCCTCATACTGATAAACACCTACTGCTTTCATACTGCTCTCATACTGTTACTGCTAGTTTCCTACTGTTTCCACACTATACATTTAACCTCTTTGTGTTCAGCAAAACCGGTGGGATTGACAACCTCACTGCTTCGTTGGGGCAAAGTGATTTGATTGTGTTGTGCGGGTTCCATGTTGCTTATGAACCGGTAGTGCGCCCTGCCATCTCAGCTGCTTCACCTTCTAAAGTTACTCCTTCCTCCTACTGGTCGATTCAACCTTGGTGTCTTTCTGAGGGAAACTTGCTACGGTGCTCTTCATACCTTCCTCTTCGGGTCTCCCAACGAACGTGTGTATCACGCGCATCAAATTAATTTCTGGCGCCGTTGCCCTGGAGGAAGAGAATTTCTGCAAGGGGAGTCTCTCACTTACAATCTCTTTACTTTGTTTTTTGTTTTCCTTATTTTATTCTATTTTGTCTTGTTTGCTCTCTTTATCAAAAACACACAAAAAAAATTAGTTCTTTTTCTAGTTGTAGTTTTATTCCTGTTTTTAGTCTTGCTAAAATGAGTGTTCCTGAAGTTGAAGTTCGTTCCTTTAAGCAACACGGTGGAGAAAGTTTTAAAGATGCTTGGTATAGGATAAGTGATGCTCATCATAGATGCACTAAGAAATATTCCACTTTAATCCTTCTTAGGAATTTTAACGTTGGTATTACTAGCTGGTATAGGTATGTTCTAGACACTCTTACATGCGGTAATTTTCTGGGAACACCTGCTTTGGAAGCCTGTAATTTATTTGAAAGCTTAGTTGGAACACCGTCTACTAAGATTGCTAAAACTTAGATCACTTTAGATGATGTTATTAAAAAGCTAAACTCCATGGAGAAAAATTTGCCAAAGGTCCTTGATAATGCTACCAAAATTAATGATTCAATAGTAAGTATCAACAAGAAAATCACTGTTTTAGAAGCTAGCAATGTCCATGATAGTCAAAATATGAGGATTGGTAAATTAGAGGAGGCTATGGAAACTTTACGATCAACCTTTTATTCTCTTAAGTTTAAAATAGATAAACCTTCTTTGGGAAAAGAGAAAAAAATTATGTATGTTCCTGTCGTGGTGGTGTCACGGCAGATGCCATAGGATGGCTAAAGATGTGGGGACGAAGGACGCTGGAGGCGCTCGGGGAGGGATCACGCGACGAGTAGACGCGTGAAGGATGAAACTAGCACTGCAAACAACACAATCTACCCAGGTTCAGGGCCCTCGTGAGGAGGTAAAACCCCTACTCCTGCCTTTCTTTATGTATTCTGGTGTCTCACCGAGTAGCCACAGTACAATGGTTCTTGCTACCGCGTAGCCACTCTTCTCTCTCCGGGTAGAATTAGGTCAAGAATCTCTACGTATGATCCAGCCCCAGTCTCGTCCCTCGCGTAGGAGGCGGCGGGGCACCTTATATACTCGGTGCCCAGCCGGATACAGCCAAATACAAACAAGTGTCGACATTGTGTGCTCACCGTCCTTCTTCCGAGTTCCCGCTGACAGCTTTGGCTTCTAAGCTTGTCCTGATGCAGAAAGTCGTTGGGCAAAACCAAGTAACCAGTCTATTATCACTGTGCGAACACAGAGTAGGTCCCCCCTATCCTGCGACGCCCTGCTGACACACTGTCGCTGTCAGGCACGCCGTCCCCAGATGAACAGTGATGTGAACAGTGCCAAGTACGGACCCGGGATACGCGGGATCCATTGTCAGAACGGCTCCTTTGACTCCTGGCCCGAGTAGGTTCCCGCCAGTTTTACTCGGACCAGCTCTTCTATTCGAAGGAGCATAACTTCCTTGATTCATCTTTCTGATCATCTTTTGTGTAAGACCGAGTAGCAGTCGACCGGGTAGCGAGTAACGGGTAGGCGGCTACTCGACCAAACTTCTCTTCTGACCTTGCATTTAGCACTTGCCTTTACCCTACTCGGGGGTAACCCCCCGACAGCAGTCCCCGAAGCTGGTAGAGTCCTGCGAACTCGTTCACTGGGCCCTGCCAGCTTTAACCCCATCTTGGCAACATTTCCCTTGAACTTCGCGATACCGAGTAAAACTTCCGAGTAGCATTCTGGAAAATACCTTGAGTTTCTTCCCCTCCGAATAGAGCTACTTCTCTTCTCTGTAACCGAGAAAAAAACTTAGAGAATTTTCCCAAACAGAATCTCTGCGGCGCAGAGCACAATCCGGCTTTTCGCATCGCAACTGGGCACGTGTCACGCATCCACGACCGCGACGCCTCGGTGCCCGGTAACTGACAGGCCACGGCCCCGTTTTCACGGGGTGGGCGCACCAGCTCGTAACGTCCCATCACGCGCAGTAATCGCCCACGATCTCGTCGTGGGATCTAATGCGACCGTTACGTGCGCGTTCCGCGCTGTGTGCGTTTCTAACCGGCCCACAGACCCCACGCCGCACGATTACTGCCACGATTGATCCCACTTCCTCAACTCGTAACGGTAACTCGAGGAGCGGTATAAATACCCCCTCGGTAACTCCTTCTTCTCCTTCCGCTCACAATTCCCCTCTGCCTTCCCGTTTCTCCGCCGCTGCAGAGCTCCTCGCCGCCGCGCAACTTACTGCGCCGCCGCGAGTTCTTCCATTCCACCAAAGCCTCAATCTTTTCTCTCCAATTTCTTCCTCTCCGCCATGGCCCGCGACGACAACGCTCGCGCCGGCTGGGCGGGGTCCGAGGTCACCGCCGAGGTCTGCCAATGGCTGGTGAACACCCGGAGGGTTCCTCCCGGTGTTCGCTGCCGGCAACCTGGCGACGAGCTCGTTCCGGCTCCGGAAGAGGGAGAGCACGTCGTCTTCCTCGCGCACTTCGCGCGAGGATTTGGGCTTCCCGCATCAGGTTTTCTTCGTTCCTTCCTCGACCACTATGGTCTCAAGATGCACCACCTTCCTCCCAATGCTGTTGTCTTCCTCTCCTACCACGCTGTGGTGTGCGAAGCCTTCCTCGGCGTTCGCCCCACGACGGAGACGTGGTCAAGGTACTTTTTCTTCCGCCAGCAGAGCAAAGGCAAGAAAGACGGGGCGGACACCAGCAGCCGGATAACCGAAACCGGCAGCGCCATGATGGTGCAACGCCCTGGAACCAACCATCCCCGCATCAAGGGCTTGGATTCTGTCCGTATGTGGCAGAGGTCTTTTCTGTACGTGAAGAACATCCCGGCCAAGAAGGGAGCCAAGGTGGAGGACAAGATCAATCTGCCCCCGTGGAGCAACCGAGCTCCTACCGGGCAGAACTGGAAGTCCAAGCCGTCCGTCGACAGCAATTTGACGCATATGGAGGAGCGCCTCGGCTATCTGATCGAAGAAGGGCTCAAGAGCGACGATCCAGTCGCCTGCTGGATCGCCAGGCGGGTGCTGCCTGTAACACCTGGGGTGTTACCCTAGATAGACAGTTGGTTGTTGCATTGCATCACATGCATCATATGCATTGCATCATGATTTCAAAAAAACAAATCAAAGATTCAAACCAAATTAAACTTTCCCACATTGACCAAACTTGCAAACTAAAACAATTCAATTGTTTTTCAATATTTTGAAGTTGTTTTGATCAAATTGCTTGTTAATAATCTTTTCTCTCTTGTTGAAAAACCCTAATGGTAAATTTCCAATTCAACTCAAATTTCAAATCATTTCAATCATATTTGACATGATCCAATTGTGGTTTGGCAATTAAAATCTTGCAAACAAATTAAGTCAATAAGCTTTCATCATTGTTTGAGTTAGTGGAATAAAATTGTTTAAAATTCAATCTTTATGAAATGCTATGGAAAATTCAAATAACAACTTTAAAACTCAAATAAAGATTTCAAATCTTGGGACTTAATGTTCACAATTGCATTGATTTGTTGTTTGCAAATTAATAAAACATTTCATATAAAATAAAACCCCAAACCCTATTTGAAATTCAAATACCAATTTAAAAATCAAACTAATAGTTCAAAAAATTTGAAATCTATGCTAGCATTGCTTTTATTTTCTGTTTTGAAAATTAATAAAAAATATTGCCTAAAATAACCCCCCCCCCCCCCCAAATCCTATTTCTACCTCTCTCTCTCCCTTTCATTCATTTAAAAAAAAGCACAAGGGAAAAAAATGGGAGAAGAGGGCAGCCCATCCCTTCCCCTTATTCCTCCCCCTAGGCCCACCTTTCTTTCCAGCCCGTTACCCCTGTTCTCTGCGAGGAGGTCGTCTTCCACCTACGTCACTGTGTACGAACCTCGCTCCCACCACACGATCCCTCCTCTCCCCCTCCGGATGCTTGCCGTACCAGGCCCTCTGCCCCATAAAAACCCCACCCTACCCTCTGCTACTAACCCTAGTCCCATCCACCAAGCGTCGCCGATTCCTTTCTTCCCCTCGCTTCCTTCTGATTCTCTGAAACTCGCCGCACCCGTCGGAGCAGCCCACCGTCGCCGCACCCCACGCAGCTGCCACGAGCCAAGCTAGGGGGTGGGGAAGCACCACCCCACCTCCCTCTTCCTCCTCAGCCTCGAGCGCCAGCCGGAGTAGCACCGTAGCGTCCGCGGCATCGTTGTTTTCAGTACGGGCGTCGCCGGAATTCTTCGAGTTCCCGTCGCCACGGACCCCCTCGACCCCGATCAAGCACGTCTACCTCCTCCCGGTACTACCCCCGCTCCATTCCCTCTGTTTTTCCGGGTGTTTACTCGCTGTGGGTGTGTTGCTCATCGACGTTCCTTCTCTGTTCGCCATGAACCGGTGATCTGCGATCTTGTCTCTCGTCTGAGCCTCGACGACTTGGCTACGAGGAGTTGCGCGTGGTGTCCGCTTCCAACTCCAAGCAGGAGCCGAACCTTGGAAGGACCTGGAGCACCGCGTCGTGCGCGTCTTCTCTCGCGCCTGCGGCAACTCGTCTACGTCTTCCTCATCGTTGCCTCGCCTCCGACGTCCTCTGTAACCCGAGCCTTCCCGCCAATCCCCTCCCGGTGAGCAGGCCACCTCCTCTCGGATCATGTCTCTTCCTGTACGCGCGTATCCATCCGAGTCCTGCCGCGTACGTCTCGCCGTCGGGACGGTCGCCTCGCTTTCGTGCACGGCTGCTAGCCTGTTGGAGCCTCTTCGAGTGCGCCACACTTGCACACACTAGCAGCACCACACACCCACTGCCACCAGCCACACACGGCAGCGAGCCACCACAGCAGCGTCGAGCACCAGCGGCCATGGCGCTGTCGCTCGCTGTCCGCTACCGAGATGCAGAACAGTTCAGTCCCGTAACCTGTACCTGCAGCGAGATGCAAAGTTCAGTTAAAATCTTAACTGACGGGAATCACACATTAAAAACAATCGCGCACGTATCCTGTCACGAAGCGCTCAATAGCCGCACTGGTAGCGAGCCCTCGCGAGGACGCCCGCGAGCTGGGTTCGAATCCCCTCGGCCGCCAGGCCTTTTTCCTTTTATTCGCGCACGCAGGGGCGGGCCCCGCTGGTCATTGACCGCGGTGGCTCCGTGGCTTCCACCCATGCCCACGTGGCCGCCACCTGGGCACGGACCCGCGCCACAGAGACCCAGGCTGGGTGGCACTGGGTGCGCAACGCCCCAGGGGCCCCTCTGTGATTCTAATTCTTTCTTTAGGCCCCTATTTTGCAGATTAGTCCCTCAACTTAAAAACCTAGTAACTTTTATTTTATAATTCCAAATTACAAAAATAAAATATGTGCACTGGTCTAAATTCAAATCTCTATCTTTTGGTATCATTTGTTTTCTGTTTTGAATTTTCAAAATGCAATTCAAATTTGAATTCAAATAATTCAATTGTAATTTGCAACAATTCATAAATAATTCATACTAATTCCAAATAAGGCAAATAAAATATGTTTTCCATACCATTTTGAATAACCTTTTCAAATATAATTTTTGTTTCCTGTTTTGAATAATTAAAATCGCCTAAACAATTTAAATCTTGTTTAATTCAATTAAAATTGCTAAATTTATAACTTGCTCAAAATAAAATAATTTTGAACATGCAAAATATGTTTTCAAACCATCAAAGTGTGAACTTTTCAAATATGAATTTGAATTTATGTTTTGAACAAATAAAATTCAAATAATATGCAAACTTGAATTAAATTCATTTAAAACTTGTTTAATATTGTTTAATTCATAATTAAATTACCCTAATTCCAATTTCAATATTTGAAACATGTAATCCACCTAGAATTTTGTGTTCTAATCAAATATGAACTTTGTTATCTGTTTTGAACAATTTAACTTGCTGAAAACAACAATTGCTTGTGTGACATGTTTAAGTAACCAAACTTTCCACACTTAACCAATAATTTCCAAACTTGTTAAACCTTATTTCCAATTGATTCTATTGTTGTTATTTTGTTGTTTTCCTCATCCATGCATCATGCTAATCCACCTACACCTGTTGACTAGTTGGAAAACAATTGTTTCAACCATAATTCATGGGCTTTTCATATGCAACTCAAATTGCATATGGGTCCATTTAAACCTGTTTATCATGTCAACTAGTTTATTTCTGATGCATCCATTAAATTGTCATGCATCCATATCTTGATCATGCTGGATCTTTTGTCGTAGTAGTAATTGTTGCATCCGGTGTTTGTTTGAGGTTCATTGCTTCTTCCCGGATAGGACGTTGAGATGATGTGAGCAACGACAAGTTCTGCTACCTTGCGGGGTCTCAGGCAAGTATACTCACTTGCTGCCAAATGGCTGCCTTTCATCACTTGTTACCGATACTTTCCGTTGTTCTTTTCTGCTAGCCTTAGTAGTAGTTGTTTCTGTTACGAACCTATCACATGAATCCTTTAACCCTGATATTGCCTCACCTCCACACCTATAACCATTGCTTGTGCCCGTGTCTTACTAGCATGCTTAGGTTGTTTTGCTCGAGTTTGTTACCCGTTACTTTCTGTTATTACTTCATTATGTTCTGGGGCTCGATGTTTAATCAATCAATCCTGCTAATGTTACTATTAATAATAATTTGATGATAAGGCACCGGCAGGAGGCCCTTTGTGGTTTTGAGGCCTGCTAGTGTCGACCCTAATAGGAAAAGGGTCTTGTCTACTGATCCATGATGAGCGCACTACCCGCATGTGGGAAGCGAGTATGGGCGCCCCCCTCAATTTGACTCGATTCGCATCTCGTCCAAATCGCCTCATTTAGTTCGGGCTTTCCATTTGCTGCATGCATGATCTTGCGAGCCCTTGGATCCCGGGTGGAACTTTCGTAGTCGGCATATAGGGGGACACGGTCTTAGAGTGCTATGAGGGTCCCTTTTCTTCGGGGCTCGATTAGCCGTGCGCCCAAGGTTCTTTGGGCTTGATGCGAAGAAGAGTTGAGTTGTGTAGAGTACCTCGCTTGGTGGGGTGATCTCCCATCTGGCGGGTTATTCTTGCGTGTACGGCTAAATTGGTGCAACCCTGCAGGGATAATCTTCTCGAGAAGCCGTGTTTTCCGCGGTTATGGATTACTTGGTGAAAATACTGGCTAACAAGTACTCAGGACAACTTAAACCTAATGATTAACAATCTTACACCCATGATTAACAACTTGACTAGTAATAGGTTTATTGACACAATAATCTGAACCATCATTAATCCAACTGTGTGAGTTATCCTCGGATTGCTTCTTCGGATAAGGGGCGAGATCCAGGATGGGTTTGTTTGAAGTTATCTTTCAGTTGGTTACGATACACGATCTTATCTCCTTTCTGTTAGCCGGAAGTGGTAGAAACTCTGTAGTTGTTTAGAGCAGCCAGTTGCAGCCCCTGTTATAACCCCTTTTCTTTCCGCTGATCCCAAAGTATTTGTATCTTGTGATGACTGGCTACGCCGGTATCTTGTGAGTATGGTTTATCCACTTGCCAGTACTTAACCGTACTGACCCACGAATCTTTTTCGTGGCTGCATATTCAACATTGCAGTCAACAGGTTTGAAGTCTGACGACGTTAGCTTGGGAATCCCTCCGGCTTGGCCTGGGCAGGGATTGGACGCTCTCGGTTATCTTCAGGACTCTTAGTCCAATTTGTATCTTGTCCGTAGCCGGACGTTATGTTGATTCTTCCGCTGTTATTTGGATCTTTGTATTGCATCAGTTGTATCCCTGGCTCGTCTGAGTCATCTTGTATCTATCTGTTTCTGTTGTAATTGTGGATTATTCGTGAACGGTTGTAATGTTATCATAAGTGGCAACCTGGAATCGGTTATTATGCGGATTTGGCGGGAATGCTGAAATCTGCATAGTGCCCGATCTCGGGGCGTCACAAATGGTATCAGAGCCTTGGTTCCGATTCCCGAGATTGTTTCGATACGAATGGTTATCGAAGCAACGGGTCCGCAAAGCCTGTAGGATAACCTCGCTAGCGGTCGTTGTTTCTAGAGTGTCAAAAACTATTTCTGCTAAACTATTTTGGAAAACCTCTCAATAGGATTCCTGTTTTCTCCTTATCCCTATTCTATTTCCCCTCCCTATCTTGTTTGTTTTGGAGTCTCCCCCCTTGTCTATCTTTCAAAGTGTTAGGATCCCACGTGGGTGGACGTTTTCTGAGCCCTTAACCTAATAGGTTCGATCATCAGAAGGTTCCTGGTGGAAGAACATCGTCGTCACTCCGAGCAAGAATCCTTTGTTAGTGGTGTCGAGGAGATCAGCTGGAAGCATGACGAATCGGTAGTCGAACTTCTTTCCCCTCCCGGGTTAGCAGGTGGATTGCGAGGGCGCAATCCCTTGTTAGTGGTGTCGTCTGTAACACCTGGGGTGTTACCCTAGATAGACAGTTGGTTGTTGCATTGCATCATGATTTCAAAAAAACAAATCAAAGATTCAAACCAAATTAAACTTTCCCACATTGACCAAACTTGCAAACTAAAACAATTCAATTGTTTTTCAATATTTTGAAGTTGTTTTGATCAAATTGCTTGTTAATAATCTTTTCTCTCTTGTTGAAAAACCCTAATGGTAAATTTCCAATTCAACTCAAATTTCAAATCATTTCAATCATATTTGACATGATCCAATTGTGGTTTGGCAATTAAAATCTTGCAAACAAATTAAGTCAATAAGCTTTCATCATTGTTTGAGTTAGTGGAATAAAATTGTTTAAAATTCAATCTTTATGAAATGCTATGGAAAATTCAAATAACAACTTTAAAACTCAAATAAAGATTTCAAATCTTGGGACTTAATGTTCACAATTGCATTGATTTGTTGTTTGCAAATTAATAAAACATTTCATATAAAATAAAACCCCAAACCCTATTTGAAATTCAAATACCAATTTAAAAATCAAACTAATAGTTCAAAAAATTTGAAATCTATGCTAGCATTGCTTTTATTTTCTGTTTTGAAAATTAATAAAAAATATTGCCTAAAATAAACCCCCCCAAATCCTATTTCTACCTCTCTCTCTCCCTTTCATTCATTTACAAAAAAAAAAACCACAAGGGAAAAAAAATGGGAGAAGAGGGCAGCCCATCCCTTCCCCTTATTCCTCCCCCTAGGCCCACCTTTCTTTCCAGCCCGTTACCCCTGTTCTCTGCGAGGAGGTCGTCTTCCACCTACGTCAATGTGTACGAACCTCGCTCCCACCACACGATCCCTCCTCTCCCCCTCCGGATGCTTGCCGTACCAGGCCCTCTGCCCCATAAAAACCCCACCCTACCCTCTGCTACTAACCCTAGTCCCATCCACCAAGCGTCGCCGATTCCTTTCTTCCCCTCGCTTCCTTCTGATTCTCTGAAACTCGCCGCATCCGCCGGAGCAGCCCACCGTCGCCGCACCCCACGCAGCTGCCACGAGCCAAGCTAGGGGGTGGGGAAGCACCACCCCACCTCCCTCTTCCTCCTCAGCCTCGAGCGCCAGCCGGAGTAGCACCGTAGCGTCCGCGGCATCGTTGTTTTCAGTACGGGCGTCGCCGGAATTCTTCGAGTTCCCGTCGCCACGGACCCCCTCGACCCCGATCAAGCACGTCTACCTCCTCCCGGTACTACCCTCCCTCCATTCCCTCTGTTTTTCCGGGTGTTTACTCGCTGTGGGTGTGTTGCTCATCGACGTTCCTTCTCTGTTCGCCATGAACCAGTGATCTGCGATCTTGTCTCTCGTCTGAGCCTCGACGACTTGGCTACGAGGAGTTGCGCGTGGATGTCCGCTTCCAACTCCAAGCAGGAGCCGAACCTTGGAAGGACCTGGAGCACCTTGTCGTGCGCGTCTTCTCCCGCGCCTGCGGCAACTCGTCTACGTCTTCCTCATCGTTGCCTCGCCTCCGACGTCCTCTGTAACCCGAGCCTTCCCGCCAATCCCCTCCCGGTGAGCAGGCCACCTCCTCTCGGATCATGTCTCTTCCTGTACGCGTGTATCCATCCGAGTCCTGCCGCGTACGTCTCGCCGTCGGGACGGTCGCCTCGCTTTCGTGCACGGCTGCTAGCCTGTTGGAGCCTCTTCGAGTGCGCCACACTTGCACACACTAGCAGCACCACACACCCACCGCCACCAGCCGCACACGGCGGCGAGCCACCACAGCAGCGTCGAGCACCAGCGGCCATGGCGCTGTCGCTCGCTGTCCGCTACCGAGATGCAGAACAGTTCAGTCCCGTAACCTGTACCTGCAGCGAGATGCAAAGTTCAGTTAAAATCTTAACTGACGGGAATCACACATTAAAAACAATCGCGCACGTATCCTGTCACGAAGCGCTCAATAGCCGCAATGGTAGCGAGCCCTCGCGAGGACGCCCGCGAGCTGGGTTCGAATCCCCTCGGCCGCCAGGCCTTTTTCCTTTTATTCGCGCACGCAGGGGCGGGCCCCGCTGGTCATTGACCGCGGTGGCTCCGTGACTTCCACCCACGCCCACGTGGCCGCCACCTGGGCACGGGCCCGCGCCACAGAGACCCAGGCTGGGTGGCACTGGGTGCGCAACGCCCCAGGGGCCCCTCTGTGATTCTAATTCTTTCTTTAGGCCCCTATTTTGCAGATTAGTCCCTCAACTTAAAAACCTAGTAACTTTTATTTTATAATTCCAAATTACAAAAATAAAATATGTGCACTGGTCTAAATTCAAATCTCTATCTTTTGGTATCATTTGTTTTCTGTTTTGAATTTTCAAAATGCAATTCAAATTTGAATTCAAATAATTCAATTGTAATTTGCAACAATTCATAAATAATTCATACTAATTCCAAATAAGGCAAATAAAATATGTTTTCCATACCATTTTGAATAACCTTTTCAAATATAATTTTTGTTTCCTGTTTTGAATAACTAAAATTGCCTAAACAATTTAAATCTTGTTTAATTCAATTAAAATTGCTAAATTTATAACTTGCTCAAAATAAAATAATTTTGAACATGCAAAATATGTTTTCAAACCATCAAAGTGTGAACTTTTCAAATATGAATTTGAATTTATGTTTTGAACAAATAAAATTCAAATAATATGCAAACTTGAATTAAATTCATTTAAAATTTGTTTAATAATGTTTAATTCATAATTAAATTACCCTAATTCCAATTTCAATATTTTAAACATGTAATCCACCTAGAATTTTGTGTTCTAATCAAATATGAACTTTGTTATCTGTTTTGAACAATTTAACTTGCTGAAAACAACAATTGCTTGTGTGACATGTTTAAGTAACCAAACTTTCCACACTTAACCAATAATTTCCAAACTTGTTAAACCTTATTTCCAATTGATTCTATTGTTGTTATTTTGTTGTTTTCCTCATCCATGCATCATGCTAATCCACCTACACCTGTTGACTAGTTGGAAAACAATTGTTTCAACCATAATTCATGGGCTTTTCATATGCAACTCAAATTGCATATGGGTCCATTTAAACCTGTTTATCATGTCAACTAGTTTATTTCTGATGCATCCATTAAATTGTCATGCATCCATATCTTGATCATGCTGGATCTTTTGTCGTAGTAGTAATTGTTGCATCCGGTGTTTGTTTGAGGTTCATTGCTTCTTCCCGGATAGGACGTTGAGATGATGTGAGCAACGACAAGTTCTGCTACCTTGCGGGATCTCAGGCAAGTATACTCACTTGCTGCCAAATGGCTGCCTTTCATCACTTGTTACCGATACTTTCCGTTGTTCTTTTCTGCTAGCCTTAGTAGTAGTTGTTTCTGTTACGAACCTATCACATGAATCATTTAACCCTGATATTGCCTCACCTCCACACCTATAACCATTGCTTGTGCCCGTGTCTTACTAGCATGCTTAGGTTGTTTTGCTCGAGTCTGTTACCCGTTACTTTCTGTTATTACTTCATTATGTTCTGGGGCTCGATGTTTAATCAATCAATCCTGCTAATGATACTATTAATAATAATTTGATGATAAGGCACGGCAGGAGGCCCTTTGTGGTTTTGAGGCCTGCTAGTGTCGACCCTAATAGGAAAAGGGTCTTGTCTACTGATCCATGATGAGCGCACTACCTGCATGTGGGAAGCGAGTATGGGCGCCCCCCTCAATTTGACTCGATTCGCATCTCGTCCAAATCGCCTCATTTAGTTCGGGCTTTCCATTTGCTGCATGCATGATCTTGCGAGCCCTTGGATCCCGGGTGGAACTTTCGTAGTCGGCATATAGGGGGACACGGTCTTAGAGTGCTATGAGGGTCCCTTTTCTTCGGGGCTCGATTAGCCGTGCGCCCAAGGTTCTTTGGGCTTGATGCGAAGAAGAGTTGAGTTGTGTAGAGTACCTCGCTTGGTGGGGTGATCTCCCATCTGGCGGGTTATTCTTGCGTGTACGGCTAAATTGGTGCAACCCTGCAGGGATAATCTTCTCGAGAAGCCGTGTTTTCCGCGGTTATGGATTACTTGGTGAAAGTACTGGCTAACAAGTACTCAGGACAACTTAAACCTAATGATTAACAATCTTACACCCATGATTAACAACTTGACTAGTAATAGGTTTATTGACACAATAATCTGAACCATCATTAATCCAACTGTGTGAGTTATCCTCGGATTGCTTCTTCGGATAAGGGGCGAGATCCAGGATGGGTTTGTTTGAAGTTATCTTTCAGTTGGTTACGATACACGATCTTATCTCCTTTCTGTTAGCCGAAAGTGGTAGAAACTCTGTAGTTGTTTAGAGCAGCCAGTTGCAGCCCCTGTTATAACCCCTTTTCTTTCCGCTGATCCCAAAGTATTTGTATCTTGTGATGACTGGCTACGCCGGTATCTTGTGAGTATGGTTTATCCACTTGCCAGTACTTAACCGTACTGACCCACGAATCTTTTTCGTGGCTGCATATTCAACATTGTAGTCAACAGGTTTGAAGTCTGACGACGTTAGCTTGGGAATCCCTCCGGCTTGGCCTGGGCAGGGATTGGACGCTCTCGGTTATCTTCAGGACTCTTAGTCCAATTTGTATCTTGTCTGTAGCCGGACGTTATGTTGATTCTTCCGCTGTTATTTGGATCTTTGTATTGCATCAGTTGTATCCCTGGCTCGTCTGAGTCATCTTGTATCTATCTGTTTCTGTTGTAATTGTGGATTATTCGTGAACGGTTGTAATGTTATCATAAGTGGCAACCTGGAATCGGTTATTATGCGGATTTGGCGGGAATGCTGAAATCTGCATAGTGCCCGATCTCGGGGCGTCACACTGCCACTCCAGCAACGCGCCCACCCCATGTGCTACATGGGCGGCCCCCGCGATTGTACTCGGACGACCACGTTCGAGCTCAGCAACGCGGATGTCGCCGCTCACGCGCGATCCATCCTGACCACCGGGCTCAGAGACAATTGGCAGTATGGCTTCATTCCATACAGCCGTACGAAGCCAATCGAGCGGGTACGTACTCCTTATCTTACTTTTTGCATGTATGTTCCGAGTAGCTGGCCTTCTTATCTTTCTGCGATTAGCACTTGCACTCTGCGCTGAGTAGAACTGCTTAGGCTTGATGTGCTTAATGTTTGCACGCCTTCCCGAGTAAGGCACTTAGCAGAATTGCTTAGGCTTAATGTGCTTGGTGTTTGCACGCCTTGCCGAGTAGGACTGCTTAGGCTTAATGTGCTTTTAGGTTTGCACGCCTTTCCGAGTAGGATACCTCCATGCTACTCGACTAACTTATGATGCTTTGCTATTCTTCAGGTCCTTGCTCGCCAGCTTGCTGAGAGCCAAGAACGCTTTGAGGACAACTGGTCGGATGACCGGGAAGAAGACGACGAGGTCTCCTTCGAGAACGCGGACAAGCTCAACCTTCCTCACGCCCAGACGGAGAAGCACCGCGTAGACGCGTCTGTCCGTGATTGGACTGAGGACGAAGACGAAGGTGATTGAGCTCATTCGGATTGGTCGCAAGTAGTACAAACCAATTGCTTCCTGCTTCTGAGCTGTTCTTTCTTTTTCCCAATTTCACAGATGATGCTGACGCTGAAGAGGAGGGCGACGATGAGGACGAGGAAGCCCTTGTCGTCAAGCCGCTCTCGGCCGCTGCTCCTCTTACCCGAAAGCGGACGGGTAGCGGTGCTCAGGAGCCCCCCGCCAAGAAGAAGAAGAATGCAGCCGGGAAGACGACCTCGAAGATCGCGACGAAACGAGCACGGGCGATCCCTACCCGTCAAGGGTAAGTACTTCCTCCTCAGTTATGCGCCTCTATTGCTGCAAACTCCCAATTCTTTTACTTTGTTATCTCTTCTCGGTTTCTTCTGCCCTTTTCTCTTTTCTGAACATATTTCTCTCTTCAGAGCCCCCTTGGATGCTGACGCCGCTCTCGCGCCCACCAAGACCAAGAAGAAAACGGCCATCGACGTCGATAATCTTATCGACCTCGACGATGAGAGCGAGCCCGCAGCGCAGGACAGAGCGGGCGCGTCCTCTCCTGCACGAGGAGAAGACTCCGACGAGGCTCGGTACAGGGATACCGACGCTCATGACATCGAGCAGGAGCAGCAGTCCCACAGCGCAGAACAGGAGGCGCAGGACGCTGCTCGCCACGAGAAGCCTCCTTCTCCTCCAGCCAACACAGCCGAGGAGAACCAAGATCAAGACCACGAGATGCACGACGACGCCGCCCTTGAGCGGCAGGAAGAAGAACAAGAGCAGCCAGCAACAGGAGCTACTGAACAAGAAGACCCCGCGGCCCAGGCGCGGGTAGAAGTTCCAGACGCCTCACAGCAGGATCCCGCTGCCGAGCAGCGGGTTGAAGTAGTCAACGAGGCGGAGCAATACCCTCTGAGCGACGCACAACCAGGCGCCGCACAGGGTAGCGCTCAGCCGGATGCCGCGCCGAGTAGCGCGCCCTTGGCGCCGCGTACTCAGCAGAGTACCTCCTCCATTGCGCCAAGCTCTTTATTGGTGCAGAAGACTAAAGCTGCAGCCAGCCCTCCGTCCAAGCCGGTTGCGAAGAAGATAACCCAGGAAGCTGCAGCAGAGAAGGCCGCCGAGAAGATAGCCGCCAAGAAGGAGACTTCCAAGAAGCAGGCTGCCGAGAAGCCATCTGGCCCGCCGGAGGGCGCTGTTCGCCGGAACCCGCCGCGTGGTGGCGCGCAAGATGTAGCCGTGATGCCGCCGCCAAAACCAACCTCCAAGCCTGGTCAGCTGGTTATCCGCGAGCCCGGCGCGGCTGGTGATGCCGCTGCAGCGTCCCGCATCCCGGATCCGCCCAGCTTCCACCTTACATGGTGAAGGTCAGCCAGCAGTACCAGGTTGGCTTAACCCCTGAGGAGAGGAAACTTTCTCTCAAGAAGGGGAAGCACGCTGCCGCAGTGGACTCCAGACCCCCAGCCAAAAACCAGGACAAGTCCATCTCTATTTCTTCGCGCGAGGTCCAGGACAAGGCGGTGACGTCCACGGGCCTTGAGCAAATGATTGATCTGGTCGGTTTTATCGACGCCAAGTGGGACAGCAAGGTCATTGGCAACCCGAACTGGGACGACATGGAATTAGGCGACCTGGATCACATGCGCGTCGATTGGAATAAGGCGGACATGGGTTACAAGCCCATGACCATCTCATCCAACACCAGCACTCTTGCCGCCAAGATGTTCGTCCACCGCAAGGCTGCAGAGGACCTTGAGCAATCTTACGCAGTAAGTCTTACTCATCCTTCCCGAGTTGCCTTTTCCTTTTCCTCTACTCTTCTTCTTTTCCTTATCCATCACCCAGTCCCCGAGATTCTGGCCGGGTAGGCGGATACTCAACCGAGTTGCCGCCTTCTCGGGTTGAATCTTTATCACTTTGTCTGATTCTTTTTTCTTTTGCTTCTCAGAATAGCTTATTGAAGAGGACCGGCCTGTATCGTCGGCTGCTTTGGAACCATTGCATTGCTAGGAGGCGCATTGCCGCCCTAGAAAAGGAGCGCATAGCCGACGAGGCAGCCGAGAAGGATGTCATGAACAACACCCTTAGGCTTTCTGAAGTTGAAGGTACGCTCTTAGCTACGCGGTTCTTGCGTTTTATGTTTACGCCCGCTTTTGCTTTTTGCGCTAACCACTTCTACTCTGCAGGGAAGTTAAAGGCCCTGGCCGAGGAGCATTCGAACAGTTGTGCCTTCGTTGAGAGTGGCCAAGCCACGATCAAGAGACTAGAAGGTATGTGCCTTCTTCTCGGCTTGTTTTTACGTTTCTTTCTTCGCTACTCTGCTAACCATGCTTTGCTCTCCGCAGAAGATCATAAGAAGTTCGTCGAGGAGCATCTTGACTGTCTCAAGCCTGCTGAGGTGCAGCAGCAACTGTCCAGCCAAGCTGTCGAGCTAATGAAAGAACATGCTACCGAGATGGAAGCTCTCCAGACCTAGCTGCAGACTGCGCTCCAGGATGCCCTCAACTTAGCAGCCGAGAAGAAGAGTTGGATTGCCGAGAAGGAGAAAAACGAAGCAGCAGCTAAGGCCAAGGAGAGAGCCCTTGAGCAGGAGTGCGAGGTGCTGAAGAAGACCAATGCTAACCTCTTCGCTCAGTTGGATGGGCTCCGCTTGATTGAAGAAAGGCACCTAGCCGACGAGGAATTGTGGAAGAGCAAGCTTCAGGGGCTACTCTATGATCTGAACAGTAAGTGCCCTCTTTTCTGCGTCTCTGTTACTCGGTTCATTTTTCTACTCTGCTTCTGTCTCTGATCTTCTCAATAGCTCTTTCAGGAGTCTTCCCCGACCTTGAGTCTTCGTGCAAGCCTGCTTTGGCAAAGGCCCGAGCAGCTCGCGCCGAGAAGGGCGAGCCCACGGACACCAAGGCATAAATTGAAGAATGCCTCCTCGTCATGCAAGGTCAGCTTCAACGTCTAGGCGGAGTGGGCACCGAGCTGGTGCGCATTGCCTTCAAGCTCCACGACCTCTTCTGGCCTCAGGATTCCGCGCCAACAACAATCCATGGACTCGCCTTGAAGCTGAACGGCGTGAAGGCCGAGCTGAAGAAGTGGCGGGCGTCTGGAGCTCGGGCAGGCGCCGACATGATGCTGTTGTTCGTCACCAGTTGGTACGAAAATCTCAACTTGCAAGTCGTCCGCGAGATGCGCGAGGATTCCAAGTGGGAGACGGATTCCGACTGCGTGGCTATCCGCCAGCTCGTCGCACACGAGGTCGCCCAGTACGCGGACACCGCGACCTTCATCGACGGCCTCACCGAGCCCGACACCGAGGTGGACGAAGGCGAGGAGGAGGGCGAAGACGAAGAGACGGACGAGGAGGAGATGGACTTGAGCTTCTTCGACCGTCCCGCCGACGATACCGGGAAGGGGAAGGCCACATTCGTCGCGGGTAGCGATGAGGAAGGCGAGGGCGAGAAGATGTCGATCGACACCGCCGCGCTCGAGTTCGGCACCTCGTCAGGAGCTGCCCTTGACGACACAGTTAGCCTCCGCGCCCAAGCGAATGCCTCCACCTCAGCGACGGGGCCCATCTCGGTGGCCACAGCCACTTCAGATCAGGCTGCCACTGAGACAGATGCAGATACCAAGAAGAACGATGTCGCCAGCTCGGAAGCAGATGCTACCAAGGCCAGTACTGAAGATGAAGCGGCCAAGGCCAACACCGAGAACGTTGATACCTCTACCTGACTTTCTCCTGCAATATTATCCTTCAAACATTTATCAGATCCCCGGGATGCCGGGTGCAGATGTATCGAAACAATTATCCTTGTCGTTTGCTACTCAGTTTTATTCACATTTGATATTTTAACTTAGTCAATTTGAGCAACTTCGGCTCGAATGCCGAGTTGCGTTATCGTGCGAGTCCCCGAGTTGCATTTCTTATTCGCTCTTCCTTTTTATCTCAGCTCTTACCCGCAACTTGTTGCTTTTTTGGTATTCGAGTCACAAGAATTCAAAGTTGGAGTTGCAAATACTTAGCCACTTAGAAATACTCATAGTAACGCAGCCCACCACTTAGCCGAGAAGAAGTTAACAAGAAACGACAGTAAAAAACATCCTACCCGGTTCCTGCACTTTTTCTTTCCTTAGTATTTTTTCTTGTGCTCATTGACCTTTTGCTTGTTCTCTTGCTTGCCATGAAGCCGGGTTTCGGACAGCAGCAGAGTCGAAGAGTTGGCATGTAGGTTTAAACACAGTACTAGATGTACTTTGTGAAATTTTAAGCAAAGCAACCGCGTAGACAAAAGTAAAGCCGGGTAGGAACACACAGAGCAAGTTTTAGGCGAGGGCAGTCCCCGAGCTGAATTTCAGATTGCAGGGTAGAATTTAAACTCGGATAAGAAAGTACATACACGTCTTTGCTCACGAATGAAAGCGACGAAGTAGGGCTACATTCCAAGGGCGCTTGGATTCCTCTCCAGCTTTATCTGCCCTGTTCGCCTGCGATGGACGCACATCTACAAGATAGTATGCATTGTTGTGCAGCGCTTTGCTCACAATGAAGGGCCCTTACCATGGAGGAGACAGTTTGTGCATCCCAGCTGTGCGCTGCACAAGCCTAAGGACCATGTCTCCTTCTCGGAAAACCCTTGGGTTCACCTTTCGGCTATGATAACGCCACAGGTTTTGCTGGTAGATAGCCGAACGTGACAGAGTAAGCTCTCTTGCTTCTTCGAGCAGGTCAACATCGTCTTCTCGAGCTTCCCTCGCCTCTACCTCAGTGTAGAGGGTTACTCGAGGGGATTCATGCTCTAAGTCTATTGGCAACACGGCCTCAGCCCCGTATACCAGAAGAATGGCGTGTAGCCGGTTGACCGGTTAGGGGTAGTCCTTAGACTCCACAACACCGCTGGCAACTCGTCTAGCCAACACCCAGGTGTTTTCAGCAACGGCTCAATCATCCTTGGCTTTATGCCTGCCAGTACCATGCCGTTTGCCCTTTCCACTTGCCCATTGGAGGCGGGATGGGCAACAGATGCAACATCTAGTCGGATGTGCTTATCTCTGCAGAACCGCACCATTGCCCCTTCTGCAAAATTTGTGCCGTTGTCGGTGATGATGCTGTGCGGGTAGCCGTATCTTAAGATCACATCCTTTAAGAATCTCACGGCTGTAGCTCCATCGCACTTCCGAATAGGCTTCACTTCAATCCACTTGGTGAACTTGTCCACCATGACAAAGATGTGTGTCATGTTGCCTTTAGCCGGCTTGAAGGGGCCAACCATATCCAGGCACCATACGGCAAACGGCCATGTGATAGGAATTGTCTTCAACTCGGAAGCAGGCATGTGAATCTTACTCGCGAACATCTGGCAGCCATTGCACTTTCTCACGATATCTTCAGCTTGCTGCAGAGCTGTGAGCCAGTAGAAGCCATGCCGAAAAGCTTTCTTGACCAATGCTCGAGAAGAGGCGTGGTGCCCGCATTCTCCTTGGTGTATCTCTAACAGAATTTCTCCTCCTTCTTCTGGGTCCACACAACGTTGCAGCACGCCGGTGGCACTTCTTTTGTGCAGCACATCTCGGAATATAGTGTAGCCCTTGGATCTTCTCTGAATCTGTCTTGCGGCCACCTCATCCTCTAGCAGAGTACCGTCCCTTAGAAAGGATAATATGGGCATGGCCCAACTCGGTGTCTCCCGTGTGGGAAACACTGGTTCGTCCACTTCCATTGGGACAGGCACCTCTGGTTGCTCTTTAGGGTTGGGAGCACTTCTCTGGAGCCCTGATCGATTGGCAAGGACCTCCTCAATGAATGCGACAGTCCCCGGGTTAAGGAGAGCAGTCCCCGAGTATGGAGTGGCAGTCCCCGAGTAGGGAGTGGCAGTCCCCGAGTTGGGAGCGGCAGTCCCCGGGTTTCCTGTAGCATTCTCCCAGTCAATCTCCATGGGATCAGATTCCTCGCTTGGCAGAGAAGGGACGAATATGGATTCCGAGTTGGGAGAGGGCTTGATGGATGGCTTCCTCAAGTGCTCCAAGGAAACCCCCGCCGGGATGGATTGCCGAGAAGATCCCAACTTGGACAGCTCGTCTGCCGCTTCGTTCTCTGCTCGGTGAATGTGCTGGAACTCGCAGCCTTCGAAGAATCCAGTCATAGACTGTACCAGGAAGCGATATGATGCCATGTTGGCATCTAGAGCATCCCAAGTGCCAGAGACTTGCTGCACCACCAGATCTGAATCGCCATAGCATATGATGCGCTGCACGCCAACCTCCTTGGCTACTCGCAAGCCATGCACCACTGCCTCGTACTCTGCTACGTTGTTGGACGCCTTGAAATGAATCTGCAGCACATACTTGAGTTGATCTCGCTTGGGTGACGTAAGCACTACGCCAGCACCAAGGCCTTCCTTCACCTTCGAGCCATCAAAGTGCATCTTCCAGTAATTAGAAACTGGAGCAGGAGGTTCATACTGCACCTCGGCCCAATCCACCAGAAACTCTGCCAGAATCTGAGACTTGATAGCTTCTCTTCTCGCATACGCGGGTGCATACGCGGCCAGTTCGATTGCCCACTTGGCTACTCTGCCACTCGCCTCCTTGTTGCCCATGATATCCGAGATGGGCGCAGAGCTCACAACCGTGATAGGATGCTCTTGGAAGTAATGTTTTAGCTTCTTGGCGCCCAGGTACACGCCGTAGGTCATCTTCTGGTAATGCGGATAGTTTTGCTTGGAGCTAGACAGCACTTCACTGAGATAGTACACTGGGCGCTGCACACTCTTGCCTTCTTCTTCTCGCTCCACCACAATCACCACACTGACTACTCGGTTAGTGGCAGCAATGTACAGCAGCATTGGCTCCTTGGGTAGTGGACTAGCCAAGATGGGAGCACTAGCCAGCATTGCCTTCAGCTCGTTGAATGCCACATCCGCTTGCGGAGTCCAGACAAACTTGTCACTTTTCTTCATCAGTTGGTACAGAGGCAGGGCCTTCTCGCCCATTCGGCCCAGAAAACGGCTCAGAGATGCCAAGCAACCAGTGAACTTCTGTAAATCCTTCAGGGATCTCGGCAAAGACATGCTCTCAATAGCTTTTATCTTTGAAGGATTGGCTTCAATGCCCCGACTAGAGACCAGGAAGCCGAGTAGCTTGCCAGCCGGGACGCCGAAAGTGCATTTACTCGGATTGAGTTTCATTTTATACTTGCGTAGGTTAGCAAAGGTTTCCTCAAGATCGGCAAGCAGAGTATGTGTTTTATTCGTTTTGATGACAATGTCATCTACGTACACCTGCACGTTCTTGCCGAGCTGATCATGCAAGCATTTCTGCATGCATCTCTGATAGGATGCACCCGCATTCCTCAAGCCAAAACAAATGACACGATAGCAATAAGCCTCGTACGGGGTAATGAAAGCAGTCTTTATTTGATCAGCAGGATTGAGTGCAATCTGGTGGAAACCAGAGTAGGCATCTATGAAAGACAGCAGTTCACAACCAGCAGTGGAATCGATCACCTGATCGATGCGAGGTAGAGGGAAGGGATCCTTGGGGCACGCCTTGTTCAAGTCAGTGTAGTCGACACACATGCGCCATGCAGTGTCAGCCTTGGGATCCTCCTTCTTCTTCTCGACCATGACCGGGTTGGCTAGCCAATCCGGATGCAGCACCTCCATGATGAAATTGCTTATCAGCAACTTGGTGATCTGGTCGCCAATGGCTTTCCTTCTCTCATCTCCGAAGCGGCGCATAGCCTGCTTCACTGGCTTGGCGTCAGGACGCACATGTAATGAGTGCTCAACCAACTCCCTCGGGACTCCTGGTAGATCTTCATTGGACCAGGCGAATACATCCCGATTCTCACGGAGGAAGTGGATGAGCTCGCTTTCCTATTTCTCCGCTAACCGGGAGCCGATAATGGCTACGCGGTCGGGGAACTCGGGGTCGACCTGGACCTTCTTGGTCTCCTGGGATGCCTGGAACGCGGTCCCGTGTTGGGTACTCGGCACACCCTGTGCGCCAGCTTGCGCGGATTGCGCCATGGCCACCACCTCATACATCTTCTTCTTTTCGGCAGCAATCACCATGGACTCCGCCAGCTGAGAACCAGCAGAGGCACACTCCATGGACTTCTTGTAATCACCAGAGATGGTAATCACGCCATTGGGGCCAGGGACCTTCATCTTCAGATATGCCGTGTGGGTAGAGGCCATGAACTTGCTCAGAGCAGGCCTGCCGAGTAGAGCGTGATAGGGGCTCTGATGATCAACCACCTCGAACTGCAGGCGCTCTATGCGGCAGTTCTCCCTTGTACCGAACAGCACATCTATCCACACTCGGCCAATCGGGTTGCACGAGACTCCCGGCACAATTCCATGGAAGGTGGTCTTGCTAGGCAGCAGCATGTTCTCAGCCAGGCCAAGCTTCTCAAGTGTGTCTTTGTACACGATGTTGATGCTGCTGCCGTTGTCGATTAGCACCTTGCTGAACCTCACATTCTTCTCGGGGCCCAGGAAAGTAGGATCCAACACCAAGGCGTAGCTACCCGGGTTGGGCATCACCTTGGGATGATCTACTCGGGACCACCTGATCTCTTGGTCACACCAATACATGTAGTGAGGGACAGCAAGAATCACCGCATTGACCTCCATAGCACGCCTGTGCTGTGATTGCTTGTCGACCGGCTCGGAAGTGAAGATCATGTAGCTCTCGTGGTGCTCTTGGTACTGGTTGCGGCCTCCGCCCTCATTGTTGCCGTTGTTGTTGTTGCCTTGGTAGTTGTTGTTGCCTCTGTTGTTGTTGCGGTTGTAGTTGTTGTTGTTGTTGCGACAGCCCTCATTGTTGAAGTGACGGTTGGCTCCTAAAGCCACTTGGTTCACATTTTCCCTTCTCGGAAACACTGGCGGCCGAGCTGCGGGTGCGCGAGCAGGCTGCACATTAGCATTGGCCGCTGGCAGAGGAGGAGGAGGAGGCAAGCCTTCATTCTTGACCAGATCTCACCACTCGCACTGCCGGGTAGTATGATTAGCTGGCCTTGAGGGGTGCTGAGTGTGAAAACTGCATGGGCCATCCTTCATGTCGTCAAAGACGAACTTCCTCGGCTGCTCGGAGTTGCCGCTACCCGACTGAGGAGCACGGAATGGTTTCTTGTTGCCTTGGCCCTGGTTCTGGTTCTGCCCGTAGACTCCAGCAGGTTTCTGCCTTTGGCTACCCCCAGCTCCAACAGCCACTGCATTCACCTCTTCAGGGTCGTACCGAGTATCTATTCGGTCACCCCTGCGCTTGTTGCGGAACTCGTTGCGCTTGCTGTTGCTGAAGTTTCTTCTCGGCTCAGAGGAATCCATCAGGGGCTGAGTAGGGTCACCGAGTGCATACTGATCCGCAATCTTGATGGTCTCCGCCAGAGTGTTTGGCATCTCCCTCTGCAACCTTTGCCACAGCATACTGCCATGTCTGCAACCCTGCGCGAACCAAGTAATGGCCTGGGCTTCATTCACACCTTCACAGGTGTTCCTCAATGTGCTCCACCGAGTAAGGTACTCGCGGTCCGTCTCGTCTTCTCGCTGCCTGCAAGCGGACAGCTGCTGTGGCCTATTCGGCCTCTTGTAAGTGCTTGTGAAGTTGCTGATGAAGGCGTCCGAGAAATCCAGCCAGCAATTGATGCTGTTCTTGGGCAAGTTGTTGAGCCAAGTGCGAGCTGGACCCTCTAGCATCTGCGGGACGTACCGCACCGCCCATCTCCGGTTGCCGTTCGCGATATGAACCGCGGTGACATAGTAATTGAGCCAATCCTCCGGCTTGGTGCTGCCGTTGTAACTCTTGGTGCCTCTTGCAAGCTGGAAATTCTTCACGGACGGCTCGTTCATGATGCGCGGGCCGAAGCATTCGGGGCCAGGAGGACCCGTGTTCTCAAGCCGCGCCGACAAGCTGATCCGGTCCAGCTGGTGCCTTGCATCTCCAGGTGCCAACACGCGCTCGCCAACACGATCCATAATATCATAGCCAGCCATCTCCATGGCCGAGTAGCCGTCATCATATCTATCCACCTGCACAGCTGCAGGCTGCTCCACCGGGTTGGCGACTGGCGCCACTGCACGCGGCTGCTGCCTCTGCCGGGTGGTCTGAGCAGCGGGATGCTGAGAAGGACCTGGGCGCTCTCCAGCTCGGACCTGGCTCTGAGCTTTATGGGCTTGAGAGCCTGCTCCTACAGTGTTGTGTTTCTGACCGGACTGTCGCGGCACAACGAGCTGTTTCGCGGCAACAGCCGGGTCATACACCTGCATTTGCCTATCCTTGCCGGAAGGCCCACTCCGGCTTTTCTCTCGGCTAGGATGCGGAGATGAGGCCTGATCGTTAGATCTGGCCACGTGCGAGTGCACCACCTGAGAAGCCCCATCACCCGGGTTGGCTTTCCGGAACTCCTCGTTCTGCCTAGCCGCCTCTAGCACCAACTCGTTCAGCCTCTCCTGCTGCCTAACGCGCGCGTCGCCAACTAGATGCGGCAACTCGGCGGCTACAGCCTCTGCAGCTCTAAGTGTCTTGGCGGGTGTGCTATATCTGGGTCGGGTGGAGGTGTTTGCGGTGGCGGACTGACTGGGAGCCTCTACAACAGTTGCCATCTCGGCACCTAGGTTACGACGCGTAGCGCCTACTTTGCTAGCTCTCCTAACAACTGGTGTGAAACCGTGAGCCTTGTTGTACTCTAGCTGATCTAAGCTAAGCTCTAGCCTGATCTTGTCCAACTCCGCCTGCTCAGCGAGCAGCTCTTGGCGCTGCCGGTCGAGCTGCGCCTTCATGGTCAGGAGCTCGAGGTCGGTGGGAGGCGGCATGCCCGTCCGCGCAGCAGACGCAGGGATCATCGGAGTAGTGGAGAGCGGGAGGTTGCACTCCTTCTCGTAAGGCTTGTGCGTCTTCCCGCCGGCACTAGAGCCAGCGAGATCCTCGGCGACGACCGCAGCGGTAGCAGCCGCGCCCTTCCCGGCGTTTGCAGCCAGGCCAGCTACCATCACCTCCGCGACGTCCGCGGAGCGGCCCAGCGGCCTCCCGCGTGCGGCGATAACGGCAGGTGGATCCTCCGCGTCATGCACCAGCTCGGGGTACTCGCAGTCGACGACGGTGGCGACGTAGACGAGGTGCGCGCCGAAGGAGATCACCGAGCCGCCCTCCGGCATGGCCCTGCCGCCGAAATCGCTGGCGTTGTCGGTGACGAAGTCGAAGGAGCCGAATCTGTGGACAAGGCCACAGACCACGCGCTCTCCGGTAGCAGAAATCGATCCCGTCCGAACGGAAACTCCAGCCAGCGCCGCTGGTTGCCCCACGGTGGGCGCCAACTGTCGTGGTGGTGTCACGGCAGATGCCATAGGATGGCTAAAGATGTGGGGACGAAGGACGCTGGAGGCGCTCGGGGAGGGATCACGCGACGAGTAGACGCGTGAAGGATGAAACTAGCACTGCAAACAACACAATCTACCCAGGTTCAGGGCCCTCGTGAGGAGGTAAAACCCCTACTCCTGCCTTTCTTTATGTATTCTGGTGTCTCACCGAGTAGCCACAGTACAATGGTTCTTGCTACCGCGTAGCCACTCTTCTCTCTCCGGGTAGAATTAGGTCAAGAATCTCTACGTATGATCCAGCCCCAGTCTCGTCCCTCGCGCAGGAGGCGGCGGGGCACCTTATATACTCGGTGCCCAGCCGGATACAGCCAAATACAAACAAGTGTCGACATTGTGTGCTCACCGTCCTTCTTCCGAGTTCCCGCTGACAGCTTTGGCTTCTAAGCTTGTCCTGATGCAGAAAGTCGTTGGGCAAAACCAAGTAACCAGTCTGTTATCACTGTGCGAACACAGAGTAGGTCCCCCCTATCCTGCGACGCCCTGCTGACACACTGTCGCTGTCAGGCACGCCGTCCCCAGATGAACAGTGCTGTGAACAGTGCCAAGTACGGACCCGGGATACGCGGGATCCGTTGTCAGAACGGCTCCTTTGACTCCTGGCCCGAGTAGGTTCCCGCCAGTTTTACTCGGACCAGCTCTTCTATTCGAAGGAGCATAACTTCCTTGATTCATCTTTCTGATCATCTTTTGTGTAAGACCGAGTAGCATTCGACCGGGTAGCGAGTAACGGGTAGGCGGCTACTCGACCAAACTTCTCTTCTGACCTTGCATTTAGCACTTGCCTTTACCCTACTCGGGGGTAACCCCCCGACAGTTCCCAAGGTACCTAAACCGAAATCCCCTAATGTGCTTAAAATTAATAAAAAATTTAGTGAAACTAAAAGTGATTTCATGTTGAATCATCTTCATGGGTGTCTAAGGTACCCATTTCTATAACTGGATTTTTGGAGGAAATTATTGATTTGGATGCTTCTTCACTTGAAAATACTTGATTCCACTTTCCTAGTCCTAGCTAAAAGGCGTTAAAGAAAAGCACTTCTTGGGAGATAACCCATGGTTTTATTTTTGCTTTGTTTTTCTCTGTTTTCTTTGACTCAAGGGGTTGTATACTTCTGTAGCAACTCCTTTGTACCTTTCTTTTTATGTTTTAGTAGTGCCAAGTAAGGTTTCTGACGAGAGTTGGAGTTGGTTTTCGGATTTCTGCGCAGGAAACAGATTTCTTCTGTCCACCATAAAAAATCGTATAAAATCCTGGAAGATCAGAATGATCTGAAATTTTTTGTGCTTATTACTCAGATAATTCTGCGATTTTTTTGCTCTTTAAGTTTTTCGATCTGAGCAACGTAAGTGCCCTGAAAAAATTCGTCTTTACAGACAGTTCTGGTTTTGACAGATTCTGCCATTTTTCTTGCATTTGCTCTTTTGCGATGTCAAGTAGATTTCTTTGCTTCACGAAACATAAGTGGATGTAGCTAATGTTTAAAAGTATCAATAGCACTTGTGACATACAGAACCAATGGAGTTTTAATTGTTGCACTAACCCTCTAATGCGAATTACTGTTTGAGTGTGGTGTGAAGGAAGTTTTCAAGTGTCAAGAGAAGAGGTGATATATATGATCGAGAAGAGTGAAAGGTCAAAGCTTGGGGATGCCCCAAGGAATATTTTTAGAAGACTCAAGAATCTAAGCTTGGGGATTCCCAAGGCTTCCCCTTCTTCCCCTTCTCGTGAAACTATATTTTTATTCGGTCACATCATATGAAGTTTACTTGGAGCGTTTGTCTGTTTTTCTTTGTTTTTATTTTGTTTTCCTTGATGCAATAATATCATTGTACCTAGAATCCTTGTTTGGGAGAGAGACACGCTCCGCTTTTTCATTTGAATACTCGTTATGCTAGTATTCTTAGTTTTTCTTCTAGTCACTGCAAAAATTCCTGTTTAGCTCTTGTTTTTATTGCATCTCTTATTTAGAGTTGTTAGTTTTAGTCGTTTTATGTAAGTAATATCATGTTTGCTTGCTGTAGCATGTAGAGTATTTTTGTGAAAGCATGTTTTGTATGGTGCTTGTTGGGAAAAGAAACTGCTGCTTGAGGTAGAATTTTTAACGGTGCAAGTAGAAGCTTGTATAGACTGTGGATATAACTTTTCATATCATGCTAGATGTTATTTTAGTTTTAAATCCTTGTGGTTATTGAGTAGCATGATTAGCGTCAAATAGCTGAGAGTGTTTAATGTGCCATTGAAAGAATCATGAGTTGTTCTTGTCATATTGAAGCATAAATTTGTGGTGTTCTCCTTTGGATGTTTAATTTGGTTGACTTGGCGAATGCTCACACCATGTTTATGACTATGAACCAGTCACGAATAGCCTCCATGATCATTTATTTTTAGAATTTGTGGTACCACTTATGCTTTGATTAATGATATTTATGTCGCTATGCATGATTATGGCTCTTATGCTCTCTTGATTTGTCGCTCCCAGTTTTTTGCTAGCCTCCACCTGTACTAAGTATGAGCTCTACTCGTGCATACAACTCCCAAAAACCAAACTTTTCCTATTGTTTCCACCATATCTACCTACATGTGGTAATTAACCGCCACTCCAAAGTAAATTGCTCATGTGTTACCTTTAAAACTTTCAAAATTACTCCTGTTTTGTGCTCCTGTTTTAGCTCATGAGGATGTAAATAGAGAATCATTATCTCACTTGTTGATTGGAATTTCACGCACTGGACTAGTGGCTTCATCCGCTTATCCAATGATAGAAGAGATGGCAGCAGGGTGCCCAGCCCCAAATTAATAACACAAATTCTCTTCGCTATTTTTGCCCCTGATTTATCAGTCAAAGCATAATTGTGTAAACAAAAGAGAAAGAGGTATGACCTTCTACCCATATGCGCCCTTCTATGGGAGACGCTCTTGTGAAGTCTAGTTGGCTTGTGACATACTGTATTTTCTGTTTACCATTCGTTGACATAAGCATACACCTCTCTTAAAATATATACACTCCTCCACAGTATGTGATTGTTGGAAGGCACCTGAGGATTTGGTTAGCCATGGTTTGTGAAAGATGGTTGGGAGGAGTGTCGAGTTTATATACCTCGGTTTAATAAAATAAAAGCTCTAGCACATGAGTGATCCATGCTTCCCTCTGCGAAGGGATTTTCTTTTACTTTTATGTTAAGTCTCCATCTTCTAACTTTATGCACAGTTGAGAGAGCATTTTTTCCATTCTGAGTTTTATGTGCATTTGTCCCAAAAATATTATTAGTTGATTCATGATGTGTTATTGCTAGTTCTCTAATTATTTGTTCTAGTCTTCCTCATGAACTTTGAAGCTGTCCTGGCATTTATGTTTTGCCCCACTCTTAAGGACTAGCGAAATATCACTTTGCCATGTTTTCTCTATACTTGAAACAAACGTATATCTTTCTTTGCATTGTTATTCATGATCTTTTATTTGAGTTACTTCTCATGATGCAAAGTGATTGCTATGCTTTATTATTAAAGTTTTATTTATCATGCTTGTGTTGAAGTTCTATGATCTCAGCTTACTTATGATTTTACATTATTGATGATCAAGTTATGTTGGTAGCATGTCACCTCAGAAATTATTGTGTTTTTATCGTTTACCTACTCGAGGACGAGTAGGAACTAAGCTTGGGGATGTTGATACGTCATAAACGTATCCTTAATTTCTGATGTTCCATGTTGTTTTTTTATTATTTTCCACATGTTTTCTATACACTTTATGTCATTTTTATCGATTTTCTGGACTAACCTATTGACAAGATGCCACAGAGCCAATTCCATGTTTTCTGCTGTTTTTAGTTTCGGAAAAGTAGTTCTGGAAATATTCTCGGAATTGGAAAATTCGAATCCCAAAAGTCTTATAATTTCTGAAGGTTCCACGGAGTACCAAAGAGACCCGGAGGGGGGCCTTAGGGGGCCCACACCATAGGGAGGCGCCCCCCTTTGTCGCGCCGGGAGGTGGTGTGGGGCCCCCAGGCCTCCACCGCCTCTGCCCTTTCGCCTATTTAATTCCCCTAGACAAAAACCCTAGGAGGAGATTACTTTTACCCAATAATCACCCGAGGCCGCCGTCACCGTCATCCCGAGATTGGGAGGGTTCTGGAGCTCTCCCCGACACCCTGCTGGAGGGGGAAGTCATCACCGGAGCGGTCTACACCACCATGCCCTCCTCCGAAGTGATGCGTGAATAGTTCATCCTTGGACTACGGGTCCATAGCAGTAGCTAGATGGTTGTTCTCTCCACTTTGTACCTCATGTTTAGATCTTGTGAGCTGCCTATCATGATCAAGATCATCTTTATGTAATGCTACATGTTGTGTTTGTTGGGATTTGATGAATGTTGAATGCTATGTCTTCTGATTATCAATCTATCATGTTATCTTCATGTTTATGTTATTTATGATCTTGCATGCTCTCCGTTATTAGTAGATGCTCTGGCCAAGTAGATGCTAGTAACTCCAAGAGGGAGTATTTATGCTCGATAGTGGGTTCATGCCTCCTTTGCATCTGTGCTCGAGTGACAGAAACGTGACGAATGGAGGATGTGTTATTGCCATTAGGGATAAAAGAACAATGCTTTGTCTAAGGATGATGTCATTTTTTACATTCCACACTTTGCTTACTGCAATTATCTGTTGCTTGCAACTTAATACCCAACGTTTGTTTGGATGATATTCGAAGGGTGGATTTTTAGTCATAGATGCAGTTGGATAACGGTCTATGTATCTTGTTGTAATGCCCGCATGAATCACATAGTAATATTTATGTCTTGCATATGCAGTACGGTGCAGCCTTCATTTCTGTCACTTGCCCAGCTGTAATTTGTTCACCACACATGTTATTTACCTTTCACGGAGAGACACCACTAGTTAAATGTGGACCCCGGTCCTGTTTCCTCATGCTGATAAACACCTAATGTTTTCATACTGCTCTCATACTATTATTACTGTTTTCCACACTATATGGTTAACCTCTTTGTGTTCAGCAAAACCGGTGAGATTGACAACCTCACTGCTTCGTTGGGGCAAAGTGATTTGATTGTATTGTGTAGGTTCCACATTGCTTCTGAACCGGTAGTGCGCCCTGCCATCTCAGCTGCTTCACCTTCTGAAGTTACTCCTTCCTCCTACTGGTCGATTCAACCTTGGTTTCTTTCTGAGGAAAACTTACTACTGTGGTCTTCATACCTTCCTCTTGGGGTCTCCCAACGAACGTGTGTATCACGCGCATCAGTAGTACCAGAAGTTCTGGGCCAAAATTCGCCCAGGAACACTCCAGGTACTGTAATTTGCGGTACTACCGAGCTCGTGCGGTAGTTTGGGTCGGTACTACCGACCTTGGCCTGGTAGTTCCGGAAGAGGCAGAACACCAATACTAAAACGATCGTAACTTTTGCGTCCGGACTCCGTTTTCGTTGATCTTCGGCTCGTTGTGTTTGCAACAAAACGATCTACAAGATAATGCAGAGAAATATCATTGACCAACAATGGAAATTAAAACCAAATGTAGAAAGGTTTAACCTCTCTAAAAGGAACAACCGGTAAAACCTCCATCACTGAAAACACACATAACTTTTGCGAATGAACTCCGAATTAGGTGAATCCAATTGTATTGGAAAGATAAAAACAAGGAGTATAAAAACAAAAAGGAATGGAGAACTTACCACACATAGAAGGTGTGAGACCATTCTCAAAGCTGAACCGGATAATTTCACCACCGAAAAACGCAACAAGCTTTTCTTACCAAAACCGTTTTTGATAAACCATGGCTTGTCATGAAGATCACAACAAGAACCAAAAACCAATGGAGATAAAAACCAAATAAGAACCAAGAAATATGATATGCAAGCATGCAACGGTTTGATCTCTCCACAACGATTCGATCAAGTTACTCACTTGAGAGCCCCTCTTGATAGTATGACTATCTATCCTATAACCCGGTCTCCCAAGGGCACGAGACCGGTAAAATAAAAAACCTATCAAGATCATACTTTTTCCTTGAGCATTCCACTTGAGCTAGATGATGACAATCTTGACTCTCTCAAATTGGATCTTCTTTCTTGATCGTGCTCGCTAGTACATGCCCCGCTTGATGAGGACTTGCAAGTTTCTCCCCCATACACCATTATGGGAGAGACTAGCTCCCCCATACACCACTATGGTAGAGACCCTTCTCGGAAAATCTTCCCAAGGCCACAATCTCCAAATGGCTGGCAAGCATCAAGCATAAGATTTCTTCGAGATGCTTCACTTGAGCTTCCACGTCAAGCATGATGACGGACATAGAGATACGACAACATAGACATGGGATATATGAAATCTTTCTTTTGCTGCGAGCCCATGGAAAGATATCTAACCACACATAGAGATGTCACACACAAATCATGGGTTAGTTCACAAAGCTATATAGACAATTTCTTACCATACCACGACATACATAATCCCACTTGGTACATCTTGTAGCTTTGTGTGTCGACCACTAGCTTGATCAACCTTGTATCTTTTCTTCTCACTTCAAATGATGATGTCTTGCAGATAATCATGAAAGATCACCTAATCCTTTTCTTCAAGACACACTAGCAATATGAACAACTCTATACATGACCATTCTTAATATAAATCCTTAAATATAACAATGGTCGTCATGAAAGCTTCTAGAGTTCAACACATGAACTCCAATATTTCCTATGACAAGATCTATAATAATAATAACTCAATGCAAACATTAGACCATAAGGATTGTCATTGATTACCAAAACCACATATGGAGGCGCCATGCGCTTTCACATCTCGTGGTGCAAATCTGAAGGAACGGGGTTTCGGAGGACCGCTCTCCGAAAAAATTTGCACACGGTCGTCGGGAAGGGGAAATCTGAAAGTAGCACAACAAAAGGAACCTAGCAATGCTCAAGAGAAGGAGATGTATCGCCGGTGTGTTCTGGATTCGCTTGTTATGCTTTCCGTTTGTTATGTTGAGTGGTTGATCTTTGTATCCACTTTGAGTGATTAGTGAACTGTAATTTGCGTCATATGTTTCAAAACATTAATAAAAGAAAACGACTGTGTGCATCGTTTCGATGTAGAGGCTGGGGCCTTACTCCCATTTCGGAAAAAAATATAACATGTGAACATGCAGACAAACGTCACAAGGTGAAAGAAGCGCAATGTTGTTGCACCAAACTAAATTCAACCTTCCACCAAAAACATGTTCTAAATCAAAATTAATTCAAGCGGCGGAAGGGCGCGGGAGGACGTGAACAACTCATCTTCTCATTCGGCGGAAGTTAGAAGAACTTTCTTTATAACCAGTTCTAATTCTCTCCCACTAACAATGTGTGACTATTTTACAAGCCAAGGCGCCCAAGCTAAATAGACGTTTGAAATTTTTAGGTTTTTTTTGGGGGGGGAATATAGTGAGTTTTATTCCATGGAAATAGAGTTACAGTCTTCTGTATAACATGATTAATACTATCTGGTACTTGTCGCAACGACATGTTGCAGCCACCAAATCGAACCAAAAATCTTGCGTGTCTATGTGCTCACGAAGTTGTTTAACGGAAAACCGTCATTTTTTGTCTCATGTGTAAAAAGACAGAAATTCGGTGCTAAAAAGGATTTTCACAAAACATTTTGTTTTGTCTTTTTTACACATACCATATAGACTATCGGATTTCCGCGAAACTTGACATGGACACATAGAATGTTGAGATGTTCATGCCAAATTTTTGTTCCAAAATTTTTGACATTTAAAAAAAAGATCCCGATGGCAGTAGCATATGCTCCCATATGCCAAATTGAATTCCCAAAAAAACTACTACTACTAAATTTTCATTAGAGCGAGCAAAGACTATTTCCGTGGAGCCTAGGTACAGATATTTTTTCAGAGGTTTTGCCAGAAACAGCGACAGACTAATCAAAGCTGCACTTTTGGCTTCATTTTCGCCGACTAGAATAATCTATTTCACTTTTCAGGCCAACGCATTTGAGGAGTTATTCCCGATTTTCCCCGTAATTCCGTCTAGGCCTTTTCCATTCTAGGAATAGGGGAACATTCTTGAAGTTAGCGAACGGTCTGAAAATGGCAAAGCACAGACAGGAAGCACAGCCTCCAAATTAGATTCGACGTTCTCGTGCGTGTCACCAAAGACATTATATTCCTCTATTTTTTTATAGCACAGCGACAATATATTCTGGAAGCTCCCCTAACGCATCGATGCTTAACTAAATAGCCTTTAATTTCCAAGGGAGTTACCAGCTTGCTTTTCCGATTGTAGGATAACACCATTGACATTCCTTTCTCTCCTATGTTAATCCCTAAAAAAACCTAGCCGTAAGATCGTCTTTACATTTGTCTCGGTTTCTTGCTCCTATATCATGGAGTGAAGGATTCGTGTCAAAATGGATACTCTTTACAAACCTCCAACAAAACAAGTAATCCTAGAACAGAAAGACGTGTGTCACAACGAAGCTCAACTTGGGCAACAAAAGCGGAGCATGTGCCGTAGGTCGAGCACATTGGCGGTGCTGAGGATGGGCAGATTTTTTGTTTATAGCAAAGCAGGAGCATTCAGCCATTTTTAGAAAAGCACCGGCCATCTCTTTGGTGTTGTTTAGAAAATGCTGCAACTGTGAGCGGCTTGTTGGCCACCGTTGGGCAGGTAGCAGGTTCCAGAGGAGGCAACTGGAGTTCTGAGAGTGCAATAATCAAGATTGGAGGCCTTAGTATGGCAAAGGATCATGTGCTTGATCAACCTGGTACACTATTTCTGGAAACAAAAGGGAACCTAACTTAGTCTAGTGCAAAGCTATAAAATAGTTTGACGATTCAGCGGCCAGTTCACAGTTTGTGCTCGCCAATTGGCTCCTTGCGACAGCCCCACAGTTGTCACGAGAATAATCAAATCGTACGCATAGTGGCAAGTCCTACAATGCAATGCTATTTGTGGAATGTTCTTTGCAACACTATCTACCTAACGGGACAGCATGGACAAGAAGACAACAGTACATAGGGTCAGAATAGGGTGGTGGTGATTTGGTGCACCTGCCCACTAGTGCTCCTGCCAGTTAGGAAAAAAAATTATGAGTTTCAAAAAATTATGAAAATAAATCTAGATGTTGCCAAGTGTGTATCCTACACAAACGTGCAAAAAAACCAATTGCAAAGACCAATTACAAATAAATCTAGATTTTTTTCATAACTTTTGAAACTCATAAATATTTTATTTATTTTTTCTAATAACTGGCAGGAGCGCTAGTGCTCAGGAGCGCAAAACACTTTCCGCAAAAATAGGGACGCTACGTTATTCACTCAAACCGTGTTAACAATGGCCTCCACAGGATAACTGCCTCCGGAAAGTTATTACTCCATTTTTGCTTGTTTAATATAATCCAGAATTCTCCCAGTTGATAGAAAGGAGCCAAAGAATTCCACACTGCAGCCACAAATGTGAAAAAAAGGAAATGAGATGTCGCTTACAAAAATCAGAATATTTTTTTCCAAGGGAAAACGACAAAATCAGAATATGACCATCTAGAGAATGTTCTTTGCAACACTGTTTTCCTAACGGCACAGCATGAACATGCCAGGAATGGGGTTAGAATAGAGGCGGTAAGGCATCCGATGAAATCGTGTTACTCGTGTGGACAACTATGTAGACATCCTTTGGTGAAATTGGCTTCTGAAAGACGTTAGCAATTATGCCCAGACAATAAAAGGTAGCCAAGGAATTAATTCCACATTGCAACCACAATTGTGGAAAAAGAAAAGGCGGGGTCACCTAAACATCGGAAGAGATGGCTATATGTGAACTGCTATACATAATGCACGGGCATCCAAACAGCCCCCCCCCCCCCCCCCCCCCCCGTGTCGCTCTTCCCAGGGTGACCTAACCCTAGCTGCCATAGGGCTTCCTCTCCGACTGTCCTCCCTCCCACCGCTGCCACCAGCCACATTCGCGATGGTGGCGAACCTCGCTCCCAAAGGGGGTCGGGAACTCCGGCCATTCTTGCGGTGGAGATCGGATCCCTCTGAGCCGACAATGGAGACGCCTTCGAGAACCGTATACCTCGGTGGAGGCATTGTTCGTGGGATCTGCACTTCGTCAATACAGTCTGTGAACCTCCGGGGGAAACCCCAGATCTTCATATCAGTCGATGGCGGCGTGCTGAGTGTCATTCACCTCCATGGAAGCATCGTCTTGGAGGTCTTTTTTTTTGCAACTGATGTTTCTCGTGTCTTCTCGCTCGGGATGATCCTGGGGAAACCCTACATTCGGGTCTACCGGATCGGACCATGGCGGCACCCGGCGCCGTTTTCCCTTTTGGGGAGGGAGGGAGGTGTTTTAGAAGCAGTTGCTGGCCGGAGGGAATAGTTGGTGGTGCGGGATGGTTTCTACCGCATCAACGGCAACGGGTCTTGGCAGTGAGTCTTTGTGGAGTATCGATGCTAGATGCGTGACGATGGAGGCGAGCAGGAAGGTGGCTTTGTCTGTCGTCGTGACGGCGTCGACGGCAGGCCACACAAGGTCATTGCATTGATTACTTCTAAAGATGTGCTAGCGGAAGACGACGGCGACGACTTCTCGGTGTGCGCTAGTGGCAGAGCCATCACATAGGCATTGGGTTCAGCTGAACCCAATGAATTTATGTTAATCCTTTTATAATTATTATTAATTTGCTCCAAGTTTGTAACTTATGTGCAGTTGTATAGTGTGGTGAACCCAATGATGAAAAATTTTAAGCTTCGCCACTGGTGTGCGCATGTGTTGAGGGTCCCCCGAACTGGTTTGTGCTCCCGGTTTGCCGTCGGGTAGCTTGGCGTTTCAGATGACGAGCGTTGATGTCTGAGGTCAGGGCAGACGGCTCCGATCAGGCCACCCTATACCTGGCCATATCTCGGGCCGGGCCGGGCCTAAAAAAGCCCACAGGACAAACCCAAGGCCCAGGCCCGGCCCGACAGTCGGGCCTAGTTTCCATGCCCAGGCCCGGCCCGTGGGAGGGAAAATCATCGGGCTTTCGGGCCTCGGGCCGGGCCTCTTCGTTAAAACACCAAAAATCAAATCCTAGGCCCGGCCCGGACATGCATCGGGCCTAAAAACTGAGGCCCAAGCCCGTTCCATGGAAAAGCCCGTCGGGGCTAAGCCCGGAAATTTCGGGCCGGGCTGCCCATGCCCAGGTATAGTCCACCCTCTTCATCAAGCTTGTAGGTGTAGCGATTTTTATCATCGGGAAGGTGGCTTTCGGTTGATTGATGTACTTCCTTGTAATGCTTTGTGGTCTCTTATTGTTTAATAAGTGAAAAAAAAAAACTTTGTGTGCATCATTTTGATGCAGAGACGGGTTTTATCCTCCATTTTTTTAAACGCCTATCCAGTTAAATAAAATAAATGCAAGTCATTTCCTTTACAATGAACGATTAGCTATTCCACGTGACTCAGCAAGTGAAAAATTTACACTAGGTTGGACATGGAACATTTTTTTTGTGGCATGCAAGGTGCATGTCCCTCGGTAAGTTTTTTTTTAGGGCGCTGCTAGGCGTCGGAAGCCGATACTTTGCTATCCATCGGACTGCTTATTTTCCACACGATTAATGTCTTCTCAGACGTTCGATAGCTTGCGCGTGTCTAGTTGTTTCTATGCATGCGGTAGGTCCCATCAATAATGGATGGTAGTTAGTTTACATGTGTAGGATTTGCGTGAATTAATATTTCATAATTCTTCCCATAAATCACGCCAGGTCTGATCCGAGTTGTTCTCCCTCCAACCTGCTGCTGCATGTGTTTCCTACTTGTCGCTACAATAAATTTTTCATATGACATGCTTCGGTCATTTGCAGAATATGCTTTCTAGCACCTTTCTACGGGCTTCCTTGTTATGTAAGAAGAGTTTATCATTGGTTGACGTGACATGATTCAAACTTTAAAACTAGTACCTTCATATTTAATATTGTATCCCTCGTTGTCTCGGAAGATATACACTGAAACATATGGCATGCTTAGCAATGCTTCCATAGTCCCCACTTAATTTGTTTCCAAAGAAGAACACCATGTTTCCATTTATCAGAGAATTTGCTTCCACTGTAGCTAAAATTGTTTCCATAAAGTAGAATAGCGTTTTCATGTTTATATGGTGTTACCAACTCTACACAAATTTGCTTGTGTTGTTACTCAAGATTGCTTCTACCAAACATTAATTTATTTCCAATATATTTACGTATTTATTTTTATTTTGAACGTATTAAAACTTTGTTTCCTCTCCTAGAGCATCTACTTCCGGTATGTTAACATCGTTTCTTTCCAATGCAATAACACGCGTGTTTCTTTCAACAAGGGAAACTGCTTCGAGTGTAATTATAATTTGTTTCCATAAAAATATATTGATGCTTCCATTAGTCGTCCATGTAGTGACGTACAATCATCCAGACAACAATGGGGCCTCGACGGTAGCTTGTGTGAGTCTGTAATAGCTGAAATACGACCTCGTGGATATGGATAGTGGTCATCGGCTGAAGGTTCATGCCTGCCGCTCGACATCGCGATGCATGGTTTACAATGTGTGAAGGTGCATGCCAGCCGCCAGACATTGGGGGTGCATGGCTTGCAGTGTGGGAAGCACTACGACATGTACATCTTCAACATGATCTGCAAGATAGCAAGTGTACATGGACTTAGTCCCTTGCAACGAGAATCAAATGGCGGAAATAAAGAAACATTTGTGACAAACAACAAAATCATACATGAGAAATCAAGTAGGTGGGTCAAGTATGTGATTACCTTGACGCAAGTAGCTAGCCATCAACACCTCTTGGTGGAATGCTATGCCAAGCCCGCACCAACCCGCCATCACTGCGTCGTGGTGGAAGTATTTGGTTTCTAAAAGTCTGGAGAAGTCACTTGATGGGATCGAGCCACCTCTAACCCAGCGCTGGAGGCGGTCAGTAAAGCACCGAGGACTCCTCTAGCGACGATGATGCCTGTAACTCGGCCGGGAGACGGTGCTGCCTATAAACAAATGACCGAGACTCCTCCCCTACGGTAGTTCGGCCAAGAGATGGTGCTGCCTGTAAACAAATGAGCTGGCTTACACGAGTGTTGAAGCATTCAACGACGGATGATTCGTGCGCAGACTCTCGTCGCCGGCCACAGATGCGCCACCCCCGGACACCTACATCCGCGCCGCCCTGACACCAATTTCGTCCAGCAGGCCTTCAATCCGGCGACTTCTCCATGCCGCGAAGCGCCATGACGAACTAAGCCGGGGGAGGACGGACGTGTGAATCCGTATCTGTGACACGCGCGGTGGCGGAAGCAATCTGAGCAAGCACGGCGCGGAAATCAGGGTCAATGATGTGGAGAAACAGAGCGAGCAGGATGGGGTCGGGAGGACGGAGAAACAGAGCGAGGGGAGGGGACACTGGATGGGGCTGCAGAAACGGTAATTGCTCTCGTAATTAATTCATGTGCGATAGTTATGGGAGGAAAATCCGTGCTTCCAAAATTAATTTTCTGTGGGAATATAAGGAAACATGAAGCGTGCGATTGGAAAAGAATCGACGGCAACCGAAGAGTCCGACGAATCGCTTCCAAATCGGACCACGATGTATAGTATTTACCTTTTTTTTTAAGCAACCACGTATTTTGTAATGGAAGATCAGTTACATGACTAAACACATGTGAAAACTAACAGACTAACCGTAAAAACACAATTGACCTGAAAACTTTGCGGATATAAAGCTAAAAGATAGTAAATTACAAAAATAACTGTAGGGTTTTTTGCACTCGCCGGAACTAGCGCCCGCCACCCGATTCCAGCACTTCGAGACGCACGCAGAAAGAGACGCCGTGCAACCACTATTGCGAGATACAAAAGAGCATCATCGCCAACAAGGTTTTGTGAGTCGATGGACAGACCCACTGCAAGCAGCGATGTACATGTTTCTATGGCACGTAGACCGGAGGACGTCTTCATGTTACCTTGGACCCAAATCCGCTGCATTCCATCGATGAAGTCGGGGAAGAAAGACAGGTCCACCACCTTCGGAATAACCTCCTCGCTCCAGAGCATCCATCTCGCTCTGGCCGCCAACGCTACCGCGAAGAACGACAAATGCCAACGACTTATCGAGAAACTAAACTTTCCATATCTGAAGAACGGCGAGAGGACCAAGCCACCTACTTCACGACGTCCCCGACTAGAGCATCTTCAATATGGGGAGAAGTGGATGCGCCTTATTCTGATGCGGCCCCGTCCTCGATTGCCACCGATGCGGCGCCCCTAGAAAAACCTAGGCCAACCCTAACTACTCGCCAAGGTTGGAGCACCGGGTCCAAACCCATTGCCGCCGCCTACAAAGCCGATGGAGGAGGCAGGGCCCGGCGGCCTCGCCGTCAGAGGTAGGAGAAAAGTGAGTCGCCGCCGCCACGTAGAAGGAGTCGGGGACATATGTAATTGCAGCAGCGTAAGAAACCTTTGTTACGACTTGTTTGTGCTCGTTGTCCCTCGGTAAGGTTGTGAACGCAGCAGGTCGTACAAATCCATGTTCTGGCATATGTGCATAGATGAACACAACAAGAACCGCGGTAAACTAAAAACATGAACAACCTTGGCTTAGTGGTTAGGCATGCGGTTGTGCAGGGTAACCACCCGCGTTCAATTAGGGGGTTTCCCAATTTAATTTGAGGACCAAGCTTGTTGCATGGGAGACCACCCATCAAGATATGTGTGGTGCGACTACATATCAAGATAAATATCCTGCTACTCATACTATAAATGGATGTGTGCATCCATAGTTGGTGCAGAGACCGGGAAGTGAATCCCCCCCCCCCCCTCGCGTGCAAAAGAGAAGAAAAAAAGACTCCTGGGTCGCTCCGCACGAGGGCGGTTCCGGAGGACCCCGATCCGATCTAGCAGCCCGACGCATGATCTCCCCTCACCGGACGTTGCCGGCATCAGCGAACACACCATGGTTGTCAAAGACGGCGAGCGGGGCTGGCGTAGCATGTCGGATTCCCTTCGTGTGTCTATTGGGGGGGCAGGGGTTTAGATCATTGGCGGAACAGGAGGAGGCTTGACAGCGGGGTGGCGACGCTCGCCTTTGCATGGCGTCCGTCGGCGCGCTGTAGAGAGACGTGGCTGGGGATGAGAGGGCAGGCGTGTTGTGATGGCCGGAGGTGATGGCGCTCATGTGCATACCTAGGGTGCGTTGGAGCCCTCCTCCTGTCGTTATCACGAGTGTCTGATCCGCTCGATCTGTTTGCCGAAAGCTGGCCGGCGGCGTAGGGATCTGCTGGTGTGCTCGAATAAAGGCGGCGGCCCTAGGGTTCCTATTGCGTCAAGACGAATATCCGCCTGACACATGTCCTTCCTGATCTAGTCGGAGTGGCGGGTTCCGGAAGTCTCCGCTAGTAAACTCCCATGGGCGTGTTATGTCTGGAGATTGATGGATCGGGTGGGATTCGGTCTTGCACGTTGGTTCTCCGTTAAGGAGGGAGTGGCACGAAGCTCTGCTATCAGTTTCCATCAAGAGATATGTTTTACTCCATGGTGAAGTCACACGCGGAGAATGTCATGGAAGGCAATATTGGAGGACTAGTAATGGTGATTGGAGCCCACGGTGTTGAGGAATTTGCTTTGGAGTTTTGAGATTCGTAGCAAAGTGGGGGCGACATCACAGTGAAGTCCAAGGTCTAGCCTTTAATGGTTCGGACTGACAATGGTCTTGTTGTAGACATTGTTTTTGAGAGCGGGGATTATCTTCCGGGTGAAATTCCAAGATCTACAATCGGGCAATGATGGCGCGGGTGCACTGTTACTTTCTTGGAGGCGTCACTTTTGGAGAATTTGGACATCAGTTGTTGTCTTTGTGGTGGTTGTGCTGGTGCAACGACGGGAACTCTATAGCGAGACTTTTTTTTTAACTAGTTATTCCTTTTTTTTTTGGCCATGTGTATCCATCAATGCCATTAGGCCATTGCATTGTTACATATGCTGGGTGTAATTGGGGGTGTAATTGGTATACTCATGATATTGATAATATATACTCCTTATAAAAAAAATTAACAGCACGATAGTCTACAACACTAAGAAGTCTGAAATATCCCCACGGCAGATAAACTTCAAGAAAGATAAACATAACATACAGCTAGTACAGTATAATTTGGTATTGAAAAAAAAACTGGAGCATCGTCTAAAAGGGCAACCACATCATTTGATTCCCTGCTGGATTGCCCAGCTGGCAGCCATCAAATCGGCATGCCACCTTATCCTTCCTAGGTTGGCATGATTTGTTTAAGCCCCAGTGGAATCGGAAAGTGAAATGGTACGGCACAGAGAATTCAGGCGGTAGAAATGCCTAAATAACTAACAAGAATGGTGGAAAAGAGCAACGGCAATTAGCACAAATTAAGCTGTCGGACGGGCAGCCATCTTTGACTTACCATGGAGATTCACCGCTTATATAACCAGAGTTTGAACCCTCACGAAATGAAATGCACATGGAAACGAACCTTTTCTAGAGGAAAATGGGAATGAACCTTTTGGTTTAGCTATACCCTTAGCATCAATCAGATCACTGTTTGGCCTCAGGTTTGTGTAGCATGCACAGCAACACTAGGCAGTCAACATACAAAGCTGGTCGAGTGTTCAGATTCCAGACAAAAAAAGTAAATACCAAGGCACGCCACATAATAATTCTGAAATTGGGAACATAACCCTCACATTCTGAGTGTCTAGCATTCAGGACAAAAAAAAGGAACTAGAACCAAAAGAGTGATAATTACATCAGTTTTCGTATATTACATAAGATCAGAAATTATCCAAATAACAATTTCAGAGCTTCAATTAGCGGTATAGTCGTTAACCGAGCAGTGGCCCGATTTCAAGGGAGACATTGTTGCACCCAACCCATTGGGGCTGAATTTGTGTTCGCACATATGTGGATGTGGACTTCTGTCTATAAAAAACCGCTATCGCACTATGGATGGTCCTTTTAATGGTATACCCTTTGCTAAAAGGTACAAACCAATTGGTTCCCCTTTTCTTGTCGCCACTTATACTATAGATACTCCCTCTATTTCAGTTTGCATGCGTGCACGTACCCCTAGGTGGTCAATTTGACCAACATAACATCATTTATATATTATAAAAAATATACCGTTATAAACTTCAAATGTTGTATTTTCGAATGGTATAATTTTTATGTCAAATAATTTATATTACATTAGTAAAATTGACGACCTAGATATACGTGCATGACTTGTAAACTGAAATGGAGGGAGTATGTACTTCCTGTGTTCTATCACTATGACAATAAAAACGGAACAATTGACAAATAAGCAGTGGAAAATTACGGTACTTTTTAGAATCTCAAAGAACATTCGCATGCCATAAATCAAATTAAAATATCAAAAGAGAATTGGCAAGAGCTCAAATGGGAGAGCCCTTGCAGTAAACACCGATAACAAATTGAAGTTCAATTTTTTTTTCTCAAACTGCATTTTCGAGGATTAAATAGGCATCATTTGTATTAGAAGACAAACACTTAGAGAGCGACATACGTACAAGCAACACCAAAAAAAAACCAACAAAAGAGAAGCAAAGATGAGCAAATAAGAGGTAAGGACAGAGTGACACCACTGGCGAGTGCTTGGTGTAGGTGCACGCAGGGGCCAGTTTACCTGCTCTGTTATTGCGCCCTTGATATTCTGCTTGCCGCAATCACTTTTGGGCGTTGAGCAGAACTAGAGCACCCTCTTACTGTTCTGGATTCGCTACTGTGTTACACCATAATAATGATTGCAACACCTAATAAAAATACAGTTGCAAAAGTATTTCAGTACAAACCAACAAATCATTTACAACATAGAACTTTATAGCCCAGGTAGAAATAAACTACACGCAGATAGGCATGCATGCACCGGCAAGCGAAAAGAAAAAGGACAGGTATACAAATACTACATAGTTTTAGTTAGCGGCGTGGGCTATACTTATAATCATCACTAAGCCAATTCTTCAAAAGGCATTTAAGCAATTGTCTATGACGAATGTCGCTTACAACAATATCCTTCCTAAGGATCGATGAACTGTTTCAAGGACTTTCACTATGGTATATTTGATCTATCTCAGCTTGAGACTTTGTAGGCGCATACACGACCATAGGCTTTCGCCTTTTACCAAATGTGTGGATTCTGTGCATTAATTCGATTAAACATCTCCCAAAACCATATATCTCGAATATATAGCCCAATGCCAGTTTTCAGATTCGAAACCTTTTTAAGATATGTGTCTCGGTTTTATAGTGCGCCAAGGATGGAATAATCAAACATCACCTAGCAATAATCTAGCCTTACAACTTCACCCTACTGGCCCTACTCGCAGTTCTCTCAACTAGCGGCTCTTCACACCTATAAATAGAGCCTCTATCCCACCCATTCTCAGCAACAACCATCAGGTTTAGTTCCTCATTCCTCAAGACTGTTAGTGCTTCTACTAGCTACCTCGTCTACAGATATTTGTCACCGATCATCACCAGCTTTTCAGTTCAAGCTAGATAGCTAACCATGGCTAGGGTGCTGGAGCCTCTCGTCGTTGGAAAGGTGATTGGGGAGGTCATCGACAACTTCAACCCCACCGTGAAGATGACGGTCACCTACAGCTCCAACAAGCAGGTGTTCAATGGCCACGAGTTCTTTCCATCCGCAGTGGTGGCCAAGCCCCGCATTGAGATCCCAGGCGGCGACCTGAGATCCTTCTTCACGCTGGTTCGTGCTTCTCTCCTCTCCCTGACCATCAATCTCATGCATACACAGATTAAGCTAGCTAACATCCAGCTGTGTTGCTGCTCTTCAGGTCATGACGGACCCAGATGTGCCAGGACCTAGTGATCCATACCTGAGGGAGCATATCCACTGGTAAAACTAACTCAAGCAAACTTACAGTGCTTGATCGATCAAAAGTACAACTAGGAAAAGAGATCATAACTGTACATAGATAAGCCCAGCACAACATGGAAAGACCAAATTATTTTATCTGCTGATCAATTAATCTGTTGCTTTCCTATGGACATGAAACTTGTGAATTTTGTATTTAATGAACATATATAAATGGTCAGATTTATTGATCAGCTATGCATACAAGCTGATGAGGTTATGACTTTGTATGCAGGATCGTCACTGATATTCCTGGCACCACTGATGCTTCTTTTGGTAGGTCCCTTTCACGCACCACTTGCTTTAGCTTTGCTGATTGGTTTCATCCTCAATTTCTCCGAATTAATAATGCAGGAAGGGAGGTGGTGAGCTACGAGAGCCCCAAGCCTAACATCGGCATTCACAGGTTCACATTCGTGCTGTTCAAACAGAAGCGGCGGCAGGCGGTGAGCCCTCCCTCCAGCAGGGACTACTTCAACACTCGCCGCTTCGCCGCAGAGAATGACCTTGGCCTCCCAGTCGCTGCCGTCTACTTCAACGCGCAGCGGGAGACTGCTGCGCGCCGCCGCTGATGGAAACAATCAGCCGAAACCTTCTTCTCTCGCATGCATGGCACATGCATGGAAGCCTAGCTATGGATCAACCAATAGCTACTATTAGCTACCCCCTTGTACTCCATTCAAATAATTGCTTGTGAGCGTCTTGTGTCAACTGTTTGTCTGTTTCTGGTAATCTGTCTACTGTTCAGCACTTCAGTCAATTTAGTTACTAGTCCATCTGTGAACTAGTGTACGTGCAACGTGCGTTTTTTTTTTCCACTATTGCGAATGTGGTTCAGCTCCTATTTGTGGAGATGAAGGATATATGCGTCCAAGATGCGGTGTGCTGGCAGAACAGTTGGGCTGGGAGGCCGATGACTGATAGCTGAAGACCGTCGACGTGTCTGGTGATGAAAGGAGGAAAATGCAGTGTCCATCCCCCCTCTTGTACCCCAAGGACAGATTGCCAGCAATCTACTATTTTGTCATGTGTGTGCATGCTTTCATGTGTGGCTGCTAGCTCACTGCAGCTTTAGCCTGTAGTGTACTATCTTGTACCTATCCTTTTCCCCTGCTTTGTAAGTTGTTACTTGTACCCATTCACTTTCGATCTGCTTCTAGCTTTCCCATGTGACAAGACCTGCATTGCTATTTATATACCTACATCGTGTGTGTGTGCGCGCGCGCGTTTTATAATGTTAATATGGCTGCTCATGAGAAGAGGCATCAGTTCTTGGCCGGTTGGCCCCTACTTTTCCCATCATCTGGGTGACCCATTTGGTTGATTTGGTAATATTAGATCATCGGCATATGCGCCTACAATGCCTTGGTCAAGTTTTTATACTTTCTGGGTATGCATAGCTAGCTTCATGATAAGGTGGTGTTAAATAATTATATGATCCAAAATATCTAACACGTAGAACAAGAAATTTAACTGACATCTAGTTTATATATAACTACAACATAATGGCTAATACAATCAAAGAAAATGGCAAAAATTGTAGCTCAGAACATAGAGGTAGTTTCAATGAATGAATCAATAATACAATGGTGACTGGAGTTGATTGCTATATTTCCAATATCATACCAAAAGTTTAAATGTGTTCACCGGTAAAATGGTCATAGATAAACATAGAGTTATGTCTGCTCATCTGACGCACGTAGCGACTAGCAGCTAGTGCGACTCTGCCTAGAATAATAGATTATACTTATGAAGATATTAAGTTGGTAGCTGATTTGTCCGGTCACCAACAATATGAAGCCTATGCGACGTAATGCATAATAAGGAGGGGTTAATTATCCTCACCTGGGGGCTAGAAGTAGGGACACAAATGGGTCGACACGTTGGCCCATACCTCAGTAAGATTCCTTCTCAGCTCAATCGAGGGTCATTTCTATACATGATTTTTTTCAAGCAAAATGAATGAAGCTAGTATACCTTCTGAGAAAATAAACGAGGCAATTAGTTTATGGAGTAACTTGTTTAATTGGAAATGAATAAAATCAATGCAAACTCTTAACTAAACGGGAGATACCTACAGGCATGAAAAGACACTGGAATCACATTATGTTTAATTATGGATTTTGCTGCAAAAACCACCAGATCAGGAGTGGTCAGCATACTGGATTAAAATAATCATTATAAAGCTAGTTGAAAAGTTTCATATAATTTCAACGGCTTTTGACCATCAGTGATTTGATTGCATCCTGCAACTATTGCAAGCAACAGTAACGTCTACACCTCAGAATCACATATCCAAATGAACCATACAAAAGAGAACTGATTGACCTAAGAGGCAGTCAGTTATCATCTCATATGAGGCTTTGGATTACGGCCGGTGCCAAATGCTTGAGTGAAATCATGCTGGGAGAGTAGGCTTGTGGGGCGGGGTGTTTCGTGTTGGTGGTGGTTGCTTCTTTCATCCACACTCTATGTATTTGTACCAAACTCCTCTCTTCATTAATTGATTGGGGCAAAGCTTTTGCCCCCATTATTTTAAGAAAAAAAAAGGTATCATCTCATATCATATTCGTGGCTAGGAGGTATTTACTTATAACGCATTCAACTGTTTCTTTATAGTTATTGTCATGAGGTCTCAACTCCCAACTTCCATTTGTCAAATCAACTAGTTCTTAAAGAAAATATCTACTAGAACTCTTCAAGTGTGATCACCTTTTATGATGCAGATCTATGCCAAATATAAAGAGGCAGAAGCAACTGCTTGAAATGCTTGAAAGACAAGTTTGGCCAGAGCAAATGCTTGAAATGTATACTACAAGCCAGACCTTTTATGCACGAAGACAAAACTGATACAAAAGTTACTAGTCAGGTAATTCGCTATGAAAGGACATCGAATGATAGCCACAAATAAAAAAATATGTGGGACACATTACGTGCTACACACTTTAAAAAATTATGCATATATACTAATCACCTGTGTCAACCAACAACAAAAAAAAGATAAGGCCTCAATCATGAAAAGTGCATTCTGAACTGACTCGCTATTTAGAGAGACTTGTCCTTTTGAGATCAACAGCACTTGGCTTTGTCAACCCTCCCTATTAGAATCAAATCTAAGAAGTCTGTGCCTATGTGTTTGCCACTAATTTCATGTGAAGTCCGTGCAGATGACATGCTGTAAGTGTGACCATACTCCAATTTTGTACTCCCTCTATCTTAAATTAACGGTCACAAAGTTAGACAAAAGTGGATGTATCTAATACTAAATTATGTCTAGATACTAAATTAACGGAGCATATAACAGAGTTAGCTAGGCGAATCTTTGGCACTCACAGATTTGTTACAGTTCAACCATGTCTTTTCAAACTTTCATATCAGCTTGCTACCATTATCGTTCCAAACCATGTTCCCAGAAGTACGATCGTAACAGGATATGGAACATGCAAGCAGAACTGGTAGTACTCCAATAAACTAACATTAACAAACATGAAGGACAATAGACAGATTTGACAGGGAAAAAGGTGGGAGAGAGGGGCACTCACAGTACTGATACGTCTTGGCAACAAACAGGGTATTACTCAGTCTCCAAGATAGGCTCGCCGACGTGTCGAATGCCAGAAGCTGTCTCAAACTTGAGAATTTAACCCCCCACTCTCGCAGAGCCCGAAGAAACAACAGCTATACTCACCCAGAGTCCGTTTGAGTACTTTTTCATATTCCTTGCCACCACTTACATGATTGCACACAGATGCCCACAATTATACATGGCTTCTGTCTACATTACAAAGCGACGCAGAACTGTGCATTCAACCCTGGAAGCTATACGAGCCGAAGATCTTCAGATTAACAGTATCTGAATCACTGTATCGGAACTGCCCATGAGCAGTGAGCATTTTTCAAATTGTATAGATATTCTTCCGTCCTAGCAAAATATGGAATTCTCAAGTCCATGTGCTGTACAGATCCTGGTCCATTGAACCTAGCATATGCATCATTACTCACAAGTCACAAGGCAGGAATCGACAAATCGTGTACCAATGTTTTACACGTAAAACATAGTGACCCGTGTGCCTTTGTCAAGTATGGGCCAAGTACCCCCTCCAGCTTTTACCAAAGATAGGCTATTGCCACTCAGCTCCAATTTCAGATGGGCGTGGGTACCTACAACCACAAGTGGAAGTCTTCTGGCTTATTCACCAACAGAATTGACTATGCCCACTTTAGTGATCATTATTGCAAGTTCAGTTCAGGTGATCTTCCTTTTTAAATAGAGTTAAGGAACTCAATGAGATAAAACCATTATACAGAAGTTCTGGTTGCAGCAATATAAAACTGACAGCCTATATATAAGATTATAGCTGCTATATGCATAATTGCAAATACATTTTCAGATATGGGCTCTCAAACTGTTTTGGCAACGAGATATTGCCACATCTTAAGACTCCTAGTACTTTAAGGCAGCACATCATATTTAATAGAAAGAACAAAGAATACAGGTACTGGAAGAAATGTGGGTCAGCTTTCTGGTGCAAGTCCAAATGTAATCAAGGAAATCGTACATTCTAGATAAGAACAGAATAAAGCTTCACGGCGTGCTCTCCTAAAAAAGGTGGAATATTTGTCAGTATACACCCATGTTTACTGATGTACTACTACTAACAATCAGTAATTGTCGAAGACTAATATAAAAATTAACTAGACCAACAGGGACTAACCACTGTGTTTTTTTTTAAATTAAGGGTAGACAAAGATGAGGCACATAACATAAGGCACAAATATAAGTAATAATCTATTAAAACATGTAAACATTATTCACTGCTCGAATACGGGTGCCAGGCTGAGCATGAGAGCGCGCCTCCAGCCAATTGGGTTTCCCACATAAGATTTATATATGAGCATGTGTGTTCCTATAAGATTGGTTTCTGATGCAGATGAGCAGACCTGTTAAACAATAGAGCAATGCTTCTTTCATATCCACCTTCTAGACTAACTAAATCACCCCAAGTAACATTGCTTTCTTCACTCATTTCAAGAAACATACATTTTGTATTCTGTGCTCTATTAGCTGCATAAGTTGAGTGTTTATTGAAGGGGCACATGAGGTGCATAGATTAGAGGATTCTTCATGATTTATTCAACAACATGGTCTTCCGTCTTAAAAAAGGGCAAGTGAGATGTATTTATGTTACGCACTACAGTGAAACCAGCCCACATATTTGGAACATGTTATTGATTATGATGATGTCTTATCAGTAAAAATTTAGCTGAAAAAAAAAAATACCTGGTTAACGTGTCAAACAACACAAGGAACGGCCAGCAATCCAGATTCCACCACCAAGCAGCAGAACCACAGAAATCGCCTTTCATTCATACGCAATTTTTCCTTATGACAGAAATGAGCGGATGCTGTTAGGGGATGGGGATAATTGGCAATAACCCCCTTTGTTGGCGAAAACGCGCCCACAGGCCCCTTTGTTGAGTCACTGACATGTGGGGTTTAAGTGGCTTGGGGGACTTATTATGTAATATCCCGCTCCTTGTTGTTCAGTTCAGATACTATTCCTAAACCCAGCCGCAACCTCGAATTTACTCACTCTTCCGAATCCTTACCACCTCAGTCGAATAGAAACTTGAGATGCGGTAGGAATCCTACCGTAGGATACCAATCGATCACAAAGCGGCAGGGAGCTGCTTCCCGCGGTGGAACAAAGGAAAATCCACGGCGATGCAGCGCCTCCGCCGGCCTGCGGCTCGGGGGGCAACCGCTCGTGGGGAATTGCTAGAGTCTGAGGCGTCGCCGCTGGGTGGAGCGGAGAATTCGAGGCGTGGCGGATTTCGGTCTTGCGCGAGGCAATTAACCACCCATGGCGGTGGGAGCCGCCGCCGCGACGGCCATTGCCGCCCCCGGGCGTTAGCCCCAAAAACGTTGGAAAACCCAATGCAGTCGCGTACGAGTTTCGCTCACCCATAAGGCCGGATAGAGGCCCAAAACAAAACAAATGGAGTAGCTTCTCTTCTAGCCCAAGCAAGCCCACCAATTCAACGACCTGTCTTGGAGTCTGCGCTGGCTATTTCCACGCAGGAGAACGGAACAAGCCTAGTTTCGGCGGCGACGAATCGACGGGCCCTTCTCTTCAACATCGCCCGCCGATCGCCGGCGAAGCACGCCCGGAGACATGGTAAGCTCCCCGCGACGAACCCTCACGCTAATCCCTCTCGCAGCGCGCGTTCCTTTTTTTTTTCTCTCGAATTACCAGGCGCGGTCAGTGTTAGGGAGTACTCAGTACAGTAGAAAAGGCCGTCAGGGTTCTCGGATGCTGAATGACTCCTAAAGAAAAAATGGAGTAAATTATGCCCCTATCTACGCTTGTTCCATTGATCAAGTTGCACGTCCTGTTGTATCAGGGTGATCATTGTGTTTTTGGTGTGGAGGGGGGAGCAGTAAACCCAAACCGGGATTGTTCAGACAATTTGATCAGGAGTTCTCGTACCGTTGCCATCAACGCAGATTTCCGTGTCTACTTGGCTGCTTCTGTTGTGTACCCCAGGCTGGTCCCAGTGTGAGTTGAGCGAGCTGTACATGTGCAAACTTCGCGGCCGGTCGGCACCATTGAGGTAGAATTGCGGCCACATGGTTGATGCTAGGGCTTCCTGATCATGAAATCTAACAAGACTTGTTTGTCCATCTAGGCCTCTCGTCGCCCAAAGTGTTTGTTCTCGAAGGAAATCAAGATAGATGACTTTGGACCTGCTAAGTAACCACCCGTGACCCTTGCCTCTGGTCTTTCTTCTTACTAGTTTGCAGGTAATTATGTGCAAGAAACTAGCATTTATCATGCTGAGATACATTTTAATTGGTGAACTATGAAAACCAATTAATTGGAGATAGTTTGATCATATCAATGTTCTGTCTGTTACATGAGTATCATCTTTAAATGTAGTGTGCCCAATAAAATCAAGGTTCACATACAATCCTTCGGCAGAGACGGGATCTGCCCTTCTATTGTGTGAGGCCTCTTGTTGAGTATAAATATATAATGATAACAAACTATTTTACCGCAACATCAATACAATAGAGCTAATTTACTATTCACATACCATGTGTTAGGAACTTGGGATGCATATGATGCAAGGATACATGATTCATAAATGACTCTGTTCCACAATGATCTTGTACAATTGTACTCATTTCGACTTGTCTTTGTTCATGCCCTACATCTATTGACAACTTGGCGTCCAAACAATCATTCATAGTGCCGAGCAAGTCGTTTACAGGATGGGAAGGTGCCATTGCCAGGTACAGATTTTTTGTGGCTTCTTGGGCAGCGTAGATCAGATAGTCCCTCAATTAGCTCATATGGTCTCTTCTTGGGAGTGTAGGCTTAAACCATGGATCATGAAAACAGGAGGCCTGTCAAACTAAAGGATTGTTTTGCTCCATGAAGAAAAAACATCCATGTTTTCTGGATCAAAGGGTGAAAGCTCAAGTAAGCTCAAACTGACACCAACACCTAACAAGTGTAAACGTTATTGAGCACATAGATCTTCCTTTCTGTATACTGGTATGACTCACTTACGGAGTCTGTACTGGTACATGGAACATAACAAGTTGCTGCAAGTCCAGATCATTCCCTGTGTTAGTATCAACACTGACGGCTGGGAGGAGGGTTCAGGTAGCAGGTGTATGTCTGGTGATACAGCTGTACATGGAAACGACTCGGCGAGATGGTGTGTTGATGTGATCAAGGAGAGTTGATATGTATGTTCTGTCAAATGCTCCTTGATTCTTGGAGATGTGGGACACAACAAGGTCATGATAAGCAACGCATGATACTTCTTGCATGGCATAGGAAAGTAAGGCTTAGCTAGTGTTTACATGTCATACTATATTGTTTCTTATTTAAGTTGTCACAAAACTTGGTGGCTAGAGGACACATCATTGGACAGTATAATGTTCTGTTATGTGGATTCTGCTAAGAATAACATAGTGGCAAAAATGGATTTTGTTCGTGCATCATAGGAAGTGTCATATTTTCTCTTATTGTGCTAATGTGAATGTTACTAGTAGTATATGTTACACTTACTATATTACTGACAGCAGCATTTATCACATAAGTAGTAATAAGTTAGTCCTTTTGTACAAGAACCAATGTTGTAATGTTATCCAGACTGCTTAGGCAGTGCGAGGCGAAAATGGAGGCGACTGGAGGGGCGTCGGAGTCGCCCGCTGGCGATCCCTCTCCGGAGGATCTTCCTCCCCGACGCCGGCGTTTCACCCTCGCGCCCGGGGACTCCCTGCTTTCCTCGTCGGCGGCTGCAGACACGGGCTCCCGTTTCGGGGCACTGCTCGAGGAGTGCGCGGGCGGCGACGTGGCGGCGGAAGAGACTGCAGTGGCGGCGGCGGAGGAGGTCCTAGGGGAGGTCTGGGAGATCTCGGCCACCGACGTGCTCAGACCTGCCGGTTCCGATGCGGAGAGGGAGGCGGCGTTCTGGGGCAAGGCGGGCTTCCCCACGAGGGAGTCTCGGTTCTGGGAGAGGGAGCGAGGCGAGAGCATCGAGCAGATCGACTCTTCTTCGTCTACACCGACGGCGGCGTCTTCCTCGTCTCCGGGGTCGTCATCGAGCAAGCCCAGCCTTCGTGTTCGGTTGCCGTCGGTGCGCCTGGGGTGGAAGGGTCCGATTCCGAGGCCTAGGGTCACCCCGGCGCCATGCCTCGGGGACTTCTTCCCGGCGGAATACGGTGGTGTGACGGCGAACTCGCTGCCGGTGGCAAACGCGGAGGCAGCGGAGTCCGATCCGCAATCAACGCTTCACGTTGCGCTTCGCCCCGATGCGCTGTCAGGTCTGGCCCGCGGGCCCACTCCGAAACCGTGGGCCTATCTCAAGGAAGCGTTCACGTATATGTCCACAAAGGCCGATCGCAACAGGGCATTGTTCTCGTACGCAGCCGCCGGTTCGCGATCGCTAGCGAACTCATCGTCGACGTCCTATCCGCGAGCTCAAGACCGGCGGTCCTTCCTCCAAGCGCTCCTCTCGCCCCCATCGAGCTCGAGCATGGCGGCACCTCAGCGGTCTGGTGGCCCTCCCGGGCTGCGGCAGCCGGCGCCGGCACCTGCTGGTCGTGGGCGCGGAGCGGGGCGTGGAGCTGTGGCTGGCGCGGGCAGACCCATGGCGGGGCCCCCGGCGTTCGCCCCCGTCATGCCAGGGGTGGCCCCTAGGCCGGTTCCGCCGCCAATGGTGCATGCGGCGCCGGTGGCTCCGGGGATGGGCGCAGTGCAGGCGACGGTTGTGGCGCCTGTGGCGACGGTGCAGCCGGTGCCGGTGGGGTTGCAAGCGGTGATGGCAGGTGCGGCTCCTCCCGCGGCGGCGGCGGGTGGGGGCTTTGCGGTTGGTACAGTGGCGGCAGGGGGGGCGGTGAGGCGTAAGAACAAGAAGAAGAAGGTTGCCCCGGTCGCAGCGGTTCCGGGGAGTTCTCAAGGGGTAGCTGTAGCATTACCAATCCCTGTGGTTGAACAGCAGGCGCTGGTCGCCGCTGGACCCGTGGGGGTTGATGTTGCCGCGGCTCCGGTTGTTAAGAAGACTCGGTGTTATAAGTGCGACATCGACACACATGCAACACGGGACTGCCCGGTTGATCATTATTGTTATGTGTGCGACACCAAGAAGCATCCTATGAAGAAGTGCCCTACGCTCCGGCTGCCTAAGCCGACGGTGTCTCTTGGTGGGATCGGCAGTCTTCACACCATGTTCTCTCAGTTCCCCGATAGCCTGTTCCAGGAGGTGGATGTGTCTGGTGGACCTGTTGCGCTGGTTACGGTGGTGGGCACTGCCGCCACGGCAAAACAGGTTGAGATGACAGTTGCTCGCATGAGTTCCACTCCGCGGTGGAAGTGGGAGGCGCTACCGAGTGGGGATAATTGCTTCAAGGTGGTGTTTCCCTCGGAGTCTGAGATGGAGAGGTTTGATGGGATGGACTTTGGGATTCCGTCTCAGTCTACTAGGCTTGTTTTCAGCAGATGGAAGCCAGTGGATGTTGAGCCTAAGCTCGAGTTCTATCAGACGTGGGTGCATGTGGAGGGGGTTCCAAACCCGTTGAGACACTTCCTCGGGCTGTGGGCGGTTGGTTCTCTTATCGGTATTACCCTGGATGTGGACCTCTTGGCTCTACGTCGCCGAGGTATTGTTCGTATGAGGCTGGCGCTGTCGGACGATGAGGTGTTCAACAAAGTGGATGAGGTGGGTCCTTACACTAGCACGGATGGTGTCTTGCGTCTGCAAGGGTTTAGCTTCACTTTCCGACCAGAGCCGGAGGATTTTGTGCCCGAGGCAGACTTCGTTCCTTATGTGTGGGATACGAAGGTGCCGTCGGAGTCTTCTTCTAGAGGGATCCGAGATTCTGGTGTTCAGGACTCTGCCGTGGTAGATGGTGAAGCTGAGGGGACAGCGAACATGGCTATTGACCCGCCCTCTGCTGATGGTGCTGATCAGGTTCATACGCAGGCGTTGGAGTTATTGAAAAATTATGCACTAACGCCAATTAATATGTCTCCTGTCACTCCTCGAGGAAAGGAAATAGTGCGCTCTCTGCAGTCCTCTGGTGGTGTTTCCGCCATGCTTCTACAGTCGGCGGAGAAGACTTCTTGCGGGGCGCAGGGTGCAGGCGGCACTCAGCTCCCCGCGACACAGGCGAGCTACAGCGGAGGACGGCGGCTGTCCGCCGGGCCGGGCGACGAGCGGCATTATGCCGCCCAGGCGGCTGATGCCAGCGGCAGTGGCCTGCTGGGGTCGGCCCACCCGACGGCAAGGTCCGCGGCTGGTGTAGGCTGCCCCACGGCCGATGGGCCGGGCGGCCGGCTGCTACCCGCTGCCCAGGCGCAGCAATCCGGGGCCAGTACTCTGCCGGCCCGCTCGCCTAGCGGCCTGGCAGGAAGTGCACCGGGCGGTCTTCAACTGCCTGTTGCGCAGGCGGTGTACAGGGCCGGGAGCGCGCGGGCGGAGTCCAGACGTGGCAGCATGGAGCTTGCTGCCGCGCCTGGCGTTGCTGGGCCGGGGACACGTTCTCCGTCTCCGGTGCGGAAGGGGGCGACGAGCTCACCGAGACGGCCGCTGGTGTCCGATGTGCCACGTACGGTGCACCGTGGTACAGTGCCGATACCCGTGACTCCATCACCCACTTCGACCGGCGACATCGACACCGTGGCTCCAGCCCCGGCAGGCAAAGGCATGGTCGCCGGGGGGGTATCTCCATCGTCACTACCCCCCTCCGCCATGGCGCCTACTGTGGAGTTGCATGGGCAGCCCAACGGAGGGCTGAGGAGGAGCGCTCGTCATTTCGTCGCTGCGGACGGGGCTTCATCGACGGACGAGGACGCGCTGTCCAAAGCTATACGCCGGAAAGCGGCTATGTACTCAACACCGCCACAGGGTACGGGCTCTAACCACACTTCATTTCTTTCTTTTTCAAACACCAAGTTATCTTCTAGTTTAGGTTTGGTTGGTGTTTCGTTAGGGAAGAATGATAAGGAGATCGCGTTGTCAACTAATGTGTTGAAGCATATGGAATATGATCGTTTAACGGTAAAGCCGACGATCAATCCGAGTGCTTCTCCCATGGTGGACATACCTCACATGGATGATGATTCAGCGTATGCCTCTTCGGATGGACAGCTTTTATCACATCTAGTGGGGGAAGTGACTGAGGTGGGATTGGATGAGGACGGGCTTGGATCTTTATGTGATCTATATGCTTCCGGCCGGAAATCCAAAACCGCTAAACTAAAAAGGAAAAACTCACCGCGTACCACCGCGAGACCGCCAAAAAACCCAATTGTTTCCCGATGAATGGCTTATTCACTAATAGCAGAGGTCTTGGAGACTTGGCTAAACATTTGAATATAGCACAGTACGTCAGGGATCATGATTTGGAGTTTGTGGCTATCTCCGAGACAGGAAGGAGAGATTTCCAAGTGAGTGTTCTGAACCGCCTATCAGGGGGTATCGACTTTACTTGGCACTCTATTCCACCTCGTGGTAGATCGGGTGGCATCTTACTAGGCGTTAAAACTGACTCCTTTGATGTGTTAGCAAGGTCGGATGGTGATTTTCATATTAAATTACACCTCCGTAACCGCGCCGACAATTTCATATGGAGCTTGGTCGCTGTGTATGGCGCTGCCCAGGAAGAGTTTAAGGAGGCTTTTCTCTGTGAGCTGGTCAACTTGGCTAATAATAACCCACATCCAATTTTAATTGGTGGTGATTTTAATATGCTAAGGTTTCCACATGAGAAAAGCCGGGGGCGGTTTGATGGCCATTGGCCTTTCTTGTTCAATGCTGTCATTGATAGCTTGGATTTGAGAGAGGTTTACATGTCCGGACGGCAGTTCACTTGGGCAAATAGTCTGCCGGAGCCTACATACGAAAAGCTAGATCGCGTATTAATGAGTACCGATTGGGAAGATAAATTCCCGTTGGTAACGGTACGTGCTCTAGAACGTATTGAGTCTCTATCGGACCATGCCCCCTTACTTCTTTCAACTGGTACATCGAGACCAAAAGGCATGACACAGTTCAAATTTGAACTAGGTTGGTTTTTGCGAGATGGTTTTGATGAACTGGTAAAGAAGGTCTGGCACAAACCGGTCTTAGGTGAGAACCCAATACGGAGATGGAATAATAAAATGCGCAATGTGCGTAAATATCTCCGTGGTTGGGCGAGACACACGACCGGGATGCTTAAGAAGGAGAAAGAGCGTCTCTGTTCCATTATTGATGAGTTAGACCGACTCGCAGAAACTAGGTTGTTATCTTCGCAAGAGATTGAACTTAAAAGTCAATCCAATGCGAAAGTAGCACAAATGTTGCGGGAGGAGGAACTCAAATGGTACCAGAGATCGAAAGCTCAATTCATTCTTGAAGGTGACTCGAATACTCGGTATTTCCATAATGTTGCCAATGGCAGGCATAGGAAAAAACGGATTCAAAATCTCCATCAGGATGAAGGTATCATTGAGGGACAAGAGTTCCTCAAGGCCTATATTACAAAGTTCTATAAAGATCTGTTTGGTGCTCCAGAAGTTGGTAATATTACCATGGATGAGAGCCGTACAGATGATATTCCCCAAGTTTCGATGGAAGAAAACGCTTTTCTTAATGCTCCCTTCTCAGAAGAGGAGATAAAGAAGGCTATATTCCAAATGGAACATAACAAGGCACCTGGTCCAGATGGTTGTCCGGCAGAGTTCTATCAGCATTTCTGGGAAGTCATTAAACATGACCTCATAGAGATGTTTGACTGCTTACAGCATGGACATCTGGAACTGTACCGTCTTAATTTTGGGGAAATCGTTTTGTTACCTAAGGTTTTGAACGCAGAAAGGATACAACAGTACCGACCAATCTGTCTTCTTAACGTTAGTTTCAAAATCTTTACAAAGGTTGCAACTATTAGGCTAAATTCAGTAGCAGATCATGTGGTAAAACCTACACAGACTGCTTTTATGCAGGGTAGGAATATCCTAGATGGGGTCGTGACTTTACACGAAACCGTACATGAATTGCATACGAAAAAGCTTAATGGGGTAATTCTTAAAATAGACTTTGAAAAGGCCTATGATAAAGTGAATTGGGAGTTTCTACAACAGACTCTGAGAATGAAAGGATTTTCAGAGGAGTGGTGTACTCTAGTTCGCAGTTTTGTAGTTGGAGGTAGTGTGGCTATCAAAGTCAATGACGATGTCGGTCGCTACTTTCAAACTAAGAAAGGCTTGAGACAAGGTGATCCGCTATCGCCCGTATTGTTTAATATTGTGGCAGATATGTTAGCAATCATGATTGAACGAGCCAAGGAAAATAGTCTAATTGAGGGAGTAATCCCACATCTAGTTGATGGGGGATTGTCTATCCTTCAATATGCAGATGATACAATTCTCTTTATGGAACATGATTTGGAGAAAGCGGCGAATCTGAAGTTAATCCTTTCAGCGTTCGAGCGATTATCCGGATTAAAAATCAATTTCCATAAAAGCGAATTGTTCTGCTTTGGCGAGGCACAAGATGCAGTCGCGCAGTACACCGAGCTATTCGGGTGCGAGCAAGGTCAGTTTCCTATTAAGTATTTGGGAATACCAATACATTACAGGAGATTGACTAATGCAGAATGGGCCCAAGTCGAAGAGCGTTTGCAGAAAAGACTAGCTAGTTGGAAAGGAAAATTGTTGTCACTTGGTGGACGATTGGTACTCATTAATTCAGTCCTTACTAATATGGTACTGTATATGATATCATTCTTCCAATTACCTAAAGGAGTCTTAAAAAAATTGGATTATTTCCGATCAAGATTCTTTTGGCAGGGTGACAATGAGAAAAAGAAATATCGATTAGCCAGATGGGATGTAGTTTGTCGTCCACGAGATCAGGGAGGGCTCGGTATTCATGACCTGCAAGTCAAGAATTCAGCTCTGCTTGGTAAATGGATTTTTAAACTACTGACCGAAGATGGCGTCTGGCAGACTCTCCTGAAACGTAAATACATAGGTTCGAAAGCAGTATCACAGGTTATGTGGAAACCAGGTGATTCACACTTTTGGGCTGGACTCATGGCGAACAAAACTAAGTTTTTTCGCTATGGGGTATTTAAGATTAAGGATGGATCGCAGATACGGTTCTGGGAGGATAAGTGGTTAGGTGATACCACACTCCGAGAACAGTATCCGGCCTTGTACACGATAGCGCGACATAAGGATGTTACGCTGGCTACGGTCATGCAAACATCACCTCCTAATGTTACGTTCAGACGAGATTTGCTCGGGCCTCGACTTGAGTCTTGGCAAAACCTGGTTGCTAGATTAACGACGATTAATCTTACACCAGGCACCGATGAATTTCGATGGAAGATCACTAAGAATGGTTTGTTCTCGGTAGATTCCATGTACAGGGCTCTGATTCAATCGGATATGCCAGTCGATATTTTTAAAAATGTATGGCGTATGAAGGTACCGCTAAAGATTAAGATCTTCGCGTGGTACCTTCGTAAGGGAGTCATACTAACAAAAGATAATCTTGTCAAGCGGAATTGGCGGGGGAGTTCTAAGTGTGTTTCTTGTTCTCATGATGAGACAATTAAACACTTATTCTTTGACTGCACATTTGCGCGTTCTATATGGTCCGCTATCCAAATGGCTTCTAATCTATATCAACCTACTTCCGTTGCGAATATATTCGGCAATTGGTTAAATGGGGTTGATAAACGATTTAAGACTATTATTAGGGTAGGAGCGCTTGCCGTTATTTGGTCGCTCTGGCTATGTAGAAATGACAAGATTTTCAATGATAAAAAGTCTTCTCGTGTGCAGGTTCTATTCAGGAGCACAGGTATTCTCCGTTCGTGGTCCACATTACAGCGAGGGGAGTTACGAGGCCTTTTTACGGAGGCATGTGCGCGATTGGAGCAGGTGGCGAGGGATATTTTTATCCCACATGGATGGCCGCTTGATCTACGGATTGCGGCTCCATAGCATCGACAGCCTACAGCGTGTTTTGTAGCATTGTCGCTTTGTTTATTTTTCAGTTTCGGATTTCGGCTGTGTGCATCTCAGGATGCAGAGGCCGGGTGTAATGCTTAATCTATTTGAGTAATAAAGCCCTTTATCAAAAAAAAAAAAAAAAAAAAAAAATCAGACTGCTTAATAATGGGGCTCAGATGGTCAACTAATTATGTGTTGACGGTAAGCCACAACTGGAGATTATATCTTTTTTACTCATTGGCAGATTGATATGGATGATGACTGAAGTGTGGTGACTGTTCTTTTTTACCTTGATTGTGACTGCTGGCTGTGAAGGCAGAGTAATTTGCTAGTACGCTGGAGGTCAGTATATTTAGTTACTAAATCAGACAGTTATCAAGATGTATTGAGATAGGATGAGCATGTCAAACATTTTTTATAGTTTCAAAAGTCTGTCTCAAAATATAAATGATGTGATTTCACCCTTACGAATTTTCATGCATATGGTAAAGAATTTTTTAATTTTTTTTTTGCTTCAGGGCTTCTGTCTGCTTTACTTGAAAATTAGTCAATTCAGTTCAGCATAATGATCTTTTGAAAACAAAGAGAATCCAGAATCCAAGGTAGCATGGTTGCATTGCATTAGAGTGTGACATTGCCATCGAACGAGCAGTGAATGACATTGAGCAGGACTGGGAAGCAAGAGCTGGTCCGACACCCCTGCCATGTACTAGCACAGATTGACGAACCCCAACCATGCATGCATGTTTATATACTCCTAGTTGATCTATCTATCCATAATCCGGAAGGAGAAGGACCCTGCTACATAACGGTAGGCGTGCAGTTCCATAGCTAAAACGAAAGCGAACATTCCTAACACTCAGAGCTAGACCCTTAACGGTTACACACACTAGTCCATGGAAAGTACGAGGGAGAACATATCCAGTACGTGTCGGGTGTGAGCACTGGACATGTTCTCACAGCACCAAGCCGCGTCAGTTTGCGGCCGCCTTCTTGGGCTTGGGCGCCGCCTTGTCGTGGATGGCGTGAGCCGGTGGAGCCGCATTGAGGTCAGGGAGGGGCGCGCGGACGGCATTGGCGTTGATGCCGGCCTTGCTGGCGGCGGTCTTGGCGAGGCGCTGCTTGAGCTCGGTGAGCAGGGCCTGGTTCTCCTGGTTCAGCAGCTGCGCCTTCTTGCGTAGCCGCTCGTTCTCCTTGAGGATGTAGCAGTTCTGCATGTACAGCTTGGCGTTCAGCCTGTCCATCCTGCGTGTGCCTGCCTGCCACCAACAAGCAAGAGGGTAACGAAATTAGCAGTGTGTGGGGGGCCCTTTTTCAGACAGAGACTTACAGTTATACAGTACTTGTTTCTGTGTTTTGCATGCCTAAATAACGAGTGCTGCAGCTACGACTGCAGAGAAAGAAGACAGAGAAGTGTGTGCCGTGCTTGAAGTGAAGTATAATACCCGGAATACTCAGGGGTTGTCGCTGCTGTGGCAACATCCTCAGGAGTAAGAAGGAGCTAGCATGTTAGGCGGACTATGAGAAAAACAGAGTGCCGCTAGCAGTAGAGTGTAGCATGCTATGGCATCCCTGAAGCTTCTACTGTAAATTAAAGTAAGGTTATTGGTTGTAAGTAAATCATGACCAGTTGTTACACCCATGTTAACTTACTATTGACAGAATATAGTATACTATCAGGTTGCAAAGATGTCGAGAGTGAAGACGTAAACAAATGAAAAAGCATTGGAAGGGAGGCAGCAGAAGATTGCATGCGACTAGGCAATTTGTAAAGTAGAAACGAACAAAAAGGAAGGCACACATGAGCAAGCTTATGATTGTGCATGCATCCAGGCCATTTGAAAAGAAAGTGATGAGACTGGCTGAGAGGATCATCACCTTGTTGGGGTTGCTTGGTGCTGCTGTGGAGCTGTAGACCGGAGGAACTCGATCGGCAGAGGCGGAAGGGAGAGAGACGAACAAGGTTCTCCTTCCTAGTATGCGTGATGTGGTGCGCTTGTGCTTGCTCGTTGTGGTGGACGGTTTTGGGGCCTTATTTATAGGCGCGCCAAGCCCCCCTCCTCGTTTCATACCAGTTCATGGTAGACGTGCTTTCTCTCCTCTTCTTCTTCCAGGATCGAGCCATGTCGCTGACATGCGGGGCCGTCGGCACGCGGCCGTGGTCCACGTGCTACCGTTGGCGTTTATTAGTACGAACGGGAGGCTCTCATGAGGGCTTTGAACGGGAGGGGCAGAGCGGCATCGTGCATGGTCGCGGGGAGACGACGATCCAATCGATGATGCGGCAGAGGCTTAAATGGTGGCTAATCATGAGGTTGGGCTGCCCTCCTCATCCTCACGTGATGATGGTTCGCCTACGCGCAGTTGCCACCATTGCCGTCGATCACGCTAGCTGATCGGCTCCTTGACACGTGCTAGCCAATATGTTTATGGATTACTAATAATAAATCCGCATTAATTGCTACGGATCGTGTTCGAAGGTGTTTTCGCTGTTGCACATAATTAAGCGTTCGTTTCGAGCGAGTTTTGGCCAGAAATACTATGGTCACCGTCTCTTGCGAAATTAAGTTACCTGTTCTCGAGCACAAAACTGGACCACACTGTCTGAGAGAGCTAGCCATTGTAGTACGAGTAATCAAAATTCAACATCCCCGCAAGGAGAGAGAAAAAAATCTGAAATCAACGAGCATGCATGTATGTTAAACCAAGTCAGCCCCCGATCATTCTGCCAGCGAAGTGGCCCGACGACAAACGTGCATGGCTTCCTCACCGGTCAACAGCGCACTGCATTCCGCCGCATACTTATTTGCCACCCCTTTTATTACACGAGCGTAGTACGATCGATCGAGACGAGCGGCCGGCCGGAGTAATTTCCAGCTCTAGCGGGTTTAGTTAGGTGGCCAAACCGGATTGTCAGTCAGTGTGACGACTGGAAAAAGCGGCAAGGAGAGCGAGAGAGCGGGGGTACGGACGTGGAATCGTGGATGTATACGACGGCGAGACGGGGCTTCAAATGATGATGATGATGGGCCTCGGCCGGCCCAAGATTCGTAATGATGGCTCGTCTTCCGGGTCCTCGCTCATCATCACGCCCCAGCCCTGTTCCCATATTCCTCACTCCTCTTCCTTTTGTTTCCATCTCTTTTATTTCTTTTTCTTATTGTTATTACTGCTTCCCTTCCTTCAATACCGCCCTCCGGTGAGGTGATCATGATCCCCTCCTCCCTCGATTCAACGCATCGCAACTGTGCTACACAAGCCCCCTCGACTCATTGTTTTTCTTTCTTTTCTGGCCCATGCATCTAGCTCGCCTCTTGCTTTTCGCGAGCCTTTCGCTGAATGTGATTGTTACAAAGACGGAACAGAATCTCTCAAGGAAAAAAGGTAAAGGTGGTGATGATGCCAACCATCTTGGACTCTCTAGCTTGGCTTTGTCCATGTATGGGAGCAATTTTGGTCCGGAGCTAATTTAACACACGGCCGGCTTGCATGATTACAACAAACGAAACATTCCTATATGGAGACGTCGACGTACGTGGCCGTTGGAAATTTGCTCTCACACGAATAGAATACTGCTCCTAGACTAGATGTATACTACTCCAGTACTGAACGAGCGAGCTCCACTGCAGCAATGCCGATAAGCCTAGACGACACTGTGGTGATCGTATTAATTTCATGTGACAGTGCGCTAAACGTTGCAAGCTTTCATCGATACTCCATGCGTATGGGCTCGCTCCCGTCTTGCTTGGAGTGTATGCTGGTGCTGCACATGGAGACAGGCCATTAAGATTCTAGGGGGAGTACAAAACCATGATCACCAATTAAAAGCAAGGCCATCATTCGGATTCTCCCTTCTTGTGCTCATCCTAGCTGCCATCGCTCTCTTTTTTCCACCACTCGAAAGCTTCATCGATGCCTCCGCCCAATCGGACGGAGTCCTACTAGGCACCTACTGGGTGCACATATATACAACTCGATCATCATGGGCAAGAAAATGGAAGGGCAGCCTTACTTGATTTGGCTACCCATGATTCTTTTCTCTCCGAAAATACTTTATTAAGAGAAAGTTCAAAAAAATTATAACAAGCAGAGCCGGCAGATGATGCTTGCTGCCGTTGCCAAACTAGTTGTGCTCTGTGTACTGTACAAGCAGCTCGGTCGACCGTGATGATGCTGGTGTCAGATATACTAGCTCCATGTCTCCATCCACTACCCGATGCACATTGGTTGCATAAATTTATTTATTTCGGAGCCATAACCACGATGCGATGAAGCTTCCCTGTGTGTTTACTTCGATCCTGTGCATGCCTTAAAATGTACTCCCCATCTTCTCGTCTCGAGTGGAGTGGAGAGCAGAGCAGCTGTGACAGACAGCAAGAAGCTGTGTTGCCTGACGACGACCAGATCGATCAGGCGGAGCAAATTATTACCTGCATGGTTTCTAGAAAGACATGATGGAAGGAGGCAGCAAGATCGACGCAATGAAGTACATGCGCAGGGCGAGGGACAGAAAGTTAGATATCGCATTGCATGAGCATGACGAATGGGCCTCGGTCGATCGGCAAGAAGAAGAAAAAACAGCGGGCAGGGGCGTCACAGCACATCAGGGGCGCGCGGGGCGGTCAATGTCGCGCATTAGTTCGCCCCATGAAATTATTTTTCTTGCGCCCTTATCCTGAAGCGGGGCCTCGCCACGATTGGGGAAGGCTGATGATTCCACTGCCTTCGACACCTGGCGTCGCGTCGTGTCCATGCCTTCTTCACCGCCAATAAGGACGGGCGCAGCATGCATTTGCGCAAGGAACTCCGCCAGGGCGACATGTCTATTGACACCTACTGCAGCAAGCTCAAAGGGATCGCCGACGCGCTCGCCGATGTTGACGACCCCATCGATGATCGACACCTCACCCGGCACCTCCTCGACGGCCTCGGTAAGAAATTTGCCCTGCAGTCCAAGATCCTTCAGACCACCATGCTCTCCTTCGCCGACGCGCAGTCCCGCCTCCAAGTCGCCGAGATCTCCATGAGCTCGAAGGCCCAGTCCAAGGCCGCTCAAGCCCTCGTCGCCCAAACCAACGCCCCTTCTGATCGCCGCGATGATCGCGGTGACCGCGGAGGCGGCCATCAGTACGGTGGGCGTGGCAGCGGCTACCACGATGGCAACCGCGGTGGCTACAACGGCGACCATCAGATCGGCTACCACGGTGGTCAGCAGGGCGGCTACAACGGTGGTCGTCGCGGCCGCAGCCGCCGCCGCGGCAACGGTGGACGATGGCACCACCAACAGCAGTACGGCGAGCCCTCGCCCTACCAGCCTGCCTGGGTGGGCGCTTACCAGCAGCAACACGACGCGCCCCCGCCCGGCTGGCAGCACACCTTCATCACGCCCAACGCGGCGGGCATCCTTGGGCCTCTGCCTGACGCGCCCTCGCAGGCGTACCACGTCTCCTACCCGACGGGACAAATCCTGCCGCCACAGATGCAACCCTCTTGGGACCAGCACTCGATGTTCCACGCCGCCCCGATCAACATCGGTGTCCCGTACAACGCCACCGGCGAGTGGGTAGTCGACACCGGCGCCAGCGCTCACATCACCAACGATGCCGGTAACCTCTCACCACTCCATTCACCATTAAAGCATTCCCCTTCTGGCATTGTTGTTGGCAACGGGTCATCCTTTCCCATTACTACTACCGGATCAACCTCTCTTTCTCCCCACAACTTTTCTCTGAATAAGATTCTTGGCGGTCCTGACATTGTTCCCAATTTATTGTCTGTTCGCAAACTTACCACTGAAAATTCCCTTTCTATCGAATTTGATCTCTATGTTTTCACTGTGGGTGATCTCTACACTCTCCCTGGTTCTTCTCACCTCGCATTGGCGTTCTCCATCAGCTCCACGCATGACTTGTGGCATCAACGACTTGGGCACCCCAGCTCATCCACCCTCGCTCGTCTAGCTCGCTCCTTTTTACCCGATTGTAATAAACTTGTAGTGTCATCCTCGGTTTGTGAGGCATGTCAAAAAGGATGCACACTAGGTTACCTTTCCCTTCCTGCATGTCTTTTACCACTTCTCCTTTTCAAATAATCCACTGTGATCTATGGACCTCCCCTATACCAAGTTTTTCTGGCTATAAATATCATCTCATTATTCTTGATGATTACTCACATTACTCTTGGTCTTTTCTATTACGATGCAAATCTGATACCGCTGCCCATCTCCAACGATTCATTCAATTCATCTATACTCAATTTCAAATTCTTGTTAAATGTGTTCATGCGACAACGGGGGTGAGTTCCTTAATACTTCTCTTCGCACATTTTTCTCTTCCCGTGGGATCTCTTTCCACCTATCATGCCCACATACATGCCCGCAAAAATGGTAAGGCTGAGCGTCATAGTTGCCTATCTGCGCTTGAATGACGAGCGCGGCGTGTCCTGGTCGATACACCCGAGGGGGGTGGTCATCTTTGGAGAAAGTTATCGACTGGTCCGCCATTTTATAGTATTCAGGTTTGGACGGTGGAGCTTGTACTACCATGACCACTTGGCGTTTGTTTGTTTTCTGGACCCTACGGGAATGGCAGACTTTCTGTATCATTCCGAGGAGTCTTGCTGGGTTCGGGTACCCATTGCCTCCCTGGTTTGCGGCGGGTGGCGCTGGGAGCGCGGCCAGCACCACATTTTGATGTCCTGGTGGAGGTAGGGGTTGTGGCGGGTGGAATCCCTGATGTCCTCCTCCTGGGAACTGTGGGTAGCCCTGATTGACTACGGCTCTGTTTTTCTTCGTGTAGGCCTCGTGGATGTTCTGAAACTTTCGGCAATCCTTGAGGAGGTGGGTTGCCTTGGTCTTGCATGTGCGCTTATCTATGAATAGATGTAGCGTGCAATAACCGTCAAGGTCCTCCTCGGGAGTTTTATCCTCTGGCTTTGGCTTCCAGTCATGATTTCCGCGAGGTCCGCTGTCACGATTTTTGGTGAACTCTGCCGCAACCAGTTCTTCTCGATCGTCGTGATCGTAGTGCTTTCTCCTTTTCTTTTGACCATGGCGGTCGTCCTCAGGTGCTGGCGAAGATGCCTTCTCATTGCGCACGGAGTCTTCACCGTTGGCCCATCTGTCGGCTATGGCCATCAGCTCCCCGATGGTTTTGGGTGCGGCTCGCCCCAGCTCTTCTCTGAAGGTGGTTCGTCGATCTTCTTTGGTGAAAGCTTCGACTGCAACTTCCTCCGATATGTTTCCCGCCGTATTTTTGAGCATGGTCCACCGCTGAATGTACTCGCGAGTAGACTCACCACTCTTCTTCTTACAAGCCCGCAGCTCCTCGATGGACGCGGGTCTTTTATATATTGCTTGGAAGTTCTTGCGGAAGTCGAAAGGTAGATCGTCCCATGATCCGTAGCACGCTCTCGGTCTTCCTTCGAGCCAGCTGCGTGCAGCACCTACAAGATGTAGGTTGAGGTACTGCATAGCCGTTGTCTTGTTACCACGCTGGCATTTTACTGCCGTGAGGTAATCTGACAGCCAGGATTTGGGCTCCAGCGAGCCGTCGCACTTTGGCACCTCCGTAGTAAGTTTAAATCTCTTGGGCATCGGTGCCTCACGGATGTCACGACTAAAGCACAACGCGCCACAGGCTTCTTCGTCGGAGGAGGTGGATGGGGACCGTGCACGGTTCTTGATCGCTCGGGCCTTGTTGATTTTGTTCTGCGCGGTGTCAGATCGCGCGTTGTATTCGGGCTGGTCGCAAGCGTTCTTCTTCTGCGGTTCCTTGCTGCGGTGTCGCCAACGGCTGCTATGATGCCGTGGACTACGATCACGATCCCTCAGGCTGTCGTCGCTGCTACTCGAGCTATCACCGCGATGTCGGGCTTCCTTTCCTTGGGCGCGACGAGGTGATTTCTCCCTTCTAGGTGGTGCGCTCCCGCGTATGCGGGGTGTTTCTTTGTCTTTCCGAGGGGTCTTCTCAGTCTCTTGTGCAGTTGCGTTCTTGCGGCCTTGGACATCTAGTCTCGCAGCTGCCATGCCTAGCCCCTTCTGGACTTGTCGATATTGCTCCGCGCGGGGGTCATTCTCTCTTGGCTGGTTCGCCTACAGGTACGTGGCTGCGGCCAGTACTGCGGCAGCGGGAGTCGTCGGGTGTACGTTGCCGTCGTCATCGACGTGCATGAGAGATATTGCGAATGTCTTGCTGGCCCCGCTAAGAGATTCGGGATCCAGGGCTGTGGTCTTCAAGACAAATTTTTACTTCGGGGGATTGTTCCCTACCGAGTAAGTTTTGGAGAGTGCCGCACGGCGTAGACTCGATTCATCCGCCAATTTCTTCCGCTCGTCCATATTCTTGCGGGCCTCCTTGATCAGCTCTGCTGCTTTCACCAGATGATAGTGGTATGCAGTTAGATCTTCTTGAGGGGCCCCTTCTTCAATCGACTGGCCTAGATGTACAACCTTTTTCGCCTTGAGCCAGGCGTCCCGCGATACTTTGATGTGCTCTCGCTCTTTCAGGCTGTCTTCCCTTTCCTCGGGTGGCTCGGTCGATCCTGCCATGCAGACTTGAGCCAGATATGGCCCGCGAGTTCTAGGCGTACGTTGACAAGTTTTGCCGACCCGAGAAGGTTCTTCAGCTGAGATAGTATGGAAGTTGTGAGTGCTGGGTCGGATGGATCCGCCGCTGGGCGCTAGATCGCGATCAGCGTCGTTGGGAAGCGAGTCGAAGGTTGTCGGGCTCGAGACAGACTCGGAGTCCGATTCGCCGAGATCGGCTTGCTCGGAGAAGTGCAGGATTCCTGCTTTGTTGGCGTGGAATTGGAGGCTCCCGAACGTCAGGCTGACGCTCTTCTCCAATCCGCTGAACACCGGGCGTGATTCCGGCGAGTGGGGCGCGACGATGATAGACCCAAATCGGATCGGATATGCTGAAGTCGAGGTTCCGGGGCTCCAGCTGAAGGTTGGCGATGATGAGGCCGAAGACGCCGTAGATCCAACGCCTGCTGTTCCCACAGACGACGCCAATTGTCGAATAGTCATCTCAACAAGTCCCTCGGATGAACCGATAGGGTTTCGATTAGGAGAACGTATAGGCGCTGGTGACGATCGTCGGCTCATAGGGGGCACGATTTACCCAGGTTCGGGGCCCTCGTAGAGGTAAAACTCTTACTCTTGCTCTTGTCGATCTGTATTATCAATAGATCGATTACAATAGGGGGTGCTCGAGTCGAGAGTATGGTCTCGAGCTCAAGGCTTTGGTGGTGTCAGATTGCTTGGATCCCCCTCTCGGTGGTTCTCCTGGCCTTATATAGGTGGCCAGGTCTCAAACCGTACCGGGGGGGGTTACAAACCCTAGCTTAGGTCGGTTAGAAGTTTCCTTCTTGACCCGCAAGGCTTTGCGGGTGGGCCTTCGATTGGGCCTTCTAGAACTGTTGGTGGCACCTTTCCTTGGGCTTAGGTCTTGGACCTTGGACCGGGTAGCCTCACCTGATAGGTCCAGGATTCATCCCCACGTCACCGGGTTAGAAGATAAATACAAAACACTGATGCTATCACAAAAGACAATAGTTGCTCGACGGGGAGGAAGATGCAGCTCAGATAGAAGTTGACGTAGCCAACATGACTCTGCCACACAATTGGCAACTGCGCGGTATTCCGCTTCTGCACTGGAACGAGATACAATATGTTGGCCTTTGGAAGACCAGGAAACCAAGTTGGACCCAAGGAACACACAAAAACCATAGGTGGACTTGCGTGTATCGGGGCAACTAGCCCAATCAGTATCAGAGTATGCCATTAGATTAGTGCTAGAATTGGAGTACAACTGCAAACCAAAATGGGAAGTCCCTTTTAAGTACCGAAGAATTCGTTTGACGAGATGAAAGTGTGTATCTCGTGGCGCATGCATAAAAGGACACACTTGTTGAACCGAACAGGAAATATTTGGGCGGGTAAGCGTGAGATATTGGAGGCCCCCGACAATGCTGCGATAAAGAGATGGTTCATGGAAGGGAGATCCATCAGTGGCATAGAGTTTTTGTTTAGTATCTATAGGCGTGGAAATAGGATTGCAATGTTGCATATGGGCACGCTCAAGTATTTCAAGCGAGTACTGTTGTTGGCAAAGAAACAAACCAGAGGGGTTGCGATGGACATAGACCCCGAGGAAGTGATGAATCTCACCCAAATCACTCATGGAGAATTCTTTTTTAAGAGAAGAAATAATGGAGTGCAAGAGAGAGGTGGTGTTGGCAGTGAGTATTATGTCGTCCACATAAAGAAGAAAGTAAGCCATGGAAGAGCCTTTGTGGAGAATAAAAAGAGAGGAGTTACACTTGGAAGAAACGAAACCAAGAGACAAGATGAAGTGTTGAAAACGAGTGAACCACTGGCAAGAGCTTTCTTGAGCCCGTATAAAGATTTGTTGAGCCGACAAACATGCTTAGGAAGGGAGGAATGGACAAAACCAGAAGGCTGTTGACAAAAGACAAGTTCATCAAGATTACCATGGAGGAACGTGTTTTTGACATCAATTTGATGCATTGGCCATTTGAGAGAGGTAGCAAGACTGAGCACAACCCGAATGGTAGCCGGTTTGACAACCGAACTGAATGTCTCACCATAGTCGACGCCGGGTTGTTGACTGAAACCACGGACCACCCACCGTGCTTTGTAGCGTGCCAAAGTTCCATCGGGATGAAGTTTGTGCTTGTAGACCCATTTTCCAGAGACCACATTAGCACCTGCAGGAGGGGGAACCAAACACCACGTGTCATTCGGAATTAAAGCATTAAACTCTTCCAACATTGCATTGTGCCAATTTGGGTCTTTGAGTGCGGAGCGGTAGTTAGATGGTAGAGGGGAAATATGTTGTGTGGTTGTTGTAAAAGAAAAGAGACGTTTAGGCATGAGAAATCCGTTTTTGGCCCGTGTCAACATGTTGTGTGCATTCTCGGGTGCATGGATCGGACGCGCGTCGCGCGGCAGTGGGGGCTTACGTGGTAGAGGGGGAGTGGAGGGAGGTGCACGTGTGGGCGGGGGTGACGAGGTGAATTCGGTCCCCGGGGGGGACAGGGATGGATCCCAAAGTGTATGGGGTGGGGCGCGCGTCAGGGGGAGATCCCGGATGCGATTTGTCTGGCGGGGCGGGTGGGCTGGATCCCGAGGTGGATGCGCTGAGGTGGCGGGTTGTGGGTGGTGGGACGCGGAAAAGGTAGTCAGGGGAATCTTCAGGGGCCGTATGCGGTGTGGAGGAGGGTTGTGTGGCCGTTCCTGTGGATGGGGAGATCGGAAAATAAGGGAATTTAGTTTCGTCGAACGTGACGTGTCTGGAGATGATCACTTTGCGTGTAACAGAGTCGAGGCACCGGTATCCCTTATGTTCCCGTGGATAGCCGAGAAGTACACAACGTGTTGAACGTGGAGAAATCTTGTGGGGAGATGTGGCATAGAGGTTAGGAAAACAGAGGCATCCAAAGGTACATAAATGGTCGTATGTAGGGTGGAGGCAAAAGAGAACAAAGTGGGGTGTGATGAACTTGACGGAACGTGACAGTCGTATGTTGATCAGATAAGCGGCGGATATGACGGTCTCAACATCATTTACACGGACACACTCCGTAAGATGAACAGGAACCTGGACGGACTCACATAATCAGAATCATCCTTCCACGGGATAGTACCAGGCAAAGCAGTCCGACCACTCGGAACAATCAACTTGGAGGTGGTGCTCGGAAAACCAAGAAACTACAGGCGATAATTTCTCGACTTCAAAGTAGTCGACTGGCCCTCACAGTACCACGCCATTCTCGGCCGAACAGCATTCGCGAGATTCATGGCAGTACCCCACTACGCCTACCTGGAGCTCAAACTTCCTGGGGAATACGGCACCATCACCATAGATGGCGACTTCCAAAAATCCGATAAGTGTGACATTGAGTTCAATGAGATCGCAAAATCTTTCAGGATGCAGGAGGAGCTAGCAGAATTGGCAAAGACCACAGACCACTCCGTGATGCCACTCACCAAAAAGAATGCTCCAGAACTCGAGTTTAGTGCAAACAGCGACACTCGAAAGCATCAAGTGCACCCGACAGAACCCGCGAAGACGGCGATGGTGTCCACCACCCTCTCGCCTACATAGGAAGACGCGCTCGTCGAACTCCTCCGTGAGTACTGGGAAATCTTCGCCTGGCAGCCTTCAGATATGCTAGGGATACCCAAGGAGTTCGCCGAGCACTCACTCGAAGTATTCAAAGACGCCAAACCTATCAAAAAAACGACCTGACGATTCTCCGAGCCAAAACAGAAGGCACTCGGAGAAGTGAATCGATTACTCGCCGCAAAATTCATCAGAGAGATAAAAATATCCACCTGGTTAGCAAACCCGGTGTTGGTTCCGAAGAAAAAAACGGACATCCTTCGCGTGTGCATCGACTATACGTCGTTGAACAAACACTTCCCCAAGGATAACTTCCCCTTACCACGGATCGACCAGATCGTGGACTCCACTGCAAACTGCCAGCGACTCTCCTTCTTAGACGCCTACTCGGGCTATAATCAGATCAGGATGAAAGAGGAGGACGAGGAGAAGACATCGTTCATCACACATCAGGGTGTCTACTGCTACACGACAATGCTGGCGCAACATATCAGCGCTGCATGCAAAAATGCCTCGCCAAGCTCATTGGCAAGAACGTACAAGTGTACGTTGACAACATCGTCATCAAAACTCAGGTGGAAGATACGCTCCTCGAGGACATCAGGGAAACATTCGACGCTCTCAACACGTACAGGATCAAGCTCAACCCGATAAAATGCGTCTTTGGCGTTCCTGCAGGACAACTTCTTGGGTATTTGGTGTCCGCCCGCGGAATTGATACCAATCCAGAGAAAGCTTAAGCAATCTTGACAATGAAAGAGCCAACCAATCTTCGCGGCGTACAACAGCTCGCAGGGCGACTAGCCGCTCTGAGCAGATTCATCACAAGATTAGGCGAGCAAGCATTGCCCTTTTACAAATTGCTGAAGAAAACAGATAAGTTCGAATGGACACCCGAAGCAAAAAAGGCATTCGTCGACTTGAAAAGAGCACTTCAGAGTAGGCGCGTCCTGGCAACACCACAAGAGAGGGGGGCCCTATACCTATACCTGGCCGCAACAAATCAAGTCATCAGCACGGTTATTGTCGTCGAGCGTCTAGAGGATGGCACGGCGTACGGAGTTCAGCGGCCAATATATTATGTTAGCGAGGTGCTTTCGCCATGCAAGCAACGATACCCTCACTATCAGAAGCTCGCATATGGCGTAGTCCTCACGGCCAGAAAGCTCAAGCATTACTTCCAGGAGCATACCGTCACGGTGCTAAACGACGCATCACTTGGTACCATCATGAACAACCCAATGGCATCCGGAAGAATCGCCAAATGGAGCATCGAGCTAGGGGCCTGGGACATCATTTATGCACTACTAGAGATTTGCTTATAGCAGCACAACCTACCACAGGCGGACACATAATGCAATGCGCCTGGGCTACTTAGCGCAGGCGAACGGGTGCACTGTGCGCCTGGGGTAAGTCTGTTACCCCAGGCGAACCAATTCCAGAAGCGCCTGGGGTAAAGTGTGGCAGGGCCACCACCACCACCCCCTGGCACTCTTCCTTTACCCCAGGCGAATGTTATACTTGTTCGCCTGCGGTATAACACATACCCCAGCGAATATTCACAGAAGCGCCTGGGGTAAAAAGTGGACTGGGGTAGCACCCCTTAGCGCAGGCGCACCACATCCTTGTTCGCCTGGGATAAAAAGTGGCCTGGGGTAGCACCCCTTAGCGCAGGCGCATTGCTTACCTTATTCGCCTTGGGTAAAATGTGGCCTCAATAAGTGCGGCCAGCCACCCACCCCCACCCATATCCACCCCACTCACTCACTCACTAGTCCAAACTCAACCCATTAGTGCTCCTAGCTCAATCCCCCACTCCCCTCCACCATTTTTAGCTAATTTAACCAATCATGTTTGTTATATTTTAGCTAGTACGCTACCCCACTTTCCCTCTTCCAAATTTCTCCACTAGATCTACTAACCGGACACTAGATCTCACCATAAATGCACCACTAGCTACTTCTAGATATATCACTCTCTTATCGGTCGTCTCTCCGGAGATCTTTGACGTCGTCATCGCGTCTATATATTTTGCATTGTGTGTCATCTTAATAGGTGCGTGGGATTGATCGGTGGATGAGAACTCGATCTCTTTTTCATTTTATTGTGTTGCCATGAGGATGAGTTGCCAATGTTTTGCCGAAATGTTGATTCATTTCCTTTTCGGCAAATTTCTGGCGCTCCGCGTTACACCTTTTGTAGGAAGGTCATGCCGAAATTTTCCGTGAAAACCGGATCTAGTTAATGAAACCTCTCTCTCTTGCATTTTGTAGCAATGGTCATTGCGATAAGGACAAGCGTGGTGCATAGGTACGTGTGACGCGCGACGGCCGAGATGCATCGAAACAACCGCACCGAGATAGAGTGTCCGTGTCAGAAATGCAAGCTAGGGTCCTTGTTCAAACCAGATTCTGGTAATGTGGAGAAGCACCTGCTCAGGTATAGTTTCATGGAGGGCCACACTAAGTGGATGGATGATGATGAAGACGATGATCACGTTGAGACCAATTGGGCGGCGACATGTGAAGATGATCAGGAGGAGTCTGAACATGGCAATGGAGAGGACGAAGAGGCTGCCGACGGAGACGACTATAATGAAGAAGAAGGGAGTCATGGTGATCAACAACATGAAGACGAGGACATGAACACTCCGCTAACTTCAGTCGTGCGGGACCACTACATGCTTCTTCTACTACGGATCCAACGTTATTGGACCACTACATGCTTATGGCCAGAGAGTCGCAAGAGGAAGAGAGAGCCAATGATGGTGGTGACGATCGGACGAATGACCAGCCCCCCGATGTCGAGCCCCACAATGATGACGGGCTCACCGGTGGCGAGGAGGAAACCACCGATAGTGGCGCCGGGGCTCCCTCAGGGAGCAGCACGACGGGAAAGAAGCGTCGGCAGCGAGCTCCGAACAAGGTCGACACCGTTCGAGAGAAATTCACGGAGGTGGATCCTTCCAGTGGCACGCATGTGATGCCATTGGACCTTGTGAAGGGGTACTTCCTCCAACTTGGCGTGATCCTTCGAGACGTCGTCAATGTCAACGAGCCGACTCTCAAGAAGAAGCCAACTCTGTGTGCCCAACTCATCTCGAGGCTGCACGCGCGGTACGAGTTCTCTCCCCCCTACAACAACGAGAATCTGAAGGGCAACCTGGTGAACAAACTCGCCCTCACTAGATTCACCAAAGCCCTGAGCAATTACAAGACTATGGTGAGGGTGATGATTAGGGACGAGGAACCATTCGAAGAGATCCATCGCCACTTCCCGCGGATTACGCCCGATGACTTCAAGACTTTCCTAGATAACCAGTCGCTTGATTTCACTAAGAATCAAACGGAATGGGGGAAGGACCTAGCGTCGAAGAACATCGGTCACCACAATCTCGGCTGTCGTGGCTACGACGGGAAGGAGCCAGTTTGGGCGAAAGAGGACCAGTCCTACATTGAAAAAGGGATTGAGAACCCTTACGCCAAGTATGCCCATGACCCGCAATTCCAGAAATTCATGAGGTCGAGGTACAGAAAAGTAAGTCCGACCGGGGAACTTTTCACGGACCCGAAGATGGTGGAGGGTGTTATTTTGGTCACGGACGATAGCGTGAAGAATGTTGAGAAACTAGTGGTAAGAAATTTACCATTTCATGCAACTCATCATCATCAAGACCATGATTTCATTCTAGTACGAAACCATTTCTAAACCGTTCATATGTTTCTTCTGCAGCTAGAAGAACAACAGCTTGAATCTTTCTCGTCGCAGACGTCGACGGCCAAAGTCGCGTGGGATAAGCCTTTCATCAGGGGGTACAACAAGGCAAAGAGCCAGGACCCTCTGAAAAGGCCGCACTTAGGCCATATCACCAGCGGCGGACTAAATAAGAAGCACGCCAACTATGGCTTGGCTGAGCCCAGCACTAAGGAGTCGCGGGCGGCGAAGAAGAGCCAGTTGAACGAGGAGGCGGAGGCGCTGAAGAAGAAGGTCCAGGACTTGGAAGAAAACATGGAGAAGAAGATTGAGGAAAAGGTCGGGGAAAAGACGAATGCGCTCATCCTCGCCGTATTTGAAAAACTATGTGGCTACATCGCCGGGGGCTCACAGGGGCCGTTACCTATGATCAACATACCGTCGACGTTGGTCGTGCCCGCCGCGGCCGCCGCCGGTGGTCCGTCGATGTTGGCCGTGCCTGGCGTGCCCTCCCCCGCCGTGCCCGACGCGCCTGCCCCCGATGGACCGTCGACCGTGTCCGGCGCGGCCGATGGTCCGTTGCTCGACGAGCCCACCATCACCTGTGGTCCGTCGACGTTAGCCGAGCTCAATGCCCTCACGGTAAATTATTGACCGTCTCAAGCTGTAGCCAGTTCAATATAACCCTACTCTCTGACCTATCCATGCATGTTATCGCAGGCTGACGCGACGGGATGCACCTTCCTGCTAAAAGTGGGCAGCGAGTTGAAGGATGTTGCAAAGGGGAGCATCTTGCAGCCACACTCCCGCAAGTACCACTGCAGAGATATACCGACCAACGAGCTTCGGGTTCGCGTCGATCTGGTGCTATCGGGATTTGAGGACTTGTATCCTCCTAATCAACCCGCCGATGCCGACAGCAAGCTGAATCTCGGCCAACTGGACAATCAAATCTTGCTATGGCCGAAAGCCCTTATTCGGCTGAACACCACATCAGGGTCGGCGCCAAGCCAAGGCATGACCGTCACCACTACACCTGTTGCGCCCGCGGCAAGCCAACAAGACAAGGTCCAACACGGCAAGGTCCTCTCTCCACCTCCGGTGGATCCTCCTCCTCCCGAGCACGAGACGTCAAATGACGAGCAACATCACGAGCATGAGACTCATGACGACTACATGGATATTGAACTTGCTCCCATTGACGATTTTATAAATCAGTTGGATGGCGAGAAGCAGGTTCCTTCGGAGTTACCCACCAGAATTCTTGATATCCAGAAGAAGGTAGATGGCGGAGAGGGAGGTTCTTCTGAGTTACCCACCAGAAAACCGGATATCCAGAAGAAGCTAACCTATTCCCAAGAAACTCCCGAGGAGCAAACGGCCTTTACGGCTCCACAACCTATGCCGGTTACCCCGAATACACTCCGTGCTACGGCCGAGGAGGCGGTAAAACAAAGCGGCACTCCCATCTGCTTGAGGCCGAAGAAGCATCGGAAGAGGCCGGCAGCCAACAAGAAAAAAGGTGGTGCCTCCTCTAGAAGCCAGCCAGCGGCCGCCCGAGTCCTGGACCGTTTGCCACCCGCCGTCCCGTGGAGGAAGGTGCATGAGATAGGTCAGCCGATGCTGCCGCCAGAGGTTGTTGCTGTCATGGGTGGTGACATGAGGACCATCCACGACGGGATTTTGTTCAAAGAGAATGAACTTCTACGTGAGAAACATCCCTCCTACCCGCTATACGTGGTCAAGGTGCCCCGATCTGTGGGCTTTGTGGATACAAATCCCGCAGAGGTGTTCTTCATCAGATACGAAGACATATTCAGGGTCTTCCACTTGGGAAAGCTCGACCGAAGCATTGTCCGCCTGGCATCGCTCAGCATGGCGCACGATATGGTCATGGATAATACCCCGCACATCGCTATTATGGACCCCTACTACATGGTTGAGGACTACTTGCGGTCACCTGCGGACCGGGTTGTTGTCACGAACTACATAACGGGGTTTTTGATAGATAACAAGGATAAGAACGCCATTCTCATGCCATACTTTCCCAAGTAAGTAGTCCTCTCCGCTTCCCGTCGTTACATTCTTTCTAGAATCTCCTTAGTATTCCGATTGATGATATTGATGGCTTGTTCGAAATGTTCTGCGCAGAAACGGAGGATGCGTACTCATCGTCATGGAACCGCATTGGTCGATATGCACTTATCTCGATGCGGGTTGGGCGGTGCAGAAGGACTACAACGGCATAAGAGATATTCTTAATAGTGCCCTCAACGGCTTCGCCGCCGATTTAGGCAAGCCCCTAAAAAGGACAAAATAGTCCGAGGCGCCTACGTGTGCACCCACGTAACAAACTTCCCCTGCCTCAAGCAATCGGAGCAAGAATCTGGGTTGGATGCTTGGTATGCCATCTTTCAGATGAGAGAGTACTTAAAGGATGCCCAACAGGTCCAGCTACCAAGTCATCTCCGAGACCTGACCACAAAGATGGCCAACACCACCGATGAATATGTGCGGGCTGAGTTCCGTCGCATCCAGCGGAAGATCTGCATGATACTCTCGTCGGATGTCATCACTCGGGGTGGCTTGTTCTTCCACGACCACGCACCACCGAGCAACCGTGACATAGAAGCACACCTACGAGAGCAACGTGACACCCGGACATTCAACACGCTAGAAGGCGTTTGTCCGTTCCCGCCGAGACCATAGGATTGAAAAAATGTTAGTATACACTTGCATCATATAACTTTTAGTCCTTTATTTGTCGTGTTTTATTCGTAAACCTTTATGCTTCTATTTTTTGATAGTTATTTGCGGTCTATTATCACTTCCGATGCTAAACTCGTATTTTTGTCCTATGCACAGATGACATGGTATGTTGTGTATGTCGGTAGGGTTCCCGGAGTCTACGACGACTGGGACCAATGCCGGAGACAGGTGCACGGTTTCAGCGGCAACAGCTACAAGGGGTACAAGACCATGGTGGAGGCGGAAGCTCGATACGCCACTTGCCTAGCGAGAGAGAAGACGGAGAAGACGAGGGCCCGGATGACCACCTTCGCCATCGCCGTGCTTATACTCCTTGTACTCCTAGTGTTGATGCTACTTGTTGTTTTGCTTGTCTAGCTAAACTATCGATTTGTTTGAACTATCTCGCTTCGAGACTATGTAATATTTGTTGAACTATGTGTTGATGATCGAGACTATTGTTCGAGACTATGTGTTGATGATTGAGGTTATATTATTTGTTGAACTATTTCTGTTCGAGACTATGAAACTTAATTCTATCATTTTGTTGTTATTCTGTCATTTTGATACTTATTTCTGTCATTTTCCTGTAATTCTGTTATTTTGGTTTCTTTTATTTTTTGACACAGCAAAACCATACCCCAGGCGAACAGAATATAGTACCCCAGGCGCACAGTGCTTGTTCGCCACAGGTAAAAGGCTTACCCCAGGCGCACAAGGCCTATTCGCCTGGGGTATGTCAAGTTACCACAGGCGCATTTTGTACTTCGCCTGGGTAAGCCATTACCGCTGGCGATATGGTCCCAGGCGAACTGAAATGTGTCTGTGGTAGGCCTTTCCTGTTCGCCTGGGGTAAACTTTTCCCTAGTAGTGATACAGGCCGCAAATCTATAAAATCCCAAGTCATTGTGGAATTTCTAAGCGAGTGGACAGAGTTGCAAATAACAGGACCTCCAGAATACACGAGCAACTGGATCATGTACTTCGACGGGCCAAAGAGAAACGAAGGAGCCGGATCCGGAGTTATTCTTATATATCCCCAAGGAGACAAGTTGCAATACGTCCTACGACTGGATTTCCCTCTTGATGACCCAGCGTCCAACAACGACGCAGAGTATGAGGCCCTCCTACACGACATGAAAATGGCGATCGCCTGCGGAGCCACCCGATTGATGATATATGGAGACTCAAATCTCATCATGCAGCAGACGATGAAGGAGTGCGATGCAATCGCGGATAACATGGTCGCTTATCGTGACATGTACAATCTGCTCGAAGGAAGTTTCAAAGGGTGCGAACTGAAGCACATCGCGCGATCAAGCAATGAGGAAGCATACAAGCTGGCCAACATAGGGTCAACAAACGCCCCCATCCCTCCAAGAATCTACTTCGAACGAATGATCAAGCGATCAGTCAAAGTCAGAAAGCCAGCAGGAACACCCGCAGTAGTGGAAACAGACGACAGCCCGCAAATTGCTATGATCGAGCTCATCCACAACATTTTAAGGCAAGTTTTTATGGTCGAGCCATTCTGGACGCAGAAATACCTTGACTACTTGTCCAACAAACAGCTCCCAGCAGACATTTGTGAGGCCCGTCAAATCATACGGCGTAGCAAATCATTTCGGGTAATCAATGGCGAGCTATACAAGCAAAGCATATCAGAGGTATTGCAGAGATGCATAGCACCCGAAGACGGCAAGGAATTGCTCCGGAATATACACCAGGGAGACTGCGGCCACCACGCCAGTTGGAGAGCCATCGGGGGTAAGGCCTTCAGGGCAGGATTTTACTGGCTCACAGCAGCAAGAGACGCCAAAGATCTAGTCGACAGACGCAACGCCTGCCAAAGGTTTGCGCCCAGACCGCATGCCCCTGCGATAGAACTGCACATGATTCCCATCGCCTGGCCCTTCGCCCAATGGGGGCTCGACATGGTGGGACCGCTGCGCAAGTCAGCACCTGGAGGATACACACACCTGCTCGTGGCAGTCGACAAATTCACAAAATGGATAGAGGCCATGCCAGTCACCTCCGCGTACGCCTAGTGCGCCGTGCGATTCCTCGACTCCATCGTGTGTAGATTCGGCGTGCCACACAACATCATCACAGACAACGGCAGCAACTTTACAGCCAAGGAAACACAGGAATTCTGCAAGGAGAAGGGGATCACCCTCAGTTTCGCCTCGGTACCTCACCCGCAAACCAATGGCCAAGTCGAACGATCTAACGGATTAGTTTCGGCTGGCCTAAAGAAGCGGCTGTTAGATCAGTTGCACCCAGCAGCAGGGCACTGGGCCGAAGAACTACCATCAGTACTGTGGAGCCTACGCACAACACCAAATCGGTCAACAAACTATATGCCATTTTTCATGGTATACGGAGCTGAAGCCGTCCTACCCGAAGACGTCAAATTCAGTGCTCCACGAGTCGTTGCATACAGTGAAGAAACCTCAAACTGGGCACTCGCAAAAGACGTGTACGCACTTGATGAGATTCGAGACATTGCACTCGCAAGATCCGCAGTATACTAGCAATCACTGCGCAACTATCACAGTCGTCGTATACGCCATAGATCTTTCGTGGTAGGAGACCTGGTGCTGCGGCTCAAACAAAAGGAAGGACACAAACTCGAACCACCATGGGAAGGACACTTCATAATACATGAAGTTATCTCAGGAGGCGCCTATCGATTGAGGAACCCGAAGACCGGTGGTATCTACTCCAACCCGTGGAACGTTGCGCATCTCCGCAAGTTCTACCCCTAGGATTATCCTACTCGCAAGAAATAAGGTTGTACCAGCCACGCTGTAGCTCGACCAAACACATGGCTTCTCAGCCATATCCATAAATACATGGTTTCTCAACCATAGCAATCGAGACTTTTTGTTTTCTTTAAACATGCTAAACCGACAGGTACACACCCCAAACACACGGGGGCTACGCCTAACTAGCATTATCACATACCTTCGAGTAACATCACTCGTTAAAAACAATACAAGGTACAACAAGGTCCACACCTTATAAACACCTTAAAAATATCGAATGTAATATACAAGGTCACAAGGTTTAGACCTTTAAAAAACCTTACAAAAAGATATTTAAATCTTCAAATTACATTTAGCGGCGAGCGGCCTCATCTGCAAGTATTTGATCAATCTCCTCGGAAGTCAGTCGAACAATCTGCTCCGCTGCAGGACGCACGAACGCATAGTGAGGAGAAAAATCGACTGGTGAACCTCTCGAGTCAGGAAGTCGCACCACCGAAAGGAAGTTGACCTCAGGGTGCCACAGCCGAACGAAGGCAAGTGCCACCTGAGCTCCACTAACAAGTTGTTGGCGTACGCACTCTCAAACCTCTCCCACCCGACGGAACATCCTGAGCAAACTACTCAAGCTATCCGGGACAACACCCAAAGGGTAAAATGTCCGATGGACAAAAGACAGGGCCTCGTGACAAGACACAATGATTACCTGCGCTTGGCTCGCCCGATACTTCAGGGTAGCAAGGATAAAGCCTCGCTTGCGGTCAGACCAGAACTCACTCGCATGAGGGTTGGGGCTTCTCGACTCGTGAATAATGTGATTATTCACCCAATGGGTCTCATAGACTCCGTTAGGTTCAACAACTGCAAGGACCACAAAAGCGTCAAAACAAAGAGAGGAACCAACGACAAAGTACTCGGGGGCTCGCAAACTTACAGAGCATGCCCTTGGCAACAGCCGCTGTCAGCCGAAGGACGAATGAGGTCAACAAGATCGCTGTCGTGCTTGGCACCCGCCTCCTCCAGCTGCTTCAGCGCTTCCTGAGCCTTCTCAAAGCTCCCCTCAAGATCAGCTGAATGCTTGCGAGTGGCTTCCAACTCCTTTCAGGAGGATTCCAACTCCGCCTCAAGGGTTTTCACCCGAGCGACAGCTTCAGCCCTTTCATTTTTCACGCGGGTGACTTCGTCTGCAGTACAAAGCAATGATTTCCCCTCTCCGGGGAGGAATTTCCCCGACAGATTTCTCCCTGCCGGAGAGCTTTTCTCTCTCTATTGTTTTCCGCCCCGAGGAGGCGGTGGAATATTTCTTCGAGGGTTCTCCAAATCTTAGGGTTCATTGTGTATGAAGTACGCGAAAGGGGGTGCCAGTGGTGGGTCAGGGTGGCCACACCACGTGGCGGCGTGGCCAAGGGGGGCACCAGGTGGTGTGGGCCCCTGGTGGCCCCCTCTAGCTCCCCTCCTCTTCATCTCACCTTGCAAGTTAGACATAAAATGTTTCAAAGAGGCAATTTCATCTTCTACACTAGGATTAGCAATGTTATTCATTTCATTTGGAGTCTTAGAGATGATAGAAGATGCTACCTCCGAGACCTTAGCCATGAAGCACTTGGCGTTGGGTTGAGGAAGATTCTGAAAGCGCATGGTGCCCCCATATGTGGTTTTCGTAATTAATGAAAATCCTTATGGACTAATGTTTGCATTGATTTATCCTTGTAGATCTTGTCCATAGGAAAGTTTGGGGCTAATGTGTTGAACTCTATTAGCTTTCATAATGGCCATTATTATATTCAAAAATTTATATGAAGATTGGCCATGTATAGAGTTGTGCATATTTCTAGTATGTCTTGAACATAAGGACTAGGTGATCTTTCATGGTTATCTTGAAGACATCATCATATGAAGATTGAAGAAAAGATACAAGGTTGATCATGCTTGTGATCAACACACAAAGCTACAATATGTACCAAGTGGATTATGTATCTCGTGGTATGGTAAGAATTGGTCCATATAGCTTTGTGAACTAACCCATGATATATGTGTGTGGTGTGTCTATGTGTGGTTAGGTATCTTTCCATGGGCATGCACCAAAAGAAAGATTTCATATAGCTCATGGTCTATGTCGTCGTCAAGCGGTGTTCGTCATAAAGCTTGACGTGGAAGCTCAAGTGAAGCATCTAGAAGAAATACTATGCTTGATGATTGCCACCCATTTTGATATTGTGGCCTTGTGAAGATTTGACTAGAAGGGTCTCTCCCATAATGGTGTATGGGGGAGCAACTTGCAAGTCTTCATCAAGCGGAGCATGTGCCAGCATGCACGATCAAGAAAGAGGATCCAACTTGAGAGACTCAAGATCTTCATCATCAAGCTCAAGTGGAATTCTCAAGAAAAAGTTATGATATTGATAGGTTTTTTATTTCACCGGTATCATGCCTTTGGAAGACCGGGTTGTAGGATAGATAGTCGTATTATCAAGAGGGGCTCTCAAGTGAGTAACTTGATCGAATCGTTGTGGAGAGCTCAAACCTTTGCATACTTGCATATCATATTTCTTGGTTCTTATTTATATTTTATCTCCTTTGGTTTTTGGTGCTTGTCATAATCTTCATGACAAGCCAAGGTTTATCGAAAACGGTTTTGGTAAGAAAAACTTCTTGCGTTTTTTATGGTGAAAATATACGGTTCATCTTTAAGAATGTTTCCACACCTTCCATGTGTGGTAAATTCTCCATTAATTTGTGTTTGATACTCCTTGTTGTTATCTTTCAAACCCAATTTGATTCACCTCTTTCGGAGTTCATTCGCAAAAGTTATGTGCGTTTTCGGTGATGGGGGTTTTACCGTTTGTTCCTTTTAGAGCGGTTAAACCTTTCTACATTTAGTTTTAATTTACATTGTTGCGCAGAGATGTTTCTCTGCATTATCTTATAGAGTTTTTCGTTGAAAACTCAACGAGCCAAAGATCATCAAAAACGGAGTCCGGACGCAAAAGTTATAAGCGTTTTAGTATTGGTGTTTCTGCAGTTTTCGTTAGGCCGGAATCTCTGGCCCACCGGAGTCTCCGGTCTTAGGTCCGGAGTGTCTGGCCCTAGGACACCCCCGGGGGTTTCTCCAATGGTTTCACCCACTGTATAGGGTCCGGAGACTGTCCGGAGTCTCCGGTGTGAGTTCTCCTGCAACGGCTCTTTTTTTGTGGGGACCTATAAAAGGCCCCATTCTTCCCCCAAAAAGTTAGCTTTTCCAAGCATGAATTTTTTTCCTCTCTCTCCACCATTGTTGACCTTGGAAATCTTGCCCCTCTATCAATTCCTCCCATTATTCTTGCATATCTTTGAGGGAAAAGAGAGAGGAGATCTAGATCTACATTTCCACCAATCCATCTTCCTTCTTAGTGAGGGAAACCAAATATATCTTGATATTGGAGTTCTTGGTGTTTCTCCCCCTTGTTCTTACTCTCTTATTCCCCTATAAGCATTTGTTGCTTTGTTGAAATTTGAGATTGAAGGGTTTGAGCACTTGTGCTCTTTCCATTTGCATCGGTTGCATCGGTTTGCTCTCTCCACGAGGATTCATGGAAGTGAAATTTTGGGGACTTGTTACTCTTGGGTCTTGGACCCTAGACGACTTGTGGTGTTCTTGGGAGCCTCCAATTGAGTTGTGGATGAGTGCTCCAAGATTGTTGTGACATCGAGATCCTTCAATTAAGTAGTGGATGCGTGCCTCGATCGAAGGTTGCCAATAGTGGAAGGTGAATTAGGCCTTTGTGGTGAAGTTCATCGGAGAATAGGGTGAGGCCTTTGTGGGGGTGAGTAGGCCTTTGTGGCGAGCTCACACCCCTCCAACGAGACGTACTCCCCTCAAAGGGAGGAACTCGGGAATACATCTTCGTCTTCGTGTGCCTCGGTTATTTCTATACCTGAGCTTTTTTACTTATGCAATTTACATTGTGATAGCCTTTGTGCTTGAAGTTATATATCTTGCTATCACCATGTTACTTGTCTTGCTTACCATAAATTGTTGGTGCACCTAGTTGACCCTAGATTATTTAGGTTGTGTGTTTGTTAATTTGAACACCTAGTTTATTTACGCATTTAGCAAGCCTTAACCGGAAAAGTTTTAATCGCCTATTCACCCCCCCCTCTAGGCGACATTGTTGTCCGTTTAGGCCTCCTTTGAGTCGTAGGGTAGGGAAGCTGAAGGAATAGGAAATGCAAAGGAATGAGATGCCCTGCCATGTCCCATTCTATGGACACGGGAATTCTCACATGATTTTCAATGAGGTTGGAGCTAATGTTACTTTTCCTGTGAAAACACACATACTATTTCCTATAGGATTGGTTCCTGCAGGGCAAAATCCAATGAATCAAACTTATACGGAAGGAAAAAATCCAGAGTGACTGAATCCTACAGAAATCCTAAGGGAATCCTTTGAATCAAAGGAGGCCTTAATTGGTATCAGAGCCTAGGCTCTCATTATTCGGATTTACATCTTAGAGATTACGATGTCATTTAGGGAACTAGGGCACGATCCTTCTTTTAAATTCGATGACACAAATTATGATGTTTGGAAAATTTGCACACTTAATCTTTTTGGGGCCATGGGTCCAAATTGTGTAAAGAGAATTGTAGATGTGGATTTTCCTCCTCCAAAGGATTCCCAAAATATATCTTTAGAGGATGAGGAAAACTCCCATCTCAATACTCAAATATCTAATGGTCTCATTTATGTTTCTTGCGTCAATCATGCCTTTTCGGAATGCTCATGAGATATGGACAAAACTTCAAGATATATACGATGTGTCCAAAATTAATGAGGATGATTGTTCTCCTTCCACTTCCGGCCGTGATGTGTTCGCATCTTTTTCCACTCCACCAACATGTGATTTGTCACAAGGTAATGATATGGTGAGTGGTGATATAAATTCCTTTGGGGATAATAAATCTACTTTTGACTATACTTCATCTCTATCCCATTGCAATGTTTTATCTTTGGACTTAATATCTTCTAGCACTATAAATGCCTTACAAGCTAGTATTGATAGTCCTTGCATATCATGTAATAGTTGTTTAACTAAATTGATATGCTTCCTATGTCTTGTTGTCATGAAAACAATGCTTCCATTTTCTCTAGTACTTGTGTGGCTAACAATGTAGAGGAATCCCACATTTTGGTGGAACAAGACATGTACCTTAATGGTTCTTCAAGTCAATCTTCATCATCGTTATCCATTTCTCATGTGTGCCTTATGGCTAAGGATTCAAAGGTATCTCTACCTTTGGAACCCTCTACATCTTTTGATGATGAGGAAGAGGATTGTTTTTATGGAGAGTATGATGATGATGTCTCTTTAATGGAGAAGGGTGAGTTGGTTCTTCTTGATCTCCCTAAAGGTAGTAAAGCTATCTCTCCTTTGGGAGAAAGTTTGGCTTTTGCTATTAATAATGCTAAAATCATTGAGAAAAAAAGGTGAGATTGAAAGGAGGGATGCCGATGAAAAGGAATCCCTCACTATGTCTCTTGAGAAAGAGTATGAGCTCCGAGTTACTCTTGAGGAGAAACTAGAATCTATTGAGGAACTCTATAATGCACAAATAGCCTTTCTCACTAAATCACGTGATCATACTATTGCTAAATATAAAGTGCTTAAAAGTAAAAGGTTGAATTTGTTATTGGCAATGCTAATCTAATTGAGGAAAATTCTAGGTTGAATAATGAGCTTGCCAAGTTGTCTTATTCTATTTCTAATGATGCTTGTGCTACTAACTCCACATCTTGTGAAGCGTCTATTTTGAAGGAGAGTGTTGAGCTAAGGGCTCAACTTGAGTTGATGACTAGCAAGTGTGGAAAATTGGAAGAAAGCCATGAAAAGCTATCTAGATCTCATGAGGATCTTCTAGCATATCATACTAAGCTAAAGTTAGATCTTGAGGCTATCACTACGAAGGTGACATCTTGTGAGCCTCATGTGGTTTCTAGCACAATCTCTTCTAATAATGCTATATTGCCTTGTGCTAGTATTAGTATTTCATCCTCTCATAATGTTTGTACATCTTGTGATGAATTTCTTTACTTTCCTTGTTTCTATAACAATGAAGCATCTACTTCCTCTAGCTCTAGTATTTATTCTAACCATGTAGAGGAAATTAGAGATCTCAAGGCCCAAGTCACTTCTTTGAAGAAAGACTTGGAAAAGTGTCATGAAGGGAGTTCCACCCTTGACAAGATGTTTAGAGTGCGAAGACTTCCCAATGACAAGAGTGGACTTGGATTAAAATCCAATATCAAAACAAGTCCAAGGTTGACAAGATGAAGGGCCAAGAACAAGTAGAAGATTCGGCCAAGATTATTTGCTTCAAGTGCAAGATTGAAGGGCACCATGTTAGATCTTGACCTTTGAAGAAGAAGCCACTTAGTGAGAAGCAACTAGGGAAGCAGCCTCTTGTTCAATCTCGTGATCAACCACATGTTTAACAAAGGCCACCTCCTAAGAAGACTCAAGCCAATGCTCCTCAAGTTAAGGAGCCTTCTAAGAAGAAATAGAAGAGCCGATGTTGCTACCTTTGTCGTGAGAAGGGACACTTTGCTTCTTCATGCACTAATGGTACATTATCCAACCTATCCTTGTTGATGATGTTTATTCCATTCGAAAGGATAATGTGGGAAATGTGTTTGCCAATTATGTTGGTACTCAAAGTGGTGTTAAGAAAAGAAACATTTGGGTTGCCAAACCTATTGTGACTAACCTCTTAGTACCCAACTTGCTTGGGGACCAACAAGCTCAAACTTGATCAATAGGTGTTGTTGGAGGGCATTGGAGACTTGGCTATCTCATGAAGAATTAAGGGATCTTCATCAATTATATTTCCTCAAGACAAGTCATTTGGATTATATATATATATATCTCATATCCAATGTTCCTCCTTGCGGTAACTTGTATATAAATTGTATATACATTGAAATTTTCTTGCCCCTTGCATGTTTTGGTTTTGTTTCTAGCATGTGTTTGTATATGTTGTGCTTACTACTTACCTATCTTGAGTAATCTAGTAGGTGTTTGTTGGTTTGCACTCCATGTACTTGTGTGATTTGTTTTGATCCTTCATTGCTATTCTTTCTTATTTTAGTTGGCTCTTGAGAGTTTAATGGACTATCACATTTTGGGGGAGTAATATGCTCTTGGCACTTTACTATCCTAAAATGTGTGTATACATGAGGAATACCACTTAGTGTTGATATATCAATATTATCTAGTCTCTATGCGGTATGTCATTCGCATGAGAAATTCAAATTCGAATGTCCATTAACTTTCCCTAGTTGGATTTTTATATGCCTCTTGCTGTAAATGGATTATCACATTATGGGGGAGTAATAAGCTATGAATATTACAATCCTATAAAATGTGAACATGTGAGGTATTGCCACCTAGAGTTGATATTCTTAGTTATCTTGTTCCTATGTGGCATGTTGCTCGAACAAGTTCCATATTTGCTTAAATATCTTTTGTCTCTCTTCTTTGCTATCTTGTTTGTAATAAAGTTTCTTGGTGCTTTGCATATTAGGTTTTTATTTGAAGCCTTCAATAATCTCTATCTAAGCATGTTTTGCAATTCCTATCTTTTGTCACATGTTTATGTTTTGTGAATATGATTGTGAACAAATCATCTACCACCAAGAAATATCTCCATACATCTCTTGTGTTTGAAAATTGATAATAATTTGTGGTAAGCTTATTGATCATATTTACTTTGGCCTTTTCTCTAAAATTGTCATGTTTATTGCTAAGGATTTATTTTGGTTTAAACTTCCTTGTGTCTTCCTTGTACCCATTTGATCCTCTTGTTCTACTCAATTTTTTTTATGATTTATTGTGTTAGGAAAAGCAATGATCTTGATATTGTGCACTTACGTTCAAAGTCATACTTATTTATGTTGCACTTCTTGGGGAAGCTATCCTAAAAATTTGAGTAGATCACCATTCTTTAAATTGGTAGTGCATCTTATAGTTTTTCTTGAGCTTGACTAGTGTTTGAACAATATATATGGAGAGTAATGATTACATTGTGTGCATTTTGTATTAAAATGCAAGATACTAATTAATGAACCATTCTTGGAAGATCTATCCTCTATGTTTTTGAACACTTGTTGTCTTAAAATTGGCATTTTATCCCAATGACTTGTCTCTTTGGAATACGAACACTTTTCTTCTTGGTACTTTGTGTGCCATCATGAAAATTGTAGAGGGTTTGATTGTTCTTTGTTTTTTACTTTATTTTGATATCTTCTCTATTCAGTATCCTCAATCGTGTGTTGATTTTGGTTTTGATATAATTTGGACAATTCTCTTGTTTTTCACTCTTGTGAGTGCTTTCTTGGTTTAATTGGTGTTTTGTCCAATTTGTATCTTATTTGGTTCTTGAAAGTTTTATGCATGTATATTTACTATGTATATGTTTTTACATGCTTACTTTCGTTGATCCAATATATAGGATAAATTACATCAAATGGCTAAGATGTGCATATATTTACTATGTATATGTTTTTACATGCTTACTTTCGTTGATCCAATATATAGGATAAATTCCATCAAATGGCTAAGATGTGCATGAAATTCAATTACATATTGATATGCACATATTTTTTGTGGACTTTGTCCTATATATTGTAGTTGTTATAACTATTTTGTACCCAATTATTTTGGGTACCATGTTACTTAAATTTGTTTTACGTATTCTTGAGATGCATTGGAAGCTTTACTCAATTTCAAGGAAGGTGTTTTCACCATTTGCTTATTGGAGCCAAGTTTGGATTATCATAAACTCCTATCTTATTCATCACCAATGCTATCCCAGTAACTAGTATCTACCTCATGCTTTCATTTCTATCTTTCAACCTTGTGTAGGTTGTATCTTGGCATGAATCCCTTTTTGTTACAATTCTTGTGGTTCATGAAAATTCTCAAAACCATTTGCTTTTGTGATACGTGTTACCTTTATTAAAGCATCGCAACTATCACTTCTTCCCTTGTGGATATTTGTGATGCTTTGATGAGTTTGTTGGTTGTTCATATATTTCCCTTTAAGATGAAATTAAGCGTAGTTCTTTGTTTTCAAGCAAAAATCTTATTGGTATATATATGAACCTCTCTTGGATATCATGTTCTTCACCTTAGCACCTATTTTGTGTGTGCATGTTTCTTTGTGGATATATATCTTTGTGATTGGTGTCCACTTAGAAACTTATACACACAATAATAGTTACATCTTTAATTGGTATTCTAATTCTTTAGTGACCACCTTTTATTGCTCTAGATTCTTTGGTGGTTCCTAAAAGACACAAGCTTTGCTTTTCATTTGGTACTCTTTTGCATCTTAATAATATTGTGGGTCTATATGTTTTATCCTCGTTGGTTTGTGTGTATGAGGAAGACATGATATGCACTATGTGCCTCATATATTTAAAGACTATGTTGATGATTTTTATCATGATATTAGTCTCCTAAAAATGTTTTTCCTTGTCACACCCATCTATTTCGGTTGAGTAAGTATTTCTTTGTCGCGTGTTGATCATTAATTGCTCAACCTTTGGTTGTTTGCAAGTTTCTTTGCTTCTTATCCCCATTTATTCTCTTGCAACTGTTTGTGTTCAAAACTATTTAGAAGGGATTGATGATTCCATGTTGTGCACACTATATAGTAATTAAATTCTTACATTGTGCATGTACCTTGGGGAGCTCCCTCTTGATTTTGTAGAACACTTGGTTGATCTTATCATATCCTTTTTGTGGTCAATTGATTTTTTTCGATCTTTTGGCACTTCTTGTGGGTTGTAGATGATTATGGGGGAGTAATGATTCCATATTTGTGCACTCATCAATAGTGCATAACCATTGGGGAGCTTCTCCGTCATTTATCTAGACCTCCTTTAGTTGCATCTTTTCAATTGATTGTCTCCTTGTGGGGATATGTTTAGTTGAATATTTTATTTGCAATATTTGGATCCTCAATATAGTTTGATCTCCCTCCATATATTCGTAGTTGGATATATGCACTTGATTTCACTCATATCATGAGGAATTCATACACTATGGGGGAGCTCTTATTATATTGGCCTTCTAAATTTTTTCCCATTTCAGCAATGGATGTCAATGGGGGAGAAGTTTATATGGTTTAATGGAATTTGGTTTTATGCTTTAGTTTCGTTCTTAAGCATTTGCCTTCCATGCTCTTGCATCCTTGCTCATTGCTTTGCATGGTTGCTTTATTCATTATATAAACCCTTGTAAAAGGGATTGTCATCAATTACCAAAATGGGGGAGATTGAAAGCGCATGGTGCCCCCATATGTGGTTTTCGTAATTAATGAAAATCCTTAAGGACTAATGTTGGCATTGAGTTATGCTTGTAGATCTTGTCCATAGGAAAGTTTGGGGCTAATGTGTTGAACTCTATTATCTTTCATAATGTCCATTGTCATAGTCAAGGATTTATATGAAGATTTGACATGTATAGAGTTGTGCATATTTCTGGTATGTCTTGAAGAAAAGGACTAGGTGATCTATCATGGTTATCTTCAAGACATCATCATATGAAGATTGAAGAGAAGATACAAGGTTGATCATGCTTGTGATCAACACACAAAGCTAACATGTACCAAGTGGATTATGTATCTCGTGGTATGGTAAGAATTGGTCCATATATCTTTGTGAACTAACCCACGATATATGTGTGTGGTATATCTATGTGTGGTTAGGTATCTTTCCATGGGCATGCATCAAAAGAAAAATTTCCTATAGTTGATGGTCTATGTCGTCGTCAAGCGGTGTTCATCATCAAGCTTGTCATGGAAGCTCAATTGAAGCATCTAGAAGAAATACTATGATTGATGCTTTACACCCATTTGTATATTGTGGCCTTGTGAAGATTTGCCAAGAAGGGTCTCTCCCATAATGATGTATGGTGGAGCAACTTGCAAGTCTTCATCAAGCGGAGCATGTGCTAGCAAGCATGATCAAGAAAGAGGATCCAACTTGAGAGATTCAAGATCTTCATCATCAAGCTCAAGTAGAATTCTCAAGGAAAATTTATGCTCTTGATAGGTTTTCTATTTTACCGGTCTCGTGCCTTTGGGAGACCGGGTTATAGGATAGATAGTCGTACTATCAAGAGGGCTCTCAAGTGAGTAACTTGATCGAATCGTTGTGGAGATCTAAAACCTTTGCATACTTGCATATCATCTTTCTTGGTTCTTATTTATCTTTTATCTCCTTGGTGTTTTGATTCTTGTCGTGATCTTCATGACAAGGCAAGGTTTATCGAAAACGGTTTTGGTAAGAAAAAAATTGTTGCGTTTTCGGTGGTGAAAATATCCGGTTCAGCTTTGAGAATGTTTCCACACCTTCCATGTGTGGTAACTTCTCCATTAATTTTTTTGGATACTCCTTGTTATCTTTCAAAACCAATTCGATTCACCTCTTTCGGAGTTCATTCGCAAAAGTTATGTGTGTTTTCGGTGATGGAGGTTTTACCGTTTGTTCCTTTCAGAGCGGTTAAACATTTCTACATTTGGTTTTAATTTGCATTGTTTGTAAGTGATGTTTCTCTGCATTATCTTATATAGTTTTTTTTTGCGAACCAACTAGCCAAAGATCATCAAAAACGAAGTTCAGACGCAAAAGTTATAAGCGTTTAAGTATTGGTGTTTCTACAGTTTTCGTCAGGCCGGAATCTCCGGACCACCGGAGTCTCCGGTCTTAGGTCCGGAGTCTCCGGCCCTAGGACACCCCCAGGGGTTTCTCCAATGGTGTCACCCACTGCATAGGGTCCAGAGATTGTCCGGAGTCTCCGGTGTGAATTTTCCTACAACGGCTCTTTGTTTGTGGGGATCTATAAAAGGCCCCCTTCTTACCCAAAGATCTAGGTTTTCCAAGCACAATCCCCCCTCTCTCTACCATTTTTGACCTTGGAAAGCTTTCCCCTCTCTCAATTCCTCCCATGATTCTTGCATATCTTTGACGGAAAAGAGAGAGGAGATCTAGATCTACATTTCCACCAATCCATCTTCCTTCTTAGTGAGGGAAACCAAATAGATCTTGATCTTCGAGTTCTTGGTGTTTCTTTCCCATGTTCTTCCTCTCTTATTCCCCCATAATAATTTGTTGCTTTGTTGGAATTTGATATTGAAGGATTTGAGCACTTGTGCTCTTTCCATTTGCATCGGTTTGCTCTCTCCACAAGGATTCGTGGAAGTGAAAGTTTGTGAAGTTGTTACTCTTGGGTCTTGGACCCTAGACGAATTGTGGTGTTCTTGGGAGCCTCCAATTGAGTTGTGGATGCGTGCCCCAAGATTGTGGTGACATCGAGATCCTCCAATTAAGTTGTGGATGCATGCCTCGATCGAAGGTTGCCAATACTGGAAGGTGCATTAGGCCTTTGTGGTGAGGTTCATCGGAGATTAGGGTGAGGACTTTGTGGCGGTGAGTAGGCCTTTGTGGCGAGCTCACACCCCTCCAACAAAACTTACTCCCCTCAAAGGGAGGAACTCGGGAATTCATCTTCGTCTTCGTGTGCCTCGGTTCTTTCTATACCCGAGTTCTTTACTTATGCAATTTACATTGTGATAGCCTTAACCGAAAAAGTTAGCAAGCCTTAACCGGAAAAAATTTAATCGCCTATTTACCCCCCTCTAGGCGACATCGTTGTCTATTCAGATTCTCATTGGGGGATTCGAAGAGAGATGAGGAAGACGAAGTTGATGCAATATCAGGAGCAGCCACTTCACTTGTTAATTCTTCTTCTTCGTCACTTCCGGAATCATACTCTTCTTGAGTCACTAGCACAAACTTGGTGGGAGGCTTCTTGTTGAAAGGTTTCTTATTGAAATGGGGTTTCTTGTAAGCAACCTTTTACTTGTCCTTGCGAATAAGATTGCCACCATGATGTTCTCTATTCTCATATGGGCAATCCGCAATGAAATGGTAATTGTCTTGAAAATTGAAGCACGACCTCACTTTTTGAGTCCCTTCTTTGCCATAACTAGACTTTGTCTTCTCCTAAACATATGCCTTGGCCTTGGGAGGATTCTTCCAAAACTTTTGCACGACAAGAGCAATGACATCCTTGAGCATGGGGTCATATTCTTGATCCTTGAAATGGGACAAGTTTTCAATGCATGCTTTTTGATGTTCAACCTCCCTTGACACCACCCTGGCCTTCAAAGGAACGAAAGCTCCTTTGTGCATTCCCATGGCTCTAGCACAGTTGTTAAGAGCATTCTTTGTTTGCACTTGGAAGGAGCTAATTTCTTGCATCACTTGGGCTGAGGAAAAAGATGCAAAGTCATGTCTTCCTTGAAGACTCTTCAAGTCCGTGGGCTCAAAAGACATGAGAGAACTTATGTACTTCCTCTTGATCCAAGCATCATCAATATACTTGGCACCAACATTATTGAATGCGGTGTCAAGAGTCTTGAGCCTCCGTACATGTCTTCATGGTTCTCACCATCATGCATATAGAATCCTTCGGCTTCATTGCTCAAGGTACCATACCTATTCCTTTTCATGATTTCATTTCCCACATACATGACAACAAGAGCATCCCATGTGTTCTTTGGCGGTGGAATATTGTTGAAGACGATGCATGTGGTTTGGACCCACGGCTTGTTGAATAATGGACAAGGCGGTGTAGTTGAGTTGACAATCTACGAGTTCTCTTCTTGTCAAGTTCTTGGGGTCATGAGGCTTGTATCCATCATGAGTGACCCTCCAAAGTACAATACAAGAAGAGTTTAAGTGAGTTTCCATATAATATTGCCAATCACCAAAAGAATGTGCATCCATTTTAGGAGGTTATCCTCTAGGAATTATATGAGGATGTGGGACGGGAGGATCGGGAGAGTAGTGTCCTTCGACGGAGTGGTAATCTCCTTTCCATTCCGTACCCTTATCGGTGGAGTTATTAGGGGAAGCATTTTTATGTGGTTCACCATTTTCCCCATTATTTGCACTCGGAGGAGATGAATTGGACGTCTCTGGTTCCTTGGCTTTCATGAGTTGCAATACGAGAGAGCGCAACTCATCAATTTTTCCCTCCATGGATGAGGTCAAGGATTTTCGCAAGTCCCTGAGATCATCCATAGTGACTTTTCCGCGGGACCGGTGAATCCCGTATCACCGTCCACACTAAAATCTTAGGCGTTAAGCCTAAAATTAGAGCCGAGGTTCTGATACCAATTGACCGGATAGTATGGGCACCTAGAGGGGGGGTGAATAGGTGGTACGATAAATTTTAACTTTTCTTCAAATTAAGGCTCGACACAAAGGTAAATTCTCTAGATAATGCAACTAAGGTGAATTTGCCTAAATGACAAGAACAACTATAAATACAATACAAGTAAGGTAAAGGAGAGCGAACAAGGTAACCGATAACGGAAGCACGCGGTGACACAATGTATTCCCGAGTTCCTCCTTGTTAAGGGAGTACGTCTCCTTTGAGGGGTGTGAGTTTCGCCACGAAGGCCTACTCAATGCCACAAAGTACTCACCCTATTCCCCGATGAACCCCGTCCTTTACAAACAATTTTGGGGCGCACACCCACAACCAAATTGGAGGCTCCCAACAACCACAAGAATCACCAAGAGTAGCAAGATGTCTAGGTTCTCCACACAAGGAAACCCCAGACTAGTTCCCCTCAAGCAAATGAGGGGGGAATGGAAAACCGTTTGATGAACACGTACATCGGGGCCTTCTCCTTCAATCCTCCGAAGATCAACACTTTTGGTGGGAGAGATTGGGAGATCTAGCAAGGTGGGTGAGCTCTAGCAATAGTGAGATCTATTCTGGACGAGCTAGCTCTAGGAAGAAGAAGGGGAGGGGGTATTTATACCCCTCACCCAATTTCTAGCCGTTTGAGATGTTTCTGCGAAATTCACACCGGAGATTCCAGTGTAAAGGCCGGAGACTTCGGTCTGAAAATATTCCAGACAGCCTCAGACCGGAGACTCCGCACTGGGGAGACTAGAGACTCCGGACTGTCTTCGGAGTGACACCAGGGCGTGACACCATCTTCACTTCGCACTGGGAGGCAACAAGTCCGGAGACTCCGACCCGCCAGACCGGAGACTCCGGTGTAGACTGGAGAGTTGGCGGAGATTCCGCCTTCTCCTTGTCTCCTTCATGAAGAGTGTGTCTGAGGTTGAACGAGCATGCTGGGGCAGGAGATAGTTCGGAGACTCCGATAAGTCTCCGGACAGTCTCCGGAGTGTGTCCAGGGGGTGACACCATTTGTGTAGCTCTCGGTTCTTCGCAGAAAAACTTCATACCGGAGACTCCGGTCTAGTAGACCGGAGACTCCGGCCTGGAATAAATTCCAGCAAGTTTTAAACATGGAGATCTCTTTATCCTTTTTGTTTCTCACACCACCATTTGTAATATTATCAAAAGACCCTGAAAACATCAACACACTTAAATATACACGTGTGTTGTTAACAAACACCCAAAACAAAGATTTAGGCGCATTTGTGCTTTCAGCAAGAGAAGGATGAGATCAAAGAGATAGCAAAAGCTGCTCGGTACGCACATCCATTTGAATTGCAAAAGCAAGAGATTGCTCTGAAAGAGAAGGATGTTGCACTGAAAGAGAAGGATGATGCTAGGAACGAGATGGGGGATGCTAGGAACGAGAGGGAGGATGCTAGGAAGCAGTTTGAACTGGATGAGAGGATCATGGTATAGACACCAGTGGTATGAATGTGCTTCAAAAGTAATTCTACGAAGGCAAGCAGTTGGAGATCATTGCTCGTCGCCGTCAGTAGTATGAGTTATGTGTTGTATGAACTATGTGATTTCATAGCTATTATTTGTATGAACTATGTGATGTGTGGACTATTAGTTGTATGAATTATGTGATGTGTGGACTATTAGTTATATGAAAGTAAATGCCTTTTATTGCTAATATTGTGTTACTTTGATGAACTTTAGTGGATTACATCACTCATTGCATAAATGTAAAACTAGATGAAAATGGATGGATTACATCACTCATTGCATAAATGTAAAACTAGATGAAAGTTCTACATCATTCGTTTCCATACTTCTGTCGGATATTTTCCACTAGATCATTTTGAAGCTGAGAATGATCAGCTTTATTTTTAATCCGGTGATGCATCTGAAGGAAGGCACTCAACTCTTATGCATAAGTACGAGATACCGTGACTCTTTCTCCCACTCCCTCATAATGGTAGGTTTGCGGACGATTGGCTCGCTCATCTTCAACTATCATGTTGTGCATTATGACACAAGCTTTCATGACATCACCAATTTCTTTACGCTTTCATCCTTTAGCAGGGCCTCGAACAATGGCAAAACGAGATTGCAGAACTCCAAAGGCCCGTTCCACAACCTTTCTAGCTTCCTCTTGCATTTGAGAAAATTTCTTATTTTTGATGCCTTGTGGAGCTGGTATGGTCTTCACAAATGTTGCCCACTGTGGATATATGCCATCTGCAAGGTAATATCCCATTGTATACCGGTGACCGTTGATACTATAATTCACTTCTGGAGCTTTACTTTCGGCTAGCTTTGCAAACACAGGAGAATGTTTAAGAACATTGATATCATTGTTCGACCCCCGACAAACCAAAAAAAAAACATGCCAAATCCAAAGATCTTGTGAAGCAACTGCTTCCAAGATCATTGTGGGCTCATTCAAGTGGCCTTTAAACATGCCATGCCTTTTTTGGGCAATTTTTCCAACCCCAATGCATGCAAACTATGCTCCCTAACATACCAGGGAATCCTCTTTCCTCCCCTATTGCAAGCAGTCTTGTTGTATCTTCTTCATTTGGAGATCTCAGATACCTTTCCCCAAAGACTTCAGAAATTTTGATCACAAATTTCTTGCAAGAATCCATATTAGTAGATTCTGTGGAGCGGATGTACTCATCGGCAGAATCAGCTGCTATTCTATAAGTTAGCATCCGCATTGTCGCGGTCATCTTTTGCAGATGATTCCAACCAAGAGTTCCAACAACATTTCTACTTTGTGTAAAGTAACCATCATAGTCATGCTCAAGTATACCATTAGCTATACGGTTAAATAAATCGCGGGACATCCTAAACCTGTGTATAAACATTAATGAGATATGGATAGCGAGGACCTTTTTTGAAATGGACAAACAAAGAATAGTGCACTAATTACGAACCTTCGCCGAAAGGTCTTTTCGGGATAGCGAGGACCTTCTCTGAAGTAGCCATTCCATAGAAGAACAAATCCATCTTTACTTTCTCGATTGATTGTCTGACAACCAAGCTTGTAACCGCCATGGCGTCTAGCATTTCCCTCCTCTTCCTCCTCGCGCTTGGCCAATGCTGCAAGCATGAGTTTATCGTCATCAGATGAAGACGACGGCAAAATGCATGATCATGCGGGAGGTGCTCGTTGTATTTCGAGAGAGTGGATAGAGAAATTCGGAAGAGATCAGAGAAGTTGTGAGAGAGCTAGGAGGTTGTGGTATATATAGAGCTAAAAAATAGCCGTTGGAAACAAAGCCGTTGAAAATATGACCGTTAGAAATTGAGCGGTTGGAAATATAGCCGTTGAAAAAATAGATGTTTAAAATAGAGCCATTGAAAAAATGATGAATATATGGTAGTTATAACATAATATTAAAATATAGGAGAGAGAATATAGATGTCCTAGTCCTGAATATAGATGTTCTGCTATAAAATGAGAATATTTATGCATCAATCTTTTTAGATGATCGTGTATACGAAGATGTAGATTAGCTGTTGGAGATGCTATAACGGCTGGGTTGGCAATCCTAGCGCCCGTTGCAACAAATATCTTTATAGACGGACGTTATAGTGGAAGATTATTTTGTGAATTTTTAAACGAGGTGCCAATTTATGAATTTGTTGCGCCGAAAAGTTATCATTGTAAAATTTCACAATTACTACTTGCTGCGCTGCGCTGTGCTGCTCGCCGCTGGCGCGGTGAAAGCGAAGAGGACACGGGCTATCGCTGCTAGGGGTGCTCGATGCGTTGCAGTGGTAGTATTTAGCGCGGCATGATGGCTAGCCTACCTCAGCACTCGATAGAGGTCTGCATGTTTGCACGGCTAGTAGCTCCCAGAATCTAGATTGGACGGAGCACTACTCGAACCGAGGGTACAATGCTGCAATAGCAGTACCAGCTAGCTGCTGTTCCGCCGATGTTGAGCTAGCTATAATAGGACGCAATCCATGGCGCTGCATTCAAGCGTATGCCCCCACCTGTTCGAATCGAGTCAAACAATTGCCGCACCCCAAGCATGCTCCCTGACGATTGGGTCCCGCCTCGTCTCGGTGGATCGTCGGAGACCCAGTAAATGCGCTCCACGGCCTCACAGGAACCTGCCGCAGCGTCGCGCCATCGATGGTTTTCTTCTTCTTGATTTCTTTGCCGCGGCAGAGGAGCTCCTGCTCTGCATTTGTTGTTCGTGCGCTTCGTCAATTGATTGTGTTGCAGGGGAGGCAATTTTTTTTTTTTTGATTTTGCAGGGGAGGCAAATTGGTTACTATGTATCGCGTCCACTGTTCACGCACGCATGTCGCTCTGACCCGCTGAACTCATGCTCTGCTGGTGGCCGGCCGGTCGGTCGCCTCTTCCGGCGTCCTCGCCCTGATACGGCTTCCACCGTGTGTCGCAACGCAACAGTGGCCTATATGTACTGTAGCTAGCTAGGGTGAGCGAATCATGCGTGTCGGATTTGTGGCATAGTCTAGTCTAGACTAGCTAGCAAGCAAGCGGCCCGGTCATGCAAGCATCAGCACGGGTGCGAAAGAAAAACGCCGAACTCGACCGAATCTGCACCTTGTGCGTGCATATTCTTCTCGATAGGGAGTAGTATGCACCAACTCACGTGTTTGTATTTTTCTTCTTCGACCGGACAGCCGGAGTTCTGCCTGTGCCTAAGTAGAAATTTATTTCTATCAACTGGTCCTTAATCTGGAGTCCTTGCAATCGGCCATGATGCGTCGAAGGAAAACAAGCCAAAATGATTGGAGAACTTTTGCTGGGGAATTAATTCGGTAGCAGGCAATGGAGCCACGCCGGATGATGGCGCGGTTGAACAACTGCGTAGGGAACGTGCTGCCCGATCTGCTGCTGCTGCGTAATTAGGCTCTTGCTTCTTTCTTCTTCCGCGCTCGATCGACGCCAGGAGCCCCGGGACGACGAGGCCGGACGAACGCCGGGGGACAAAACAAAGAGCTGGGAACGTGGCCGCACGAACCGGCACACCACACACATGTGCATGGGCAGAGAGGTGGGCGCAGCGCGCGATCTCCGTCGGGCTTGCTAGATTTAGGCCAGTTTTAGATTACAGTGCAAGAAAAAAGAGAGGGAAATATCGGTCGCAGCCGAGCAGACCCATAAGTCAGCACAACAAATGTGATGATATTTTTTTTTTTGAAAGAGGCAAAATATTTGCCTTTTATAGAAGAAACATGGAGCAACCTAAGCCAAAATAAAAAGAGCCACAAAGGCAGCGGAACTAAGCGATAATCTCAGCTAAATGCTTAGGGCATCTCCAGTCGTCCCCCAGCGCCCCCCAGGACGCAAAATAGCGCCGTTTTGCTCGAAAAGCGCCGTTTTTTTACCAGTCGCCCCCCCAAGGACCCGAAAAAGCGCCGTTTCGGCGGAATTTAGCGCCGTCGCACCCAGGCGGAACCCAGCCCGTTGGGTTGGGCCTGGGGGGGCGGCGGAAGGAAAAGCGTGCGTGGGCCAGCGCTGTCGGCAAGGGAGCGCTATTTGACCCACTTTCCCCACCCCCGGCTCGGCTTTTCCTCTCTCTCGCCTCGCCGTCGCCACCCCGCCGATCACACCCCACGTCGCCGCCGCCGGCCGCCATCACGCACCAGCGGCGAGGCAAAATCACCGCAGGCCTCTCCGCCACATCGTCGCCGCCGTTTGCTCGCGTCTCCGCCGCGGAGGGGGTTGTGCCCGGTGAACCGCGTCCACCACCCGCAAGGTGTTCGACGTTCTGCCCGAGGCATGGACTCCGACGCCGAGGAGATGCTCGCCGAGCTCTTCGACGAGGAAGACCAGGCCGCCATCGACGATGAGGAACACCTGCTCGTCCTGAGCTGCCTGGCCGGATTGCTGGCCCAGGATCCCGCGCCGCGCTGCACTGGATCGAAGCCCGGTCGCCGCAAGAGCAGGCCGAGGCAGCGGTACGAGGGCTATTGCATCCTCTACTCCGACTACTTCGCCGAGGATCCCACCAACGACGAGAAGGTGTTCCGGCGTCGTTTCAGGATGAAACGCACGCTCTTCCTCAAGATCATGCATGCCATCCGGGGGTTCAACACCTACTTCAAGTTGAAGAAGGACTGCACCGACACGGTAGGCTTTACCTCTATCCAGAAGTGCACGATGGCCATGAGGTTGCTTGCATACGGTGCTCCCGCAGATGCACAAGATGACTACCTGCGCATGAGCGAGTCCACGGCCCTCGAGTGCTTGAACAAGTTCTGCCGGGCAGTGGTTGCAGTTTTTGGCCCAATATACCTGCGATCACCCAATGCGCAAGACACTGCTCGTCTCCTCGCAGAGAATAAAGCAAGAGGGTTTCCTGGGATGCTTGGCAGCATCGACTGTATGCATTGGGCACGGAAGAACTGCCCATTTGACTGGCAGGGGATGTACAAGGGAAAGGAAGGAGAGTGCTCGGTGGTTCTCGAGGCCGTGGCTTCGTACGATCTATGGATTTGGCATTCATTCTTTGGTATGCCTGGAAGTCACAACGACATCAATGTCTTGCAGTGCTCGAATGTCTTTGCCGAGCTTGTCGAAGGCCATGCCCCTCTGTGAACTATGAGATCAATGGATACCAGTATACAAAGGGGTACTATCTTGCAGATGGCATCTACCCAAAGTGGGCAACATTTGTGAAGAGCATCTCCAACCCTATCCTAGGAAGCGCAAAAGCTTGGTTTTCCAAGTGCCAGGAGGCTTGCAGGAAGAATGTTGAGCGGACATTTGGTGCGCTGCAATCTCGATTCGCTGTTGTCCGGTACCCAGCTATGACTTGGTCGAAGTCCAACATGTGGGAGGTGATGCAGTGTTGTGTGATCTTGCACAACATGATCATTGAGAGTGAGCGGGATGACCCGGTGCCTGACAGTGAGGCAAGCACACCATACTACCGGCAGGGCCCTCTTGCAGATGTTGATCACCAGGTGCCGGCATCATGGACAGACTTCCTCACCAAGCGACAGGAGATTCGACACGCTGCAACACACCAAGCTCTGCAGGATGACCTGGTGCAGCATTTGTGGGCGCGAAAGGGGAATGGCAATGTTGAGGACGATGACGATGCCTAGTGTAATTTGTTTATTTTGTTTAAATTGTTGAACTATTTTATTTGTGTGGCAAAACTCTATTTATTTGGTGGCAAAAGTTCAATTATTTGTGTGCCAAATCTCTACCTGTCCAAATTGGGCCGAATCGCCGGCTGGGGGGCGGCCTGGGTTCACGGCTGTGAAACGCGCCCCCCAGTTTCCAGAATAGCGCCGTTTCGCGCCGCGACGCGAAAAAAGGCCGGGTTTTTGCGTCCTGGAGGGGCTCAACGACTGGAGATGCCCTTAGCTCCTGGTTGGATCCAATTCCAGTCGTGATATTTGATCTTCTGAAATACGACCGAAGGCATCAGAGTTTTGTTGTTCAACACTCTCATTTCTCTCCTTCAAGATCACGATGGTTGTGGGCCACCATTAGGATACCCTCTACCCTATTTAGTTCAAAAAGAATGAACTAAGTTTTCTAAAATGATGTTATCATTACAAAAAAAATTAACTAGATAGGGTTGAGGGTACCCTAATGGTAACCAAAATGTCATCCTTACTTCCAGATCTCCCGGTCAATTAGAATGATGACTGACTTGAGGCCGTTTGGGTGGGCTGTCGGCACCTTGGTGATGGTGTGCCAGTAATCAAGCACCTTAGGACGATCAAAGCCAACATCCTGTGATAGGGAAGGGCGGGAGATACCTAGAAGTCGTCGCCTTCCAGATGCGTCGAGAGAAACAGCATTCGAAAAGAATGTGCCTAGCTGTCTCTCAATAGCACTTGCAGAGCTGGCACAGGAGGGAATTGGGTCATCCCCGAATGGCGAGCCGATACGATGTCTAGAGCCTATTCTGCATGGAAAGACGGGTGAAGAAACGACATTTAGAGGGCGCCCCAGTCTTTCATACAAATTTCTCGAAAGATCAAGGTATAGACCCCATGAACTGCGCCTTGTAGGTCGAAGCCGTCTTGTATCTGCCGCTTGGGTTGAGGGTCCATCAGATAGTGTCGTCTGTGCCCAGAGTCAGCGTGACCCCACCCCCACCCCCCAACCCTCAAAGATTGGCAAACTGCAAGATGTGATCCACCATAAAATTTTGGCAGGAGATATCGGTAACCCACCTGATATTATTTAGAGCATCCTTGACTCTCCGTCCCTTTTTCTTGGATGACACATAGATAAGTGGCGTCACAGAATCCAGAGCAAAGCCATTAAGCCACGAGGATCACCCAAAGGAGTCCTTCTAAAAGGAAATTTCTACCCCCAAATGGTTTAGGGTGTTTGTACAACATAAGTGATATTTAACGGTATGTTAAGTATCTCAAGGTGTATCTAATATTTCATGATGAAAAGTACAAGACTCGTGTGCTAAGTATCTCAAGGTCTATCAAATATTTTACGATGAAAATCACAAGACGGTGGCTAGCCCCTAAAAAGGATAAAAGATCGAAGATCGGTACCCTAGTGTTAATATTCATGATATAGCCTAGGGCCCATAGGTTTCATAGGGGTTGTTCAATGGAAGGTTTGGGAAATCATCTACCTAGTAGAATACCAAATATATATCACATAACCTTCCTAACAACATTGGTGAAAAGATATGTGGCATCTTATAGTGGTTATTGGAAACAACCCAAAGACTGCGAGGTCCCAAGACCCAACATCTTTCTAAATCATATAATAACTACTAAGTGAACCATCACAAGTAACTAACAAAGGTTCAATAGAACATAAATGATACAAACAAGTATTAACTCAAACCCCACAAGTGGGAAATGACATAATAATTGTTATTAACATATTTATAGAATATGTACATATCTCATCAACCATAAAAGAAGTGCCTACAAGAAGAAATAAATCTTCTTCAACTACAGATAAACCTTGATCATTATATATGATCTTTCCAAACCTCTATGTCTGCATTAGGCATGAAAAAGATAATAAAGAGAAGAATATAAAGTAACTACATGACACTCTGAGAAAATAACTAACAACTTTGAAACCTCAACACATTAAGGGATCATTTCATAAACTTCTTATCTTAAGTAATCATACCATAAGCACTCCACACTTCTATTCAAATCAACATTCAACAACTAAAGTATCTATGGATACAACTAATAAATAACAACAAGATATAACATCTATTAGAGGAATTAAGTTGATAACTAAAGTAAAACCAATCATATATGAAATAAGTAAATATCTTATGGGAAATAAAATAAGAAGTATGTGGAAGGAAAATAAAAGCTTAACTAAGTCTTAATCTAGATCTTGTTATGTTGTCAAGACCATTCTATCTTGTTTCCCAATCTTCTATAGGTCATTCTGCAAGAGAAGCAACCAACAAGAAAGGAGGAACTACCACAAGAAGATCTTCAGGAAGATTATTTAGAATGTTCTAGAAGTGTTATTCCAATCTATCATAAGAGTACCTGGAAACTCTTATATCTTGATCTGATCTTATTAACTCCCTTGAAATAGTGTGATATTCCTATGTTAGTTTTATATAGAAGTAGTTTGGTAACAAGACTAGCTACCTTGTTAACAGATCACTTTTGTATTCTCAAACAATTGAGTGTCATACACAAACAAACAGAAGGTTAAATAACCTGATACATCTCAGCTATTGTATATGAGTAGTAATTTGGAGGGAAGACTAGCTACCTTGTTAACAAATTCTTCTTATATGCATAGGACAAATTAATGTCATAACATATATCTACATTTTTATTATAATCATCTAAGAGAAATCTTTGCTTGGAGTAATTGGTTGTCTTCACCACAAGGGTGAAACAATTGTAGATAGAATCCAAGAGATGAACTTAATTGCAACTGACAAAGGTAGTAGCAGAAAACAAGTAGCAACTAGAGACAAGAATATTGCAGGCAACAGAACTCAACAAGGAGCAACACTGCCTCAATGATGGAGCATTAAGAAATTAACCAATAACCTCTGTCAAGATCATCAGAGATGAGCAACTCATAAATAATAAACAATCATTGCATCCACATGTCTTGTGATATGTGGAGGTTGATGGTAACAAGCTTAATACCCTGTTTTCCATATCCTTTTCATACATAAGACTAACACATGATAACAAAAATTCATCTACACATAAACATGCAAATGATCACATGTTTCTAAAACAAGCATGGTATAATATTGTCACGACCCCGGACCTAGAGATATACATACTGTTATGTGCTCCTAGCCATGGACTCACAAGGGCTTCAGGGTTACCAGCCCCGGCCGCAACAAACAACGGAAGGCAGACTGGATTCATCGGCATGTAGTCCGGATCCCCAGTCTACTACTCCTTGTATCCATGCTAGTCATAACCAACTATGCATATCAAAGCGTCCACGAATCGTATGAAACTGAAGGAAACGGCACCAAAGCTATACAGAGATGCTATGTGTCCAGAAAGTGCAACAACAATCGAGGGTTACTAGGGTTACCTCGCCCCAGGCCGATCACATCGACAGGCGGGCTCGGACATGGATCATCGGCTCCACAACCCCTCGACTGCAACAACTATGCAGGCATAGCCAAAACTGTATAACAATGAGCTCGAAACCAACAACCGATCAAAGCAGTACTCTAAACATGGAAGTTGTATTCAACAGGTGTTACTAGAGTATAGCTTACAAACAGAGGTCACATGACCCAACATTACATCAGACAACGGAAGGCAAAATTATGTTGCTAATCAACAAGAACCAAAAGGCCTAAGAGGCCGCAACATAAGGCGACGTCCCAGCCCATAGATTCCAGGCTGCTACCTGGGAACCCCAAACTACTCGACGATGTCCATGTTGAATCATCACCGTTGGAGTGAGGTCTTCACCTGAACCAAATTAAGCAAACCTGAGTACGGGAGGTACTCAACAAGACTTAGTTAACCTATTATATATCTGCTATCTTCAGGAAGGGTTTTATGAAGGCTAATTTGCGTAAAGCAATCTTTGTTTTGCAAGCTGAGGAAGGAATAGCACGTCTCATAGAATGTTTTCAAAACAGATGAGAAACCTACTCAACTAGTGAGATCATCATCTTCTTGTATTCCACCAAGTCCTTCTCATTCCCACACTATCTCATGCTACAAGGATCACCCCTCTCGACATCTCCGAGGAGGCACCCTTCAATCATGGTTAACAATTTTTAGTCATTCCGTTGAAGTTATCTATGATCACAGAATCCGTTGCCAAGTCGTCCGTAACCGTGGGCACAGATTCTCGAGGAGATTTATCCCTGCAGGGGGTACACTTTACCCACACGTACCATCCGACTCTTAACTCCACATGTACGCTCGTCCATGGAGCGCGGCAGAGGGTGGCTGGCCACGACCTTTACCTTGCTCGACCCTGTCCATGAGTCAACTCAAACAGGGTCACCCCGTCAACAGGGAGTTGGCCACCTCCTGACGGCACCTGTTCTGTGAGTCGGGATCAAGATCTGTGTACGTCCATCACTTGTCCCGGTCACACCCTAAGTTTTCTCCAAATCGTTTTCTAACTCACACGCGGATGGAAAGATCAAACTACGTGACTCATGGACGTGGCCAAACAAGTTAATTGGTCGAGCGTGGTCTGTTAGGACCCGCGTGTGGTTGCACGCTCAGTCTTGGCTTCGAAGGAGAGAACTCGCTCCTAGGGGCATGAACAGGACAAAACGCCACAACCCATTGTGGCCTCACATCCATGCCGTTATTTAGTCAAGTTATCAAAAATAATACAATTCACAACAACCTGACAAAGTAGATGCACGTATTGACCAGATTCATCAACAAGATGGATCAGATCACAACTAGGCATGGCTAAGCAAGACTCACAGGGTTTAGCGAGGCGTGCACAATCAAACCTATAGCTGCTAGGAGCAGTGGATCGGGATATTTAGGCGATGCAACAAGTATAGGAGAACTCTATCTAAGACCAAAATACTTTGAACCGCATGCAATATACGAGATCCAAAACACTTCGAAAATCATATATGAGCAGATAAGAGGTTATGCTTGCCTTGGTTATAAGAAAACCAGATAGAGGATCTTCGGGGATAAGTGCTTGACTTGTCGGTTAGGATCAAGTATTTGTCATGGAATTGTTGTCCTTCTCTTCGGAGTCGGGTTCTACCGAGGGGGAAACAACACCGAAACAAAGAAGAACAATCAACCATGGCATAGATGCAATGCGCAATATGTATGCATGAGCAAGTTAATGCAATAAATTGAAGCCCTAAACATGTTCGATGGGTTGCTAGGGTTCGCATGTCAGATATGCAGTTTCTCTGAAATTAGCCCGAAATAGACCCCGGAGGGCAATTCGGGTGATTATGAAAGTGAGTACCATTTTAGTTGCTAAAATTGGTTTGAAAACATCATAAACAGATTGCATATGTCATTTTGAGCAATTTGGTATATAACTTTTAATTTTCTAATTTTATTGATTAAAAACTTATTTTCTCTAATTTAAAAGAATTAAACAAGTTCAAATAATGTTCAAAAATCAACTTTCTCAAACATGATTGAAAATGGTATATTTGGAAAGAGTACATTTTTCTGATCATTCCCATATTTTTATTTTATTTTTCTGAATACTAAAACAGTAGTTATTGAATTATTAAAATTAATTACTTTTCTGTAATTATTAAACATTTTTGGGAAATAAAAGAAACAGGGATATGACGTCACAATGATGTCACTGTGACATCACGCGGAGGCAATCTTCTCTGTTGATCATGCAAAAGATCGACGCAGCGGAAATTTCACGAAATGGGATGGTTCAATAGATAGAGGAGGCGACGGCGAACGCAACGGTGGCCGCGGGCTGACCATTTGGTCACCGGAGCTTGCAAGGCAACGGCGAGCGGCGGCGGCCGGCAATGGCGCACGACGGCAGCACGGAACAAGGCACGTGAAGGCCAGGGGAGGGGACTGGGATGCTCACCGGGAACCGTGGAGTGCGGTGGGAAGGTCTGTGGTGCTCGGCGAGGACGCACAGTTGCAAATCGACACGGAGGAGGTTCGCCGGCCGCGGGGAAGACGACCCCAATTCCAACGATTGGAGGCATCCCGCCAAGCGTAGCTCATCTAGGAGGTGAAGGAGAAGATGACGGATCCAGGGGTGGCCTCCGTTCGCTGCGGGGATGCCGGAGTCGATGGCACGGAGAAGATGGTCGGAGCTAGGGTTTCGGTTTGGTTCTGGAAGAGGAACAGAGAGCGGGAGAGGGCGCTCGAGGGGGAGTTCCGCGAGGGAGAGATCGATCCGGACGGCTCCCGGGTAGTCATCCCCTCCACGTCGTGGAAGCAGGAGGTGGCAGCGGCCACCTCGTCATTCTCCGTCCTTCTGGCCGGACTTGAGGAAGAAAGGAAATGAAAAAAACAGTTTTCTAGAAAATGCCCTGCAAGTTTCGGAAATTGCAGAAAGGTCCTTTTCTTTTATAAAACAGAAAAGAAAACCTTGTTTTGAGGGCCTTTTTGCAAGAAATAAAATTGGCAAAAAATACTTTTTGGAAAGCTTATAAAATTTCCAACCTTGCCATGTTTTGTTTTTCCCAAATTGAATTTGTTTTTAAAACAAATTTTTGGGGAACCACTTTTAAGTGTTTTTTGGTCATTTCATTTGTTATATTCAAATGCAAAATTGTAACCAAAGTTTTCATGCATGTATGAGATGCCAAAAACACACCAACACCCTAATGTAGCAAAATTGGGATGTTACAAATATCCACACTTGGAACCTAGTGGAAAACAAACAAATAGATTCCAAAGCCACTCATGTTTTACACATGATCAAGTACTAAAAACAACAAGCATGGCTTGCACACACTTAATTTATATGTCAACCAAAAGTAATAAGAGTTACAACTAATAAGATAACAAAGACCATAAAAAAAACAAATCCATTTATTACCCAACAACATTTGGTATGATATGGAATAAAATTCCCTATTCGGTGATTTTCATTACAGTGCATAGAAACATTACCAAGTAGTTTTACAAATTACTTTATAAAAGACTTGTATCTAAAAGGGTCCTATTAAAACATACCATTATCTCAACAACATACTAGTGGTGTTGTTTTCATGTCACAACTTATAGAAAATAATTTAAAGCCACTTAGAAAATTAAATAGAGAGAAGCATAACAAAAACCACTTAATTCAGCCCCTAAGTATAAAATTCAAATCTTTGTAAAAATTGCAAAACCAAAACATGGCGAGGTTACAGATTTAATGAGGATTGCAAATATTTTTTTTTATAATTTTTATGTTCGCAAAAAGGCCCTGAAAATAATGTTTTATTGACAGTTTACTTTAACAGAAGGACTAAACTGCAATTAATATAAACTTCAGGGGGGTATCAAAAATCTCCTTTACTATTCCCTTTCTTCTTCCTCTGCCAGAACCAGAAGGCATAGGAGAGTGACGCGCAGTCGCCGCCGCCACTGCCACCTCCTCACGGTCGCTCATCGCGCAGATAAGACCTCTAGGTCGCAGAGGTCGTGCCTCATCTTCTCTCTCTCTCTCTCCCGTGCGCTCTCTCCCTGTACCGAACCCAAACCCTAACCCTAGACACTCACTGTCGTCGCTCGTCGCCGTCGTCTCTGGCTGTCCCCAGAGAAGCTGAGACCACCACGAGCTCAACCTTGCCGTCCTCTACCTCTTTGTTGAATCTCGTTTGCCGGGAAGCCCTGCAGCCACCGGATTTCTCTTCCCTTACAACTCTGGCCGCCGCAGAGCATTGCTCATCGCCGCCCATTGCCGCCTCGCCGAGCATCATCGTTTTCTTCTCTGCAATCAGGGTGAGCTTAGGAACCTCCGGGTATCTTTTGTTTGAATTATCGCGCCCGAAATCAAAATGTATGAAAGTAATGTATGGGCACCCAAAGGGGGGCTGAATAGGTGCTACGACCAATTTTAATTTTTCTACGAGTCTAGGCTTGACATAAAGGTAAATTCTCTAGATAATGCAACTACGGTGAATTTACCTATATGACAAGGATAACAACAAACACAATGCAAGTACAAGTAAAGGAGGAAGGGAACGAGGTAACCGAAATGAAGCACGCGGAGACACGACGTAATCCCGAGTTCCTCCTTGTTAAGGGAGTAAGTATCGTTGGAGGGGTGAGAGCTCGCCACGAAAGCCTAATAAACGCCACAAAGGCCTCACCCTATTCTCCGATGAACCCCGCCACAAAGGCCTAGTCCACCTTCCACTATTGACCCCCTTTGAGGCGGGAATCGAATCCTTTACAAACAACTTGGGACACACACCCACAACCAAATTGGGGGCTCCCAACAATCACGAATCACCAAGAGTAGCAAGAGGGAAACCCTAGGCTAGATCCCTCAAGCTAATGAAGGGGAAGTGAAGAATGGCTGGGTGAAGATGTAGATCAGAGCCTTCTCCTTCGATCCTCCAAAGACCAACAAGCTTGGTGAGAAGGATTGGGAGTTATGGCGGATTTGGTGAGCTCAATAAATGCTATTGAATGCTAATGGACCAACTAGAGATCAAGGAGGAAGAGGAGGGGTATTTATACCCCCTCCTCAAATCTAGTCGTTTGGCTGAAAAACAGGTACCGGAATATCCGGTCGGGGTATTTCTTCAGATCTGCTTCAAAACCGTTGACTTCAACCGGATATTCCGATTGACCCAGAATAATACGGTAGCAATAATCCGTTTGTCTTCTGTCCGTCGCAGGAACCTGAACCGGATATTCCGGTTGCCAGGGAATAATCCGGTTGGATTCTGTGAGTTCCAGCTCCAGTCCTTAGCCGATTTTGAGCAGAAACTTCCTCAACCGGAATATCCGGTACGTAGTGAATAATCTGGTACCAATATTCAGCCTCTTCTTTGTCCCGAACAGGAAATAAATCATCCTAACCAGAATAATCCGGTTAGAATAATCCGGATCCTCAATGTCCCAAATCTCTTAGCCCAAACTTCACCAATCTTTTCGGTGATCGATACCGATGTTAAAGATAAAACCTGCACACTAAACACCTCGATAAATAATGTACTTAGTATTGTTAACTAACACACAAAACACCGGGAAAACGAAATGCACTTTCAATCTCCCCCTTTTTGGTGTTAGATGACAATACTAAGATTTGCAATAAACCTTGACGAGTACATGTTTGAAACAAAATTGAAATGTCTCCCCCTATCTATATGCACATCTTTTGTTTGCCTCCAATGCAAAAATGCAATAATACAAGGAGAGAAATTTCCAACAAGTAGCAAACATGCCAAAGTAAACAATATAACCAATATGTTGAGAATAAGAGAAATATATACCTTGTGCGTAGAGATGATAACAAGAATACCCAAGGACAATAAACAATAATATCCTCAACATATATAACAGATAATCCATGATAACCCATAACCACAGTAGATAACCATAATCATCGGAGTTTCACAACACATATCACATAGTTTTAAACGAGACAATAACAAGCAAATAGTTCACGAATAATACTAAATGGACACAAGCTCTCAAGAAATGGTAAAAGCATATGCTTGTGCCCGAAACCCATGCAAATCCCCGTACTCCTAATACTACTTCTCCCCCTTTGGCATCGAGACCCCCAAAAAGGAGATAGGTAGTGGTGCTAGCGTCCCAACAACAATCTAAGCATCAGAATGCTCAGACGACTCTCCAGCCGACGCGTCGGAAGCACCCTCAGCATCCCTCTCCAGATCCACATCCTCATCCTCATCTTCCTCATCAAGATCATCTCCAACATGAGCACTAGAAGAAGCAGCTATGGCACGAAGCGCCTCCTCAATCTGCTCCCAAGGGGTACGGTCTCTGGCAGACCACTGAGAATAGGACTGAGGAACAAGGGGAGCAGGAAGATCACTAGAAGCACCACTCACATGGTGAAGAATCTGACTCTGAGTGCTACACATAGTTGTGTCCCTGAGGTAGGCTTGGTACTGCTCCTTGTGAATATCCACCTTCATGCACAACACATTGCGCTGAAACCAGGAGAGCTTCCTGACATTGCGCACAGTGGTAGAAGAATTAGACTGGTGAGCACTAGAAGGGGCCACTCCTCCCATAGAGGCATCACCCTCAGGAGGAGGAACAGGAGCACGAACAGACTTCTTCCTCCTGATATACAGCCTATTGACACGATGTTTTTCCTTTGGCAGCTCATTGAACTCCCTCTTCATTTGTCCGTGATAAGCATCATGATACATGGTCCATAAGGTATGGTGTTCCCACAAATAATAACATTGCGCAACTCATGGAAGATAATGTCCATGACATCCACAGTATAAGAGGCAGTAGGATCCTCATCCTCCATACAATGCTTAGCCAAAATGAGAAGATTGCACAATGGACTGGTGAGAGCATCATTGTTACCTCCACTAGACACCAAGAAGGACCGAAAGAGGTGCTCAAACTGATCATAGAAGGGGAGGAGCCCTTCCAGATTCCCAACAGTGTAACCTGGAGCATACATATCAGCCATGGACCTCTCTCGTTGTGGTCTCTCCACATCATGCATGCAGTGACCAAGTGGAGGATGAGAACTATACTGGTAACCAATCAGACGAGCCAGCCTGTGGAATGGGGCCTCACAAGGAGTGGACTGGGTCATCAACTTCAGACCACATGGAACACTGGAGTCAAACACCACTGTGGACATGAACTGGAGAACAAGCTCGGTGTTGTAGGGGTAGCGGGTCTCCAGAAGCCTCACAAGACTGAACCTCTCAATGATACTGGCAGCATCAGTAAAATCTTCCTTGTCCCTGATCATCTCAAACTTGGTGGGATGCATCTGACGAATGGGAAACTTGTAGTCAGAGTAGATGTCCGCATAGATGTAAGACTGCTCCATGCACCAGAACCTAGCATCCTCACAATCAACATCACGTGGAGTGTTGTACCAATCCTTCTGACGGATCTGAGCATAATCATGAGTGGAGACATCCGTCTTGTAATTCTTCCTTGCTTCCTTCCCTTCTTCTTCCTTGATGGCTTTGCGGCCAAAGACTTGGTCTTGGCAACAACTTTCCTTGGAGGGCGAGAGTCACCGGGATACTCATCACTGGTGTCCTTGTATGAAGGACGCTTGCGAGGGCCCAACTTGTCAGTGCGAGAGCTACCTGTGAAGGAGAATCATAGAGGAAGTAATGGGTTAAGTGCACACATGTCTAACAATGGAGGAATCATACGTAAAAACAATAGGGAAGAGTCCATGGTACAATCGAGGATCAATTCTAGCTAGGATCAAAATAGTACTAGAGAAATTCGGGACAGAACTCAACCGGATATTCCGGTTCAGTTCTGTACCGGATATTCCGATTTCGTGACAGAACCTAGCCGGATATTCCGGTTCAAAACTGAATCGGATATTCCGACTGCACTTCAGAACACAACCGGATATTCCGGTTCAAAACTTAACCCGATATTCCGAGAGCACAAAAACAACACTAGATTGATTCATACCTAGATTTGAAAACTAGATCGGTGACATGTGAATCTAACCTATTGTCTCTAGCATGTATAGGATACCTTAGGAAACAATCACTACCAAGCATTTGCAAGAAAAGCACGAATCCATGTAGAGGTATGGTTATAGCACCAAGATTCAAGAGATTTGAACTTTACCGGTGTCCATGGATGAACATGCTTGGATGGAAATGCTCCCAAGGTGATGGAGAACAAGATCCGGGCAAGAAATTGCAGATCCCGTGGAGGAAGTGGCACGGGAGGCCAAAAATCGGAGAGATGACGCGTTTGTGGAGAAGGGGAGTTGGGGAAGAAAGAGGAACGAACTACCTCTCTCCCTGTTCCCCTCCGAATAAGTGAAGATGCGCCGGACCGGATATTCCGGTTCAAGTATGAACCGGATATTCCGGTACCACCCGGATATTCCGGTTCAAAACTGGACCGGAATTTCCGCCTACCTTCTGATTCGAAACTTCCTAGTTTCAATGGAATGACAAGTGTGCTAGATAGAGTTTGGTTTTTGGGTAGAAAGGCTTAGGATAGAAACACCAAACTGGAAGTAGTACTTATCTCACTCAATTGCAAGAAACAAACACTCAAAAAGACCAATTGAGAGAGATTTTCCTACGAAAACACTTAGCGAGGGAAAACAAGATAAATGCAATGAAATAACGAATAAAACCCAACTAAGATCCAACTCTTTACAAAGAAGAGGTTTTTGGCCTAAGCCACCATGTAAGAAATCATGGTATGACACCACGAAGATATATCTTGGGTGCATGGTCAATACTCGACATTGAAGCTCACAATTAAACATTAGAAAAAGAGAGATAACAATGAATTTTTGCCTTGGGAATAATGGGGGAGGGAGAACCCAATGTGTTAGGATAACACTCCCCCTATGTCCATGCCTACACCTCAGCCCAAACACGTCACAACTATAGGGGTGTGTGCAAGATATTCAAGTCAAGCTCCTAGAATCAATGATATTTAGCTTATTCCTCAAGAACACGAATCTTGCATCATCGAGAGGCTTCGTGAAGATGTCCGCGAGATTATCCTTGGTGGGGACATATGCTAGCTCAATATCACCTCTCGCCACATGATCTCGGATGAAATGATGACAAATCTCAATGTGCTTCGTCCTTCTGTGTTGCACGGGGTTGTAGGCGATCTTGATTGCACTTTCATTGTAACACATGAGGGGAACCTTCTCCAAGTGAACATCGTACTCTTTGAGGGTTTGCCTCATCCATAACAATTGGGTGCAAGCACTTGCGGCGGCCACGTACTCGGCTTCAGCGGTGGAGAGAGATATGCAATTTTGCTTTTTGGAAGACCAACTCACCAAGGACCTACCAAGAAATTGGAAAGCCCCGGAAGTAGACTTCCTATCATCTTGATCACCGGCCCAATCCGAGTCTATGTAGCCCTTGAGAGAGAATTGTGCCCCCTTTGGGTACCACAAACCAAACCTTGAGGTATCAACCAAATACCGAAAGATCCTATGGACCGCCACTAAGTGACTTTCCTTAGGATCCGCTTGATACCTAGCATACACACCTACACTCAAAATGATATCGGGCCTAGATTCACAAAGGTAAAGCAAATAACCAATCATAGAACGATACAACTTTTGGTCCAAATCTTTACCATCCGAATTGCGCTTGAGGTGGCATTTGACTTGCATAGGTGATGGCTTCATCTTTGCACCTTGGAAATTAAACCTCTTGAGCGTGTCTTGGGTGTACTTGGCTTGAGAAATGAAAGTCCCACAAGCCAATTGCTTGATCTCAAAGCCAAGAAAGAATTTAAGCTCTCCCATCATGGACATCTCAAACCTGGCAGTCATAAGCTTTGATAATTCATTATTAAAATCTTGGTTAGTTGAGCCAAAGATAATATAATGCACATAGAGTTGGCATATGAAAAGCTCTCCCTTTACCCTCTTTGTGAAAAGGGTGGGGTCGATCTTCCCAACTTCGAAACCACGGTCTACCAACAACTCTCTAAGGTGCTCATACAACGCACGTGGTGCTTGTTTAAGTCCATAGAGCGCCTTATCGAGTTTGTAGACATGGTTAGGAAAGTCGAAGTTCTCGAACCCTGGAGGTTGCTTAACATATACCTCCTCTTTTAGTGGACCATTCAAGAAAGCACTTTTGACATCCATTTGTTGCAATTTGAAATTATGCGAAGATGCATATGCAAGGAGAATACGGATGGACTTAAGGCGAGCCATAGGAGCATAGGTCTCATCAAAGTAAATGCCTTCCACTTGAGTGTATACTTGAGCCACCAATCTTGCCTTGTTACTTATGAAAATGCCATGCTCATCTTGCTTGTTGTTGAATATCCACTTAGTGCCAATAACATTGTGGCAATCTTTGGGCTTCTCAACTAGCTTCCAAACTTTATCGCGCTCAAATTTATTGAGCTCATCATGCATAGCTTCAACCCAATCGGAGTCGTCAAGAGCTTCAAACACTTTCTTTGGTTCCACCATAGATATGTGAGATTGATGATCACTAAAATGTGCCAATTGCCTTCTTGTGGATCTTCGAGCTTGAACATCTTCCAACACTTTGTTGTCTTGAGCATCAATTTTCTTCAAAGCTCTTCTTATCCTTCTAGCACGAAGGGCTTCGATCTCCTCATTATTGCGAGGAGGAATTACTTGATCATCTTGATCATTTGGGTCCCGTCTTGAGCAACTTGGCCTTGATCATCATCATCATCAACCACAACGTCTTCAACACTAGCTTCGACTTAAGGAGAGGAGGATGAGGATGGTTGATCTTGGCCTTGACCTTGACTAGCATGAATGATAGGAGTGGTTGCATCTTGCGTAGTAACTTGATCAATAAGAGGAAGGTCTTCAACATGTTCTTGGTTAGGTGCATCACTTGGCTCCTTGGCTTGTTCTTCTATTGTAGAGGAGGGCTCCACTTTAGTAGAGCATAGTCCTTCTCGAGTCGCCATAAGGTGTCCCTCAATGGGGCGAAAAAATCCCACACCCATCCTTCCTATGGCTTCTTGAGGCATTTCAACATCTACATTAGAAACATGAAATTGCGCCACTTGGGAGCCATCATTTTCCTCGAAAACCACACTACAAGATTCTATGACAATCTGTGAGGCTTTGTTAAAGACTCTATAAGTGTGGGATTCGGCATCGTAACCAACAAATATACCCTCAATAGTTTTGGATTGAAATTTAGACAACCTAACACCCTTGATCAAATAGAAGCACATACAACCGAGTACACGGAAGTAGGATACGTTGGGCTTGTTGTCGGTGAGGATCTCATATGGAGTATTTCCCAAGCCCTTGCGGACGTAGAGGCGGTTGGAGGAGTGGCATACGGTAGAAATAGCCTCCGCCCAAAGATATTGGGGAGAAGAATACTCCGCCAACATTGTCCTTGCCATGTCCAAAAGAGTTCTATTCTTCCGCTCGACTACACCATTTTGTTGAGGGGCGTAGGTGGCGGAATATTGATGACGAATACCCTCATCACTAAGGAATTCATTCAAAGTGTAGTTCTTGAACTCGGAGCCATTATCACTCCTAATGGCCATGATTTGGACACTATGTTGGCGTTGCACTTGGTTGGTGAAGTCGATGATAGTTTGTTGGGTCTCAATCTTGGACTTGAACAAATAGACCCATGTGTATCTTGAGTAGTCATCAACAATCACCAAGCAATACTTCTTGCCTCCAAGACTTTCCTCGGGCATGGCACCAAAGATATCAACATGGAGAAGCTCCAAGATCCTCTTTGATGAGATAATAGTCTTGGCCTTGTGGGCAGCATCATGCATCTTTCCTTCAACACACAACCTACAAACGCGATCTTTGGAAAAGCAAACATTTTCTTTTAGTCCGAGGATAAGGCCATCTTTGTGAAGACTTTGCAAAGTTCTCATGTTGACATGGGATAAGCGGTGATGCCACAACCACCCCACGTCCGCCTTTTGAAAAAGACACATTGATTGAGAGTTGGTAGACTTCGAAAAGTCCACCACAAACAACTCATTTTCAACATGTCCCACGTATGCGACGTCAAGAGTCTTGCTCCTTGATGCTACGTGTTGGGAACCCCAAGAGGAGGGTGCGATGAGCACAGCGGTAGGAAATTCCCCTTAGTTAAGAACCAAGGTTATCAATCCAGTAGGAGGAAGAGGATCTTTGGAAGGTTGATGCCACTGAAGGTGGTGCTGGCGCTTCACCGGTGTCAGCAACAACGTGGAACCTACACACAACAAAACCAAAATACTTTGTCCCAACAGTACAGTGAGGTTGTCAATCTCACCGGTCTTGCTGAAAACAAAGATGAGACGTATAGTATGGAAAATTGTGTATGCTTGCAGTAAGTAAAGAAAGCAGGAAATTGTGGTGGTTTGTTTAACAGTGTAAGAAAATGGACCGAGGTTCATAGGTTCACTAGTGGTATCTCTCCATAAAAGATAGCATGCTGGTGAACAAATTACAGCTGGGAAATTGACAAATAAAGGTTGCACCGTAGTGCACATTCATGACATGATGACTACTATGATATTTAGTGCGGGCATTACAACAATATACATAGACCGTAATCCAACTGCATCTATAACTAATAATCCACCCTCAGGTTATCATCCGAACCCCCTTAAGTTTTAAGTTGCAAGCAACAGATAACTGCATCAAACGAAGTGTGTAATGTAAGCAATGATTGTACACGCGGGCACTCTCACCGCTGTTTTCTCCCTAGTGGCAACATCACATCCTCCCCCGTCACGGATCTGTCACTCGAGCACATGCGAAAAGAAGGCATGAACCCACTATCGAGCATAAATACTCCCTCTTGGAGTCACTAGCAACTACTTGGCCAGAGCAACCACTAGCAACGGAAAGCATGCAAGATCACAAATAGCATATGCAAATAAAGACTATAATCAACTTGGCATAAGTTCAATATTCATCGGATCACAGCAAACACAACACAGAGAATTACATAAGATCAATCTCGATCATGTTAGGCAGCTCACGAGATCTAAACATGGAGGCATATGAGGAGGCGACAACCATCTAGCTACTGCTATGGACCCGTAGTCCAAGGATGAACTACTCACGCATCACTACGGAGGTAGGCATGGTGATGTAGAGGACTCCGGTGATGATTTCCTCTCCGGCAGGGTGCGAGAGACAGCTTCAGAACCCCCTGATATAGGGTTGACGACGACGGCGTCTGCGGAACTTTTCGGGGATTTTTTATCAGGTCTTTAGGGTTTTCCATCCGGGGGGAATAAATAGGCGAAAGGGCAGAGGCGGTGGAGCCCTGGGGCCCCACACCACTCCCTGGCGCGGCCAAGGTGGAGGGGCGCCACCCCACGGTGTGGGCCCCCTGATGCCCCTCTTCGACTCCTCTTCGGTCTTCTGGATGCTTCCGGGGAAAATAGGCCCTTCGGGCTTTGTGGGGTCCAATTCCGAGAATATTTCCAGAAAACTTTTCTGAAAGGAAAAACAGCAGAAAACAGGGAACTGGCACTTGGCATCTTGTTAATAGGTTAGTCCCGGAAAATCGATAAAAATGACATAAAGAAGGGAGAAAACATGTACCAATTGGCATAATATCATCATGGAGCATCAGAAATTATAGATACGTTGGAGACGTATCAAGTATCCCCAAGCTTAGTTCCTACTCGTCCTCGAGTAAGTAAACTATAAAACAATAATTTCTTAGGTGACAAGATTCTAACATAAACTTGATCATAAAAATGTAAAGGCATATGCAAGCTGAGATCATAGAACTTCAAACACAAACATGATAAATAGAACTTTAATAATAAAGCAAAACAATCACTTTTCATCATGAAGAGTATCTCAAATAAAGGATCACGAGTAATAATGCAAAGAAAGATAAACGTTTGTTTCAGGTATAGAGAAAGCATGGCAAAGTGATATTTCGCAAGTCCTTAAGAGTGGGGCAAAACATAAATGCCAGGACACCTTCAAAGTTCATGAGGAAGACTAGAGAAAATAATTTTAGAACAAATAATATCACATCATGAAGCAATTATTGATGTTTATGGGACAAATACACATAAAACTCAGAATGGCAAAAAATGCTCTCTCAACTGTGCATAAAGTTAGAAGATGGAGACTCAACATAAAAGTAAAAGAAAGGCCCTTCGCGGAGGGAAGCGGGGATCAACTCATGTGCTAGCGCTTTTTATTTCATTAAACAGAGGTATTAAAAGTTTGACACTCCTCCCATCCATATTTCACAAACCATGACTAACCGAATCCTCGGGTGCCTGCCAACAATCACATACCGTGGAGGAGTGTCTATATTTTGGGAGATGTATGCTAATGTCAACGAATGGTAAACAGAAAATACAGTACGTCACAAGCCAACTGGATTCACAAGAGAGGCTCCCATGTGAAGGACGCATCTGGGTAGAAGGTCATCCCTCTTTCTCTTTTCTTTACACAATTATGCTTTGACTGATAAATCAAGGGCAAAAATAGTGAAGAGATTTTGTGTGTATTAATTTGGGGTTGGGCACCCCGCTGCCAGCTCTTCTATCATTTGGATAAGCAGATGAACCCACTAGTCCAGGGTGTGAAATCCAATCAACAAGTGAGATAAATATTCTCCATTGACGTCCTCATGAGCAAAAACAGGAACATAAAGGAGGAGTAATTTTGATGGTTTTAAAGGTAACACATGAGCAATTTACTTGGAGTGGCAGTTAAATACCACATGTAGGTAGGTATGGTGGACACAATGGGAAAAACTTTGGTTTAAGGGAGTTGGATGCACGAGTAGAGCTCATACTCAGTACAGGTGGAGGCTAGCAAAAGACCGGGAGCGAAAATCAAGAGAGGATAAGAGCCATAATCATGCACAACGATATAAACATCATTAATTAAAGCATAAGCGGTATCATAGTTCAAAAACTAAGTGGTCATGCAGGCTATTCGTGACTGGTCCATAGTCATAAACGTGGTGTGAGCATGCGCCAAGTCAACCAAATAAAATATTTGAAAGAGAATACCATAAATTTATGCTTCCTTATGACAAGAAAAACTCATGAATCTTTCCATGACAAATTAAACACTCTCAGATATTTGAGGCTATTAATGCTACTCAATATCACAAGGATTTAGAACTAAAATAACATTTATAATGGCATGAAAAGGTTCTAGCAACAGTCTACAAGCTTCTACTTGCAATGTTAAAAATTCTACTTTAAGCAGCAGTTTTTTCTTCTCCCAACAAGCACCATACAAGATATATTTTAACAAAACTACTCTTTATGATACAACAAGCAAACATGAGAGTAATCACATAACAGAACTAAAACTAACATGTCTGATAAGAGATGCATGCAAAACAGGAGCTAAATACATGCAGCAGCCAGACAAAGATTAAGAATACAAAGTATTCCCATGAAAAAGCGGAGCGTGTCACTCTCCAATAAAAGAATGCTGGGGTCCAACCAAGCTTATTGCAAAAATAAAAATAAACTGAAAGCAAAAAATTAAAAAACAAACTGAAAGCAAAAATAAAAGACGCTCCAAGTAAAGCACATAAGATGTGACCGAATAAAAATATAGTTTCACTAGAGTGACCTGATAATTTGTCGATGAAGAATGGGATGCCTTGGGAATCCCCAAGATTAGATGCTTGAGTCTTCTTGGAATTTGCTGGGATGTACCACCAGGGCATCCCCAAGTTTAGGCTCTTCACTCTTCTTGATCACGTCGTATCATTCTGTTCTCTTCACACCAAACTTCTCACAATCTTCATTAGCAACGTTAGTGCAATCGAAATAATAAATTCACATGGTTCAGTTCCAACAAAGGTCTAACACTCAAAAACACATTAGCTACTGTCACGACATCTTTAAAAACTCTTTTTTTCAAAAGAACACCAAAAGAAAACGATTAAGATGCAAATGCAATTATTGGCAGAAATCTGTCAAAACAGGACAACAGGTAAAGATGATTTTTTTTCCGAAAATCTTCTGTTGCTCAAATAAAAAAGTGGTAAAATAATAAAATTTGCGTATACAGCCCAGGATTACGCACAAAAAAACTCAAGTCAATTTGAATTTTTTGTGATTTTATACGGAATAAACAGTGGAGAGCAGAAATTTGTTTCCTGCGCAGAAATCCGAAATATAGCCTCAACTTTTCACTAGAGGCTTTACTTGCCTCAACAAAAACTCAAAAGAAAAGCTACAGCAGGGTTGCTAAGGAAATACACAACACCCAGGTGCAAATCACACAAAAGAAAACAAAGGAAAATGGGTCGAAAACAGAGAAATAAAACGGGTTGTCTCCCGGTAGCGCTTTCTTTAACGCCTTTCAGCTAGGCATAGAAAGCAACTCAAGTATTTTTCAAGTGAACAAGCATGAACATCAATAACTTCCTCTAAATCATTATTTGCAGCATTAGGAATTCTAGTTGTTTCCGAAGATTCAACATGAAGGTCGCTCTTAGTTTCATTAATTATTTTAGCAATTTTCAGTACATATTGAGATTTAGGTTTAGTTATCTTGGGAACATACATGAATCTTTGCTCCTTTCCCACAAAGGCTTTCTCCTTTTTGAATTTAATAGATGAAAAAGTTGATCTTAAAGTTCCCATAGTCTCCTCTAGTTTATTAATCCTAAATTTTTGATCATCATGAGTGTTGCTAGCTTCTAGAGCAGTGATTCTCTTATCAATAGTAATTATTGATTCATTAACTTTGCTAGAATTATCAAGGATAATTGGTAAGTTCATTTCCAAAGAGTTTAGTTTATTAATAACATCCTCCAAAGTGGTCTCAGTTTTAACAATTGTAGTGGGGGGGGGTGCTCCTACCAAACTTTCAATCAAATTACAGGCTTCCAAGGTGTAACGCCTGGGGATTTTCCCCAATTAGTTTTTTTTGTGCTTTAAGTTTGTGCATCATCATGACATCTCATACATCCTCGTCCATTTAAAATTTGCAAAACCATTTAAAAATTCATCGAATCATGTTTTCTAAAATTTGTTGGAATTTATTTGGTGCATAAATCTAATTTTTATTGGAGCCTGAACAATTTCTGGAAAAAACATAAGCAAACAAAAAAAAAATTAGAGAGAAGGGAGAAAGCCCACCACCCCAACCGTTTTTCCCCCTCAGCCCACAGCAACCGGCCCATCTGGGTCTTCTTCTTCGTACGGACGCGGGGGAGAGGTCACTGTCACCGAGCGCCTCCCCCCATGTGCCCTGCTCCCCCTCCCCTTTATCTCCCCCCTCGAGGCCGGATCCCAACCCTAACCCTAATGCCCTCTCTTCTCCACGCCGCCGCCATCTTCCCATCACCTCCACCTCCCTTCCTCTCTCTCTGCTTAGTCTCTGCACCACCGAGCTTTCCATGGCCGGAGGAGGAACACCATGGCGTCGGGGAAGGGGTAGCCGCCACGGGCTGCAGGTCGTGGGAATGGAACCGTCACGGTCCCCTCGTCCTCCCGGTACTCACCGTTTCCCCGGAGAACCCCCGGAGCTCCGCCGCCGTCCGCGAGTTCGCCGGCCGTCGCCCTCTGTTCCTGCACGTCCGCCCCTCCTGTTGTCCGTTCGCCCCAAGGTGAGCCACCCCCGATCGCTACCCTTCCTCCTCCTCTCCTTTCCCTCCTTCTACCCGCACCACCCCACAACCGCGCAGCCCCTCGGCGCACCTCCGGCCACCGCGAGCGAGCAGACCGGCGGCCAAGTCCCTGTCCGCTCATCAAGTTCAGAGATCGAACTGAAACTTGGTTTCAGTAAGTTTCAGTCCGCGCACAGAAGGATATCCACCCGTCTGCCCCTTTGTCTAACACCAAACATCAGCTAGCCCACTGGTTCCTGTCCCTTAGCGCTAGCAGAGGTGCAGGGTTCGATCCCCCTGCGCCCCAAAAAAACAAATCTTTTTTTTCCCAATTGTTTGGTACAGAAACTTCCTGGTAATCACACCTAGGCCCTTCTAACTTATTTCTAGCCCTGCAAAAATTATTTCTAAGTCCCTAGCAGCTAAAAAATGGCAGATTCACCCCAAATCTTGTAAATTGCATAAGAAAATCATTTTAACTCCAATTTTAACTTTTTAAATATGTTTTCTGTCCCAAATTAAATGTTCTATCCAAATATAAAATTTGTTTACTGTTTTGAATATTTTAAATTGGTGCAATATTTGAAAACTTGTCAAATTCACTTAAACTTGCAAAATTCATAACTTATTCATAAAAATTTCAAATTCCACAAACTAAATATGTTTTCCAATCAAATTTTCATGTACTTTCCAAATATAAATTTTGTTTGCTGTTTTGAATTATTTAAATTGCTGAAAACAACTGTTTCTTAATTATTGCATTTAAAATTGCCAAAATAATAACTTGCTCATTTTAAATCCAATTTCCACAAATGAAATATGTTTTCCATGCAAAATTAAACCACCTTTTCAAATATAAAATTTGTTTCATGTTTTGAATAATTAAAATTAGTTAAATAATTTAAACCTTGTTTAATTCATTTAAAATTGGCAATTTCATAACTTGATCAAAACAAATTCTTTTGGGACATATAAAATATGTTTTCAAACCATCAAAGCATAACCTTTTCAAATATGAACTTCACTCAATGTTTTGCACAAATAAAAACTCAAATAAGTTCATGTTTGAATTAAATTCATTTAATTCCTGCTTAAACTTGTTCAATTCATAAACAACCTATTTGAAATCCTTTTTCAACAAGTGAAACATGTAATCCACCTAAAATTGTGTGTTCTTATCAAATATAAACTTTGTTATCTGTTTTGAACAATTTAAGTTGGTGAAAACAACAAATGCTTGTGTGACACCTTTAAGGTACCAAAATGCCCTAACTTAATGAATGAATTTCCAAACTTGTTAAACCTTATTTCCAAATGGGTTCTATTGTTGTTATTTTGCTGTTTTCCTCATCCACGCATCATGCTAATCCACCTTCACCTGTTGATTAGTTGTAAAACAATTAATTCAACCATAATTCATGGGCTTTCCAGATGCAATCCAATTGCATATGGGTCCATTTAAATCTGTTTATCCTGTCAAGTAGTTTATTTCTATGCATCAATTAAATTGTCATGCATCCATATCTAGATCATGCTGGATCTTTTGCCGTAGTAGTAATTGTTGCATCCGGTGTTTGTTCGAGGTTCATTGCTTCTTCCCGGATAGGACGTTGAGATGATGTGAGCAACGACAAGTTCTGCTACCTTGCGGGATCTCAGGCAAGTATACTCACTTGCTGCCATATGGCTGCCTTTCATCACTTGTTACCGATTCTTTCCGTTGATTCTTTTCTGCTATCCTTAGTAGTAGTTGTTTCTGTTACGAACCCATCACATGAATCACTTAACCTTGTTATTGCCTCACCTCCACTCCTATCACCCCTTTGGTTGAGCCAGTGTCTTACTAGCATGCTTAGGTTGTTTTGCTCGAGTCTGTTACCCGTTACTTTCCGTTACTAGATTACTTTTATGTTCTGGGGGCTCGATGTTAATCAATCAACCTGTTATTAATAATATGCTGATAAGGCACCGGCAGGAGGCCCTAAGTGGTTTTGAGGCCTGCTAGTGTCGACCCTAATAGGAAAAGGGTCTTGTCTAATGATCCATGATGAGCGTGCTCACCGCATCCGGGTGGTAGTATGGGACCCCCCTCGACTTAGACCTGATCTGCAGCTTGTCCGAAGAGCCACACTTAGTTCGGGTGTTCCATTTGCTCCCTGCATAATGGGTGGATCCCCCATGGTTACTTATGATGATGATGCATATAGGGCGAGGCCTGTAGTGCCGGGGTGTTGTGTCCTGCGGGAGTTTTGCACACCTGCGCTGAGTATTCGGCTGCGTGGCTGGGACCTTATAGCTCCGTGGCTCCGAGGATGGGTTGTAGAGATGGTTTGGGTCGTGTCAAGCCAACCTGAGTTTTAGTTGGTGGCTTGAGTGTGTACGGGTACTGGAGCACACCCTGCAGGGATGAATCTTCTCGAGAAGCCGTGTTTTCCGCGGTTATGGATTACTTGGTGAAAGTACTGGCTAACAAGTACTCAGACAACTTACACCTAATGATAATAACTTGACTAGTAATAGTCTTATTGACACAATAACTTGATCCATCACTAATCAACCGGGTGAGTTATCCTGGGGTTGCTTCCTTAGTAGGGGGTGACATTGGATGGGTATTGTTTTGGTGAGTAGTTGTAGTTGGTTTTCGATACGCTATCTTATCTTCTTTCTGTTAGCCGGAAGTTGTAGGGTGTTTCTGTAGTTGGTTAGTGCAGCCCGCTGCCGCTTCTTTGCAATAACCCCTTCCTTCCGTTGAACCCAAAGTATTTGTACCTTGTGATGACTGGTTACGCCGGTATCTTGTGAGTATGGTTTATCCACTTGCCAGTACTTAACCGTACTGACCCACGAATCCTTTTTCGTGGCTGCATATTCAACATTGCAGTCAACAGGTTTGAAGTCTAACGACGTTAGCTTGGCAATCCCTCCGGCTTGGCCTGGGCAGGGATTGGACGCCATCGGTTATCTTCAGGACTCTTAGTCCAATTTGTAACTTGTCCGTAGTCGGACACTAGGTTGTTTCTTCCGCTGTTATTTGGATCTTTGTATTGTATCAGTTGTATCCTTGACTCGTTTGAGTCTTCTTGTATATATCGTTTCTGTTGTTGTTGTGGATTATTCGTGAACTGTTGTAATGTTATCACAAGTGGCAACCTGGAATCGGTTATTATGCGGATTTTGGCGGAAATGCTGAAATCTGCATAGTGCCCGATCTCGGGGCTTCACACAAGGCAGGAGCTCCTAGGAAATTTCCACCCGTAAGATTATCTAACACATGCCTATACCAGCCAGAAATACCAACATAAAAATTTCTCAGGAGTATCAAGGTAGAATATTTTTCTGTGCACCTATTATGAGCATCATTTATTCTATACCAAGCATCTTTTAAACTCTCTCCCCCTTGTTGCCTAAAAGAACGAACCTCTACTTCAGGAATACTCATTTTAGCAAAATAAAAAGCAAGCAAATAAATAACATCTATGAATTAAACTAATTTTTGTGTGTTTTTGATAAATAGAAGAAAAACAAGACAAAAATAAAAACAAGACAATAAACAAAATAAAGAGGTTCAGAGTGAGAGACTCACCTTGCCAGAAGACTTCTTCCTCCCCGACAATGGCGCCAGAAATTTCCTTGATGCTACGTGGTGGGAACCCCAAGAGGAGGGTGTGATGAGCATAGCGGTAGGAAATTCCCCTTAGTTAAGAACCAAGGTTATCAATCCAGTAGGAGGAAGAGGATCTTTGGAAGGTTGATGCCACTGACGGTGGTGCTGGCGCTTCACCGATGTCAGCAACAACGTGGAACCTACACACAACAAAACCAAAATACTTTGTCCCAACGGTATAGTGAGGTTGTCAATCTTACCGGTCTTGCCGAAAACAAAAATGAGACGTGTAGTGTGGAAAATAGTGTATGCTTGCAGTAAGTAAAGAAAGCAGGAAATTGTGGTGTTTCTTTAACAGTGTAAGAAAATGGACCGGGGTTCATAGGTTCACTAGTGGTATCTCTCCATAAAAGTTAGCATGCTGGGTGAGCAAATTACAGCTGGGCAATTGACAAATAAAGGTTGCACCGTAGTGAACATTCATGACATGATGACTACTATGATATTTAGTGCGGGCTTTACAACAATATACATAGACCGTAATCCAACTCCATCTATGACTAATAATCCACCCGCAGGTTATCATACGAACCCCCTTAGGTATTAAGTTGGAAGCAACAGATAACTCCATCAAACAAAGTGTGTAATGTAAGCAATGATTGTACACGCGGGCACTCTCACCGCTGTTTTCTCCCTAGTGGCAACAACACATCCTCCCCCGTCACGTTACTGTCACTCGAGCACAGGCGAAAAGGAGGCATGAACCCACTATCGAGCATAAATACTCCCTCTTGGAGTCACTAGCAACTACTTGTCCAGAGCAACCACTAGCAACGGAAAGCATGCAAGATCACAAATAGCATATGCAAATAAAGACTATAATCAACTTTTCATAAGTTCAATATCCATCGGATCTCAGCAAACACAGCACATAGAATTACATAAGATCAAACTCGATCATGTTAGGCAGCTCACGAGATCTAAACATGGAGGCATATGAGGAGGAGACAACCATCTAGCTACTTCTATGGAACCGTAGTCCAAGGATGAACTACTCATGCATCACTCCGGAGGCAGGCATGGTGATGTAGAGGCCTCCGGTGATGATTTCCTCTCCGGCAGGGTGCCGGAGACAGCTTTAGAACCCCCCTGATCTAGGGTTGACGACAACGGCGGATGCGGAACTTTTCGGGGAATTTTGATCAGGTCTCTAGGGTTTTCCATCCGGGGGGAATAAATAGGCGAAAGGGCAGAGGCGGTGGAGCCCTGGGGGCCCCACACCACCCCTGGCGCGGCCAAGGGGGAGGGGCGCCACCCCATGGTGTGGGCCCCCCGATGCCCCTCTTCGACTCCTCTTCGGTCTTCTGGATGCTTCCGGGGAAAATAGGCACTTCGGGCTTTGTGGGGTCCAATTCCGAGAATATTTCGAGAACAATTTTTCTTAAATAAAAAACAACAGAAAACAGGGAACTGATACTTGGCATCTTGTTAATAGGTTAGTCCCGGAAAATCGATAAAAATGACATAAAGAAGGGAGAAAACATGTAGCAATTGGCAAGATATTATCATGGAGCATCATAAATTATAGATACGTTGGAGACGTATCACTCCTCAAAAGGATAGCAATATCATGATCAAAGAAGACGAAAAAACCCATCTTCCCTAATGAACGAACTGAAAGTAAATTGTAACCAAGGGATTCAACAAGCATGACGTCTATGATAGTGATATCAGGAGCAATCACAACCTTGCCAAACCCAGATACCTTAGACTTGGACTTGTCTCCATAGGTGACGGTTGCATCAATATCATTTGGGTGCAACTCTTAACAAGTTCTTTGCTTCCGGTCATATGACTAGTGCATCCACTATCAATTATCCATTTAGACCCACCGGTAGCATAGTCCTGCAAGAGATCATTGACTAGAGTTAGGACCCGAGGAGGGTCCCTTTATGTTAGTAACAAGGGTCTTTGGAACCCAAATGGTATAGTCAATGTAACCCTCAATAGGACCAACATATTTATCTTGCACAACACCATAATAATCAACATATAAGAAATGGTGTGGATTGTTAGTTCCCGCGGAAATGCTACGAGTAGTGTTGTCCCTCATGACACCACTACTTGAAGCAACATTGTTAGCTTGTGTGGGAGTTCTACGAGTAGTGTTGTCCCTAATGACAAAACCACCTGAAGCACCATTGTTGGCCTTCTTCTTGCTCTTCTTATTCTTGTTCTTCTTCTTGGCAACATAGCCAAGACCTTGCTTGCCCACTTGTTGCCTTGGAGAACTCATTTGTGGTTTAGAAACAACCACATGAGGGATAGGGGCAACCACTTGTGGGATAGAGACCACAACCTTCTCAACTTGAGGGCCTTTGCCCTTGACCCTTGCTAACTCTTCCTTCAACCTAGCATTTTCCTCAATAATATTTGCATGATCACAAGAAGAAGTAGAGGTGATAGGGTTGCTAAGTTGATTAAGTTGAGTTTGAAGTTGTTCATGCAACTCTTTGAGGGAAGAATGTTGACTCTCCAAAGCCTTGTGAGCCTTGGTTAGCTTTTCAAAATCCTCGGTTATTTTACCATGACCAACACCAAACTCAACCTTATCCTTTTTTAGCCTTTTTACATTTAGCAATTGCAAGGTCACGTTCCTTAATGATATTAGAAACAAGTTCATTATGTGACTCTTCAATAGATTCAAGTTCCTCCTCAAGAGAAACTCTACCATCATGCTCTTCCTCAAGAGTCATAGAGAGAGAGAGATGCTATCTCATCCGCATCCCTTCTTTCAATCTCACCTTTCTTCTCAAGAGCTTCATGGGCCTCTCCCAATTGGCTCATGAGATGATCAAAGTACTTCTTGGTTTCCCCTTTTATGTTAGACATAAAACGTTCCAAAGAGATAATTTCATCTTCTACTCTAAGACTAGCATGATTTTCTAGTTCACTTGGGGTCTTAGAGTTGGGAGAAGGTGATACCTACTAGGACTTAGCCATGAAGCACTTGGAATTTGGGTGAGGATGATTCTCATTGGGGGATTCAAAGATAGATGAAGATGGTGGAGTAGAAGCAATAGCAAGAGTGTCCACTTCACGTGTGGTTTCTTCTTCTTCATCACTTCCGGAATCATACTCCTCTCGAGTCACACACACAAACTTGGTGGGGGACTTCTTGTTGAATGGTTTCTTCTTGAAGTGAGGTTTCTTGTAATCAACCTTGGACTTGTCCTTGCGAATGAGCTTGCCACCATGGAGTTCTCTATTTTCATAGGGACACTCTGCAATAAAATGGTTCTTATCTTGACAATTGAAGCAAGACCTCACTCGTTGAGTCCCATCATTGCCATAGTGATACTTGGTCTTCTCCTCAACATATGCCTTGGCCTTGGGAGGATTCCTCCAAAACTTCTGCACGGTGAGAGCAATGATATCCTTGAGCACGGGATCATATTCTTGATCCTTCAATGGAGCCAAATACTCATGGCACTCTTCTTCATACTCAACCTCTCTAGACACAACATTGTCCTTCAAAGCAACTGATGCCCCTTTGTGCATTTCTATGGCCCTAGCACGGATGTCAAGAGCATTCTTGGTTTGCACTTAGGAGCACATCTCTTGCATAACTTGGGTCGAGGTCAAAGAAGCAAAGTCATGTCTTCCTTGAATGCTCTTCAAATCCGCGGGCTCAAATGGCATGAGAGAAATCATGTACTTCATCTTGATCCAAGCATCATCAATGTACTTGGCACCAACATTGGAGAATGCGGCGGAAAGAGTATTGAGACTTCGGTACATGTCTTCATGGCTCTCTCAATCATGCATATAGAAACCTTCGGCCTCATTGCTCAAGGAATCATACCTATTCCTTTGCATGCTTTCATTGCCCACAATCATGACGACGAGAGCTTCCCATGTTTCCTTGGCGGTGGAATATTGTTGAAGATGAGGCATGTGGTTAGGACCCACGGCTTGTTGAAGAATCTACAAGGCGGTGTAGTTCAGTTGACAATCTACGTCTTCTCTTCTTGTCAAGTTCTTGGGTTCATGAGGCTTGTATCCATCATGAATGACCTCAAAAGTTCTATACAAGAAGAGTTCAAGTGAGTTTCCATGTAATATTGCCATTCACGAAAATAAAAAGCATAAATTTTAGGTGGATCTCCCCTAGGGATTATATGAGGATGTGGGACGGGAGGATCGGCAGAATAATGTCCTTTGACGGAGTGATATTCTCCATCTCCTTCCATACCCTTATAGGTGGAGTTGTTAGCGGAAGCATTTTTAGATGGATCACCATTATCCCCTTTCTCGGCGCCATCCGGAACTCTGTCCGGAGGAGGTGAAGTAGAGACTTCCGATTCCTTGGGTTTCATGAATTGCAACACGAGTTGTCGCAATTCATAGATTTTGTTCTCCATGGACGAGGTCAATGAATTTTTCAACTCATTGAGATCATCCATAGAGACTTGCACCTCGGAACCGGTGGTCTCCGTCTCATCTACCATACTTAACTCTTAGGCGGTTAAGCTCGATAAAAGAGCCGAGGCTCTGATACGAATTGAAAGTAATATATGGGCACCTAGAGGGGGGGGGTGAATAGGTGCTACGACCAATTTTAATTTTTCTACTAGTTTAGGCTTGACATAAAGGTAAATTCTCCAGATAATGCAACTACGGTGAATTTACCTATATGACAAGGATAACAACAAACACAATGCAAGTACAAGTAAAGGAGGAAGGGAACGAGGTAACCGAAATGAAGCACGCGGAGACACGATATAATCCCGAGTTCCTCCTTGTTAAGGGAGTACGTCTAGTTGGAGGGGTGTGAGCTCGCCATGAAGGCCTACTCAACGCCACAAAGGCCTCACCCTATTCACCGATGAACCCCGCCACAAAGGCCTAGTCCACCTGCCACTATTGATCCCCTTTGAGGAGGGAATCAAACCCTTTAAAAATAACTTTGGGCACACACCCACAACCAAATTGGGGGCTCCCAACAATCACGAATCACCAAGAGTATCAAGATGCCTAGGTTCTCCACAAGAGGAAACCCTAGGCTAGATACCTCAAGCTAATGAGGGGGAAGTGAAGAACGGCTCGGTGAAGATGTAGATCGGGGCCTTCTCCTTCAATCCTCCAAAGATCAACAAGTTTTGTGGGAAGGATTGGGAGTTATGGAGGATTTGGTGAGCTCAATAAATGTTATTGAATGCTAATGGACCAACTAGAGGTCAAGGAGGAAGAGGAGGGGTATTTATACCCCCTCCTCAAATCTAACCGTTTGGCTGAAAAACAGGTACCGGAATATCCGGTCCAAGTTTGGACTGGAATATCCGGTCGGGATATTTCTTCAGATCTCCTTCGAAACTGTTGACTTCAACCGGATATTCCGACTGACCCGGAATATTCCGGTAGCCATAATCCGGCTGCCTCCTGTCCCTCGCAGGAACCTGAACCGGATATTTCGATTGCCGGGGAATAATCCGGGTCAAATAATCCGGTTGGGTTCTGTGAGTTCCATCTCCATTCCTTAGCCGATTTTGAGCACAAACTTCCTCAACCGGAATATCCGGTACAAAATGAATAATCCGGTACCAATATTCCGACTCTTCTCTGTCCCGAACAGGACAAAAATCATCCTAACCGGAATATCCGGTTTCCTGGAATAATCCGGTTAGAATAATCCGGCTCCTCACTGTCCCAAATCTCTTAGCCCAAACTTCACCGATCTTTTCGATGATCGATGTCGATGCTAAAGATAACACCTGCACACTAAACACCTCGATAAATAATGTACTTAGTATTGTCACCGTGGACCGTCCTTTGCCACCGCGCCGGTGGTCGCCGGGGTAACTCCAGTGATCATTGGGTCGCACCAGCACCACCACCACACTCGCTGTGATCTCCTAAAGCTAGTAGAACCAACCAATCCATCCAATTCGAGCTAAATCCCCGGGTTGCAACCGAGTAGGAGAAATCCTCTCCTGTGGTGATGTCACCCTGACATCATGATGACATCAGGAGCATTTTCTTTTTCTTTTTGTTTTATTAAAACCAAATATGACAGGTGGGACCCACCTATCAATTTAAAATGGCAGAAAATGAACCTATCATCTTAAGAGATTAGAAACTTATGTGACAATAGATTTAGTTGTATTAGTTCCTCATTTTCATTTAAACTCTTTGTTAATTAGCTCCACATATTTCAACAACATAAAAGAATATGTGTGTTATGTTTTCAAGTGTTGTTTTCCATGTGATATTGTTTTATTATCTAACTAAGTAATAAACACTTCTACCTAAACACGAGAATAATTGTTTGTTAAGTAAAAGTGAAACACGTGTTAGACTAAAAGAAGTAATAACCACATCACCACAAGTAATGAAACAATTCACCTAAAACCTGTGTGATTAAGTTATCGTATCAAACGTAGCTTACATTTGTAAGTTGGGGTATTCTTCAAGGTATTTGCGATGCATCTCATTACTATGCATGTATCATCTTGCTAGTGTTTTCAGTAGTCCTTCAGATCTCGGGATTTTCTACGCAACCCTTGAACCCGAAGACATGGATTATTATTGTCATTATTTCTATCTCAGGCAAGTTCATCACTTTCTCATATCCTTTTTCAGTATTTCATAACGAACTATTTGCAAAAACCCTATCGTATCACCACCTATTCTCAAAAGAATGCATGATTCTATTTTTATAATAATATGACTACTTGAATGACTACCCGAGTGGTAGTGTTTTGTTTTGTGGGCGGATGGGACCATGGTAAGATGAATAGGTCAAATGAAGGTTCCATCTGCATGAGAAAGTATTACCTAGGACTTAACCATAAATGCCATCAGGATTCTTGCACCGTAAATACCGATTTAACCATGGGTCTTGTATGTGCGAGTAAGTCAGCTGAGATCTTCTCTCGTTCGCATGCCAACGGTCTGCCAGAGACGTTCGCTGTAGGTCTTGCAGGACTACATGCACATGGGTGGGAGCCCTTAATTCCCATGGACTCTGGGGTCTATGAGTGTCTGCCAGGGGTGCCTAGATATCTATCGTGAGGGGTAGAATCAGGGGTTCAACTTGCTGGTAGAAATGGGTGGGCATGCGTTGTGCGGAGAAGCATGGTTTGGCTTGGATAAACAACCGGGCCCAACACCTATGTGGGCGTGGACAGGATCTCGAGCTTGGTTGTGCAACATGGTCTTGATAGCCCATGGGTAAAGTAACACACCTCTGCAGAGTGTAAAAGGATGTGGCATGTTACCCCCTGTTCTGGGAAGGAGCTACGATCGCCGTAGGAAAGGCAACTCCATGAAGTTCTAATCCTGTGAAGATCTGGCGGGCACAGTTTTCAGTATTAAAAGCAACCTCTTAAAGAAATATTTACACAAACCTTGCATTTGCTTATGACTCTTTCGAGTCTAAAGCTATAGTTAGTGCATCAAACTACCCACTATATATCATGAACTTGTTGAGTAACGCTCGTTACTCATTCGTTCCCGTTTGACCCCTGCTTATAGTTGAAGCCTTAAGGAATTCTTCATCGGGAAGCCATCGCTATATCATGAAGCTAGGAGGAGTCTTATACTACTTAGCCAGTGAAAATTTGTCATAAACAACGCCAGTGGAGGAGAAGCTACCAAGTTGGAGGTGGAGACCATTCATGGACTTAGATTCTCTCAAGCCATAGATTAGGGCTGACATCAGCCGTAGTGGATTAAGTTCTAGGCTAGAGTTCTTCTCCAGCTTGGAGCTTCGGATTTCTTCTTCTGATGTTTCATTTGCATGAGACCTTCTTTGATTCATCAAAGGTAGATTCTCAAGATTTTGTAATGAAGTTTGTATCCTATAGCTTTGCTTGTACCTGCTATGCTTCTGTTGTACCACTCTGAGGGATGTAATATTCACGGATAAGTCCTTCTGTGAGTATTATGTCAATGACTTGCGCACTACACATGTAGTGGTGTGCTGGGTCACCGCACTCTAGTCCTCCAGGCCGCAGACTCTAGGGTAAATTTTCTTGTAACGGCTATATTTTGGTAGACACTACATAAATCCTTCCCCTGTCTTCAAGAAGCTGACCACGATTAGAAATATCTCACCCGCCATTGTTGCAAGCTCAAACTTCCTAGACCTATCCTCTCTGTCTCTCTCTACCCACTCATACACCTCTTCGAGGAACTAAGAGAGGTGGCCTAGATCTACAATCCCACCAAAGTAGTTTGATTTCCCCCTTGATTCCATTAAGGAACTTGTTACTCTCGGATTTTTTTGGAACCATAAGAGGTTGTTGTTCCTTCATGGCCTTGGTAGCCACGGAGAGTTGTCGGGAGCCTCCAATTGAGTTGTGGAGTGTGCCCGACCTTGAAGCTCGGAGTCTTGGCGGCTCGCGGGATTTGGTGAGCGCCCTCTGATACGTCCAAAATGTATCTATAATGTTTTTCTTGTTCCATGCTTGTTTTTAATGTTTGCTGACTGTTTTTATTATAATTTTATATCATTTTAGGCAATTTTGTTGTGCGGACCTATTGAGAAAATGCCCAATGCTAGTTTCTATTTTCTGCTTTCTTTTTATTTAGAAAAATTCTGAAGAATATGTCCGCAAAATTCTTAAAAATCCATGGAGGCCATTTTTACCCAGATCGAAGGAGTTCAAAAATCAGCCGAAGAGGGGGGGGGGCACATCTCCCATGTATTTGTAAGGATGTTCCTGTCCAAGTTGCTAATTGCTTAATATTAACTCACTTTGTTGTGTTTGAAATGCCTAAGGATGAGAATATGTCTATTATTCTTGGAAGACTTTTTCTTAATACTACATGGTCTATTATTGATTGTAGTAAAGGGAAGGTTACTTTCAATGTCAATGATAAAGAACATACAATTTATTTTTCAAAGAAGATTGATAAGAAATGTAGTCTAAATTCAATTAAAAATACTGAGACCGTCAAGATTAGAGAATTATTATTTATGAAATTTTAATTCAAATTTATGAACAAGCAAGACATTCTTTGGGTCAATCTAACTTTGCAAGCATGCTATCAACGAGGAAAACTGCCTAAAACAACTACTCTTTGTGGATCCTTTTGGTGGAAGGATTGTATTTCTCTCATGGATAAATTTCTTTCATGCTTCAAATGCCGGGCAGGAGAAGGGAACACAATTAGACTTTGCTGAGATAAATGGGATGATACTACCCTTGTAAGAAAATTCCCACAACTCTGTTCATATGCAAGAGATGATAACATTTCACTTAAAAAGGCACTAATCTTGTGCTAAATGGTGATGTTTATGATATGTTTCATATCCCTCTTTCAGAAATTGCTACACAATAATGCACATCTTTCTTTCAGTCTTTTTCAAAAAGACCTCCTAGCCATGACAAGGACAAATGGTCTGTGCAAGCTGCTTCTCAGTTTTACAAAAGCTCCAAAATGTATAAGATGCTCACACCATTTCCTCCAGCACCCAAACCATTCCAATGGATCTGGAAATCATGTACACTTCCCAAGTTTTCTTATGTTTTCCGTATATTTTCCAATGAAACTATCATTTCACTATGTTTTCTTATGTTTCCCTATATTTTCACATGTTTTCACTTGTCCTTTGCATTGCAGAATGTCATAGCATCTCTGTAATAGTTTTGCATTTGTTTTCCATCATTCTACCAAGTGTTTTATGCATTATATTCATTTCTTAAATTTCTGAAAATGCCAAAAAACAAAATTTCTCGAAAAAATCCAGAATCAATTTTTTTGCATAAAAGATCCACACGAGCACCTAGAGCTGACCAAGCGGACCCACACAAACACTAGAGGGGTGCCAGGCACGGGTACCCCCCGGCCGCGCATGGGGTCACGTGGTGGCCCCAGGACCCCCTGCAGGTAAGTACACTTCCTCATACTTTCTCTCTCCCGAAAAATCACTCTGCCACAACCACCTTTCGTGTTATTGTTGTTCTTCCTCGGATTTCTTCGATCTCCTTGTTTATCCCATCATTTGTGCTAACATTTGGTGCATCATGTCACCCGTATGTGACTCCTCCGCCTATACTAGTAATTTTTAAATGGTGTTGTATATCTTGAGTATTTTGTTGCACTAGGTGACTCGTTATTTGAGCTTGCTTGCTTGTTTTAGGATGATTTAAATTGTTTTGATACATGTTGTAGTTCCACTATGGTTGCTAGAGTAGTCCTATATAATTTTTATGCACCATAGTTGATTTTTATTGGTCTTGCTAAATTTTTCAAAATAGGAAGTATGAAGACTCCCAGAGCCGAAAGGACACCTGGAGGGGGTCCCTGCCCACCATAGGGGTGCCAGGCGCCCCCTAGGCTGCACCTGGTGGTCACCTCATGGCTTGGGACCATCCTCAGGCCTCTCCTTTGGTACATATGTCACTTTGTCCCCGAAACGGAGAACCCCCGAAGGATTTTCCCAGATACGATTCACAGCTACGCCGCCACCCGAAACCCTAGTTCGGGAGACAAAAGTTCCTGTTCTAGCGCCCTGCCGGGATGGGGATTCGGGGAAGATCGCCGCCATTGTCATCACCAATGTCTCTCCATTAACCACCCATGATTCCCTCTTTGATGTGTGATTAATTCCTTGCTGTAGGCAGATGTGATGGTAGGGATTGGACGTTATTGATCATGTAATAGTTCCTGAGATTGATAGAGCATGATGCCTAGTATCCACTATTGTTGTTCATTATCGTTGTTGCAACTTGGAGTGCTTAATGCTTGTAACTTAGGGACAAAGTGCCATGCTTATAGATCTGAACAATGTACGTTTTCATGAATATAAATGTTGCTTTCGATTATATCTACGCGTTGTATACACCTAATATTGTCCGGAACCCGAGACCCCAAAGGTTACAGGTTGGGATATCGGAGGGGATGGATTTTAGTTTGAGGATTACATGTATCCATTAAGTGTTAATGCTTTGATCCGGTATTTGGTGAAACAAGTATCTTAATTACCATTAGTGTCAAATTGTCCTCGCAACAACGAGATGGTTGGACAAAAGATGTTTCGCAAGTTCTTATTGCAATCACGTACACCTATTTTCGGGATATATGCCTATGAATGTTAGTGACTTGGATACTATCTTATATATTAGTGATGTCCTATGTTAAGTCTATTACATGGTATCTCTCATTCGTGCAACATCCGTACATCCATCCTATGCCTAAAGTGTTTTAGCATTGTTCTCCACTTTGTTTACATTCGTTGTTACTATTGCTATCGTTATTTCACTACTACTGTTACTATCACACTAGTGTTGGCACCATATCACTGTTACTACTAATAAATTGTGTCAAGTAAGTTATTTTCCAGGTGCAGCTAAATTGACAACTCAGTTTTTAAGTCTTATAAGGATTTTTTTGGCTCCCCTTGTGTCCAACCAATAAATTGGCTATATTTACCTCAAAGATTGTTGCGATACCTATATTTGTGGGTCATCATTCCCCCTCCGATAAGGTTCCGGAGCAGGACTCGAGAAGCCCTAGATTAGACTTTCGAGGTGACGGCGTCTTTATATCTATTTCATGGAAAATTTCTCTGCCCCTTGTTTTTAGGGTAAAACATAACTTATAGGCAAAGAGGCGGTGCCGAGGGCTGGCCAGGGCCACCAGACAACCTCATGGAGCCGGTAGGCCCTAGGCCACGCCTCATAGCCGTCTGGTGGCTGTGGGGCCAACCACAACTCACCTATGGACTCCGTCTTCATTCCGGGTAAAACACGATCTCCATAGATTTTCAAGACTTTTGGCGAATATTTCCTTCAGAAATTTTCTAAAATACAAAAACAACAGAAAATAGGAACTGGTTTTGGGCACTGGGTTAATAGGTTAGTCCATAAAATGCCCTAAAAACGAAGAAAAACATGCAAAAACCATAGGTTAATTAGTAGAAAACAAGCATGGGACATCAAAAATTATAGATACGTTTGGGACCTATCAGGCCCCATGTCCACCTCAGCTCGCCATCCACGTGTGTTACTCAGCTCTGTTAGTGGGCTACACCACGTCACATCCGTCGATAGGTAGATTTTAGAAAAAAAGAATCACCAAGAATGATACTGCCCCAAATATGATAGTTTTGTGTACTTTACTTTCATCCCTTCCTCTTAAGGGAACCCAATATACTTATACAAAATAAACTAGTGGGATCCCAGGTGATTTGTTTTTGTATTCCCTGGAATTTATCTCCTGGTCATGAAAGTCTTTTAAGGAATGTATCGGGCTGATTGGATTTAGTTTAGGAGGAATATCACTAAAAATGCAAGCGATCACGTACCTAATTCCAACTTATTACACCGAGGAGTATATTTGTATTGGAGAATACACTAACCTCGAGTATGTAAGAAAGTTTGCGGAGACAACGATCGTGGCCTTCGGTGATGAATATCTTAGAGCTCCAATGAAGATGATATTGTGAGACTAATTGCGTTGAATGAAGAAGGGGGTGGCCGGGTATGATTGGAATCACCGATTGCATGCACCGGAGGTGGAAAATTTTCCGTACGACATGGCACAACACTGGTGACCACCATGATCCAACGATCATATGTGAAGGAGTGATCTTTATGGACTTGTGATTTTGGCATTAATGTTTTGGGTCGTCGGTCTCTCTCACTAACATCAATGTTACGTAGAGGTTTTATCTACTCCCTCTGGTCCATAATTAGTGTCGTAGGATGTGAACAAACTTGCACGTATCTAGTACTACTCGTCCGACACATTTTTCGGATCGGAGGTAGTATTTGCTAGCTTTGCAAGTGGTGATGCAACTTCAAGTTTCATTTGTGCGCACTTGATATTTTTTATAGACTCGGTTGTGGCATATTGTTTTTTATAAAGCGATACTAGTCACGGTTTTAACATTGAGTTGGCAGCACACACGTTTTTTAAGCTCCCTCTGCTTTTTTTTAGAGTACCCTCCCGCTCAAGGATAGCTCCTCACACTTAAAGCTGGCCAACGGGCCGGTCCAGACATGACACGGCCCAACGCTAAACGGATTAACACCACCGAACACGTGGTGGCCCAAGCGGATCATATCGTGCCAAGCGCCGCGCTTCAAGGCTCAAGCACAGCTCGTTTAGCCAGAAATCACTAGAAAAAGGGAACCCTTCCAAAAGGTCACCTGCATGCGCTCCGCTTGTGACAAGGGTCGCCTTCTCATTCCTCCCAGCCTCCACGGGTTTTGCATACGTGACAACTGGCAGCACGAGAGAGTTTTGGTGGGACTTTCCCTTCCCACGCACGGACGAGTAGACGGGTGGACACACATATTTTTCGGGATTCATTTTTTTTAAAATGAAATATATAGCGAACCGTATTTTGGAATTACGAACCGTTTTCATATTTGAGATTCTCGCGTCGAGATCTTCAAAACTAGATCCCATGTTGATAACTTTCGAGAATTTTTTTTACATCCAGAATCAACACGGATGTACGTCCAGTTACACACAGATATACGCCCAGATGCAGTAACCGAAATACGTCCTAAATGCAGTGCTGACGTACACCCACGTGCACCACATATGTACGTCCAGGCGGTTGTACACCCAGGTGCAGGGCCGACGTACACCCAGTCGGATGTACACCAGGCGGATGTACTTTCAGGTACACCGCGTGTATACTTTCAGCGTGTAGCAATGTGTGTGTACTTTCACGTACACCGCGTGTATACTTTCAGAAAGATCATGTGTATACTTTTCCTGTGATGCGCCATACACTGCGTGTATACTTTCAGAAACATCGTGTGTATACTTTTCTCGAAATCTATCAATATGAGATCTAATTTTGAACATCGTGAGGATCTCGAATATGAAAACGGTTCGTAATTCTAAAATATGGTTATCGAGATATTTCATTTTAAAAAACGAATCTCAAAATAAAAGCGTGTACACCCTGTATTCGGTTTCTCGCGTACGAGCCCGCCATGTGATGCTGAGCTTATTTTTTTCCTTTCGATCCTTTCTCAGGTGGAAGCCTTTTTCTAGTGGCACCCCCGTTTAGCCAGTTCAGCCTATTTTTCATTAAAAAAAGGATAAACATTGTAGCCTCAAGGCCCCGGCACGGCCTGTTTAGCTACGTACCAAGACAGGCCCTAATGGCCAGGCAAACGGGCTGGCCCGCGAGCAGGTGGCCAGCTTTCCTTACAGCCCCGCCCCGCAACAAGACGCAAAAGCTTGAAGCGAAGGATAGGTTGGTGGATCGCACGGAGAGAAGTCCCCGCCAAGCCAAGCAAAGGGTGCCGTGGAAGATTCAGTACTGCTCTGCGCCACCACGCTTCAAGCGTCAGAAAGCCTGCACAAACCGTGCGGCCGGCCACCGCCATCGCCACTGGCTGCCGTTGCCCGTACGTACTATATGGTCCACACGGAACGTTGTCGCGAGTCGATCCTCCCAGACCAATTTACCATTCCGCACGACGCGATGCGGCCAAACAAAATAACGGCGCGTTTCGCAGTAATACTGCTCTTCGTCGGCACGTTGGTCGTCGCGCTCGCCGCCGCCGACGCGGAGTATGTCCGGCCTCCGCCGGGCCGAGTCATCCTCACGGAGAACACCCAGCCCGCCTCCCACCCTCAACAGGTATGCATATCGACCGACCAAAGCGCAGTGAGCAATGGCTGGCCCGACGAAACGTTGATTGGTACGTAAATCTGTGTGTCAGGTCCATGTATCTCTTGTCGGGGCAGACCACATGAGGGTTTCATGGGTCACGGACGCCAAGCACGGGCACTCCGTTGTGGAATACGGCAGAGCTTCCGGGAACTACACCTCGTCGGCCACCGGCGAGCACACCTCGTACCGCTACTTCCTCTACGCCTCCGGCAAGATCCACCACGTCACGATCGGGCCGCTGGATCCCGGCACCGTGTACTACTACCGGTGCGGCATGGTCGGCGAGGAGTTCACCCTCAAGACCCCGCCCGCCGCTCTCCCCATCGAGCTCGCCGTCGCAGGTATATTTGAAGTATCAAATGCTACTGCACCGCCACGTTGCCCTGGCCGTCCGATCTAAAAAAAATAAACGGTTTGTGTTGCAGGGGACCTTGGGCAGACGGAATGGACGGCGTCGACGCTGGCCCACGTGAGCAAGACGGACTACGACGTGCTGCTGGTGCCGGGCGACCTGGCCTACGCCGACACGCAGCAGCCGCTGTGGGACACGTTCGGGCGGTTCGTGCAGAAGCACGCGAGCCGGCGGCCGTGGATGGTCACCGAGGGGAACCACGAGGTGGAGGCCGGGATGGCGCTCCCGGGCTCGCCGATCCCCTTCATCGCCTACACCACGCGGTGGCGCATGCCGCACGAGGAGAGCGGCTCGGCGTCCCCGCTCTACTACTCCTTCGACGCGGCCGGCGGCGCCGTCCACGTCGTCATGCTGGGCTCCTACGCCGCCTTCAACTCCACCTCGGAGCAGTACGGGTGGCTGGCGCGGGACCTCGCCCGGGTCGACCGGCGCGCCACCCCGTGGCTGGTGGTGCAGCTGCACGCGCCGTGGTACAACACCAATGCGGCGCACGCGGGGGAGGGCGAGGCCATGCGGAAGGCCATGGAGCGTCTCCTCTACGAGGCCCGCGTCGACGTCGTCTTCTCCGGCCACGTCCACGCCTACGAGCGCTTCGTGAGTTGTTCTTGACCGGCCGGGTGAATGTGTGAGAGACTGACGTGCTACGTACACACGAAGCGCGTCTTGATATATATATCTTGGCATGTTAATTGTTGCAGACGAGGGTCTACAACAACGAGGCCAACCCATGTGGGCCGGTGTACATCACCATCGGCGACGGCGGCAACAGAGAAGGGCTCGCGTTCGAGTAAGCTGCATACGACGCGCTAGTTTTGAACAACTTAATTCCTTTCATCGCCACGATACATAGCTGAAACTGTTTCTGCCCTGTCTGTGGTGGCCGCACGCAGCTTTCAGAAGAACCACAAGCTAGCGCGGCTCTCGTTGATGCGGGAGGCGAGCTTCGGGCATGGCCGCCTGAGCGTGGTGAACGCGACCGCGGCGCGCTGGGCATGGCACCGCAACGACGACGCCTACTCCACCGTCCGCGATGAGCTCTGGCTGGAGAGCCTTGCCGCCAACGACGCGTGCCGGTTGGGCAACCCCGCCGATGATTCTTGGAGCGAGGAGTTGTAGGCTTGTGAGCTGTCGTTCTTTTACGGACCCTGAACTTTTGCGCCCAACATTTCTGAGCCCGTGGTGGGTGTGTATAGGAGCACGGGTGAAGTCGCCGAGTTGTGTGGTGTGGCGCTTACTTTTGCCAAAGAACTGTTAATGCATTTTTTTTTCTTGTCAGCTGCCAGTTAACCTTTAATTGAACGTGAAATTTTACATAAATAACATTCTGGCGCAGCAAATTCACGATCTAACCCGCCGAATAAAAATATAAATTTCATAAGCCCGCCTATAAGGCATTATCCCTCTAGCATAACGTGAGGCCCTGAGACGTTATGGACCGTGCCACCGTGGACGAGGAATTCCACGTGGCAGCCACCATAACGTCCTGGACTGGGGCGTTATGCGCCTTAATCTGAGACGTTATGCAGCTTGACGCCCTAGACTGGGGCCTTATGCGAATAGGTAAGTGAGGCCTGGACAGCCATATTCCACTCCGCTCCACTCCCCACTCTTACCTCTAGCTCGGCCTTCTCTCTCAATCCACTCTTCAATCTCTCCAAATCTTTGTGATTTTTTTCGTGGAATTCGGTTTCTCTCGCGGGTAATCTCCCCCCATTTCCCTTCGTTTTGTCCAAACAAAATGTTTGTATTTAGTCAATTTTCTCCCATATTTTAGAAACCTTAGAAATTGATTTTGCCACTCTAATCCCTAAATTGGTTAGTTTCTTGTTGATGAATGGAGCATGCGTGCTTGCTACGATGATCTAGACCTACCCAATTTTGTGGCAAACCCTAGATATTTGGTAGGGCCTATCCCTCACCCTAATACTAGGAATTGTTATGTTAGGGCCTACTTGTTAGCTATTACGCCAATATAATCGTTCATGTGGTTTTTCTTTTAATGATGTTGTCGAGAATCGTGAATGTTCATCAATTGTACTTTGTCGGGGTTTTTAAAGGAGACATTGATTATCGAGACCGGACGAGATAGTCATGTTCTTTGACTCTAGTCTAACATTTCGTGATGTTGTGGAGAAGGTCCGAAGTGAGTTGAATTGGAAGGACAAAAATGATGTAGTTGACTTGCAAGGGAGGTACAATGTTTCCCAAGGTCATTACATTGGGTGAAAGATAATGCCAGTCGACTCAGAGAGTTGTTGAGAAGCTTACAAGGCGGTTGTATTGGATTCACAAGACAAATCATTTGAGTTGTTTGCCACAAAGAAGGTTGGTGCTCGAGTGCACATTGTTTTGAACTTCGAAGCATGTCCTAGTGAAGGGAATAACCCGGTTGAATAAGGTGAGTCACGTATCGACCCGGAGGCCGAAGTGTATGACACAATCATGAGCCAACCTCCTTTTACACAACCCTTGAGCCCCTATTACAATAACGATTATCGTGATGACTACGATGACGCTGATGGTGGCCATGATGAGCCCGAGAGGCATGTAGAGGGAGATGAGCCCCTGGGTGATAATGGTGTCGGTCATTAACTAGAGGGCCCTGCCGAGGTTGTGCTTGAAGAGTCCGAGAGAGATCAAAGGGAATTCCTTCCATAACCATAATATTGGAGATGTGGAAGCAATTTTTTTTTAACAGCACATGGACCGTGCCATCCCATACTCGCGAGTGCGTACAATGGACTCGGAAGACAAAGGCCTAGAAGAGGAACTTGATGAGGATGGTTTGAAGGCTAAGGAAGAAAAAGCCTTTATGCATGCATTTGGTCGGGATCACCGGACATCATTGTTTTGTGATCTAAGCCTTGCGAGTAAGGCTATTGTTGATGGTGGTACCTGTCGAATATGCATCTCAACAAGTCTCTCGGGTGAACCGATAGGGTTTCGATTAGGAGAACATGTAGGCGCTGGTGACAATCGTCGGCTAACATGGGCACGATTTACCCAGGTTCGGGGCCCTCGTAGAGGTAAAAACCTTACTCCTGCTTCTGTCGATCTGTATTAGCAATAGATCGGTTACAATAGGGGGTGCTCGAGTCGAGAGTATGGTCTCAATCTCAAGGCTTTGGTGGTGCGGTATTGCTTGGTCCCCCTCCCGGTGGTTCTCCTGGCCTTATATAGGTGGCCCGGTCTCAAATCGCACCTGGGGGGTACAAACCCTAACCTTAAGTCGGTTACAAGTTTCCTTCCTTGACCCGTAAGGCTTTGCGGGTGGGCCTTGATTGGGCCTTCTAGAACTGTCTGTGGTATCTCCCTTTGGGCCTAGGTCTTGGGCCTTGGACCGGGTAGCCTCACCCGATAGGTCCAGGATTAATCCCCTTGTCAGTATCCCCCGAGCGTTTGCTCGATTGAGAATCTGTCGGGTAGACGCTCAAAGTTTGTCTTGATTTCCTTCGATTGATTGCTTCAACTGTTTGGTGTTAGAGGGCGCATACCCTGTGCGCGATGCGCTTCTTGTACTCGAGCATCGAGCGATGAATGTGCCTGTGTTTTGGCTGCTTTTGCAGAAGGATGTGGCTAAGTTTCTTGGCTCTCCCGAAAGATCAGGGCCAATTAATAGCATCTAGGGAAAAAACAGTTCTGGCCTACACAGACTCGAGACCTCCGACTCGAATCCGGTGAGGTGATCATTGCGACTGGGCCGTGGAGGTCTTACCGAGTCGAACTTAACCTATAGGGGTACCCGGCGCATCCGCTAGGATTTTTCTTCGTGTTGTTGACACGGAAATTTACCGGAGGATGCAGCTTGAGTGCGATTCCAGGCCCATAAGAGAGATCTTTTAGGTCTTACCTTCGTACTCGAAAGAATACGGCATCCGGATGTGCCTAGTCGGCTGAACGATCCAGGGTAAGGATGTGTAAATACATCGTGTGACAGAGTGGCAGGAGCTGCACACTCGCGAGTATCATCTTGAGAATTTTCGAATGAAGAGATTTCCCTTCTTGTTGTACTTATGCAAAAGACATTTTTGCGTTTCTAATATCTTGCCCATACGAAAGAGTTTTCGTGTTTGGAGACTTTATGGGAAAGATGTTTTCGCGCCTTGTTGTACCTATACGAAAGAGATTTCGTGTATAGATATTTATGCGAAAGAGTTTTCGCGTCCTGTCATGCCCATACGAAAGAAATATCGTGTCAGGGAACTTATGCGAAAGAGTTTTCGCGTCTTGATACACCCATACGAAAGAATTTTTTTTGTCAGGGAGGTTATGCGGAAGAGTTTTCGCGTCTTGATATGCCCATACGAAAGAAGTTTCGTGTCAGGGAGGTTATGCGGAAGATTTTTCGCGTCTTGATATGCCCATACGAAAGAAATTTCGTGTCAGGGACCTTATGTGAAAGAGTTTTCGCGTTTGATGAGGTATGCAATGATGTCACTACGCACTCATCCGTTCTGACTCCTCCCGATGGGACGTGACGAAGCGAAGCAGAGCACGATGGCCCACCTTGTCATCTTTTGACTGGAAAGGATAGGTCGTTTCCGGTTTTTCCACGAGCCACGCGCTGTAAATGTGCACGATCTGCTGTAAAGATCGTGGCAGAGGCAACTGCTCACCGCCGCCCCGTTTCCACTTCACGCGTGGCGGCCGCGATGGGTGCCACGTCGCTAGATCTACGGTCTAGATTAGCCGTCCGGCGATGGGTAAGTTTCCCGGCCATTTTCTTCTCTTCTTCCTCCTCGCGCACACCTCCTGCTCTGCAAGCACCGAAGAGCTCCCATGGCTGGAGGGAAGAAACGCGGTGTCACCGCATCATCGTCGAAGGATGTTGGAGATGCTTCCGCGCCGCCTGCTGTGAGAACGGGCGATTGGCTCTCCGCCAACACCACCAGGGAGAGCATCAACGCGATGCAACGGGAGGGGCTGCTTCCTCCCGACAGCGACAAGCGCGTTCGCCTGCCCAAGAAAGAAGAGGTACCCAATCCTCGCGCGAACGAGCGCGTGATCATCGCGGAGCACGTCTCGCGCAGTCTCTCTCTTCCTGTCCACCCCTTTCTCCTTGGATTGATGTATGTCTATGGCATACAGCTCCATGAATTGCCTCCAAACGCGATTCAACACATATCGTGCTTTGCGAGTGCTATCTGGGCATCCGCCCGTATTGGGGCCTCTGGAAGGCCCTGTTCAAGGTGCGGATTTTCCGGGAGAGATCACGACCAGGCGAGCAGCTGGGAGAGCCACTGCGCACCGTTGGGTTCGGGATCCAGACGAGGACGGACATCCCCTACATGGAGATGTACTTCGTTGACTCCGCGCAAGGATGGCACAAGCTCACCGCCAAAGACAACAGCGCGGGTGGAGCTCCTGAGTTCCATTCATTCGCGATTCTCAAGCGGAGGAAATCTTGGGCGCACAAGCTCACCGCCAAAGACAATAAGATCGTCTCTCCCCTACTCGCGAAGGTGGGGAGCTTCCACGACAAGGTGATGGGGGTTCCACTGAATGGATTGCACTTACCAAGTGTATTTCTTCGGTGGAGGATCTAGCCCCTTCAGGAGAGGTCGTCGACCATGTGGAAGTATCAGGGCACCCAAGATCCGAGCCGCGTATGCGATGACATTCTCTCGAATGCTGAGTTCGAGAAAAATATCGCGGCCATCACCAAGCTGAAGAAGGGAGAGGCCTTTTCGGCATGCTCTCTCGAGCCATTCGAGGCTTCGAAACCTCCCCCAGCCGAGGTAAGTTCGTTGTTGTTCTTCCTTTGTTTCATGTAGTCTGAATTCTTGTCGATTGAGAATCTTTTCTTCTTTTTTTATCTCCATAGAGTTTGAACGTGGTGACGTGCTACCCGCCCGTTACTGCAGAAGAAGCATCAGATACTTTTGCCAGTAACGTGGACGCTCCTCTCGAGACCAGCGTTGCTAAAGCTGACTCGAGCTTTGAGCACGAGTACATGGACGACGAGGAAGAGTCGGATAGCGAGCAGCTCCAGCGCTGCAAGCGCCGCAATGCCGAAGAAGATGCAGCCACCTCCAAGGGCAGTTCCCTGGGTGATGAGTCTATCAAGGCAACTGAGCCTCTTCAGGTTCCTCCTCTCAATGTGCTTCCTCCCCTAGGCTGCAAGCCGAAGGTTCCCACCGCCTGGAATGTGGACATTCTGGATGACAATGATGAGGATGAGTAAGTTTTTCTTGTGCGTTGTTCTTTAGTCCCGAATCTTTTCCTTGTGCTGGGTCCTTGTCTGACTTTTTCTTCAATAGAAGCCTTCAGACCATCAGTCCTAGCCGGTACGCTTATTCGGTTCCCTCTGTGAAGAGGAAAGAAGTAGCCGTGGGAGACGTTCGAGCTGCAGAAGTCGCCCGAAGATCTCCAAGTCCCGTGAGGGCAGCCGTGACTCCTGAGTACGGACTGGCTGGCTTCACGGGTGGAGCTTCTGCAAACAAGGAGGTTTCAAACAGCTTGGTGGATCCTCTGTCTACTGCCCAAGGCCAAGTAATTTTATCCCTTCTTCTCGCATCTTTTGCTTCGTTTGATCGTAATTTCTATCGGGTGCACGACAGTGCTCCCGATGGGAGTAGCCCCCGATGCCGTGGTTAATTTCTTGCGGTTAGCCACGGACTCAAGTTGAACCCTTTTCCTCGCTGTTTTCCTTGATTCTATCGGGTGCACGGCAGTGCTCCCGATGGGAGTAGCCCCCGAGGCTATACTCGACTGTGTACAGTCGTGTATAGGCTTAAGAGATTTTGTCCCTAATTTGAATTTCTGTCTTGGGCTTTTGCAAACTCTCCTTGACTCCCTTGCTGCTATCGGTCGTCGAGTACTTTCGGCTGAGGCGGATTGCGCTTCCCTTCGGGAGGATCGCGATCGGCTCATCGTAGACGGCCGCTCCCTTCTAGGTAAGCTAATTCACCCTGCTTTATGGATTTTGTTGATCGCGAAAGTTTCTTTAGCTGTATTCGTCACTTGCAGATGAAGTTAACCGCCTCAAGGCCGAGAAAGCTGAAGTTGTCGCTCGGGTGCAAACCCTTGAGGAGGATCTGAAATCCTCCCGCAAGGAGTTGGAATCCACTCGCAAGCATTTGGCCGATCTTGAGGGGAGCTTATCGAAGGCTCAAGAAGCACTGAATCAGCTGGAGGACGCAAGCGCCAAGCACGACACCGACCTTGTCGGCCTCATCCGTCCCCTGGCTCAAAAGTTTGCGGGTAAGCTATGTTTCATCATCCTTTTGCTGCAACTCGAACTTTATTTTGTTGTCTCGGAAATTTATGTTGTCTTTGCTGTAGATGCCCTTGGGGTTGGACTGGAGCTGCCTGGGAGCCAGCGACTGGATGCCCTCATGGGATCTTGCACTCAGCTCCAGGAACACGCGAGTAGGATCTGCTCCCTCGTCGGTGACGCCACCCGACTGTTGAAGCAGTTCCACGAGCGCTTACCGGTGGATGCTGCGGTTCCTCCTACGCTAGGTGGCCTCCTGAAGGTGTTCTTGGGTGATGAAAATCTTCTCCAGGAATACTCAGTCGCTCAGTATGAGTGTGGGGCCAGGATGGCTATCCAGTTTTCCCTGGCGCACGGAGTCTCGGATGACCTGGAGAAGGTGTATTCGAGCGTCCCCTACAACGCCTTTGGCAAAAAGGTAGCGCTCCGTCCTTTTGGCGCTCATGCTGAAGTCCTCGGAAAGAAGCTCTCTGAAGTGCTTGCTCGTGCTAGTCGCAAGGGCAGCCTTCCGTGAGTGGAACCACTTCTATGGCTCCTTAGGATAGTTTATATTTTCTTTTGTCTATCGATGTAATGATCCTTGGGATGTATTCCCGTATTTTCTTAATCGAAGTGTTTCCTGAAATCTTCGATGTCTGATTGTTGCACCTTACTGTTGTGTGCTCCCGATGGGAGTAGCCCCCGAGCACCCGAGAAATGAGTGGTGTGTTTCTCGAGTGGGGTCTTGTGATTTTTCTGAACTTGCTTTGTTTCTTTCCAGGTAGTGGATCCTAGCGCAGAGTCTTCGAGTGGGTCTCCTGCGTAGGTGAATTCTCTTGTTGTTGCTGCCAGCATGTTCGCCTCACTCCGTGACCGTGTTGCGGATGGCGAGCGCAAAGTGAAGGCTCTGCGGGGCGTGGCTGATGTGGCCAAGTCGAAGCAGAAACTTGCGGCTAAGCGTGAGCAGTTTGTGATGGAAGAGCTGGCCGTCGATGCGAAAGACATGCTTTGTAAGCTTGCGAGCCCTCTAGCACTTTGCTGCTTGCGTCCTTTTCTGTTCTGACTTGTTCGCTGAATTTGCAGTTGTTGGGCCCGACGGACCTTGTGAAACCCATTGGGTGGATAACCACATTTCCTATGAGGCGGATAGCTCGAAGCCTCATGCGAACAATTTCTGGTCTAACCGCAACCGAGGCTTTATTTTGGCCACCTTGAAGTATCGGGCGAGCCAGGTGAAGATACTTGTCGAGTCCTGTCGCGAGGCTCTTTCTTCTGTGCATCGTATGTTTTACCCGTTGGGTACCGTTCCAGAAGGGTTGAGCGGTTTGCTAAGGATTTTTCGTCGAGTAGGAGAGGTTCGTGAGTGCGTTCGCCAGCAACTTATCTATGGATCTCAGGGCTCTTGCCTTCGTTCGGGTGTGGCATCCTGAGATCAATTTTAGCTCGGTGGCGTGGCTTCCGGACTCTCCAGTTGATTTTTCTCCTCATTACGCGGTCGTCCAGCCCGCGGCAAAGCAGATTATTTGACTAACTTCCGAGGAAATTGATCAAATGCTTGCGGAAACGACCGCTCGTCGTCAGATAATTGTATGATGTAGATATCCTATATTTTTTTGTAATGTGTTTGAAGGCGTAAGCCTTGTAACCCTGTATAGCTCACTCAATATGTTTTAAAGTGTTTATAAGGTGTGGACCTTGTTGTTCCTTGTATTTGAAAATATGTATTTATGCTAGTTAGGCGTAGCCCCGTGTGTTTGGGGTGTATACCTGTTGTTTTTAGCATGTAAGATGGAAGATGCAAATAGCTATGGTTGAGGAACCATGTGTCTTATTGATATGGCTGAGAAGCCATGTATTTGATCGAGCTACAGAGTGGCTGGTACAGCCTTATTTCTTGCGAGTAGAATAATCCTAAGGGTAGAATTTGCGGAGATGCGCAACGTTCCACGGGTTGGAGTAGATGCCACCAGTCTTCGGGTTCTTCAATCGGTAAGCGCCTCCTGGGATAACTTCGTGTATTATGAAGGGTCCTTCCCATGGTGGCTCAAGCTTGTGTCCTTCCTTCTGCTTGAGTCTCAGCACCAAGCCTCCTACCACAAAAGATCTGTGGCGTATACGGCGACTGTGATAGTTGCGTAGTGATTGTTAATATACCGCGGATCTTGCGAGTGCGATATCTCGTATCTCATCCAGTGCGTCCACGTCTTCTGCGAGTGTCCTGTTTGAGGTTTCTTTGCTGTATGCGATGACTCGTGGAGCACTGAATTTGACATCTTCGGGTAGGACAGCTTCAGATCCGTATACCATGAAAAATGTGTGTAGTTTGTTGACCGATTTGGAGTTGTGCGTAGGCTCCACAGCACAGACGGTAGTTCTTCGGCCCAGTGCCCTGCCGCTGGGTGCAGTCAATCGAGTAGTCGTTTCTTCAGGCCAGTGCAAACTAATCCGTTGGACCGTTCGACTTGGCCATTAGTTTGCGGGTGAGCCACCGAGGCGAAGCTGAGGGTGATCCCTTTCTCTTCGCAGAAGTCCTGCGTTTCCTTGGCCGTGAAGTTGCTTCCGTTGTCCGTGATGATATTGTGTGGTATGAAAAATCTGCACACGATGGAATTGAGGAATCTCACGGCGCACTCAGCGTGTGCGGAGGTGACTGGCATGGCCTCTATCCATTTTGTGAATTTGTCGACTGCCACAAGCAGGTGGGTGTATCCTCCAGGCATCGATTTGCGCAGGGGCCCTAACATGTCTAGCCCCCATTGAGCAAAGGGCCAGGCGATGGGGATCATGTGGAGTTCTGTGGCTGGGGCGTGTGGCTTGGGCGCGAACCTCTCGCAAGCGTTGCATTTGTCGACTAGGTCTTTTGCGTCTCTGGCTGCCGTGAGCCAGTAGAATCTTGCCCTTAAAGCCTTGCCTACAATTGCCTTCCAGCTGGCGTGATGTCCACAATCTCCTTGGTGTATGTCTTGTAGCAGCTCCTTGCCATCTTCGAGTGTTATGCATCTCTGCAATATTCCTGATATGCCTTGCTTATATATCTCTCCGTTGAGCACCCGAAAGGATTTGCTGCTATCGTGGTGTGGAGAAGACAGATGCCATAGGGTGGCTGAAGTTTGGGGTCGATGGACGTTGTAGGTATTTGGGGAGGGATCGCACATCACGTAGACGCGCTCAGAAACACTGCAAACACCAAGATCTACCCAGGTTAGGGGCCCTCGTGTGGAGGTAATACTCCTATTCCTGCCTATCTCTCTGTATATGCTATGACCGAGTAGCCACAGTACAAATCAGGCTCTCAGCCGAGTAGCCACACACTTGCTCTCTCTCTCTAGTGCTAGCTCTTGGAATAAATGCTCTCTGGGCCAACGTCCCTCGCGCAGGAGGGGGTTGGGCACCTTATATACTGGTACCCAGCAAGTAAACAACGATTAAAAGTACATGAAGTGACAACTCTACTGTGACAACGGCGCACGCCTCCGTGTTCCCACTGACGCCGTTGCGAGAAGTGGCCGCGCCGTCCGGCTGACAGGACTTGTCCACCCTGTTAGTCTCACAGGGTAGGCCCCTGACACGTCCTGTCCCCCTGTCAGTGACAAGAAATGACAGGCGCCCACCCTCACTGTACCCACGCCGTTGCGTGGATAATCATGTTCCTTTTAAGTTGAACCGCACATCTGTACGGCTGCGGGATATGCGGGATCTCGTCAGAATGGCTCTATTGACTTTGTGCCCGAGTAGGATTGTTGCTCATCTACTCGGACCATCCGATCTCTACTCGGATGATTCCAATCTTCCATATTATCTTCACTTGGCCTTTAATGCTTATCATCGAGTAGCGTCTACCGGATACTAGATACCGGGTAACCGCCTACCCGGCAAACAGTGCCTTGATCTTTGTTTTATCACCTGTCTTACCCCAACTCTGGGGTAGCCCCCCGACATTAGTCCCCGAACCTGGTAGCGTCCAGTTAACTTGTTCGTTGGGCCCTGCCAGGTTAAACCAACTTGCCTCCGTGAAGCAGTGTGGCCGAGTTGCTCCTCAACTCGGACACCCATAGTCCTTACTCGAACTTCTCTGATTATGGTCTTGGGAGAAAACTTCTCTGTGCCGAGTAGAACACGTGATGCAGTGTCCTGCCGAGAACTTATACTTAGCGAAATTTTCAACGCGCTCCCACTCGATCCAGCATAAATCCGTCTTCGCGTGTCCAGGGAGGGCACGTGTCACGCAACCGCGCCCCCTACGCCTCGGCTCTGGCGTTACTACGTGCCACGCGCCCATCACTGCAGGTGGGACCCACGGTCCGTTGTGTCACCTTGCCTATGTACTCGAGAGCCCACGACCCACGTCGTGGGATTAACTGCGCCCGTTACGCGCGCATATTGCGCTGTGTGCGTTTCTAACAGGCAGTTAATTCCCACGCCGCACGATCTCAGCTACGATCAATCCCAACTTAGTGTAACATCCCAAGTATGAAAACCTACCATTTAGAATGTTTGTTTTCCTGTTTAATCAAAGTATTGCATCATGTCATCATGTTTATTTCATTGTTTGCATTTGTTTACTATTTATTTTGCATCTGTTTTATCTTGTTTTCATAATGAAACTCAAACAATTTCAAATGATTTATTTCATACTTGCTCTGTTACAACATTTTAAATAAAGTCTCAAATAAAAACAACCCATTTGTTTTCATATTATTCCATGTTGATCAATTAATAAAATGGTGCTTTTATTTTCACTAATTAATTCCAAATTGCTTTCAAATTCAAATCAAATCTTTAAATCAGCATCCAATTTGTATATGTGAAAATCACCACCCAATTATAATCACTTAATCAACTTTAATAATAGGGTTCAACCTATTAAATTTGTTGTTTTCAAATATTAATTCATTAGTTAACAAATTACTCAAATTCAAACCAAAACATTCAAACAGAACCCAATTTGAAATTATAAAAATAATAACCAAAACATTTTACAATCTTTGTTTCCAATTAAATTCTTTGATCACCCTATTCTTAAAAATATTGTTCAATAACCATTTAATAATAAAATTCAATCAAACACAATCCAAATTCAAACAGTACCAAAATTCAAATGTTTTGAATTCCAAAAAGTTGGGTTTTGGTTGTAGTTAACCTAATGAGCACACCCTAATTTGCTATGAATTTTGCTAACACTAAAACCCTCCAAACTATTCCCTTTTCTATTGCTACAAAAAAAACAGAAAAGCAAAAATAATAATAAAGAAGCAAACAGCTGCGCGCGCAGCACCTAACCAGCCCAACCCACCTAACCCTCTCCTAGCGCGCAGCCCAGCCCGTTTCACCCGCGCGTACCGGTTCGATTAGAAGCTGCCGTCGTCATCCGCGGTACGGCAGCGCATCGGAGGCTGCCACGGCGGCAGCCATCGCCTCCGACGGCCAGCTGAGCTCCTGGAGCTCTATAAGAGCAACCCTAGGGCTCCGCGCCAAGCCCTAGGCCCTAGGTTACCTATCCCCCCTCAAATCGCCGCCGCCAGCCCTTTCTCTCCGCCGATCCCCACCCACTGTCACCCACCGGAGTTCTTCACGTCTGAATCTTTGCACGCCGCCGTCGCCATGGGGAGCCAGCACCCCACCTAGCCACGGGAAACGTTCGGCCACGTCTTCTTCTTCCTTTTGGACACCTGCGGGAGCACGGAGAGCTGCTGGATCCGCGCCGCCGTCCTCGTCGACCCCGCTGCCGCAGTCGCCGTCAGCCGTACGTCACCGCGCCTCTGCATCGTCTACCTCCGGTGGTGAGCGCACCGTCTCCTCCTCCCCTCTCTCTGTTGCATCTGCACGTTGCGCGCGCATCCAGCACACGCACACCCAGATCCAGCACCTCGAGCACGGGCACGTCGATCCCCGCCGGCGAGCTTGTTCCTGTCAGCGAAAGTTCAGTTACCGCGCGAGTTTCAGTTAAGTTTCAGTTAGCGCGTTGTAACGTTATCCTCCCCGCGTCGCTGCTACTGACAAGAAACGCAGCGCAGCGCAACTGGTTCAGGCTTTGTGCGCGCGAGGGCGAGGTCCAGGGTTCGAGTCCCTGGCTCCCCTGGGATAAATCCCATCTTTTTTCCACCAGGTGCTGACAGGGAGGGCCCCCTGTCAGTCACTCATGTGCCACGCAAGCGCACGGTCCCCCTGGCAGTGTCTGGGGTACGTTTCTGCGCGTATAAAAAGTTTAAAACACTTCTGTAATCACAACCAAGCCCTTTATTTTAACAGATTGGTCCCTGTAAGTATTTTGACAATAACTTTAGTTTTATTAATCCAATAAATGAAAATAAAATATGTGTGCTACTCTAAATTTAATTGTCTACCTGTTCGTATCATTTGTTCCCTGATTTGAATTTTCAAAATGCAATTCAAATTTGAATTCAAATAATTCAAATGCAAATTTCTAAATTCCATAACTAATTCATTCTTAATCCAATAAATGCAAATAAAATATGTTTTCCATGCTATTTTGAATAACCTTTTCAAATATAAATTTTGTTTCATGGTTTGAATAATTTAAATTGCCTACATAATTTAATACTTGTTTAATTCATTTAAATTTGATAAAATCATAACTTGCTCAATATAAAATATTTTTGAACATGCAAAATATGTTTTCAAACCATCAAACTGTGAACTTTTCAAATGTGAATTTGAATTTATGTTTTGAATAAATAAAATTCAAATAATATTCAAACTTGTTTTAAATTCATTTAAAACTTGTTTAATATTGTTTAAGTCATAATAAATTCATCCTAATTCCTATTTCAATAATTGAAACATGTAATCCAACTAAAATTTGATGTTCTTGTCAAATATGAATTTTGTTATTTGTTTTGAACACTTTAAACTGATGAAAACAACAATTGCTTGTGTGACATCTTTAAGTAACCAAACTTTCCAAACTTAACAAATAATTTCCCAACTTGTTAAATTCCTTTTCCACTTGCATCTATTATTGTTATTTGTTGTTATTTTGTTGTTACCATCATGCATGCATCATGCTAAGCAAACTTTCACATGCTAATCAATTATAGATCATTTGTTCCCACTTAATCAATGGACCTTTTCCATATGCAATCAAATTGCATATGGGTCCATTTAAATTGTGTTACCATGTCAACTAGTTTATTTTGATGCATCTATTAACCTGACATGCATCATCTTTGATTGTGCACAATGCCATGATAATGATTGTTTATATTTCTGTCTTGTTTGCTTGCTTCTTCTCGAATAGACGACGACGTTGAGACAGACGATCTTTACAGCACCCCTTCCGAGGATCTAGCTCAGTACCCGGCTGCTGAGTTTGCAGGCAAGTTATCACTCACATGAACCATTGTGTTCCTTTCAACCCTGGTTACCGATACTTTCCGTTGTCTATTTCTGCTAGCCCTATGATTAGTTGCTTCTGTTACGAACCTATCACATGTATCCCTGAACCCTGATATTGCCTCACCTCCACTCCTACAACCCTATTGATTGAGCCAGTGTCTTACTAGCATGCTTAGGTTGTTTTGCTCGAGTCTGTTACCCGTTACTTTCAGTTACTATATTTCTATTATGTTCTGGGGGCTCGATGTTTAATCAATCAATCATGCTAATGTTATTGTTAATAATAATTTGATGATAAGGCACCGGCAGGAGGCCCTGTGTGGTTTTGAGGCCTGCTAGTGTCGACCCTAATAGGAAAAGGGTCTTGTCTACTGATCCATGATGAGCGCACTACCCGCATGTGGGAAGCGAGTATGGGCGCCCCCCTCAATTTTATTCGATTCGCATCTCGTCCAAATCATCTCATTTAGTTCGTGTTTTCCATTTGCCGCATGCATGTTTTTGCGAGCCCAGCGCAGGGTGGAACTTTTGTAGTCGGCATATAGGGGGACACGGTCTTAGAGTGCTATGAGGGTCCCTTTTCTTCGGGGCTTGATTAGCCGTGCGCCCAAGGTGCTTTGGGCTTGATGCGAAGAAGAGTTGAGTTGTGTTGAGTGCCCCGCTTGGTGGGAGGCATCCCATCTGGCGGGTTATTCATACGTGTACGGCCAAATTGGTGCAACCCTGCAGGGATAATCTTCTCGAGAAGCCGTGTTTTCCGCGGTTATGGTTAACTTGGTGAAAGTACTGGCTAACAAGTACTCAGGACAACTTAAACCTAATGATTCACAATCTCACACCCAATGATTAACAACTTGACTAGTAATAGGATTATTGACACAATAATTTGATTCATCTTTAATCCAACTGTGTGAGTTATCCTCGGATTGCTTCTTTGGATAAGGGGCGAGATCCAGGATGGGTTTGTTTGAAGTTATCTTTCAGTTGGTTACAATACTCGATCTCATCTCCTTTCTGATAGTTGGAAGTGGTAGAATCTCTGTAGTTGGTTAGCGCAGCCAGTTGCAGCATCTTTTATATGCCCTTCCTTCCGTTGAACCCAAGGCATCTGTACTTGGTGTTGACGGGTTACACTTTGGTGAGCTATGAGTCTTGCTTGCCAGTACGTCTATGTACTGACCCCTTTGGGGCTGTGGTTTCCGCAGACTACGCTTACGAGGATCCAGGTGACGGCTACTACGTGGAGTTTGACGAGGCTGCTGACGAGTAGTTAGCGGACCCGGGCAGGATCCGAGACATCGTGGATGGGCTCCGTCGTTATTTCAGTTTCCGTCTTCTTAAGCCTATTTGGATTTGTCTGTACTCAGACCCTTTGAATGCTTCCGCTGAGATGTAATGATGTTATGTTGGGACATGTGTTCTCTGGATGATTGTATTTGCTATCTCTGCTCTAGTGAGAGCTATTTGCAACTTATTTCAATCTTTTGTGTCGTAGAGATATGTTGTGCTATCATTCTGTTACAAACCGTTGACGTACCATGTGTGTATGGTATGAAGTACGTCAATGGTAGTGTCCTGATTTCTATGGGATAGTTTACGTCGACGCTGAACAGATAGGGGTTGGTTGTCACACATACGTGTGTTGGCCTACTCGTAAGAGGACGCGGGTGCCGGTAAGCCCCGTAATCCAATCTACTACTGTCCAACGGAACGGCGAGTATCCTTTAGAAGTCCGGGTGCGACAAAAGGTATCAGAGCCTGTCTGCCTGTAGGATCCCTTTTTACTGGTCGCAGTTGAGTCTAGAAACTATTTTGTAGCTATATAGGAAAAATGAAACGTGAGAGTAGGAATTCTGCCATTTTTCTTCTTTCCCCACCCACCCACCCTTTTCTGGTAAGGAAGTGCAACGTTGTTTTCTCTCTTCTCACCTACACTTTCAAGTTAGGATTTCACGTGTTTTGGGTTCTCCGTAGTACCTCAGGAGTTTTTGGTCTCGTGTTTCCCGATGTTGCTTCAATATCCTTTTCTTTTCAACATCCTTATCGTCCGTTGAACCTTGTTGTTGCTTTCCACATCAGTTCTCTACCGGCGTCTAATCAAAACCTCCCCAAATCATCTGCAGATGGATCTCAGGTTCTACCCGCAGGTGGTTCGGATGACTCGTTGTGAGAGCACCGCCGGTTATCCGGAGATGCTGAGAGACATGGTCACTTATCTGGGGTTCCATTGGGCACCAGAGTACCAGGTCTACGAGCAGCAGCGAGAGTTTGACCAGACCTACTACCAGGCTATCGTCTACATTCTGTCAGATGATGGCATGAGCGTTGTCCACCGCTACGAGGCAGTAGGTTCCACAGTGGATATGGCCGTGCAGCAGGCAGCTTACGTGAGTCTCACCGTCCTCCGTGCTGACTACTGGGGGTTTGACGATTCTATCTATCGCCACATCCCCCGTGGTTACATCACTTCAGCGGGAGCTCACTTCACCCTCTACGACAACCTGGATGTCTACGAGCATGATAACACCAGGCTGCACACCACCGCTCAGTTTGTGAGGCACAGTGACGCTGTTGCCACCACACTTTCTCAGGAGTTAGCCTCAGTCAGGGAGCAGCTCTATCTTGCTTTGACTCGTCTGGCTACGTAGACCACAGACTTTGTTGGAGATGAGCGCTTTGCACGTTTCCATCAGACAGTTGGACGTAGTTTGCCAGATGCTGGAGGTTACGAGCCGATCAGAGGTCCACTCCTCAACCTCAGAGCTGGTTACACTGGGATTCCACGCTTTGGAGCACAGGGAGACGACGCTTTCTACTTCACCACACCGAGAGTTGCTCTCAGAGCAGTCCCGATCTACGTGGATCGTCGTTCTACCTACTTCCGTGGGATTCCTCCTCACCGTATCTCTCGTCGTACTACTCACCGCCGTCCTGCGTGATGAGCATGGGAGTACCGATGCATCCATTCCTAGCTATGTTTAGTTATCCTTTGTCTTTCGAACCATGTATTGGTGTGTTGGATATTCTGATGTATTTGAACATGTGATGATGTACCTGTTGGTTATCTATTCATGCGTCGGAATAATCTATCTTTCGGTTACCAAGTCTATCCTTTTCTGTTGTTGTGCTAAAATGCATGTCTATTCAGGATGCCGCCAACAAGGAGCAACCCGCCTGAACCACCTCCGCTCACGGAGCTGTTGACTCAGATGACTCAGGTCGTGGCTCAGATGGCCCAGATCCAGGCTAACCAGCACAACAACCAGAATGCTCCACGGGTCAGCATCAAGGAGTTCCTCAGTATGGGTCCGAGAGCTTTCGTGGCAACACGTGAGCCTCTGGATGCTGATGACTGGATCAGGGAGATGGCCAGGGCTCTGGACATTGCTCACGTTGCTGAGGAGGATAAAGTCAAGTATGCCACCTACCTACTGAAGGGTCAGGCAGCTACCTGGTGGGAGAACTACCAGACCATGAGAGCTGGCTATCCTATCACCTGGGGATGTTTCAAGGATGCCTTCCTGAAGCACCACATCCCAGATGGTCTCATGGAAAGGATGCGTGAGGAATTTTGCTCTCTCAAGCAGGGCAAGCTGGACGTCATTGGCTACCAGAACGAGTTCAATCGTCTCGCTCGATACGCTGGTGATGAGGTGTCCACTGAGCCAAGAAGATGGCAAGGTTCCGCCGAGGTTTTAACCCGGAACTGAAGTACGCTCTCACCAACATCAAGTGCAAGGACTTCGAGGAGCTCGTGAACACCGCGCTCAATGAGGAGAATGGGCGCAAGGCGTTCGAGGAGTCCCGAAAGCACTCGCGTGAGGGTGGTTCCTCCTCCAACATGACCACCCCTCCGCAGAAGCGCCGCATCTGGGTGCCAAATGCTGCTGTCACTCGGGCTCCATATGCCCAAGCTTCTCCAGGCTTTGCTCCCCGCCCACCCAACCCAGCTCAGATGCAGAGTCAGAGGGTTCCAATGGGGCAGCCAAGGCCAGGTCCTCCTCGTGTCGTCACTTGCTACAAGTGCAAGGATACTGGACACTATGCTGATAAGTGCACTCAGAGGCAGCTACCTCCACCTCCTCGCCCCAACACCAACCAGGCAATGGTTCGTGCTCCCCCGGCTAAAGCCTTCAACTCCAACAACAGGCCTGTCGGGAGGACCGCGAGGGTGAATCATATCAAGGCCGACAAAGCTGAGGAAGCTGCTGACGTCGTTCTCGGTATATTACCCGTAAACTCTTTTCCAGCTAAAGTGTTGTTTGATACCGGAGCATCGCATTCTTTTGTGTCAAAGATCTTTGCTACAACGTACAACCTAGCTCTGGTTCCACTAAGCAATCAAATCTATGTTCACTCTCCGGGAACTAAAATGATTACTTCCAAGATAAGCATGGACAATCAAATCCTAATTGGAGGTCGCATATTCCTTGCTTCACTCATGTTGCTGGGAAATTCTGACATTGATGTCATTCTGGGTATGGATTGGTTGAAGACCCACAAAGCAAAAATTGACTGTGCTCAAAAGTCAATAACTCTCTCTCACCCTTCAGGCCAGATAGTCTATTCTCCATATGGATCAAGTTCTGTTCAGCTGTTCAACCTCGATGCTAAACCCCTTCCTGCAATTGAAAATGTTCCGGTGGTTTGTGAATTCCCTGACGTCTTTCCAGAAGAGTTGCCAGGGATGCCTCCGGACAGAGCAGTTGAGTTCGTGATCGAGCTTGAGCCAGGTACTGCTCCAATCTCTAAGCATCCATACAAGATAGCTCCTCCTGAACTGAAATTGTTGAAGGAGCAAATCGATATGTACATGGAGAAAGGTTACATTCAGCCTAGTTCCTCCGCTTGGGGTTGCCCAACTCTGTTTGTTGCCAAGAAGGATCAAACAAAAAGACTCGTGGTTGACTATCGTCCTCTCAACGAGAAAACCATCAAAAACAAGTATCCAATTCCTCGTATCGATGATCTTTTTGATCAACTTGCTGGAGCCTCAATATTCTCAAAGTTGGACTTGAGGATGGGTTACCATCAGATAAAGATCAGAAAGGAAGATATTCCTAAGACAGCTTTCACCACTCGGTACGGTCTATATGAATACACCGTCATGTCCTTTGGTCTCACCAATGCACCGGCGACGTTCTCAAGACTCATGAATTCTGTCTTCCATGAATACCTCGACAAGTTCGTTGTGGTATATCTCGATGACATTCTAGTCTACTCAAAATCCGAGGAAGAGCATGGAGAACACCTTCGTCTCACTCTCATGAAACTTCGCGAGCATCGTCTGTATGCCAAGTTCTCCAAATGTGAGTTCTGGATTCCAGAAGTTGCTTACCTTGGTCATATCATCTCTGCCAAAGGCATAGCCATTGACCCGGAAAAGGTTAAGGCAATTGTTGATTGGAAACCCCCTAAGACGGTGAAGCAAGTCAGAAGTTTTCTTGGCTTGGCTAGCTATTGCCGTCGTTTCGTCCAAAACTTTTCCAAGATTGCCAAACCTCTCACTGATCTCACAAAGAAGGACAAGAAGTTCGTTTGGACTCCACAATGTGATGAGAGTTTCAATCTCCTGAAGACTAAACTCACTTCCACCCCAGTTCTGGTTGGCCCAGATACTACCAAACCTTTCCAGATATTCTGCGATGCATCTCTCCAAGGTCTAGGTGCAGTTCTTATGCAAGAACGTCAAGTTGTGGCTTATGCTTCACGTCAGTTGAATGCACATGAGAAAAACTATCCCACACATGATCTTGAACTTGCAGCAGTTGTGTTTGCCCTCAAGAAATGGAGACAATACTTGTTGGGTAACAAAACTGAAATCTTTTCCGATCATAAGAGTCTGAAATACATCTTCACTCAGCCAGATCTGAACCTCAGGCAAAGGAGATGGATTGAAAAGATTAAAGACTTTGATCTCACCATTTCTTACACTCCAGGCAAGGCTAATGTTATGGCCGATGCTCTCAGTCGCAAGTCATATTGCAATAATCTCATGATCATGGAAAGCCAACCTCCACTTCATGAAGAATTCCAGAAGCTGAACCTTGGTCTTGTTCCTCAAGGTTATCTTGCTAGCTTGACAGCCAGTCCAACTCTCGAGGACAAGATTCGTTCTGAACAACTTCGTGATACTGAAATCAAGAAGATTGTAGAGCACATCAAAGAAGGCAATGATAAATTCAAGTCCTTCTCAATTGATGACAAGGGAACTGTGTTCTTCGAAGGACGCATTGCAGTTCCTCAGATTCAAAGTCTCAAAGATGTCATTCTCAAGGAGGCTCATGAAACTCCTCTCTCCATCCACCCTGGAAGTACAAAGATGTACCAGGATCTCAAGACTCTGTATTGGTGGCCTGGCATGAAACGTGAAATTGCTCAATACGTTTCTGAATGCGACGTTTGTCAACGTGTTAAGGCAGTCCATCAGAAAACAGCCGGTCTACTCCAACCTCTGAAAATTCCTGAGTGGAAGTGGGACATGATTGAAATGGACTTCGTTACTGGGTTTCCAAAGTCCAAAAAGGGCAACGATGCAATCTTCGTTGTTATTGATCGTCTCACTAAGGTAGCTCACTTCTTTGCTGTCAAGGAAACTATCTCAGCTAGCCAGTTAGCAGAGCTCTACACAGCAAAGGATGTTCCTCTTCATGGTGTTCCATTGGAAATAAGCTCAGACCGTGGAAGCATATTCACTTCTCATTTCTGGAAGAGTTTCAAGAAGCATTGGGCACCAAACTTCTGTTCAGCACAGCTTATCACCCTCAGTCTCAGGGGCAAGTCGAAAGAGTCAATCAGATTCTCGAGGATATGCTCAGAGCATGTGGTCTCTCCTTTGGCATGAAATGGGAGGATTGCCTTCCATATGCTGAATTCTCCTACAACAACAGCTACCAGGCAAGCCTAGGCATGGCACCATTTGAGGCACTGTATGGCCGCAGATGCAGGAGTCCAATCAATTGGTCTGGAGCTGGTGAACGTTCACTCTTAGGCCCTGACATTGTTAAGGAAGCCGAGGAGAAAGTTCGTATCATTCGTGACAATCTCAAGATTGCTCAGTCTCGTCAGAAGAGCTACTATGATAGCAAGCACAGGGATATGATCTATGCACCTGGTGACAAGGCATATCTCCGTGTAACTCCCCTCAGAGGCACTCATCGTTTTGGTGTGAAAGGAAAGCTTGCACCAAGATACATTGGTCCTTTCAACATTCTCTCAAGGCGGGCAGAAAATGCTTATCGTCTTGAACTTCCAGAAAAGCTATCCAAGGTGCACGATGTGTTCCACGTGTCACAGCTCAAGAAGTGTTTCAAAGATCCAGATCGTGCAGTTGATCATGATTCCATTGAACTGCAAGATGATCTATCTTATGAGGAGCACCCTGTTCGTATTCTCGATGAGACCGAGCGTAAGACTCGCAACAAGAGCACCAAGTTCTTGAAAGTGCAGTGGTCGCATCATTCCGATAAAGAGGCAACGTGGGAGACCGAAGAGGATCTTCGCAAGAAGTATCCGGACCTTTTCACTTCTCAGTAAGGAATCTCGGGGCGCGATTCCTTCAAGGGGGGGGCGTTTTGTAACATCCCAAGTATGAAAATATCCCTTAGAATGTTTGTTTTCCTGTTTAATTAAAGTATTGCATCATGTCATCATGTTTAATTATTTGTTTGCATTGTTTACTATTTGTTTTGCATCTGTTTTATCTTGTTTTCATAATGAAACTCAAACAATTTCAAATGATTTATTTCATACTTGCTCTGTTACAACATTTTAAATAAAGTCTCAAATAAAAACAACCCATTTGTTTTCATATTATTCCATGTTGATCAACTAATAAAATGGTGCTTTTATTTTCACTAATTAATTCCAAATTGCTTTCAAATTCAAATCAAATCTTTAAATCAGCATCCAATTTGTATATGTGAAAATCACCACCCAATTATAATCACTTAATCAACTTTAATAATAGGGTTCAACCTATTAAATTTGTTGTTTTCAAATATTAATTCATTAATTAACAAATTACTCAAATTCAAGCCAAAACATTCAAACAGAACCCAATTTGAAATTATAAAAATAATAACCAAAACATTTTATAATCTTTGTTTCCAATTAAATTCTTTGATCACCCTATTCTTAAAAATATTGTTCAATAACCATTTAATAATAAAATTCAATCAAACACAATCCAAATTCAAACAGTACCAAATTCAAATGTTTTGAATTCCAAAAAGTTGGGTTTTGGTTGTAGTTAACCTAATGAGCACACCCTAATTTTCTATGAATTTTGCTAACACTAAAACCCTCCAAACTATTCCCTTTTCTATTGCTACAAAAAAAACAGAAAAGCAAAAAAATAAATAAAGAAGCAAACAGCTGCGCGCGCAGCACCTAACCAGCCCAACCCACCTAACCCTCTCCTAGCGCGCAGCCCAGCCCGTTTCACCCGCGCGTACCGGTTCGATTAGAAGCTGTCGTCGTCATCCGCGGTACGGCAGCGCATCGGAGGCTGCCACGGCGACAACCATCGCCTCCGACGGCCAGCTGAGCTCCTGGAGCTCTATAAGAGCAACCCTAGGGCTCCGCGCCAAGCCCTAGGCCCTAGGTTACCTATCCCCCCTCAAATCGCCGCCGCCAGCCCTTTCTCTCCGCCGATCCCCACCCACTGTCACCCACCGGAGTTCTTCACGTCTGAATCTTTGCACGCCGCCGTCGCCATGGGGAGCCAGCACCCCACCTAGCCACGGGAAACGTTCGGCCACGTCTTCTTCTTCCTTTTGGACACCTGCGGGAGCACGGAGAGCTGCTGGATCCGCGCCGCCGTCCTCGTCGACCCCGCTGCCGCAGTCGCCGTCAGCCGTACGTCACCGCGCCTCTGCATCGTCTACCTCCGGTGGTGAGCGCACCGTCTCCTCCTCCCCTCTCTCTGTTGCATCTGCACGTTGCGCGCGCATCCAGCACACGCACACCCAGATCCAGCACCTCGAGCACGGGCACGTCGATCCCCGCCGGCGAGCTTGTTCCTGTCAGCGAAAGTTCAGTTACCGCGCGAGTTTCAGTTAAGTTTCAGTTAGCGCGTTGTAACGTTATCCTCCCCGCGTCGCTGCTATTGACAAGAAACGCAGCGCAGCGCAACTGGTTCAGGCTTTGTGCGCGCGAGGGCGAGGTCCAGGGTTCGAGTCCCTGGCTCCCCGGATAAATCCCATCTTTTTTCCACCAGGTGCTGACAGGGAGGGCCCCCTGTCAGTCACTCATGTGCCACGCAAGCGCACGGTCCCCCTGGGCCCCCCTGGCAGTGTCTGGGGTACGTTTCTGCGCGTATAAAAAGTTTAAAACACTTCTGTAATCACAACCAAGCCCTTTATTTTAACAGATTGGTCCCTGTAAGTATTTTGACAATAACTTTAGTTTTATTAATCCAATAAATGAAAATAAAATATGTGTGCTACTCTAAATTTAATTGTCTACTTGTTGGTATCATTTGTTCCCTGATTTGAATTTTCAAAATGCAATTCAAATTTGAATTCAAATAATTCAAATGCAAATTTCTAAATTCCATAACTAATTCATTCTTAATCCAATAAATGCAAATAAAATATGTTTTCCATGCTATTTTGAATAACCTTTTCAAATATAAATTTTGTTTCATGGTTTGAATAATTTAAATTGCCTAAATAATTTAATACTTGTTTAATTCATTTAAATTTGATAAAATCATAACTTGCTCAATATAAAATATTTTTGAACATGCAAAATATGTTTTCAAACCATCAAACTGTGAACTTTTCAAATGTGAATTTGAATTTATGTTTTGAATAAATAAAATTCAAATAATATTCAAACTTGTTTTAAATTCATTTAAAACTTGTTTAATATTGTTTAAGTCATAATAAATTCATCCTAATTCCTATTTCAATAATTGAAACATGTAATCCAACTAAAATTTGATGTTCTTGTCAAATATGAATTTTGTTATTTGTTTTGAACACTTTAAACTGATGAAAACAACAATTGCTTGTGTGACATCTTTAAGTAACCAAACTTTCCAAACTTAACAAATAATTTCCCAACTTGTTAAATTCCTTTTCCACTTGCATCTATTATTGTTATTTGTTGTTATTTTGTTGTTACCATCATGCATGCATCATGCTAAGCAAACTTTCACATGCTAATCAATTATAGATCATTTGTTCCCACTTAATCAATGGACCTTTTCCATATGCAATAAAATTGCATATGGGTCCATTTAAATTGTGTTACCATGTCAACTAGTTTATTTTGATGCATCTATTAACCTGACATGCATCATCTTTGATTGTGCACAATGCCATGATAATGATTGTTTATATTTCTGTCTTGTTTGTTTGCTTCTTCTCGAATAGACGACGACGTTGAGACAGACGATCTTTACAGCACCCCTTCCGAGGATCTAGCTCAGTACCCGACTGCTGAGTTTGCAGGCAAGTTATCACTCACATGAACCATTGTGTTCCTTTCAACCCTGGTTACCGATACTTTCCGTTGTCTATTTCTGCTAGCCCTATGATTAGTTGCTTCTGTTACGAACCTATCACATGTATCCCTGAACCCTGATATTGCCTCACCTCCACTCCTACAACCCTATTGATTGAGCCAGTGTCTTACTAGCATGCTTAGGTTGTTTTGCTCGAGTCTGTTACCCGTTACTTTCAGTTACTATATTTCTATTATGTTCTGGGGGCTCGATGTTTAAATCAATCAATCATGCTAATGTTATTGTTAATAATAATTTGATGATAAGGCACCGGCAGGAGGCCCTGTGTGGTTTTGAGGCCTGCTAGTGTCGACCCTAATAGGAAAAGGGTCTTGTCTACTGATCCATGATGAGCGCACTACCCGCATGTGGGAAGCGAGTATGGGCGCCCCCCTCAATTTGATTCGATTCGCATCTCGTCCAAATCATCTCATTTAGTTCGTGTTTTCCATTTGCCGCATGCATGTTTTTGCGAGCCCAGCGCAGGGTGGAACTTTTGTAGTCGGCATATAGGGGGACACGGTCTTAGAGTGCTATGAGGGTCCCTTTTCTTCGGGGCTTGATTAGCCGTGCACCCAAGGTGCTTTGGGCTTGATGCGAAGAAGAGTTGAGTTGTGTTGAGTGCCCCGCTTGGTGGGAGGCATCCCATCTGGCGGGTTATTCATACGTGTACGGCCAAATTGGTGCAACCATGCAGGGATAATCTTCTCGAGAAGCCATGTTTTCCGCGGTTATGGTTAACTTGGTGAAAGTACTGGCTAACAAGTACTCAGGACAACTTAAACCTAATGATTCACAATCTCACACCCAATGATTAACAACTTGACTAGTAATAGGATTATTGACACAATAATTTGATTCATCTTTAATCCAACTGTGTGAGTTATCCTCGGATTGCTTCTTTGGATAAGGGGCGAGATCCAGGATGGGTTTGTTTGAAGTTATCTTTCAGTTGGTTACAATACTCGATCTCATCTCCTTTCTGATAGTTGGAAGTGGTAGAATCTCTGTAGTTGGTTAGCGCAGCCAGTTGCAGCATCTTTTATATCCCCTTCCTTCCGTTGAACCCAAGGCATCTGTACTTGGTGTTGACGGGTTACACTTTGGTGAGCTGTGAGTCTTTCTTGCCAGTACGTCTATGTACTGACCCCTTTGGGGCTGTGGTTTCCGCAGACTACGCTTACGAGGATCCAGGTGACGGCTACTACGTGGAGTTTGACGAGGCTGCTGACGAGTAGTTAGCGGACCCGGGCAGGATCCGAGACATCGTGGATGGGCTCCGTCTTTATTTCAGTTTCCGGCTTCTTAAGCCTATTTGGATTTGTCTGTACTCAGACCCTTTGAATGCTTCCGCTGAGATGTAATGATGTTATGTTGGGACATGTGTCCTCTGGATGATTGTATTTGCTATCTCTGCTCTAGTGAGAGCTATTTGCAACTTATTTCAATCTTTTGTGTCGTAGAGATATGTTGTGCTATCATTCTGTTACAAACCGTTGACGTACCATGTGTGTATGGTATGAAGTACGTCAATGGTAGTGTCCTGATTTCTATGGGATAGTTTACGTCGACGCTGAACAGATAGGGGTTGGTTGTCACACATACGTGTGTTGGCCTACTCGTAAGAGGACGCGGGTGCCGGTAAGCCCCGTAATCCAATCTACTACTGTTCAACGGAGCGGCGAGTATCCTTTAGAAGTCCGGGTGCGACACTTAGTAACCGCAGTTACGGCGGGATAAATACCCCCGCGCTGCCCCAGCCATCTCTTTCCTCGCACTTTTCCCCAACTCGCACTCCTTCTCCTCGCCTCCGCCTCCACCGCAGAGCGCAGCGCCGCCGCGATTTCACAGCGCACCGCCACTACGCGAACAGAGAGGAAGAGAGAAGCACCTTGCGCGCCTCCGACTCCGGCCTGCATCTTCCACCTCGACGCGTTCTCTTCTCCGTCGACCGCACCGCCATGGAGCTTGACAACCTCGCCGCGTACCACGAGAAGGAGATGGCGCCGGCGCGCCGGCTGGGAAGGCTCAGATGTCACCGCCGCTGACTGCCAGTAGCTGGTGAACACCCGCCGCGTCCCTCCCTGCGTGATCTGCCGCCCCCCGGCAAGGAGATCATCCCGACCCCAGAAGCCTGTGAGTATGTCGTCTTCCTCTCCCACTTCAAGCGAGGACTAGGATTCCCCATCTCAAAGTTCTTCCAGGACTTTCTCCGCCATTTCGGCCTTCAGCCGCACCACTTGCCCCCAAATGCCATCGTGATGCTGTCCACCCACGCCGCCGTCTGCGAGGCCTTCCTAGGAGTATACCCCACCGTCCAAACCTGGGCCCGATATTTCTTTCTCCCCCAGCAGAGTGTTCCAAACCCTTCCAATCCTCTAGTTCCTCGCGTGATGACCCAGACGGGTAGCGCCATGATGCTGCTGCGTAGCACCAGGCACCACCCACGGGTGCTCGGGTTAGAGACCTGCCGCAAGTGGCAGAGGGGCTTCCTGTATGTGAAGAACGCCCGTCCCACAGAAGGAGAGAAGGCCGTGGATAGGATTGGGCTCCCCGAGTTCCAGAACGTCCTTCCTACGGGTCAGAATTGGGGGTACAACCCCAAGAAGATGGTGAGCGATGTCGTCCAGGTAGACAAGCGCCTGGAGCAGCTGGTGAAGGAAGGGCTTCTGCAAGATGACCCGATTGCCTGCTGGATGGAGCGCCGAGTACTCCCACTCCAACACCGAGCACACAAGATGTGCTACATGGGAGGCCCCCGTGACTGCACCCGGATGACCACCTTCGAGCTCACCAGGGCAGAGGTGGCAATCTGGGCCAAGTCCATCCTGCGGAGCACCCTTACCAAGAACTGGTACTACGGCTTCGTGCCGTTTAGCCACACTAAGCGCATCCCCCATGTGAGTCTCCTTCTCTGCATGCTTACTGTTTGCATTCGACGCCGGGTAGATCTCTTTTGCTAGTACTCAGCTTTATATGCTTTATGTTTGCATGCAGTAACGAATAGGACTCCTCTGTTAGTACTTAGCTTAATATGCTTTATGCTTGCACGCTGTACCAAATAAGACTCGTATGGTATCACTTAGCTTAATATGCTTTATGCTTGCATGCTATTCAGAGTAGAGCCTTAGCATTTTGTGCTTTATGTTTGCACGCTAGACTGAGTAGAACCGTTACTCGTTTGCCTCCTCTGGTCCTTAGCATCATGTGTCTTATGCTTGCACGCTAGACCGAGTAGGATATCTACTCTATTGGGATTCAACTCATTATGCTTTATGTTTGCACCTTCAACATATCCACCGTCAGAAACAGGAGGACGATCCCGTTTTCGAGAATAACTGGGAGGCGGACCGGACGGAAGACGACGCGACCGCGTACGACATCCAGGATACCCTTTGTATCCCCCGTGCCGGTCAAGACGATAAGTCCCGAGTCGATGCTTCTATCCGGGACTGGTCAGAAGATGAAGAAGGTGACCGAGTTCACCCTATTACTTGCTTGCCGCGCGCTTGAATTCTTCTTCTCTTTCTTATTCTGAGTTTTTGCTTTTTCAACTACAGAGGAACCGGAACTAGAAGAAGGAGAGGCACCCATAGACGTGGTTCCTATTTCTGTTACTGCCCCCACCACCACCAAGAAGAGGACGGGTAGCGGGGCACTAGAGCCTCCTGCCAAGAAGATCAAGAATAGGCCGGGAAACAAACCCAACCCGTGCAAGAAGCGCCCCACTGTTGATGGGTAAGTGCCTCCGAGTTGAGCTTATGCCTTTGCCATCTACTCTCTTTTCTTCCTGGCCTCCTTCTCTGCACACTTTCTGATCATCTTTCTTTTCTGTTTATTTTTCTCCAGTGACGCCCTTGACCCTGATGCCACCAACGAACCAGCTCCCTGGAGGAAGAGAAAGCCACTTCGAGAACTCGTGGAGCTCTCCGACGATGAAGGGGATAACATACCAGAGGGCAGGACACAGGCGTTCTCCCCCTCCGAAAAGAACAAGATCTTGGCGCCGAGAACACTGGCGCTGAGATGGAGACCGAGCGCACCTCGGAGCAGCCGCAGCCCAGCGCGCAACACGCTGCCTAGGATGCCACCAACACCGAGAGGCCACCAAATCCTCCAGCTACCTCCGCTGAGGAGACAATCGACAACTCTGCTGAGCAGCGGCAAGACGGCGTCGCCAAGGAGAGACCAGACCCTGCTGCGGAGCAACAGGTAGAAAATCCTTCGGTGGAGCGGCCAAGTACCCCACCTGCAGAGAACCCAGCTCAGGAGCAGCCACCACGCCAAGATCCATTGCAGCCATATGTTGCGCCGGCTAGCCAGCCACAGGCGCCGCCACTAAAGAAAGTGCCTCCGCCTTCGCAGCCAGCTCCTGCGCCTTCCACCAAGAAGCAGCTAGCGCCTTCCACAACCAAGATGGCTCCAGAACCAACCAGAAAGCAACCCCCACGCCACGCATCTCAGAGCGGTTCGCGTCCAGACGAGAAGCGGCAGACCGGACAGCAGCAACTGACACCTCATCCCTCAGCGCCTCAACAGTCAGGCGGTCAGCCAGGTGGGCAACCCGCACAACAGCAGCCGCCACCTGAGAACGCCAATTGGCCACTTAAGAAGGTCAGGGAAGCCCCCAACCCGAACACCAGGCTGGTACAGACCAACATCCAATTTGGCCCTGCAGAGAAGCAAGATCCCGGCTCAGGCGCCAATGACCCCAAGGAAACTCCTACCTTCCAAGAGTACTGGGTCCAGCTGCAGGAGAGACATCAGATCAAGATGTCGAAGGAGGCCGAGCGGCTGGCCGCTTTGAAGGAGCGAAGGGCCGTATCCCGCGCCGGGACCAAGGGAAAGAGCAACTCCCTGATCCTCAAGGAAATCACTCCCCACGTAGAGGGCGAAGAAGAAGAAGAGCCCCTAGAAGAAGACGTGGTGGCCATCCTTGACCGAGTAGGGCACGTTGAGAAAGTCTGGGATAGCAAAGTGCTCGGCCACAACTCCTGGGACGGTACTGAGTTGAGGAACCTCGATAACTATCGGGTGGAGTGGAACAAGGCCGACATTGGCCCTATAAGCATGGCCGTAGCCGGATCCAGCAGCACCCTGGCAGGCAAGATGTTTGTCCTGCGCAAGAACATTGAAGACATCGAGCAGTCCTACGTGGTAAGTGCCACTCCTCTTCTGTCCTTTCCGAGTTGATGTCTTTCTTTTTTACTTCTCTTCTTCTATCCACTACCCAGTCCCCGAGATTCGGGCCGAGTAGGTGAAACTCAAACGAGTTGCCATCTATTCGGGCCAAATCTTCCAAACTTACAAAAATTTCTTCTTCTCTGTAGGATAGCATCAAGCTCCGAACCAATGTTTTTCGCCAGCTCCTGTGGTCGTATCGCCAAGTCCGAGATAGGAACCGGGAGCTGGAGTACAAGAAGAGCGAGATGGATGCTATGGAGAAGAACGCCATGGACAATGCTATCAAGTTGTTCGATGTTGAAAGTAAGTTTTTAGCCTTTCGGTTTGTGCGTTTTTTTTGCTTACGCCCGTTTTTTTCTTTTTTGCTCAGTCATTGTCATCTCTGTAGGTGAGCTCAAGGAGCTCGTTGACAGGCACCAGGACTGCAAGGTCATGGTTGCCTCTACGCAGAGCAAGATCTCTTCTCTGGAAGGTGAGCAAACCCTTCTCTTTTCAACACTTCTGTTATGTCTTTCACTTGGCTATTCTGCTAACAGTGCTGTTCTACCCGCAGAAGAATACAAGAAATTCCGAGAGGAACACCTGGAGTGCCTCACCCCAGCTGAAGCGCACCACCAAGTGCAGATCTGAGAGGCCGAATTGCAGAAGGAGCGGGATGCCGAGAAGGAGGAGTTCGAGAAACTCCAAGTTGAGCTTACTGACACGCTCAAAACTGCAATTACTACCGTCAACGAGAAGAATGACATGGAAAAACGGGCTGCCGCCGAGGAGCAGGAGCTCGAGAGAGATATCAGAACCCTAAAGGAAAGAAATCAAGCTCCCGAGGGCATTGTCAACGACTCGCGTCGCATCCAGGACAAGCATATCCGGGAAGCAGACGACTGGAGGACCAAGCTGGGAGCCCTTGTGCTGGAAATGGCTTGTGAGTTGCCGCTACTCTTCGCTTAACTTGATTTTTACCCTTCTGACTTATTCTACTCGGTCTCTTTTCTTCTTGGTTACCTTTTCTGACCTAAACCAGCATTTCCCGATCCAGATTTCTTCCTGGACCTCAGCGTCGCTGCTGAAACCACTGTGGAGAAAGCGAGAAGGGCCAGGGCAGTAGCCGGTCTGAGCGTTGATGAAACCTCCAGCATTGATGACCATCTCGTCAACATCAAGACCCGGGTACATTCCCTCAAAGTCCTGGGTACCTCCATGGTATCTACTGCAATGAAGCTGCACAAGCTATTCTGGCCAGAGCGACAGGTCCCGGATACAATCAGCGACATGGCAGCCAACCTGGATCATGTGAAGGAAGAGCTGAAGAAATGGCGCGCTTCCGCAGCCCGTGCTGGAGCTGACGAGACCCTCCACTTCATCCTCTCCTGGTATGAGAATCTGGACCTTGACAGGATTGGCACCTGTAGAAATGGCTCCAAGTGGACTAAGCGGCCTGAGTGCATCCTATGCCAAAAGGAAGTGGCATACGAGATTGCCTCCTATGCCGAGACCAGCCAATACATCGACGGCCCCACCGAGCCGGATACTGATGTTGACGAAGATGGGGAGGAGGAGGAGGACGAGTTCAATGAAGATGCTGGTGAAGACCGCAACCGAGGTGACGAGGAAGCTGAGCACGAGGAGGCCGAACAAGAGGAGACCGAGCAGCACAGCACCGCGGAGGATTCCGGGATGCAAGCCGACCCGGAGACCGAGCAGCCGCAACCCCCCGCGCAGGAGGAGGTTGTCACCACCGAGATGGTGATTGACGACCCCGCTCCCGAGTTCGGCGCGATCGGGGCTGCTACCGAGATTGCCACCTCCGAGCTCTACCCTCTTCCTAGCGCTTCCACAACTCAGGCCTCCAACTCTGCATCCGAGCCGATCTCCACTACTCCAACTTCATCTACGGCAGAGCCTGCATCGACAACTGCTGCCACCGAGGCCGCGGCGCCTACCAGCACTGAATCGGAAACTACCACATCCACTGTAGTCTAAATTCCTGCAACTTTTATCCTCAAACATTTTATCAGATCCCCGGGATGCCGGGTGCAGATGTAATAAATACGCTTAAGGTTCCTCTTGATACTCAGTTTTAACTTATTTCTTTTAGCAAGACTGGCTCAATGCCGGATTGCGTTAAAATGCAAGTCCTCGAGTTGCTTTTTTCATTCACTCGGCTCTTTTGTCTTTGCTCTTACCTGCCACTTGTGGATTTTTTGGTAGTCGAGTCACAAGATTTCAAAAACCGAGTTTCAGATACTTAACCACTTAGAAAATTGCATGTTAACACTGCCCACCACTTAGCCAAGAAGGAAAAACAGAGAAGTGAAAACACCCTACTCGGTTGTCGCACTCTTCTTTCCTTAGTAGTTTTTTCATGTCTTCATGGACCTTTAGCTTGTTCTCTTGCTTTCCATGAAGCCGGGTTGCGGACAGCAGCAGAGTCGAAGAGTTGGCTCTTGGGTTTAAACACACTAATTAACGTACGCATGAAATTTTGAGTAGAAGAACCGAGTAGGCAAAGGAAAATAAAGTAAACAATACAAAGCAAGTTTCAGCACAGGCAGTCCCCGAGTTTGAATTTGGAGTGCCGACTTGAATTTAACTCGGTTAAGAAGATACATACAGTGTTTGCTCATGAACGAATACTGCGGAGTAGAGCTGCATTCTAGGGACGCTTGGATTTCTCTCTGGCTCTATCCGTCCTGTTCTTCTGCGGTGCCTGTACGTCGACGAGATTATAGGCATCATTGTGCAGCGCCTTGCTCACAATGAAAGGTCCTTCCCACGGAGGGGATAGCTTGTGCATCCCGGCCGTGCGCTGCACGAGCCTAAGGACCATGTCTCCTTCTCGGAAAACCCTTGGGTTCACTTTCCGGCTATGATACCTCAGATTCTGTTGATACACAGCTGAGCGGGACGCAACTAACTCTCTTGCTTCTTCGAGCATGTCCATATCATCTTCTCGGGCTTCTCTTGCCTCCGCCTCAGTATAGAGGGTTACTCTGGGTGAGTCATGCTCAAGGTCAGTGGGCAACACGGCCTCAGCTCCATATACCAGGAAGAATGGTGTGTATCCGGTTGATCGGTTAGGGGTAGTTTTTAGACTCCGCAACACCGCCGGCAACTTGTCCAGCTAACAACCAGGGGTTCGATGTAATGGCACCATTAGCCTTGGCTTTATCCCGGAAAGGACCATGCCATTTTCTCTTTCAACTTGCCCATTTGAGGTCGGATGCGCAACTGATGCAACATCTAGCCGGATTCGCTTTTCCTTGGAGAACCTTGCAAATGCTCCCTCAGCAAAGTTTGTGCCATTATCAGTGATGATGCTGTGCGGGTAGCCGTATCACATGATGATATCTTTCAGGAAGCTCACAGCTGTGTTCCCATCACACTTCCGGATAGGCTTCACCTCAATCCACTTGGTGAACTTGTCCACCATGACCAAGATGTGAGTCATGTTGCCTCTAGCTGGCTTGAAAGGGCCTACCATATCTTAGCACCATACTGCAAAGGGCCAAGTGATAGGGATGGTCTTCAACTCGGAAGATGGCATGTGAATCTTGCTTGCATATCTCTGACACCCATTGCATTTTCTCACTATATCCTCTGCCTACTGCAAGGCAGTGAGCCAAAGGAATCCATGCCGGAATGCCCTCTTGACCAGGGCCCGAGATGAGGCATGATGCCCGCATTCTCCTTGATTTATCTCCATTAGGATTTCTTCTCCTTCTTCTGGTTCAACACAGCATTGCAGCACGCCTGTAGGGCTTCTCTTGTGCAGCTCCTTGTTGATGATGGTGTAGCCCTTAGATCTTCTTTGTATCTGCCTCGCTGTGACCTCGTCACTCGTCAATGTGCCATCCTCTAGAAAGGATAATATGGGCAGAGCCCAACTCGGTGTCTCCCGGATGGGAAACACTGGTTCGTCCACTTCCATTGGATCAGCTTCCATGACTTTCTCCGAGTTGAAGACGAGTCCCCGAGTAGTGAGAAATGATCCCCTCGATGAATGCGACAGTCCCCGGGTTGACTGAGGCAGTCCCCGGGTTGGATGGAGCAGTCCCCGGGTTTTCTTTTGAGCCTTCCCAATCAATTTCTATAGGAACAACCTCTGAGTCCAGCAGACCTGGAATGTGTATCGACTCTAAGTTGGGAGATGGCTTTCTCAAATGCTCCAAGGCAATCCCAGGCGGGATGAACTGCCGACAAGATCCCAACTTGGATAGAGTATCTGCTACATCATTTTCAGGTGGATGTGATGGAACTCACAACCATCAAAGAATCCAGTCATATTCTGCACCGGAAACCGGTAGGATGCCATGTTGGCATCCAAGGCATCCCAATTGCCAGAAACTTGCTGAACCACCAAGTCCGAGTCACCATAGCACACAATGCGCCGGACTCCAATCTCCTTGGATACCCTTAGGCCATGCACCAGCGCTTCATACTCGGCTACATTATTGGACGCCGAGAAGTGGATCTGCAACACATATCTGAGTTGATCGCGCTTGGGCGAGGTGAGCACCACGCCAGCACCTAGCCCTTCTTTTACTTTGGAGCCATCAAAATGCATGTTCCATAAATTGGTTTCCAACAGGGGAGGCTCGTACTGCATCTCGGCCCAATCCACCAAGAAATCCGCCAGGGTCCGTGACTTGATTGCTTCTCTTCTCACGTACAGAGGAGTGTATGCGGCTAGCTCAATTGCCCACTTGGCAACTCTGCCACTTGCATCCTTATTGCCCATGATCTTCGAGATGGGAGCGGTGCTTACCACTGTGATGGGATGCTCTTGTAAATAATGCTTGAGCTTCTTGGCACCCAGGTAAACGCCATATGTCATCTTCTGGTAGTGCGGGTAATTCTTCTTGGAGATGGATAGCACCTCGCTGAGATAATATACCGGCATGTGCACGGTCTTCCCTTCCTCTTCTCGCTCCACTACCACCACCACACTGACTACTCGGTTGGTGGCTGCAATATACAGCAGCATCGGCTCCTTGGGCAAAGGGCTTGCCAATATGGGAGCGGTACCCAGCATGGTCTTGAGTTCCTTGAAGGCCACATCAGCTTGCGGTGTCCAGACAAACTTGTCACTTTTCTTCCTGAGCTGATAAAGAGGCAGTGCCTTCTCGCCCATTCTTCCCAGGAAGCGGCTAAGAGAAGCTAGGCACCCGGTAAATTTCTGCACATCCTTCAGCGATCTCGGCAAAGACATGCTCTCTATAGCTTTTATCTTTGAAGGATTTGCCTCAATGCCCCGACTGGATACCAAGAAGCCGAGTAGCTTGCCAGCCGGGACGCCAAATATGCACTTGGTTGGATTTAATTTCATCCGGTAGTTGCGCAAGCTCGCAAATGCTTTCTCAAGATCTCCTAGCAGAGTATGTGTTCCTTTCATTTTGATGACAATGTCATCTACGTACACCTGCACATTCTTGCCTATCTGGTCATGCAAACACTTTTGCATGCACCTCTGATAAGTAGCCCCAGCATTTCTCAACCCAAAACACATGACAACCTAGCAATAAGCCCCGTACGGGGTAATAAAACCAGTCTTTATTTGATCAGCCGGGTTCAGAGGAATCTGATGAAAACCAGAGTAGGCATCAATGAAAGACAAAAGTTTGCACCTGGCAGTGGAATCAATCACCCGATTTATGCGGGGTAGCGGGAACAGGTCCTTGGGGCAGGCCTTGTTCAAGTCGGTGTAGTCCACGCACATGCGCCAGGCTATCGTAGCCTTGGGATCCTCCTTCTTCTTCTCCACCATGACCAGATTGGCCAACCAATCCGGATGCACTACCTCCATGATAAATCCACTTGTCAGCAGCTTTGTGATTTCGTCACCAATAGATTTCCTTCTCTCAGCCACGAAGCGGCGCATTGCCTGCTGAACCGGCTTGGCGTCACGACGCACATGCAACGAGTGCTCAACCAACTCCCTCGGGATACCCGGCAGGTCCTGATTGGACCATGCTAAAACATCCCGATTCTCACAGAGGAAGTGGATGAGCTCGCTTTCCTATTTCTCCTCCAACCCGGCACCAATGGTGGTCACACGCTCCGGGAACTCCGGGCAATCTGTACTTTCTTCGTCTCCTGGGAGGCCTGGAAGGTAGCCCCATACTGAGAACTCGGCATGCCAGGCATACCGACTTGAGCTGCTTGGGCCATGGCCACAACCTCATGTATCTTCTTCTTCTCGGCAGCAATGACCATGGACTCAGCAAGCCGAGATCCCGCAGATGCACACTCCAAAGAGCGCTTGTAGTCACCCGAGATGGTGATGATGCCGTTGGGACCAGGGATCTTCATCTTCAGATAGGCAGCATGAGTAGATGCCATGAACTTGGTCAGAGCAGGCCTGCCGAGTAGCGCATGATAAGGTCTCTGAAGATCAACCACCTCGAACTGCAGGCACTCGGTCCGGTAGTTATCCCTGGTGCCGAAAAGCACATCCATCCAGATGCGGCCGATTCGAGCACAAGATGCTCCTGGCACAATGCCATGGAAAGTAGTCCGACTGGGCAGCAGCATGTTCTCGACAAGGCCGAGCTTCTCCATGGTATCCTTGTACATGATGTTGATGCTGCTCCCGTTGTCGATCATCACCTTGCTGAACTTCACGTTCTTCTTGCTCCCCAAGAAAGTGGGGTCCACCACCAGAGCATATGTACCCGGGTTGGGCATGATCCTGGGATGATCTACTCTGGACCAGACTATCTCTTGGTCGCACCACTCCATGTAGTGAGGCACAGATGGCATCACGACAATTACCTCCATCGCGCGCCTGCGCTGAAACTGCTTGTCATCCGGCTCAGTGGTGAACACCATGTAGCTCTCATGGTGCTCCTGGTACCGGTTCTGGTCCCCAGCACCACCATCATTGTTGTTGTTCTGGTTGGCATTGTTGTTGTTGCGGTTGTTGTTGCGGGTGTAGTAGTTGTTGGGCGGTTGTTGTTGTTGAAGTTGCGATTGTAGTAGTTGTTGTTGTTCCGGTTGGCTCCCTGGGCTACGTGGTTCACATTCTCCCTCCTATCGTTCTCGGCTGGCCTGGGAGCAGCTGCCCGGATAGGCTGCACATTGGAGCCTATGAGCGGAAGAGGAGGTGGAGGAGGCAGCTGACCAAAAGCCTCGCTCTTGATCCTGTCCCACCAGCTGCACTGCCGGGTAGTGTGATTGGCCGGCCTACTCGGATGCCGAGTATGGAAGCTACACGGTCCATCCTTCATGTTCTGAAAGATGAACCTGGCAGGATCTCCGGATCCCTGGGAGGTACTGGGCTGCTGAGGAGCATTGTACTGCTTCTTGAAGTTCTGGCCGTGATTCTGGTTTTGCCCGTATGGGGCTCCAGCAGTTTTTGGCCTTTGGCTGCTCCCGGTAGCACCCTGGTCCTGAATAACAGCAGCTACATGGTCAGACCCATAGCGGATATCCGGACGATCTTCCCTTCTCTTGTTGCAGAAATCCTGGTGGTCATGGCGCCGAGAACCATCATGGTGCTTCCTCTTGGGCTCAGAGGAATCCAGCAGAGGCTGAGTAGGATCCCCGAGAGCATACATATAAGCAATCTTGATTGTCTCAGCAAGGGTACTCGGCATCTCTCTCTGAAGTTTCTGCCACAACATGCTGCCATGTCGGCAACCTTGCGCGAACCACGCAATAGCCTGCGACTCGTTCACACCTTCACAGGTGTTCCTCAGAGTACTCCACCGAGTAAGGTACTCCCGATCAGTTTCCTCTTCTCTTTGCCTGCACGCCGAGAGCTGCTGTGGCCTATTCGACCTCTTGTAAGTGCTGATGAGGTTGCTGATGAAGGCTTCCGAGAAGTCAAGCCAGCAATTGATGCTATCTCTCGGTAGATTGTTGAGCCAAATCCGGGCAGGGCCCTCCAGCATCTGGGGCACATACCGAACATCCCATCTCCGGTTACCGCCAGGAATATGCACAACAGTGACATAATCATTCAGCCAGTCATCCGGCTTGGTGCTCCCGTCATAGGACTTGGTCCCTCTACCCAGCTGAAACTTGGGCACGGGCGGCTCCCCCATGATCTTAGGACCAAAACAACCTGGTCCTGGTGGGCCCTTCCCTTCTATATCCTCGGACCGGTAGAGCCGGTCCAGTTGTATCTTGCATCACTTGGTTCCAACATTCTTCCTCCCAACCGGGTTGCGAGATCTCTTGGGTCGGTGTACCCGGTACGCTCCATGGCTGAGTACCCGTCGTTGCAGGGTCTTGAGGCACAGGTCCAGGCTGAGCAACCGGGTTGGCCACAGCAGCAACCACAGTTGGCTGAGAAGCATGTTGGACAGGGTTAGCAACATGCTGCCGAGATGGGCCTTCTCGGTTACCTCCTTGCCCCTCTTGATGAACTCTTGCAGCCGGATGGCCAATACCTGCAGCGTTGTGTTTTTGGCTGGGCTTCCGCACTACAGCGTGCTGTTTTCCGGTGACAGCCGGGTCGTACACCTGCATCTGTTTGTGTCTTCCAGAGGTCACACTCTGGGCCCTCTCTCCTCCGGGAAGCGGCGACGAGGCCTGGTCCAAGGATCTTGCCCCATGCGAGTGAACAACATGAGACGCACCGCCCCCGGATTGGCTTGCCGAAAAGCCTCATTTTGCCTGCCAGCTTCCAGAACGAGCTCATTCAGCCGCTCCTCCTACCGAGTACGTGCCTCGCCAGTAAGATTTGGCAACTCTGCAGCAACAGCCTCTGCAGCCCTAAGCGTTTTGCAGGGGAACTATATTTCGGCCTACTAGCTGTGTTTTGACTAGCAGACCTACTAGCAGTTCTACCATATCTAGCTAGCTCAGCACCTAAGTTGCGACGAATAGTACCAATCTTGCTAGGACTTCTAGAAATGGGAGTAAAGCCATGCGCCCTATTATACTCATTTTGATCCAAGTTAAGCTCAAGCCTAACCTTCTCCAGCTCCTGGGCCTCCTGCAGCAAAGAGAGTCGATGCTGCTCGAGCTGCGCCCTCACCACCGCGGTATCCGCATCCGTGGCTATGGGCATGCCGAGCTGCGCGACACCGGCGCGAGCAGCCGGTATCACGGTCGATGCAGAAGGATCCACGTAGCCCGGAATGTTCCGGGGCATCTCGTAGGGCTTGTGGCCCCTGTTAGCAGCCGACTCCTCGATGACTTCATGCGTAGTGGCCGCGCCCTTCCCGGCATCGATAGCCGGGCCGGTCATCATCACCTCCACGCTGCCCACAGAGCAGCCAGCCGGCTTCCCGCGGACAGCGAGAACAGAGGGGGGATTTTCAGCGACGAGCACCTCCGCATGGTACTCGCGGATGACGGTGGTGGCGACGTACACCAGATACGCGCCGAAGGACAACACGGAACCGCCTGCAGGCAAGGGCCTGCCATCGAAATTGCCGGCGTTGTCGCTGATGAAGTCGAAGGAGCCGAATCTGTGGACAAGGCCACAAACCACGCGCTCCCCCGACGGAGTAACCGGTCCTGTTCGAATATGCACCCCAGCCAGCGCCGCTGCTGGCCCCACGGTGGGTGCCAACTGTCGTGGTGTGGAGAAGACAGATGCCATAGGGTGGCTGAAGTTTGGGGCCGATGGACGCTGTAGGTATTCGGGGAGGGATCGCACGTCACGTAGACGCGCTCAGAAACATGGCAAACACCAAGATCTACCCAGGTTCGGGGCCCTCGTGTGGAGGTAACACCCCTACTCCTGCCTATCTCTCTGTATATGGTATGACCGAGTAGCCACAGTACAAATCAGGCTCTCAACCGAGTAGCCACACACTTTCTCTCCCTCTCTCTCTAGTGCTAGCTCTTGCAATAAATGCTCTCTGGGCCAACGTCCCTCGCGCAGGAGGGGGCTGGGAACCTTATATACTGGTACCCAACAAGTAAACAACGATTAAAAGTACACGAAGTGACAACTCTAGTGTGACAACAACGCACGCCTCCGTGTTCCCCCTGACGCCGTTGCGATAAGTCGCCGCGCCGTCCGGCTGACAGGACTTGTCCACCCTGCCAGTCTCACAGGGTAGGCCCCTGACACGTCCTGTCCCCCCTGTCAGTGACAAGACATGACAGGCGCCCACCCTCACTGTACCCACGCCGTAGCACGGATAATCATGTTCCTTGTAAGTTGAACCGCACGCTTGTATGGCCGCGAGATACGCGGGATCTCGTCAGAATGGCTCCATTGACTTTGTGCCCGAGTAGCATTGCTGGTCATCTACTCGGACCAAACGATCTCTACTCGGATGATTCCAATCTTCCATATTATCTTCACTTGGCCTTCAATACTTATCACCGAGTAGCGTCTACCGGATACCAGATACCGGGTAGCCGCCTACCCGGTGAACAGTGCCTTGATCTCTGTTTTATCACATGTCTTACCCCTACTCGGGGGTAGCCCCCCGACAGCTGCGTCGCACTATTTGTCGGGCCTCGCAAATGTCTGCTGGGAGCTGTTTGTTGGACAAGTAGTCGAGGTATTTCTGCGTTCAGACTGACTCGGTCAGAAAAACTTGCCTTGAAATGTTGTGGCTGAGCTCGATGATAGCGATTTGTGGGATGACTTCCATCTCCAATGCCGCGGGTGTTCCCGCTGGCCTTTTTACCTTGACTGAACGCTTGATTATTCTTTCGAAGTAGATTCCTGGCAGTGCATGTTTGTGGACTCCATGTTTGCCAGTTTATTTGCTTCCTCATTGCTCGATCGCGCAATGTGCTTCAGTTCGCACCCTTTGAAACTTCCTTCGAGCAGATTATACATATAACGGTAGGCGAACATGTTATCCACGATAGCATCGCACTCCTTCATCGTCTGCTGCACGATGAGGTTTAAATCTCCATATATCATCAATCGGGTGGCTCCGTAGGCGATCACCATTTTCATGCCGTGAAGGAGGGCTTCATATTCTGCGTCGTTGTTGGATGCTGGGTCATCGGGTGGGAAGTCCAACCTCAGGACGTACTGCAGCTTATCCCCTCTGGGAGATATGAGGACGACCCCGGCTCCAGCTCCTTCGTTTCTCTTCGACTCGTCGAAGTACATAATCAAGTTGCTTGTGTATTCTGGCGGTCCTGGTGTTTGTAGTTCCGTCCACTCGCTTAGGAATTCCACGACTACATGGGACTTCACAGAGTTGCGTCCTGCGTATATTATGTCCCAGGCGCCTAGATCGATGCTCCACTTTGCAATTCTTCCGGGTGCCATGGGTTTGTTCATGATAGTACCGAGTGATGCGTCGTTTAGCACCATGACGGTATGTTCCTGGAAATAGTGCTTGAGTTTTCGAGCTGTGAGTACCATGCCATACGCGAGTTTCTGGTAGTGAGAGTATCGCTGTTTGCACGGCGAGAGCATCTCGCTGATGTAATATATTGGCCTCTGGACTCCGTATGCCTTTCCCTCCTCTGTCCGCTCGACTACGATGACCGTACTGACGACTTGGGTTGTTGCAGCTAGGTAGAGGTATAAGGGCTCCTTCTCTTGTGGCGTTGCCAAGACGCGCTTGCTTTGCAGTGCTTGCTTCAGATCGAGGAACACCTTTTTTGCTTCGGGTGTCCACTCAAACTTATCCGTCTTGTTCAACAGCTTGTAGAAGGGCAATTCTTGCTCGCCTAATCTTGCGATGAATATGCTCAGGGCGGCTAATCGCCCTGCGAGCTGCTGCATGCAGCGAAGATTGGTTGGCTCCTTCATTGTCAGGATTGCTTGAATTTTCCCTGGGTTGGCTTCGATTCCTCTGGCGGATACCAAATACCCGAGAAGTTGTCCTGCAGGGACGCCAAATACGCATTTTGTCGGGTTGAGCTTAATCTTGTACGCGTTAAGAGCGTCGAATGTCTTCCTGATGTCCTCGAGGAGCGTATCCTCCACTCGAGTCTTGATTACGATGTCGTCGACGTATACTTGTATGTTCTTGCCAATGAGCTTGGCGAGGCATTTTTGCATGCAACGCTGATATGTTGCGCCTGTGTTTTTTAGCCTGAAGGGCATTGTCGTGTAGTAGTAGACACCATGAGGTGTGATGAACGCTTTCTTCTCCTCGTCCTCCTTTTTTATCTTGATCTGATTGTAGCCCGAGTAGGCATCTAGGAAGGAGAGGCGCTGGCAGCCTGCGGTGGTGTCCACGATCTGGTCGATCCGTGGCAGGGAGAAGTTATTCTTGGGGCAGTGTTTGTTCAACAACGTGTAGTCGATGCACACACGAAGGATGTCAGTGTTTCTCTTCGGGACCAGCACCGGGTTTGCTAACCAGGTGGATATTTTTATCTCTCTGATGAATTTTGCGGCGAGTAGTCTATTCACTTCTTCTCCAAGTGCTTTTTTGCTTTGGCTCTGAGAACCGTCGGGTTGTTTCCTTGATAGGTTTGGCGTCTTTGAAAACTTTGAGTGAGTGCTCGGCGAACTCTCTGGGTATCCCTGGCATATCTAAAGGCTGCCAGGCGAAGATTTCCCAGTGCTCACGGAGGAGTTCGACGAGCACATCTTCCTATGTGGGCGAGAGGGTGGTGGACACCATCATCGTCTTCGCGGGATCTGTCGGGTGCACTTCATGCTTTCGAGTGTTGCTGTTTGCACTGAACTCGATTTCTGGAGCATTCTTTTTGGTGAGAGGCATCACGGAGTGGTCCGTGGTTTTTGCCAATTCTTCCAATGCCTCCTGCATCCCAAAAGATTTCGCGATCTCGTTGAACTCGATGTCGCACTTATTAGATTTTTGGAAGTCTCCATCTATGGTGATGGTGCCGTATTCCCCAGGAAGTTTGAGCTTTAGGTAGGCGTAGTGTGGTACTGCCATGAATCTCGCGAATGTTGTTCTGCCGAGAATGGCGTGGTACTGTGAGGGCCAGTCGACTACTTCGAAGTCGAGGAATTCTCGCCTGTAGTTTCTTCGGTTTCCGAGCACCACCTCTAAGTTGATTGTTCCGAGTCGTCGGACTTCTTTGCCTGGTACTATCCCGGGGAAGGAGTGTGTCCGCGTAAATGATGTTTATCCTGCTGCCGCCGTCCATGAAAACCCGCGCAAGTTCATAATTTCCTATTTGCACTTAGATGACGAGCGCGGCGTGTCCTTGTCGATATACTCGAGGTGGATGGTCATCTTTGGAGAAAGTGATCGACTGATCTGGCATCTTCAAGTATTCGGGTGTGGACGGTGGAGCTTGTACCGCCATGACCACTTGGCGTGTGTTAGTTTCCTGTGCTCTGCGGGAGGGGCCGACTTTTTGTATCATCCCGAGAAGTCCTGCTGGGTTCGGGTATACATTGCCTCCTTGATTTGCGGCGGGTGGCGTTGGTAGCGCGGCCAACACCTTGTTTGGATGTCCTAGTGGAGGTAGGGGTTGTGGTGGTTGGAATCCCTGATGTCCTCCGCTTGGGAGCTGTGGGTAGCCCTGATTGACTGCAGCTCTGTTTTTCTTCGAGAAGGCCTCGTGGATGTCAAGAAACTTTCGAAAATCCTTGAGGAGGTGGGTCGCCTTGATCTTTCCTGTGCGCTTATCTGTAAATAGATGTAGCGTGCAGTAACCGTCCAGGTCCTCCTGGGGGGTTTTATCCTCAGGCTTTGGCTTCCAGTCCCGATTTCCACGAGGTCCACCATCACGGTTTCTCGTGAACTCTACTGCAACCAATTCTTCTCGATCGTCATGGTCGTAGTGCTTTCTCTTTTTCTTTCGACCATGGCGGTCATCCTCAGGTGCTGGCGAAGATTGCGCACGGAGTCTTCGCCATTGGCCCATCTGTCGGCTATGGCCATTTGCTCTCCGATGGTTTTGGGTGCAGCTCGCCCCAAATCTTCTCTCAAAGTGGCTCGTCGAGCTCCTTTGGTTAAATCTTCGACTGCAACCTCTTCCGATATGTTTCCCACTATATTCTTGAGCGTATTCCACCGCTGAATGTACTCGCGAGTGGACTCGCCGCTCTTCTGCCTACAAGCATGTAGCTCCTCGATAGATGTGGGTCGTTTGTAAGTTGCTTGGAAGTTTTTGCGGAAATCATATGTTAGATCGTCCCATGATCCGTAGCATGCCCTCGGTCTTCCTTCGAGCCATCTGCGCACAGCGCCTATGAGGTGTAGGTTGAGGTATAGCATAGCTGTTGTCTTGTTCCCACGTTGGCATTTTACTGCCGTGAGGTAATCTGATAGCCAGGACTTGGGCTCCAGCGAGCTGTCGTATTTTGGGACCTCCGTGGTAAGCTTGAATCTTCTGGGCATCGGTACCTCGCGGATATCGCGAGTGAAACACAATGCACCGCAGGCCTCCTCGTCGGAAGAGGTGGATAGGGACCGTGCGCGGTTTCTAATCGCTCGGGCTCTGTCGACCTTGTTCTGAGCGATGTAGGATCGCGCGTTGTGTTCGGGCCGGTCGCGATCGTCCTCCTTCCGTGTCTCCTTGCTGCGGTGTCGCGAACGGCTGTTGTGATGCCGCGGACCACGGTCGCGATTTCTCGGGCTATCGTCGCTGTCACCTGGGCTGTAAAAGCGACACCGGGCTTCTTATCCTCGGGCGCGACGAGGTGATTCCTTTCTCCTAGGCGAGGTGCTCCTGCGTCCGCGGGGTATTTCTTTATCCTTCCTAGGGGTTTTCTCAGTCTCTTGCGCTGTCGCGTGTTTGCGGCTTTGAGCTGCAAGTTTTGTGGCCGCCATTCCCAGCCCCTTCTGGACTTGTTGGTATTGTTCCGCACGGGGGTCGTTTTCTCCTGGCTTGTTTGCCTGCAGGTACGTGGCTGCTGCCAGAACCGCGTTAGCTAGAGTCACTGGGTGCACGTTGTCGTCATCGTCGATGCACATAAGGGATGTTTCGAGCGTTTTGCTGATCCCGCTGAGAGAGTCGTGGTCCAGGGCTGCGGTCTTCGAGACGTATCTTTTCTTTGCGGGATGGTTCCCTACTGAGTGCGTTTTGGAGAGCGTTGCACGACGTTGGCTCGATTTGTCCGCCAACTTTTTCCGCTCGTCCAGATCCTTGCGAGCTTCTTTGATTAACACCGCCGATTTCACTAGATGATAGTGGTATGCGGTTAGATCTTCTTGAGGGGCTCCTTCTTAATTCGGCTGGCCTGAATGTACGGCCGACTTTGCCTTGAGCCAGGCTGCTCGCGACACTTAAATGAGCTCTCGCTCCTTCATGTTGTCTTCCGTTTCTTCGGGTGGATCGTTCGACCCTGCCATGCAGACCTGGGCCAGATATGGCCCGCGAGTCCTAGGCGTAGACCGACAAGTTTTTCCAACCCGAGAGGGTTCCTCCGCAGCGATGTTGTGGAAGTCGCGAGTGTTGGGGAGGATGGATCCGCCGCTGGGTGCTAGATCGCAATCATCGTAGCTGGGCAGCGAGTCGAGAGTCGCCGGACTCAAGACTGATTCGGAGTCTGATCCTTCGAGATCGTTCTGCTCGGGGAAGTGCAGGATTCCCGCCTTGTTGGCGTGGAAGTGGAAGCTCCCGAACGTCAGGCTGACGCTTTTCTCCAATCCATCGAATGCTGGGTGCAATTCCGGCGAGTGCGGCACGACGATGATCGACCCGAATCGGATCGGATCTGCTTAAGTCGAGGTTCCGGGGCTCCAGCTGAAGGTTGGCGATGTTGAGGCCAAAGATGCCGCGGATCCAGCGCCCGCCGTTCCCGCAGACGGTGCCAATTGTCGAATATGCATCTCAACAAGTCCCTCTGGTGAACCGATAGGGTTTCGTTTGGATAATGTGTAGGCGCTGGTGACAATCGTCGGCTAACAGGGGCATGATTTACCCAGGTTCGGGGCCCTCGTAGAGGTAAAACCCTTACTCCTGCTTCTGTCGATCCGTATTAGCAATAGATCGGTTACAATGGGGGTGCTCGAGTCGAGAGCATGGTCTCAATCTCAAGGCTTTGGTGGTGCGGCATTGCTTGGTCCCCCTCCCGGTGGTTCTCCTGGCCTTATATAGGTGGCCCGGTCTCAAACCGCACCCGGGGGGTACAAACCCTAACCTTAAGTCGGTTACAAGTTTCCTTCCTTGACCCGCAAGGCTTTGCGGGTGGGCCTTGATTGGGACTTCTAGAACTGTCTGTGGTATCTCCCTTTGGGCTTAGGTCTTGGGCCTTGGACCGGGTAGCCTCACCCAATAGGTCCAGGATTCATTCCCTCGTTAGTATCACTAAGATTCTTGGGCCAAGACCTTATTCGAAGAAAGAAACCGAGCTACACAATCATGGGGTCGGTAAAAGCAACCATCTTTTCATGCATGGAAGAACTAAAACAATGGCAGAAGGACTACTCATTGAAGCATCATCGAGAATTCAGTGTTAAGTACTCGGACGAGAACCTCCGTTACCAAGTTGTATGTGAACATGATCATTGTCCACGGACTATCCGTGCAAGGCCTATCAAGAAGGTTAGACCTCCGAAAATACCACGGTGGAAGCTTACATGATGTTGCCTCACGCACCAATGTGCCCCGACCAGGTCCATTGTAAGAATGATCACCGCCAATTGAGCTCTGAGTTCATCGGGCAGAAAATAAGCTCAATGGTCAAGATCCTACCAACATATACAATTAAAGTCATTATCAAGTATGTGTTGGACCTATACGGCTACACGGTGAAGTACGGTATGGCATGAAAGGCCAAGAAAGCCGCATTCAGGTTGTTGTATGGAGACTTGGAAGAGTCGTACAACCGCATAGCGATGATGTTGTGAGGGATGGCCGCAAAAAACCCGGATATGATATATGCGGTTGAGCCCTTTGGCTTGGAAACAATAATTCACAAAGGAAAAATTGTACATCTAATTGGACATGCATTCTAGATGTTTGGTCTTTGCATAAAGGCTTTCAAGCACCTTAGACACGCTTTATCCGTGGATGGTACATTTCTGACCGGAAATTACAAGGGCACAATCATGGCGGTGGTAGGGAATGACGGTGGAGACCAGTTGCTACCGTGGCATTCGCACTTGTGCCCGTGGAGAACATTGATAACTGGGAATGGTTCCTTGGCCTTGTGAGGACTAACCTCGTTGGATGTGACATGGAGGTTTGCATCATCTCAGACTCACACCAAGGGATATTCAACGTTGTGCAAGTTGAAATCTACGGATACCTCCGTGTTCACCATCGGTGGTCCATGAGACATTTTGTGTCAAACTTCTACAGGAGATGTAAAAGCAAGGAACTAATTGATTTGCTCCAAGATTGTTGCCTCACCTTCATTGCTCGTCATTTTTTAAAAATATTTAACCAAATATTAACAGCTGCTTAACCTTGGGGAAAAGAATTCTTGACAAGGAACATGCTAGACATGACAAAATGGTCGCGGACATACGAGCACCTCGGAATGAGGTACGGTGACCTGACAAGGAATATGTTTGAATGTTTCAACAATGTGATTAAGGGTGTGCGTTCATTGCCCGTGTCAGTAATAATGGAATATACTTTCGAAGACGAATGAGTACTTTCTGAAATATAGTGAGAAAACGGAGATGCTAATTACTAGGAATAACAAGGCAAAGAAGGTGTACAAGTACCCCCCAAAAGAACAATCGTTGGATGATGTACCAGCAATACGAGGCGTACACGGTGGAGGTAGAAGAATTAGACAACACAAATTTGATTTACCAGTTCATCGACCAAGGTGGGATCACATAGAGCGGTGTCCAGTATGGAGGCGGGGACTTCAAGGTTAATCTGACAACCGGCGAGTGTTCTTGTTGTAGACTAACCATATATAATCTTCTAATCGCATTTTTATCACGGCGGGTCGGACGAGACAAATCGATTCCGAGTCTTCAAGTAATATAAGGATGAGATATTGCTGCTTGTGATGGCGACCGTGGTGGGAGGAAGTCTTGTTATATTTGTTTGTTTGGTCCCCAGCAACGGCGCCAGAAAATTCCTTGACATGTGTTGTTGGGATACCCCAAGAGGAGGGTGTGATGAGCACAACGGTAGGAGTTTTCACCTTAGTTAAGAACCAGGGTTATCAATCCAGTAGGAGAAGGAGGATCTTCGTAAGGTTGATGCCACTGACGGTGGTGCTGGTGCTTCAACGGTGTCAGCAACAACGTGGAACCTGCACACAACACAACCAAAATACTTTGCCCCAACGATCAAGTGAGGTTGTCAATCTCACCGGTCTTGCTGAAAACAAAGATTAGACGTATAGTGTGGAAAACAGTTGTATGCTTGCAGAAAGTAGAGAGAGCAGGAAATTGTTGTGGTTTGATTAACAGTGTGGATAATGGACCGGGGTTCATAGGTTCACTAGTGGTGTCTCTCCATAAAAGATAGCATGCTGGGTGAACAAATTACAGTTGGGCAATTGACAAATAAAGGTTGCACCGTAGTGCACATTATAACATGATGATTACTATGATATTTAGTGCGGGCATTACAACAAGATACATATACCGACATCCATCTGCATCTATGGCTAATAATCAACCCTCGGGTTATCATCCTAACCCCCTTAGGTATTAAGTTGCAAGCAACAGATAATTGCATTAAACAAAGTGTGTAATGTAAGCCATGATTATACACGCGGGTACTCTCACCGCTGTTTTCTCCCTAATGGCAATAACACATCCTCCCCCTTCACATTTTTGTCACTCGAGCAAGGCAACAAGGAGGCATGAACCCACTATACAGCATAATTACTCCCTCTTGGAGTCACTTGCAACTACTTGGCCAGAGAAACCACTAGCAACAGAAAGCATGCAAGATCAAAAATAACATATTCAATAAAGACTATAATCAACTTGGCATAAGGTCAATATTCATCGGATCCCAGCAAACACAACATATAGAATTACATAAGATCGATCTCGATCATGATAGGTAGCTCACGGGATCTAAACATGGAAGCATATGAGGAGGAGACAACCATCTAGCTACTGCTATGGACCCGTAGTCCAGGGATGAAGTACTCACGCATCACTCCGGAGGCAGACATGGTGATGTAGAAGCCTCCGGTGATGATTTCCTCTCCGGCAGGGTGCCGGAAAACAACTCCAGAACCCTCCTGATCTAGGGTTGACGGTGACGGTGGCTGCGGAACTTTTTCGGGGATTTTGATCAGGTACTTAGGGTTTTCCACCCGGGGTGCTTAAATAGGTTAAAGGGAAAAGGCGGTGGAGCTCCAGGGTCCCCACACCCCTAGCTGGCGTGGCTAGGGTGGACCCGCGCCAGCCCATAGTGTGGGCACCCCCTGCTGCCCCTCTTCGACTCCTCTTCGGTCTTCTTGATGCTTCCCGGGAAAATAGGACTTCCGGGCTTCGAGTTTTCCAATTCCGAGAATATTTCCAGAACAAATTTTCTGAAATTAAAAATAGTAGAAAACAGGGAACTGGCTCTGGGCATCTTGTTAATAGGTTAGTCCCGAAAAACGTATGAAAATTCTAGAAATAAGGGAGAAAACATGTAGCAATTAGCATAATATCATCATGGAGCATCAGAAATTAGGGATACGTTTATGATGTATCAAGCATCCCCAAGCTTAGTTCCTACTCGTCCTCGAGTAGGTAAACGATAAAACAATAATTTCTGAGGTGACATGCTACTAATATAAACTTTATCAATCTAATGTAAAAGCATATGCACGCTGAGATCATAAAACTTTAAACACAGGCATGAAAAATAAAACTTCAATAATAAAGCATAGCAGTTACTTTGCATCACGAAGAGTAACTGAAATAAAGGATCATGAATAATAATGCAAAGAAAGGTAAATGTTTGTTTCAGGTATAGAGGAAGCATGGCAAAGTGGTATTTCGCTAGTCCTTAAGAGTGGGACAAAACATAAATTCCAGGACACTTTCAAAGTTCAAGAGGAAGACTGGAACAAATAATTTAAGAACAAATGATAGCACATCATGAAGTAATTACTGATGTTTATGGGACAAATGCACATAAAACTCAGAATGGCAAAAATGCTCTCTCAACTGTGCATAAAGTTAGAAGATGGAGACTCAACATAAAAGTAAAAGAAAGGCCATTCGCAGAGGAAGCAGGGATCACTCATGTGCCAGAGATTTTTATTTTATTAAAGACAGGTATTAAAAGTTTGACATTTGTGGAGGAATGTCTTTATTTTTGGAGAGGTGTATGCTAGTGTCAACGAATGGTAAACAAACAGTACAGTACGTCACAAGCCAACTGGATTCACAAGAGCGGCTCCCATGGTGAAGGACGCAACTGCTGTAGAAGGTCATCCCTCTTTCTCTTTTGTTTACACAATTATGCTTTGACTGATATGATCACGGGCAAAAATAGTGAAGAGAATTTATTTGTATTAATTTGGGGTTGGGCACCCCGCTGCCAGCTCTTCTATCATTTGGATAAGCGGATGAAGCCACTAGTCGAGGGTGTGAAATCCAATCAACAAGTTAGATAAAGATTCTCTATTGACGTCCTCATGAGCAAAAACAAGAACACAAAGCAGGAATAATTTTGAAGGTTTTAAAGGTAACACATGAGCAGCTTACTTTGGAATGGCAGTTAAATACCACATGTAGGTAGGTATGGTGGACACAATGGAAAAACTTTGGTTGAAGGGAGTTTGGATGCACGAGTAGAGCTCATACTCAGTAAAGGTGGAGGCTAGCAAAAGACTGGGAGCGACAAATGCATAGCGACATAAACATCATTAATTAAAACATAAGCAGTATCACAAGTTCAAAAACTAAGTGTTCATGGAGGCTATTCGTGACTGGTTTGTAGTCATAAACATGGTGTGAGCATGCGCAAATCAACCAAATAAAACATTCGAAAGAGAATACCATATATTGATGCTTTACTATGACAAGAACAACTCATGAATCTTTCAATACATATTAAACACTCTCAGCTATTTGAGGCTAATCATGCTGCTCAATAACCACAAGGCTTTAAAACTAAAATAACATTTATCATGGGATGAAAAAGTTCTAGCCACAGTCTATACAAGCTTCTACTAATACTGTTATAGATTCTACTTCAAGCAGCAGTTTTCTTTCTCCCAAGAAGCACCATACAAAACATGGTTTAAAAAAAATACTATTTATGATACAACAAGCAAACATGAGAGTACTCAAATAATACTACTAAAAATAGCAGCTCTGATAAGAGATGCATGCAAAACATGAGCTAAATAAATGCAGCAGCTAGACAGAGACTAAGAATACAACGTATTCTCATGAAAAAGTGGAGCGTCTCACTCTCCAATAAAAGAATGCTGGCTCCAACCAAGCTTATTATGAAAGAAAAACAAACTTAAAGAAAAATAAAAAGCAAACTGAAAACAAAAATAAAAGACGCTCCAAGTAAAGCACATAAGATGCGAACGAATAAAAATATAGTTTCACTAGAAGTGACCTGATAATTTGTTGATGAAGAAGAGGATGCCTTGGGCATCCCCAAGCTTAAATGATTGAGTCTTCTTGGAATTTGCTGGGATGTACCACCGGGGCATCCCCAAGCTTAGGTTTTTCACTCTTCTTGATCACATCATATCATCCTCTTCTCTTGACCCTTGAAAACTTCCTTCACATCAAAATTCTCACAATCTTCATTAGCAACGTTAGTACAATCAAAATAATAATCTCACATGGTTCAGTTTCAGCACAGCACTAGAAATAAAAAAACACGTTAGATAATGTCACAACTTATTTTAAAACACTTTTTCTCAAAAGAACACCAAAAGAAAGAGATTAAGATGCAAATGCAATAATGGCCGAAATTTGTCAAAACATAACAGCAGGCAGAGATCAATTTTTCCGAAACTCTTATGTTGCTCAAATAAAAAAGTGGTAAACTAAGAAAAGTTGCGTATATAACTCAGGAGTAAGCACAAAAAAGCTCAGGTCATTTTGAATTTGATGTGATCTTTAACGGAATTAACAGTGGACGGCAGAAATCTGTTTTCTGCGCAGAAATCCGAAATATAATGTCAACTTTCCACTAGAGGATTTACTTGGCTCAACAAAAACACAAAGAAAAAAGATACATAGGGGTTGCTAAGGAAGTAGACAACACCCAGGTGCAAAACACACCAAAGAAAACAACGGAAAACTGAATGAAAACAGATAAATAAAACGGGTTGTCTCCCGGTAGCACTTTTCTTTAACGCCTTTCAGGTAGGCATAAAAGATCAACTCAAGTATTTTCAAGTGAAGAAGCATCAACACCAATACCAATAACTCTCTTTTTACTCCTCTTACCCTTATTATTTTTAGGTAACTCATGGTCCAAGCATGATTTGGGAGTAAAAGTCATGTTACCTTTTCCCATATCAATAGTTGCTCCTAAGAGCTTCAGCAGAGATCTTCCAAGGGTAATTTGTCCTCCTTCTGCACATTCAATAACAAGATAATCTGTGGAGACTATTTTTCCTAGGAGTTCCGTAAATAATCTCTCAGCTATCCCAACGGGAAATATAGTGGTGTTATTAATGAGAGGAATTTCTTATCCTCCATCAGCTAGCCTCCAAAGGTTCAAAGATTCATAAATTTCCTTAGGCATAAGAAAAGATTTAGACATGATATTACAACTATCATGAAATGTTTCACCATTTATAAAAACTTTAACCAAATGGATCGTATTTGTTGACTCAAAATTTATTGGAACATGATCAAGATGTTCACGAATTTGGCTATATCCCTCTTTAAAGATAGAAATATGTGACTCGGGAGTTTTTAATCTAGCATAAATGTCTGCAAAGGCTTTATCAGAACTACTACTCCCTCCGTCCGGGTATATAGGTCCTGCGTGTAGTTCTAGGTCTTCAAATTTGGCAATATAAAATAAGACATATGTAACAAAAAAATATATCATTAGAAAATATATATTTTGTATTTTCTAATCATATAATTTTTATGTTATTTAACTTAGATCATGTTGGTCAAATTAACAACTTAGGGATACGCGAAGGACCTATAAACCCGGACGGAGGGAGTAGGTAGGATGTAGGTTGCAATTATATTTCTAATAGCATTGAAAGCTTGATCTTTATCACAATTAAGAAAATCACCTCCTACCACAGTATCTAAAGCATATCTATAACAAAGAACAAGACCAAAGTAAAAGCTACGAAGAAACAGATTTAGAGTTACTTTAGGTTCAACTTTGCAATAGGAATCAAAAGCTCTAGACCACGCTTCTTTAAAGTTCTCATCATTCCCTTGTTTGAAAGTAAAGATTGTTTCTTCTGGTGACATAATGACAGGAACAAAACTAGACATATATGGAAGCAAATAAATAACAACTATGAAGTATTTTTTTTGTGTGCTTTTAATATAGAGAATAAAAACAATACAAAAATAAAAACAAGACAATAAACAAAATAAAGAGGTTGAGAGTGAGAGACTCCCCTTGCTAGAAGACTTCCTTCTACTGGGCAACGGCGCCAGAAAAATCCTTACTGCTTGTGATGGCGACCGTAGCGGGAGGAAGTCTTCTTATAAATGTTTGTTTGGTCCTCGGCAACGGCGCTAGAAAAATCCTTGCTATGTGTTGTTGGGATACCCCAAGAGGAGGGTGTGATGAGCACAACGGTAGGAGTTTTCCCCTTAGTTAAGAACCAGGGTTATCAATCCCCTTAGTTGAGGATCTTCGAAAGGTTGATGCCGCTGACGGTGGTGCTGGTGCTTCACCGGTGTCAGCAACAACGTGGAACTTGCACACAACACAACCAAAATACTTTGCTCCAACGGTACAGTGAGGTTTTCAATCTCACCGGTCTTGCTAAAAACAAATTTTAGACGTATAGTATGGAAAACAGTTGTATGCTTGCAGAAAGTAGAGAGAGCAGGAAATTGTTGTGGTTTGATTAACAGTGTGGAAAATGGACCGGGGTTCATAGGTTCACTAGTGGTGTCTCTCCATAAAAGATAGCATGTTGGGTGAACAAATTACAACTGAGCAATTGACAAATAAAGGTTGCACCGTAGTGCACATTATAACATGATGATTACTATGATATTTAGTGCGAGCATTACAACAAGATACATAGACCGACATCCATCTGCATCTATGACTAATTATCCACCCTCAGGTTATCATCCGAACCCCCTTAGGTATTAAGTTGCAAGCAACAGATAATTGCATTAAACAAAGTGTGTAATGTAAGCAATGATTATACACGCGGGTACTCTCACCGATGTTTTCTCCCTAATGGCAACATCACATCCCCCCTTCATGTTTCTGTCACTCGAGCAAGGCAACAAGGAGGCATGAACCCACTATCATGCATAAATACTCCCTCTTGGAGTCACTAGCAAGTACTTGGCCAGAGCAACCACTAGCAACGGAAAGAATGCAAGATCACAAATAACATATGCAATAAAGACTATAATCAACTTGGCATAAGGTCAATATTCATCGGATCCCAGCAAACACAGCATATAGAATTACATAAGATCGATCTCGATCACGATAGGAAGCTCACGAGATCTAAACATGGAGGCATATGAGGAGGAGACAACCATCTAGCTACTTCTATGGACCCTTAGTCTAAGTATGAACTACTCACGCATCACTCCGGAGGCAGGCATGGTGATGTAGAAGCCTCCGGTGATGATTTCCTCTCCGGCAGGGTGCCGAAAAACTGCTCCAGAACCCTCCTGATCTAGGGTTGACGGTGACGGCGGCTGCGGAACTTTTTCTGGAATTTTGATCAGGAACTTAGGGTTTTCCACTCAGGGGGCTTAAATAGGCGAAAGGGCAAAGCGGTGGAGCTCTAGGGGCCCCACACCCCTAGCTGGCTCGTCGAGGGGGACCTGCACCAGCCCAGTGTGGGCCCCCTGCTGCCCCTCTTCGACTCCTCTTCGGTCTTCTGGATGCTTCCGGGGAAAATAGGACTTCTGGGCTTTGAATTTTCCAATTCCGAGAATATTTACAGAACAAATTTTCTGAAACTAAAAACAGCAGAAAACAGGGAACTGGCTCTGGGCATCTTGTTAATAGGTTAGTCCCGGAAAACGTATGAAAATGCTATAAATAAGGGAGAAAACATGTAGAAATTGGAATAAAATCATCATGGAGCATCATAAATTAGGGATACGTTTATGACGTATCAGATATTATTCCATCAAAACTGTGAAGGCCACATGGAAAGGGAGGTTCGAGCCCTTACTGGACCAATCGGTTTGACCAGATTACGACAAACTCTCGCTATACCCTGATCCTGCTATGAAGGTCACGAAATTTGGAAGACGCCAAACAAAGCATTTAAAGAATTACATGGATGATTGGGGTGGTGGTATTTTCCCCACATGGGGCAACCAACATTTCTGCGAGCCTCGTGATAGCGAGAACCCACCGACTAATGTTGGTGAGGGTAGTACTACCAGTGGTACAGGAAGGAAGATAAAAATAGTTGCGAGTACAAGCAAAGAAGGTGGCAATAAAAATGCCCGGGGACGTGGCCGAAGAAAAAATGTTGACAGTAGTGTTGGGAGAGGTGGAGTTAGTGGTAACAGAGAACAAAATGATGTTGATGGCAATGGTGGGCATGGTAGAGGTGGTGCCTGTTAGGGGGATTACCCACCGATTAAGCTGATTGAACGATCAAGGAGATGATTAAGAGGAATGGGGCGGCTGGCTAGACGTTACACAAGAGGCTACAGCTGAGCCGCCTCCTACTGGCTGCCTGCCAGTAGCTGGGTAGTCAAGTCAGCCGGATGTGACCGACAAGCAAGGAAAGGCATGTGATAAAGGTTGATGTGATGGCAAACACGATGTCAACTACGTTTCTATTGGAGGAGTAGGCAGTCGTACCCTTAAACTTTAGCCGCTTGCGCCATGATCAGTAGTCTCCCTACCAAGTCGCATCATGTACCATGTAGCCATACCTGGGCAGTTGTAGACTGTGTATGACCCTGAGTGAGTCCCAGCCGACTGATCGTACAGCCGGCCCCGCATGTGAGCTGGACTGCCAGCACCTATATAAGGAGGTCCAGGGCACCCTTAGAAGGGGAGAATTCCTATAGAGATACAGCTCCAGGAGCACACTGTAACACCCGATATCATACCTCATATTTCATCCTTCCAGGAGTAAGGACCTCACCCAGCTGAGGTCCTGAACATGGGTACATTGTGTCTCTTGCAAGCTTGTGACTCTTCCCGCACGGACATCGATGTTTTTGCCATGAGTCCCTCTACAAACTACATTGTTAGCCCAACGGTGCTGCCGTGCGTAATACCACGACAGTTGGCCGGCATCCAGAGTTTTGTCGCACGGGAAATCGCTCGGACAGAGTTTCTCTTCGTGTAGGCCTTCGGCCTTGTCATGTCGGTTGACGCCTTCGACTGCGTCCTCAACGATGTTGGGTTCTTCATGGAGGAGGAGCCCATCCCTGCAGGCGGATACATCATATCCTCCGGGGAGCATCGAGTTTACATCGCCGTTGTCCCCGAGTACTTTGCCAAGGTGCACGCCTTCTCGGACCGTTTTCCCGAGGAGACGACCGGCTGGGAAAGCAGCGCCGATCCCTACATCATCGTGGAGACCATGGTGATCATCGGCCCCAGTCCTAGCCAGCAGGCAGTTGGCCACAGTCCGACTGAACCCACTGAGAGCGGGATCGCCACAAGACTCCAGCAACCCATCACCCCTGATGCCGATCCGGTGAAGACAACAGAGGAACTGGAGAGATCACGCATCATGCTCCTACGCAGGACAGAGGAGGTGGCGGCCCAGCAGTGCCAGTTGGAGGCCATCGTCCGTGAATACAACGTCGCCCATGGCTATACACCAGCGTTGAACGCAGCCGACCGAAGAGACGCGGTTCACCGACGCGACGGATACCTCATCACCGAGATGAACCAGAGGGAGATGGTGGTTTCCCCCAGGCGGCCGGTCTATAGCACCCCGGCGAAGAACATGAGGGTGGCCCAGGTGGCCGCACAGGAGCTAGCCATCTTGGAGGGGGAACAACTACGCCGCCAACAACAGCACCTCCAAGACCTTATATGGGCTGCCAACCAGCATCAGTCGGTCCATGACACTTCCACGGCGCGCTCGGCAGGCGGCCAAGGAGGAGATGACGGATCATACGACGACCAGCATGCCTCCACGCCAAACCGCCGACAACTAGTCGCAAGAGGACACCGTGAATGCAGCGTTGATTCTGTCCATAGTTCAGAGCCCCGTGCAGTCGGCGATTGGGACAACGACCAAGGCAGAAGGAGAGGCACCGGTCGGCTACACAAGGCAACCGGGTGAATGAACCACCACCACCACCAGGACGGGGGAACCGTTGCCAGGGCCACGAGCCGGCCAACGCCCGAGGTGGCTACCGGGACCACTGATACGTCCATTTTGCATCACTATTTTATATCATAATTTTCTATTATTCATCGATTATTTCATGTTACGATGCATCTCTTATGTTATTTCATCTTATTTTGCATGTTTTATAATTTTGGGAGAATAAACAGCGGGACCAGAAATCTGATGGAAAAAGCACCGTCGAGATACCATATTTCAGAAGATCAGAAGAAGAAGGGATACATCCGGGGGTTCCTAAAAGTCTAGAGGAAGAACACAGCTAGAAGGGGAGCCAGAGGGGGCCACCAGGGGCCCACACCTAGGACTGGCGCGCACCCCCTAGGGTTGTGGCCACCCTGGCCCACCTCTGGGGGTCATCTTTGGCGTGCTTGACCCCCAGGGAACCCTAAGCCTCATTCCATCCCCGAAGAATAATTCCGCCGCCGCCTCAGGGCGGAAAACACCCGAGAGAGAAAAGCTCTCTGGCAGGAAGAAATGTGCCGGGGAAATTCCTCTCCGGAGAGGGGAAATCACCGCCATCGTCACCGTCATCACTCCGGGCATCATCAAGATCGTCATCATCATCACCACCATCACCCTCCTCATCCACCTTCATCCCGCTGTAAGAATTAGGGGCCTCTATCGTTGTTTTGCATTAGATCTCTCTCCCGATGTGGATTACTTGTTAGTAGTTGATGCTTGTGAGATTTATCGATGTTTGCACTTTATGACCAGATTGTTATCATCCATTATATCACCTCCGATCATGATCCATATCATGTGCTGTGAGTAGTTCGATTTGTTCTTGAGGACATGGGAGAAGTCAAGTTGTTAATAGTGAAGTAATGTTGAATAATAATTAATGTTTGATATTTAAGTTGTGTTGTTATTCTCCTAGTGGTGTCATGTGAACGTCGACTACATGATAATTCAACATTTATGGGCCTAGGGGAATGCATAGTGTATTTGGCTACTAATTGTGGGGTTGCCGGAGTGACCGAAACCTAAACCCCCTTTAGGAAACCGTTACACGAGGGAGCGTAGGATCCCGGAGTTTAAAGTTGTGGTTAGATTTATTTCTTAATTACTTTCTTGTAGTTGCGGATGCTTGCAAGGGGTATAATCACAAGTATGTATTAGTCTTGGATGGGACGGTATATTAGCACAGGTTCACCCACACAACACTTACACAAACACCAAAATTATTCAGCTGCATGGAACAAAAGCACTTGACAGAAACCTCCTGTGTGTCCTTGAGAACGTTTGTTAATCATAAGTAAAATCACTGGCTTGTCCTTTGCTTAAGAAAGGATTGGCCACTTGCTGCAATTATTATTACATCATTTTATTTACTCGCACTTTATTTACCTGCAATATCAAAAACCCCTAAAAATCTATTTTCCAGTATTTACAGGTATTCCTTCATCGAAACCGCTTGTCAGCACCTTCTGCTCCTCGTTAGGTTCGACACTCTTATTTATCGAAAGTACTACAATACACCCCCTATACTTGTGGGTCATCAATACTATTTTCTGGCGCCGTTGCCGGGAAGTGAAGCGCTATTGGGAAGTGGAATTGATAAAGGAAGCTTCTGCTGTAAGTGCTGATTTCATTATTGTCTACTGCTTTATTACGCTATGTTTGGGACTCCTATTGAGTCCTTATTTGCGGGCAATGCTGCCACTACTAGGGTATAAGTGACCCACCGCCTGATGATTTGGATCCTTATAAAATACCTATAAAGATTGTTAAACATGTTATGGATAACTGCTATTCAGGTGATGGAAATGTCCATCCTGGTGATCATTTGCTCTTTTTACATGAATTATGCGAGTTGTTCAAGTGTGCAGGTATTACGACAAGCCAAGTGAAGAGGAAATTATTCTCTGTATCATTGATATGACGAGCCTCTAAATGGTTCAAACTGCTGAAAAATAGCCAGACTATTGAATGAGAGGAAATTGTACCTCTCTTTTATTCTAAATTCTATCCTCCAAGTGAAATCCATAGAGATCCGAATTATATATATAATTTTTGGCCTCATGACGGAGAGAGTATTGCCCAATCATGGTGGATATTGAAGTTACTAATGCTCAAATTCCCCATTCATGAGCTCCCAAGTAATATTGTTATTAATAATTTCTATGCAAGGCTTCCTCTTCATGATAAGGATTTATTGGATGCTTCTTGTTATGGATCATTTACACGTATGAAGGATGAAGCTAAAAGGGATCTTCTTGACCGTATTCAAGAAAACACTGAAGCATGGGAGAATGATAAAGGTAGAAAGCCAGGTATAAATTATGACTATTAATGCATTAAAACTTTTATGTCGTACGAGGATTTTCATAATGTTAGTGTTATTTATGGTCTTGATTTTCAAGTTGCTGCAAATTTATATAAGGCTTTTGCTTCTTACATTGATATTCCTAAAAAGGAATGTTATAAGTACCATGAAACTTATAAAGATACTATTAATTATGCTCCTGCCAGAGATATAGAGGTTCATATTGTTGATTCTATTGTGCCTGAACCTTATATTGAGAAAATTCCTTTACCTGCTAAGGTAAAATAACACTCTATATTAGCTAGTGTGACTAATAAAAGTGCAAAGAAACTTGTAGAACCTGAGGAACAAATAACTGTAGAACCTACAGTAGCTATAGTAAAGGACATTGTTTCTGAAAATGTAGAAGAGGGACACATTATATTTTGTGAAGATGCTTCTAATATTGTCTCTCATCCTAGTAAATCTCGGAAATATAGTGTTCCTGTGCTATCTGTTAGGATAGGTGATCATTGCTATTGTGGTTTATGTGATATTGGTGCTAGTTCTAGTGCTATTCCTTATGAGCTTTATAAAGAAATCATGCATGAAATTGGTTCTTGTGAACTTGAAGACATTGATGTGATTATTCAACTTGCTAATAGGGAAACTATTTCAACAATTGGTATTGTTAGAGATGTGGAGGTCTTATGTGGTAAAACTAAATATCCTGCTGATTTTCTAGTACTAGGCACTTCTGCTAGTGATACTTATCCTATCATATTTGGTAGACCTTTCTTAAATACTTGTGGTGTTGTTATAGATTGTAAAAAGGAGAAAATCCTTAGAAAGTTTGATGTAGAGTCTTATGAATTTAATTTCTCTAAATTTGCTTAAGCACCCTATGAAGCAGAATTACCTAATGAAAATTATAGAGTTGAACAGTTGGCTGCTATTGCTCTTTCTCCTAACAATCCTTTGCAGCAATACATGGAAGACCATGAAAGTGATGTCTTTATGGAAGAAAGGAATGAAATTGATGAGATTTCCCTACATCAGCCAGCAATGCTGAAACATAATTTATCTGTGGAAGACTTGGGTACAACATTACCACCCAAGGAAGATCCTATTTTTGATTTCAAGCCTTTGCCTGATAATCTGAAATATGCTCATATTGATGATAAGAAATTATATCATGTTATTATTAGCTTTCAACTTTCTGATAAAGAAGAGGAGAGATTATTGGGGATATTGAAGAAACATAGAGGTGATATGGGTTATACTCTTGATGATCTGAAGGGGATTTCTCCTGCTATATATCAGCATGCTATTAATATTGAACCTGATGCAAACCAGTTGTTGAACATCAACGCCGTTTAAATCCTAAGATGAAGGATGTGGTAAGAAATGAGGTATTGAAACTCCTTTATGTTGGCATTATTTATCCTATTGCTGATAGTAAATGGGTTAGTCATGTGCATTGTGTCCCTAAGAAAGGAGGGATGACTGTTTTGCCTAATGAAAATAATGAACTCATTCATCAAAGAGTAGTAGTTGGGTATAGGATGTGCATTGATTTTAGGAAGGTTAACAAAATCACTAAGAAAGATCATTATCCTTTAACTTTTATTGATCAAATGTTAGAAAGGTTCTCTAAGAAAACTCATTTCTGCCTTCTTGATGGTTATTCTGGGTTTTCTCAAATTATTGTTAAAAAGCTTGATCAAGAGAAAACAACCTTCACTTGTTCTTATGGAACCTTTGCTTATAGACGTATGCCTTTTGGTTTATGTAATGCTCCTGCTACTTTTCACAGATGCATGTCTGCTATCTTTCATGATTTTTGTGAAGAAATTGTGGAAGTTTTCATGGATGATTTCTCCATCTATGGAACTTCGTTTGATAATTGTTTGCAGAATCTTGATAAAGTTTTGCAGAGATGTGAGGAGACTAATCTTGTTCTTAACTGGGAGAAATGCCATTTAATGGTTAATGAAGGAATTGTTCTTGGACATAAAATATCTGAAAGAGGCATTGAAGTTGATAGAGTTAAAGTAGAAGCCATTGAGAAAATTCCCTGTCCTAGGGATGTCAAAGGTATTCGTAGTATTCTTGGTCATGCTGGTTTATATAGAAGGTTTATTAAAGATTTCTCTAAAATATCAAAGCCTCTTACTAATCTTCTTCAAAAGGATGTACCTTTTGTTTTTGATGAAGATTGTAGAGAAGCTTTTGAAATTTTAAAGAAGGCTTTAATATCTGCTCCTATTGTTCAACCACCTGATTGGAATTTACCGTTTCAAATCATGTGTGATGCTAGTTATTATGATGTAGGTGCTGTTCTTCGACAGCGGATAGATAAGAAGTTAAATGTTATTCATTATGCTAGTAAAACTCTTGATGCTGCTCAGAAGAATTATGCTACCACTGAAAAAGAATTCCTAGCTGTAGTTTTTGCTTGTGATAAATTTAGACAGTATATTGTTGATTCTGAAGTTACTATTCATACTAATCATGCTTCTATTAAGTACCTAATGGAAAAGAAAGATGCTAAGCCTAGGCTTATTAGATGGGTGCTTCTTTTACAATAATTTGATTTAGATATTGTGGATAGGAAGGGTGCTGAAAATCCTGTTGCTGATAATCTATCTAGATTAGAAAATATCCCTGATGACCGTATTCCTGTTAATGATAGTTTTCCTAATGAACAGTTAGCTGCAATAAAAGTGAGCTCTCAAGAGAGTCCATGGTATGCTGATTATGCTAACTTTATTGTTTCGAAGTATTTGCATCCTACCTTTACAGCTCAGCAAAGAAGAAAATTCTTTTATGATTTGAGGCATTATTTTTGGGATGACCCACACTTATATAAAGACGGTGTTGATGGTATTATGAGAACATGTGTTCCTGAAAATGAACAACAAGAGATATTGAGAAAATTTCATAGTAATGCTTATGGAGGACATCACGCTCGAGATAGAGCTGCACATAAGGTTCTACAATCAGGTTTTTATTGGCCTACTCTCTTTAAAGATGCTAGAAAATTTGTTTTATCTTGTGATCAATGTCAAAGGGTTGGAAATATTTCTAGACGTAATGAAATGCCTATGAATTATTCTCTTGTTATTGAAACGTTTGATTGTTGGGCTTTTGACTTTATGGGTCCTTTCCCTCCTTCACAAGGCTATACTCATATTCTTGTTGTTGTTGATTATGTTACTAAACGGGTAGAAGCTATACCAACTAAAAGTGCTGATGGTGAAACCTCATTAAAAATGCTTAAATACATTATTTTCCCTAGGTTTGGTGTACCTAGATATCTTATGAGTGATGGGGTTCTCATTTTATTCATGGTGGTTTTAGAAAAATCCTTGCTAAATATGATGTTAATCATAGAATTTTCTCACCCTATCATCCTCAAACTAGTGGGAAAGTAGAATTATCAAATAGAGAAATCAAATCTATCTTGCAAAAGACAGTTAACAAATCTAGGAAAAAGTAGGCTAAGAAATTAAATGATGCTCTGTGGGCTTATAGAACATCTTACAAAAATCCCATGGGCATGTCTCCTTATAAAATGGTTTATGGGAAAGCTTGTGACTTGCCTTTAGAATTAGAACACAAAGCTTATTGGGCAGTGAGAGACCTAAATAGAGATTTTAAACTTGCTGGTGAGAAAAGGTTGCTTGACTTAAGTTCTTTAGATGAATGGAGGAGTGAAGCATACGAAAATGCTAAGCTCTTTAAGTAGAAAGTTAAAATATGGCATGATAAGAGAATTATTAAAAGAGAATTTCATGTTGGTGAAAAAGTGCTATTGTATAGGTCTCGTCTCAGATTTTTTGCAGGAAAATTATTCTCGAGATGGGAAGGACCTTTTGTTATTGAAGAGGTATATCGTTCGGGGGCAATTAAAATTGTTTCCCTTGAAGACAACTCTTCACAAGTGGTGAATGGCCAAAGACTCAAGCATTATATTTCTGGAGATCCTTATAATGAAAATGTTGATTGTATTCAAGCCATGATCCCGGAGGAGTTTATTAAGAAGCAAATTTCAGAAACTGCAGAGTCAGTTTTCGAATAGGTAACAGTTTTGGTAAGAAAATGTTCGTGAAACATCTTCCAACTTATATTTTTACTTTTTTTGGAAAATATGAAAAATTATGAGCCGGAAACGAGAGGGAGACGGAGCCCGGAGGATCCACAACATAGGGTGGCGCGGGCCCACCCCTGGCCACGCCAGCCCATGGTGTGGGCACCCTGGAGCCCCTCTCCGACTCGTTTTCGACCTAGACTTTCCTTTCGTTATGAAACTTTCTGTTATATAATCCCTCGGATCCTCCGAGGTCCGTATATTGTTTTCTCGTCGTGTTTCGGTTTCGAGCTGTTTCTGCGAGGATCTGTCTTTTTAGAAGCATCATGGCCTCCGCCCGCATCAACAAGGGGAAGGAGCCAATGGAAGATGATGCCCAAAGTCCCGAGCGCAAGAACGTGGATCAAGGCATGGAGAAAGAAGCAAAAAGGACGTCATCAAGTAGTGTTTATTCTCATAGTGTGCAGGGACCAAGACCATCAGTCCTGGGCCTCAGTCATGTTCCTGGAGTAGAAGAATCTCTTCGGATTGCAGATGAGTTTTGTGAACGTTATCGAGCTTTAAGGACGGAGGTAGAGATTCTTCGAGAGGAAAACGACAGGTTCCGTGAGATGCTGAAACGTTCCACGCCTTGCTTGAGAAGAGTATTTCACCACCACCACCGAAGAATTAATTTGTCATTGGGTTTGGCATCCCCTCAGCTTGTTCCAAGCTTGGGGGAGTGCCGCGGTATCACATCACTATCTTTCATCTTTTACTTTTTCAGTAGAGTCATATCATGAGTAGAGAGGTTATCATTTAGGATGGTTTGCAGTATGGAAGTGTCTCTCCCTAGTTGGTTATTGTTGTATCCGTTGGTGTGAGTTGCCGGTTTGAAATATTAATGAGAAGTTTCATCATTTACTTTCTGCACACATTATTTATCTTTCAATTTCTGTCATATGGTTGATCTTGTTATTAGTATTTGGTATCACTCTAGAGATCATCAAGTTAATCTAGTTGGTTTTGGCAAACTTAGCTTGGGTCAGCAGAAATAATAATTTAAGATGCTAGTATAAGAAAGAGGAATTTGCCTATTAGCTCGTAAACTTAGTATTCACAAGTTAAGATAGTTTGGGCTTTCAATGAAGATTGCATGATTGGTTTCATCATATATATATATATATATATATATATATATATGTGTGTGTGTGTGTATTTGTTTTCCTCAGCTCTTATGCTTGCTACCCAACCTTGCTAGCCAAAAACCTTGTACTAAGAGGGAATGCTTCTCGTGCATCCAAAACCTTGAGACCCAAAACCTTGCCATTGTGTACACCTCATACCTACCTACATGTGGTATTTAACTGCCACTCCAAGTAAATTGCTCATGTGCTAGCTTTAAAACCTTCAAAAAAAAATTCTTGTTTTGTGCCCCTGTTTTAGCTCATGAGGACATAAATAGAGAATCTTTATCTCACTTGTTGATTGGACTTCAAACACCTCGACTAGTGGCTTCATCCGCTTACACAAATGCTAGAAGAGCTGGCAGCGGGGTGCCCAGCCCCAAAACTAATACACAAATTCTCTTCACTATTTTTGCCCCTGATTTATCAGTCAAAGCATAATCGTGTAAACAAAAGAGAATGATGGATGACCTTCTACGCCAGTTGCGTCCCTCATATGGGAGCCTCTCTTATGAATTCTAGTTGGCTTGTGACGTACTAAATTGTCTGTTTACCATTCGTTGACATAAGCATACACCTCTCTTAAAAATGTTTTCAATACCTCTGTTTAATAAAATAAAAGCTCTAGCACATGAGTGATCCATGCTTCCCTCTGCGAAGGGCCTTTCTTGTACTTTCATGTTGAGTCAGTAAACCCATTTCTCTCTGTCTCTAGCAAGAATTTGAGTTGTTGTGATCTCATCATCTATATAGTGATTTATTTCAATCATGTTTTCTATCCTTCTTTGTTTAGTACATGCTTTATTATCTGAATGAATGTTACTTTGAAAAGCTATGAATCACTGTAAAAGAAGGTCTACAATTAAACATGTTGAGCTCTACAAGTTGAGCCTTATTATAAAAAAGACTTCACCTAAGATAAGCAGGATATCATTAAATGTTCTCTGACCAAGAATGAAGTTTGCCATGACCAATTTTGATTCTCTCTTTTGCATATTTGTTTGTGACTCTCTTTACTCGTTTCAAGTTGGGTTATATGATAGGAAGTTTCTGTCTATAATGATTGGTGCATAGATAGATGTGATGCTTCTTGTCCGTATTTTATTTATCGACTCTTCACTCCATAAACTTGTGGTCAGGTTTTCTAAATTCAGTTTCGCTTGGGGACAAGCGAGGTCTAAGCTTGGGGGGAGTTGATACGTCCATTTTGCATCACTATTTTATATCATAATTTTCTGTTATTCATTGATATATTTCATGTTATGATGCATCTCTTATGTTATTTCATCTTATTTTGCATGTTTTATAATTTTGGGAGAATAAACACCGGGACCAGAAATCTGATGGAAAAAGCACCGTCAAGATACCATATTTCAAAAGATCAGAAGAAGAAGGGAGACATCCGGGGGTTCCTAAAAGTCCAGAGGAAGAACATAGCCAGAAGGGGAGCCAGAGGGGGGCCACCAGGGGTCCACACCTAGGGCTGACACGCCCCCTGGCCGCGCCACCTAGGGGTGTGGCCACCCTGGCCCACCTCTGGGGGTCATCTTTGGCGTGCTTGACCCCCACGGAACCCCAAGCCTCATTCCATCCCTGAAGAATTATTCCGCCGCCGCCTCGGGGCGGAAAACACCCGAGAGAGAAAAGCTCTCTGGAAGGGAGAAATCGGTCGGGGAAATCACCGCCATCGTCACCGTCATCACTCTGGGCATCATCAAGACCGCCATCATCATAATCACCACCATCACCCTCATCATCCACCGTCATCCCGCTGTAACAATTAGGGGCCTCTATCGTTGTTTTGCATTAGATCTCTCTGTCGGTGTGGATTACTTGTTAGTAGTTGATGCTTGTGAGATTTATCGGTGTTTGCACTTTATGACCAGATTGTTATCATCCATTATATCACCTCTGATCATGATCCATATCATGTGTTGTGAGTAGTTCGAGTTGTTCTTGAGGACATGGGAGAAGTCAAGTTGTTAGTAGTGAAGTAATGTTGAATAATAATTAATGTTTGATATTTAAGTTGTGGTGTTATTCTCCTAGTGGTGTCATGTGAACGTCGACTACATGATACTTTACCATTTATGAGCCTAGGGGAATGCATCGTTTATTTTGCTACTAATTGTGGGGTTGCCGGAGTGGCAGAAACTGAAACCCCCTTTAGGAAACCGTTACATGAGGGAGCGTAGGATCCTGGAGTTTAAACTGTGGTTATATTTATTTCTTAATTACTTTCTTGTAGTTGCGGATGCTTGCAAGGGGTATAATCACAAGTATGTATTAGTATTGGATGGGACGGTACATTAGCACAGGTTCACCCACACAACACTTATCAAAACACCAAAATTATTCAGCTGCATGGAACAAAAGGACTTGACGGAAACCTCCCGTCCTTGAGAGCGTTTGTTAATCATAAGTAAACTCACCGGCTTGTCCTTTGCTGAAGAAAGGATTGGGCCACTTGCTGTAATTATTATTACTGCATTTTATTTACTCGCACTTTATTTACCTGCAGTATCAAAAATCCCTACAAATCTATTTTCCAGTATTTACAGTTATTCCTTCATCGAAACCGCTTGTCAGCATCTTCTGCTCCTCATTGGGTTCGACGCTTTTATTTATTGAAAGTACTACGGTACACCCCCTATACTTGTGGGTCATCAACCACCTAGGGCCACTGGGCCCAACAGTCAACCCTGATGCTCGCGGCCGCGTAGATAGGATCAAGCTCTCCCAAAGAATAGAAGACGAGCCGGCAGACGGTCCCGCGTGCCCTGGACCACGCAATTGGTAGGAGCCCTTCCCAAAGAGATTCTCGCTCCTACGAGACACCCCCAAGTGCAAAGGCACCACCAAGTGAGAGGTGTATGTTAATGTCAACGAATGGTAAACAGACAATACAGTACGTCACAAGCCAACTGGATTCAAAAAAGCGGCTCCCATAGTGAAGGACGCAACTGGTGTAGAAGGTCATCCCTCTTTCTCTTTTGTTTTACACAATTATGCTTTGACTGATAAATCAGGGGAAAAACTAGTGAATAGAATTTTTTTATATTAATTTGGGGCTGGGCACCCCGCTGCAAGCTCTTCTATCATTTGGATAAGCGGATGAATCCACTAGTCCAGGGTGTGGAATCCAATCAACAAGTGAGATAAAGATTCTCTATTGACGTCCTCATGAGTAAAAACAAGAACACAAAACATGAGTAGTTTTGAAGATTTTAAAGGTAACACATGAGCAATTTACTTAGAGTGGCAATTAAATACCACATGTAGGTAGGTATGGTGTACACAATGGGAAAACTTTGGTTTAAGGAGTTTGGATGCATGAGTAGAATTCCATACTCAGTAGAGGTAGAGGCTAGCAAAAGACTGGGAGCGACAAATCAAGAGAGCATAAGAGCCATAATCATGCACAACGACATAAGCATCATTAATTAAAGCATACGCGGTATCACAATTTCAAAAACTAAGTGGTCATGGAGGCTATTTGTGACTGGTTCGTAGTCATAAACATGGTGTGAACATGCGCCAATTCAACCAAATAAAACATTCGAAAGAGAATACATATATTGATGCTTTACTATGATAAGAACAACTCATGAATCTTTCAAGACATATTAAACGCTCTCAGATATTTAAGGCTATTCATGCTACTCAATAACCACAAGTCTTTAAAACTAAAATAACATTTATCATGGCGTGAAAAAGTTCTAGCCATAGTCTATACAAGCTTCTACTAGCACTGTTATAAATTCTACATCAAGCAACAGTTTCTTTTCCCAACAAGCACCATACAAGATATGTTTTAACAAAAATACTCTTTATGATACAGCAAAAAACATGAGAGTACTCATATAATACTACTAAAACTAATAGCTCTGATAAGAGATGCATGCAAAACAGGAGCTAAATAAATGCAGCAGCCAGACAGAGACTAAGAATACAACGTATTCTCATGAAAAAGCGGAGCGTGTCACTCTCCAATAAAAGAATTATGGGATCCAACCAAGCTTATTTCAAAAAAATAAAAATGAAAGCAAAAAAAATAAAAGACGCTCCAAGTAAAGCACATAAGGTGTGACCGAATAAAAATATAGTTTCACTAGAAGTGACCTGATAATTTGTTGATGAAGAAGGGGTGCCTTGGGAATCCCCAAGCTTAGACGCTTGAGTCTTCTTGGCATTTGCTGGGATGTACCACCGGGGCATCCCCAAGATTAGGCTCTTTAATCTTCTTAATCGCATCATATCATCCTGTTCTCTTGACCCTTGAAAAGTTCCTTCACGCCAAAATTCTCACAATCCTCATTAGCAACGTTAGTGCAATCGAAATAATAAATTCACATAGTTCAGTTTCAACACAAGACTAGCAATAAAAAACACATTAGCTACTGTCACAACTTCTTTGAAAACTCTTTTTTCTCAAAAGAACACCAAAAGAAAGAGATTAAGATGCAAATGCAATAATTGGCAGAAATCTGTCAAAACAGAACAACAGGCAAAGATCGATTATTTCGAAAATCTTATGTTGCTCAAATATAAAAAGTGGTCAACTAAGAAAAGTTTTGTATATAGCACAGAATTAAGCACAAAAAATCTCATGTCATTTTTAATTTTCTATGATTTTATACGTATTTAACAATGGACAACAGAAATTTGTTTCCTGCGCAGAAATCCAAAATATAGTCTCAACTTTCCACTAGAGACTTTACTTGGCTCAACAAAACACAAAAGAAAAGATACAGACGGGTTGCTAAGGAAATAGAAAACACCCAGGTGCAAAGCACACAGAAGAAAACAAAGGAAAACTGATTGAAAACAGAGAAATAAAACGGGTTGTCTCCCGGTAGCGCTTTTCTTTAACGCCTTTCAGCTAGGCATGGAAATTTGAGAAGATGCTCACATAAGAAATATTAATTGAAGCAAAAGAGAGCATCAATAAGCAAGAATAAAACAAATTTAATTCTAATACACTTCCTATGCATAGGAATCTTGTAAAGAAATAAATTAAAGAAACTCAAACTAAAAATCATGGGAAGGTAGAACAAGGGCAACTTCAAAACTTTCAACAAAAAGAGAGGTATTTTAGTAACATGAAAATTCCTACAACTATATTTTCCTCTCTCATAATAATTTCCAGTAGCATCATGAACAAACTCAACAACATAATTATCACATAAAGCATGTTTTTTATGGTCTAAAAGCACAAGATTCATATCAAGCTCCAAAACAGTGGGGTCAAAATTTAAAATCAACTCCTCTTTTTCCCCACTTTTAGCAATAGAAAAGCAAGATGATTGATCACTCATAAAAGGTATATGACACATTATAGCAATCGTATTTTCAGTAGAATTATGATTTATAACATCAAGTAACATAAGACCATCATCAAGAGCATTATCATATAAATTTTCTAAACAAACTTCCTCATTATCATGCATATCAATAACTGGAATAAATAGAAGATTCTCATAGGATTTAGAAAAGTAGCATGGATTATCATAAATAACACTAGCAATATCATTCTCACAAGTTTTATTCATAGTAGTATCAAGGTCACAGGTATAGAAAGTATCAATTTCATCAAAAAGAGATATTTCAAAAGAATCAATATGATCATTACTTTCATCAAATAATGTATGAGTTAAAGAGTTACTCTCATTCGGAGGTAGAAATCGGTAGATCCATTCTTCCTCCTCTTGATCATCACTCTCCTCCTCTTTTTCATCCAAAGAGTTTCCAGTTTCAGCAGTTTCTTCTTCCATAGGTTCCTGCAGAGCATTAGTCTCTTCCTTAGGCTGAGAGAATTTATTAAGATATTCCATTATATAGTAATTACCATCCTTGTAATTATTAAAGAAATATTCAAGTATAGCATAAATCTCGTATTTATAAGGTGCATCATCAATACTTTCAAGTAAATAAGAAATTTCGAATGCACCCTTCCAAGCAATAAATTCTTCAATTTGTTCCACATCATATAATTTATAATTTTCCTTAACATAAGAAGATATGCTAACATTATCATTATACTCACATTGAAAAGGGAGGTGTTTATACCTCCTACAGCAACAAGATTTATCAAAGCAATAAGTAACATTATAAGTAGAGCACAAGTTTTTAGCATGGTTATGCAATTTATTATATTTCTGCCATAAGTGTATCCCTTTTTGTGACAAGCGGTGTTCCTTATAATGTTTTTGTTGTTCATCCGTGAACCCACCTTGCCTAAAAGATCTAGTTTCAAAGACATCAAACATTGATAGCAAGCATGATAAAGCAAAAATAACAACTAGAATAAGAACTAATTTTTTTATTGCTTCACTTGAAAATACTTGATTTGCTTTCTATGCTATAAAGTAAACTATTTTTTTTTTTGTGTTTTTGGTATATAGAAGTAAAAAAAGACACAAAATAAAAACAAGACAATACACAAAATAAAGAGGTTGAGAGTGAGAGACTCCCCTTTCCAGAAGACTTCTTCCTCCCCGGCAACAGCGCCAGAAATTCGTTTGCTACGCCCTGATGGTGCCAGATATTCTTGATGCTTGTGATGGCATGTTGGGAACCCAAAGAGGAGGGTGTGATGAGTGCAGCGGTAAGAATTTCCCTCAGTTAAGAACCAAGGTTATCAATCCAGTAGGAGGAAGATGATCTCGGGAAGGTTGATGCCACTGACGATGGTGATGGCGCCTCACCGGTGTCAGCAACAACGTGGAACCTGGACACAACACAACCAAAATACTGTGTCCCAATGGTACAGTGAGGTTGTCAATCTCACCGGTCTTGCTGAAAACAAAGATTAGACGTATAGTGTGGAAAATGGTGTATGCTTGCAGTAAGTAAAGAAAGCAGGAAATTGTTATGGTTTGTTTAACAGTGTGGAAAATGGACTGGGGTTCATAGGTTCACTAGTGGTGTCTCTCCATAAAAATAACATGGTGGGTGAAATAATTACAGCTGGGCAATTGACAAATAGAGGTTGCACCGTAGTGCACATTATAACATGACGACTACTATGATATTTAGTGCGGGCATTACAACAAAATACATACACCAAAATCCATCTGCATCTATGACTAATAATCCACCCTCAGGTTATCATCCGAACCTCCTTAGGTATTAAGTTGCAAGTAACAGATAACTGCATTAAACAATGTGTGTAATGTAAGCAATGATTGTACACGCGGGCACTCACACCGCTGTTTTCTCCCTAGTGGCAACAACACATCCTCCCCCGTCACGTTTCTGTAACTCGAGCAGAGGCGAAAAGGAGGCATGAACCCACTATCTAGCATAAATACTCCTTTATGGAGTCTGTAGCAACTACTTGGCCAGAGCAACCACTAGCAACGAAAAGCATGCAAGATCACAAATAACATATGCAATAAAGACTATAATCAACTTGGCATAAGTTCAATATTCATCGGATCCCAGCAAACACAGCATATAAAATTACATAAGATCAATCTCGATCATGATAGGCAGCTCATGAGATCTAAACATGGAGGCATATGAGGAGAAGACAACCATCTAGCTACTGCTATGGACCCGTAGTCCAGGTATGAACTACTCACGCATCACTCCGCAGACAGGTATGGTGATGTAAAAGCCTCCGGTGATGATTTCCTCTCCGGCAGGGTGCCGGGAGACAGCTCCAGAACCCCCCTGATCTAGGGTTGACGACGACGATGACTGTGGAACTTTTCGGGAATTTTTGATCAGGTGTCTAGGATTTTCCATCCGAAGGGAATAAATAGGCGAAAGGAAAAAGGCGGTGGAGGCCCGGGGGCCCCACACCCATAGCTGGTGCGGCCAGGGGGTCGCGCCACCCTATGGTGTGGCCCCCCTGGTGCCCGTCTTGGACTCTCCTTCGGTGTTCTAGATGCTTCCGGGGAAAATAGGCACTTCGGGCTTTGTGGGGTCCAATTCAGAGAATGTTTCCAGAACAACTTTTCTGAAACCAAAAACAACAGAAAACAGGGAATTGGCGCTTGGCATCTTGTTAATAGGTTAGTCCCGGAAAACGTATAAAAATGCTATAAATAAGGGAGAAAACACGTAGCAATTGGCATAATATGATCATGGAGCATCAGAAATTATAGATACGTTCGAGACGTATCAGCCCACGACAACTACCCCCGCCGAGATGGTACCTACATTATCTCCATCATCGAACACAATGACAAGCACAACACCCGAGCCCGCATGGCGGAGGTGAATGCCACCGCGCCCGACGTACCGTAGTACCTAGACTGGTCCGAGCAACCCGTCACCTGGAGCCGGGAGGACCACCCGAACGATCTGCCATGTCCAGGGAGCTACTCTCTCCTATTGTACCCTATCACCGTAGTCGGCGAATGCTCCTGCACCTTTTCCCAGGTGCTCATCAACGGTGGAAGCAACATCAACATCCTCTACAACGACACCACCGACAAGCTAGGCGTCACTGAAGTAATGATGTAGCCCAGTCTGACAACCTTCCATGGCATAGTGCATGGAAAACTGTGCACCCCCATGGGAATTGTTCGGCTGGATGTCATATTCGGCAAGGACGAGAACTTCCGCCACGTGCCCATCTAGATTGAGGTGGTGAACCACCAGATCGCCTACCTTGCCATCCTAGGCCGGCCCGCCTTGACCAAGTTCATGGCGGTCTTGCACTACGCTTACCTAAAGATGATGCTGCCCGATCCACACGGGATCATTACCTTCTGTGGTGACTATAGGCGGTCCCTCGCCTGCGCCTCATACGGCCAGAAGCTAGCCAAAACCGTCGCGCACGCTGAAGAGCTCCAGCAAATCCAGCGCGAAATCAGCAATGAGCCCCTCGAGGTGTCGACTGTAAGAGGACAGCCGGGTGAATCCCAGTTCCAGGCGGCCAAGGACAGCAAGAAGATCCCCCTCGACGCCAGCCAGCCCAACAAGAACCTCATCACCATCGGGGCAGGCCTTGACCCCAAATAGGAAAGCGCACTCGTCGGCTTCCTCTGTGAGAATCGGGATATCTTTGCATGGTCCCCCAAGGACATGCAGGGTGTCCCGACTGAGTTGGCGAATAACTCAATCCATGTAAAGCCGGATGCCAAACCGATCAAGCAAGCCTTGCGCCGCTTCGCGGAGGAAAGAAGAAAAGCCATCGGGGAAGAAATCGCCCGGCTGCTAGCAACTAGATTCATCATGGAGGTCCTCCACCCTGACTGGCTAGCCAACCTTGTCCTTGTCATGTAGAAGGACGACTCATGGCGCATGTGCATCGACTACACCACGTTGAACAAGGTCTGCCCCAAGGACCGCGTTAAACCCGATGGTATTAGTTTCTAATTAAAAGAATCAAGAGCATTGGATAGACACATCACCATTAGTATCTCTACTAAATGTAATCATGCATCCTATTTATCACCCACTAAAGGATGTATAAATTGTATATTTATCTGAGTGTTACCTAGAACTTGTGAGACTAAAACATTTTATGTCTAACAATATTAAACAGAATTGGGTATTGCAATGAAAGAAGAGAGTTCCCTAACCACGTGTCTTCCCAAAATCTTATTCGTTGCCCATTCCCAAGGGAGAAAGAAATATTATCAAATACAATACTTTTCACTCCCATAATACCTTTCCAAAAAAGGTGAATATGTGGGCTTTGCTTCTATCTATGAAAGAGTTTTCTCTTTAATATGCTTATTATGCAGCAACTCATGCCAAACCCCATCCTCAGTTAACAGTTTAAACAACCACTTACTGAGAAGACATTTATTCTTAATACCAAGAACCTCAATACCAAGCGCAAAAATAATATTCCACTTAGAGAGTCTATATTTATTTTTGTGATGGTCACTTTGCCAGAAGAAACGAGATCTATAGAAACCTAATCTTTTTATAACCCCAATAGGCACTTCGAAGAAAGATAAAAGAAACATCGAAAGACTCGATAAAACCGAATTGATAAGGATAAGTCTGTCTCCATAGGAGAGTAACTTCCCAATCCATGAACTTAGCTTCTATTCAAAACGGTCCTCAACTGGCTTTCATTCTCTATTAAGAAGCTTCTGATGATGAATTGAAATTCTGAGATATATAAATGGGAGAGTACCAATTTCACATCTAAAGATTTGACGGTATTCATCCATAAATTGTCTGATTTCCCAAAACAAAAGATCTCACTCTTATGAAAATTTATTTTTAATCCAGATAACTGCTCAAAATTTGGTAAAATTAACTTCATGTTTACTTCCTTCTCCAGATCATGCTCCGGAAACAAAATAGTATCATCAACATACTGAAGAATATAGATTCCACCCTCAACTAAATGACGAATAAGACTCTCAAACTGTTCGTCCTCCTTTGCCCGTGCAATAAGAATGGCCAACATATCATCCACAAGGTTGAAAAGAAAAGGAGACAACGGATCTCCTTGTCTGAACCCCTTTAAGTCTAGAAAAAGTGACCAATATTATCGTTGACCCGAATCCCATCAGTCCCTCCCTGCACAAACATGGACACCCAATCGCACCACTCCGAAGTGAAGCCTTTCATACGAAGTGTCTGTTGAAGGAAAGACCAATTGACTTTATTATGTGACCCATCCATTTTTTATCTACTGAGTTCATCGATGGTCTCATGTAAAATCACAACTCCTTCCAAAATATTTCTACCAGGTAAAAATGCAGATTGAGAAGATCTAATTACCTTCTGACTAATACTAGTAATCCTATTTGTTCATACTTTTCTGAAAATCTTAAAACTCACATTAAGAAGACAAATGGGCTTATACTGCTCAATTCTGCTTACGCCCTCTTTCTTGGGTAAAAGGGTGATGACACCAAAATTCAATTTAAAGAATGGTAAATCCCCTGAATGCAATTGTGCAAACATCGCCATCAAGTCAACATTGGTAACCTCCCAAAACACTTGATAGAATTCAGCCGGGAAATAACCTCATGTACCTCTTCTTCCGCAAAAGCATAAGTTAGAAGGTTATTCTCAGCAATTAAGACCCGAGGCATATCCTCGATCATAGTTTACAGAAGAGAAAAAGAAGATGGGGTCGATGCTCCAAACAACCTTTTGTAATACTTCGAAATAAATACTTTGAGATTTTCCTCTCCCACGATGGTTCCCTCATCCTACTCAAGCTGAGATTTTCCGGTGTTTACCATTGGCTATAATATGAAAGTATCTAGTTTTATTCACACCCTCCTAAATGTGACAAACTTTCGTTCGTTGAGCCAACTTAGCCTCTTCCTCCCTACAGAGATAAGCTAATTAAGTAGTCGTTAGCCTCCTTCTTAGAAGCCCGTTCTGTTTCAAAAAGAGGAGCTACTTCCTCTTGTAGATCCAAAGCCTCAATAAGAATCAACAAGCGATCCCGTTGCTTCTATATTCGTCACTGATATTTTTAGCCCACCCACGTAAAAAAACTACCTAAATGTCTAATCTTATTTTGCCAAATCTCAATGCGAGAAGAGCCAGCATTGACACATAGCCACTTCACCCTTACCATATCGAAAAAACCCTCTCTTTGAAGCCACGACAGCTCAAAGGAAAAAAGCCGAAGTATTTCCTACATGAGATGGAGCTCCAGAATCAATGAGCAACGGTGCATGATCCGACCCCGTATGGGTTAAAGCATGGACCGTTACCAATGGAAATTTCTGCTCCCAATCAATACTGGAAAGAATTATATCCAACTTCTCATACATCGGAATTGGCGTCTACTAGCCCAAGTGTATTGTCGTCCTGAAAGTTCAAGTTCTTTCAAGTCTAGACTCCCGATGATCGCAGTAAAAATAAAAGGCCACCGAGGATTAAAATTATTATTGTTATTCTCTTCTCTTCTTGGAATAATGTTAAAATCACACCCCCCCACCACCACCACCACCAATATAGGAAGTGACTCTCCATCACAAATACTCACTAACTCAGAGAGAAAATCTAGTTTCTTCTCGGCCTGAGCTGCCCCATAAACATCCACGAGCGCCCAAAGAAAATCATCTTCTTTTGACTTCACATGAAATTTGACACAAAAGTCACTGATAAGAACTGACTGAACTGCAAATATCGCATTATTAAAATCAGCCAATATCCCACTTGATCTCAAATGTGGACGTGAACAATTCCAAGTAAAGTCATAACCTCCAGCCAAAAAACTCAAAAATTGAGAACTAAAATTGGACCTCCCAGTCTTTAATAAGACTACAAAGTACAACCTATGTTCTTTAGCTGCCTACTGGGTCGCTAAATGTTTCGCAGAATCCCCTAAACCGTCTGAATTCCAAAAAAACTCTCATTAAGTGTACTTTTTTTTATAGATTTTATTCTTTCACTCCTCCCAGGTATTCTACCTGAACTCACTTTTTTCTTTCGGGACCGTGTGCCAACCACACTCTGGATACAAGAATCCATATGATTTTCTAGATCCTCATTAACCTTGTCATTATAATCCTCACACAAATTTGAGAGTCGACGTAGAACCAAAGAGTGAATGTCCGAAGAATTGTCATGGCTTAAAGATTTACTCAAAAAAATTGAATTACGTGACTCCTCTACTTACTTTTAACTTATTAACCGATATTTCAACTTGACTAGGTGAGACCCCAAGTAAAACTCCTAGTCTATTAGCACGATCAACTATATGTTCACTTGACATAGACGAAAAAGAAAGCGTTCGAGGTAACGATATACCTGAGAGGAGACCATCGCGAGTCTCCGCCAAAATCGAACCTCGTTCGAGAATGGGCAGATCCGCATGTGGATGTTCCCATAGCCTAGCCTGGTCAGGGCCGGTCCTGAGATTTTGGGGGCCCGGGGCGAACGTAAAATTTAGTGCCCCTTAGTATAAATAATTAAAACAAATGTATTTTAGCTAAGTAGAGATCAAAGAGAGAAACGAGATACTGAAGTTTTACGGCGAAAACCCTTTTCGGGAAATTGACTATTGCAATTTCAATTTACTCTTAAAATTATGTAAAGTCGTTTAGGTTGGAATCAATATCAGTATCATCCCATTTATACCACAAATCTTTAAACGCTAACCATTTTTGGTTATTTAAATTTATATAAAATTAAAGGACACACTGTGGTAGATTGTAAAACTATATATGCATCTTCGTCGGGGAAAATGATTGAGATACTTAACCCTGATCTAAAAAGTAAGAGGCACCAAAGAGATTTCAGAAAGTACAAAAGAAAAGGACATATCACCTAGCCTACTTAGATACACTATACCGTTTGTTCCTCTGGATTGGACGACACTGGCCGGTTGAACCTGCCGGCGGCATGGAGCCTTGGCGATCGAGAATATGCGAAGGATTTGGAGAATCCTGTTGCCACTTGCCGCAACAGGGTGAGGCTTAAGGAGGCAATGGGCGATGGATTTTAGGTGTAGAAATAGATCACAGATGAAATTAGGGCTGAATAGTTGAAACTAGAGGGCACAGGAGAAACTGCTCGCAACCCCATTCACGTCGCGTACTACTCTCCCACGTGAATGGAAGACCCCAATCGTTACCCAAGGCCTTTTTTCATATATGAATTTATTTATTTTTGCTTAACGTTTAGTGTACAAATTTCTGGGGGCCCCTAAAATTTCTAGGCCCGGGGCGGCCGCCCCTCCCGCCCCCCCTCAGGACCGGCCCTGAGCCTGGTATGCAGGATCTTCAATGCTTCCAAACGCGATAGAGAGCTGCGTTTGAAAAAAAAAATGCTTTATATATCTATGTGCAACCTGCCTTACAAGAAAAGAAAAAAGAAAGAAATGAAAGAATAGGTAAAAGGCCACTGAACACGTCAATAGGGACATCAGTGCGCTTCCCTGGACCAAGTTTAGAAAACAGCCACAACTCCGCATGTCCACAAATATAGTGAAAGCGATACGAGTATGCATTATCCAACATGACGAACAACGTTAATAATGAGTTTTCGAAGTCCGCATGAACACATCGTGTCTTCACCATGTATAGTCCTATGTGAGTAGGTGGACTTTGTAGTCTGCTTGTGATGGATACAGAAATCGACGTAATTAACCACTCTCTTTGGAATTTGTGGCTGAAAAACAACTCTTATCTTTGCTGTAATATTATAAGCTATTCCTGCCAGAGAACAAGTTGAGCCCACGATTTGTCGTAGAAGAAGCATCAACATGTAGGATGACCATAAGATGTGTACATTCTAGGCTGGAAATGTGGTAATCCATCCTCAGCACCATGATGAGGTCAGCAGCTCACCACGCAGGGCTCGTTCGTTTTGGAAAATTTTGATGGGGATGGATTGAGCTGGATTAGATCCAACACAAGTCAAAATCCCCTCTAATCCCTTCCAATCCACTTGGGGGAGAGGATTAACCGAACAAGCCCTAGAGTGCGCCACACCCATAAGACGTGTTTCAGGTCGTAACTTTTGCAAATCCAGGACATTCCTGCTAAGCAAAGGCGGATGAAGCCGAAGAAAGGGTTACACGGGTGAGAATAAAGTGCCACACGGAAGAGCAGCCGTATACCACGAGAAGATTCGAGGGACACACGAGAATCGCATGAATTAGTTTAGGTTTCGTCATCGGCCGGGGCCATTCATCAGGAAAGGATGGCGGATTAGACAGAGGACGTCAGCCCAACAGCCTGACCTGCCGTTCAGGAGTGGTACACAACGTTGCTTCCGTGACTTCTCCCACCGTTTTCTGCCTGCATTTGCGCCCGTAGTTTACTTTGTTGTGCATGATCCATCCATCTTGCGTGTCATTGGGGTACCAACTAGCAACAGCCTTGGTTTTTTTTCAAGTACCTACCAGAAAACATGGATTAGTTAGTTTAGATTATCCAACCTTCAAAGAAAGGAAGAGATAGGTTTATGTGGGGATCAAATCATCAAAAGAAAGAGAGGATATGTTAGGGCAGGGCCGATAGCCATCATTCGTCCATTGTGCTGGCTTCTACTGCTGCTTAAAACCAAAACACAATGCCCCAAAATAATGCGCGCGTCCTACTGTAGTTGCTTGCGCGCTTCTTGCTGCCCTTGCCGTTGCGGTGGCCACGTCCCACGGCTACCAGCGTGGTCATAGCGTGCGTGCTTCTTGCTTCTCTGGTCTGCTGGTGCCACTCCAGTTCATTTCCCCGAGCTACCATATAAGACCTTCAGAATTTCAGGCAGTCAACCACCAATCTGCAAACCGTACAAACTCATCTGAACTGCTACTGCTGCTGCTACTCGTTTCGTCATGGCAACGCACCAGAGCAACGGCCACACCACCGCACCTGAGAACGGCCACAGCCACGGCAACAGTAACGGCCACAGCAACGGCAACAGTAACGTCCATGTCCATGCGGCGGCGCCGGAGGTGGACTGGAACTTCGCAAGGGCCAAGGACGGCGTGCTGGCGGCTACGGGTGCCAAGATGAGCATCCGGGCGATAAGGTACAAGATCAGCGCGAGCGTGGAGGAGAACGGGCCGCGTCCAGTGCTGCCTCTGGCGCACGGCGACCCGTCCGTGTTCCCGGCCTTTCGCACGGCCGTTGAGGCTGAGGACGCTGTCGCGGCGGCTCTGCGGACTGGAGAGTTCAATTGCTACCCCGCCGGCGTCGGCCTACCCGCCGCACGAAGGTAACTGAATTCGCTGTAGTTTTCCACTTGTATATTGCACCGTGGTTTATCTATGAGCATGTGCCGCTACACGTGTCCAACATGCTTCCCTATGTAAGTACTCCCTCCGTTCCTAAATACTACTATAAGATGTTTTAGCATTTTTCACATTCACATATGTCTATATGTATCTAGACAGTTCACTCATATTAGTGTGCATCTAGTCACCATGATAAATAGCTAGAACATCTTATATTTAGAAACGGAGAGAGTAGCTTTTAGCGCCTTTTCCCAAACAATTAACCTTTGTACCTTCTACAAATAGCGCTGTGGCAGAGCACTTGTCAAAGGATCTGCCTTACGAGTTGTCAGCCGATGATATCTTCCTAACCGCTGGCGGAACACAAGCCATCGAGGTCATAATCCCTGTTCTGGCCCAACCTGGCGCCAACATCCTGCTTCCCAGACCAGGGTATCCAAATTATGAGGCACGCGCAGCATTTAACAAGTTAGAAGTTCGACATTTTGATCTTATTCCCGAGAAGGGCTGGGAGATTGATATCGACTCGCTGGAATCTATCGCCGACAAGAACACAACTGCAATGGTCATTATAAATCCGAACAATCCATGTGGGAGTGTTTATTCCTACGAGCATTTAGCCAAGGTTAAGAGCACTTAACTTCTTCATCAGTCTGTTTAAATGTGCATAACATTTGATAATCATTTGGCCAGAAGTAGTAATCGTTTACTGATATCGTTTAGGTGGCAGAGGTAGCAAGAAAGCTTGGGATATTAGTCATTGCTGATGAGGTATATGGCAAGTTGGTTTTCGGCAGTGCTCCATTTATCCCAATGGGTGTGTTTGGCCACATTACCCCTGTATTGGCCATAGGATCTCTATCAAAATCATGGATAGTGCCTGGATGGCGACTTGGTTGGGTAGCTGTATACGACCCAAGAAAGATTTTGCAAGAAACCAAGGTAAATCTCTAACACTCTTTTCGTATGTGCTATTGTGGGGATTAGTATTTTGCTAAATACGCATGTAATGTGTTTTGTAGATCGCCACGTCTATTACGAACTACCTTAATGTGTCAACGGATCCAGCAACTTTCATTCAGGTTGGTCTTTTTTATTTAGTCATTCTTGTCCTGTTTTTCTAAATGTGCCAACGGATCCTGCAACTTTCGTTCGGGTTAGTCTTTTTTTTACTCATTCTTTCCTATATTTTCTTCGGTGGATATCAGTAAGGTTTTAGCTACCATGTGCTCGGTACAACTAATAAGTTGGCCTTTTTTGGGTTCACTTTGAAAGTCAAAGTCAAACAATACTAAATAAAGATATATTCTTTTAGTTATTTATTTACTATTGTTTTCTTTGAGTCGAAAAAATAGATAAGCCATAAATAAGTAAACTAAGTTTTGTGAGCACTCCATATTATTCTCTCCTAAGTATAAAATATTTAGGAATGAAAGAATTTATTAAATGTACAACATTGTTCATAGCATTTCTTCCCCTCTAGCAGTCTCTTATTTCTTAATAATCTGCATAATTGTTATTTCTGTTCTCTTATGCATTTTATTTCATGGTACTGATAAGTGATTCCATGTTCCGTTGAATTGATTAGGGTGCTCTTCCTGAAATTCTAAAAAACACGAAAGAGGACTTCTTTAAGAAGATTATTGGTCTGCTAAAGAAATCTTCAGAAATATGTTATAGAGATATCAAGGAAAACAAATATATTATATGTCCTCACAAACCAGAAGGATCCATGTTTGTAATGGTAAGTCTATGTATATAATGAAGTATGTTCTTAGGGAATGTGAGAACAAGAAGAATTAATTTGGAACCGGGATGCATTGCAAAGTTTTCTTTAGTAAGTTGTAAATCTATTTCAAAGTGTATTCTTAGGGACTTCGGTAAGAAGGATTAGTTTTCTTTGTGAATATGCATGTATTTTGAAGAATAATAATGATAGTCGAAATTTGCTGTAAGTAATATTCATACTAATATAGTTTATCCATATTTGTTTGTTAGTATATCCAATGATGATAAAAAAAAATATGTTACAAATAACCCCTACTATTTTCTAGAAAGCTTAACTAATTCTCGACATCCTTATATTAAAAATCAATGTAAACAGGTGAAATTGAACTTACATCTTTTAGAGGAGATCCAGGATGACGTTGATTTTTGCTGCAAGCTCGCAAAGGAAGAATCGGTTATTTTATGCCCAGGTAGGAATGTATATGCTCATTTAAGCAAAACCTATAGGGATAATCAATGTTTTTATCATATTGAACATTGGAGTTTATTTGACTGCTAGAATTTTTTTGAAATATGATGGATGTTTCCCATTTGTCAAAATTAAATCTATTTATACATCGTCTTACTACTCGGCCAACATAAATTAAATCAAGAAATACAAAAAATAAAAGCACTGGTCACAGTGTAACTTTCTCACATTTTAAAAGCTATACGGGGAACTTCAAGTAGACTATGCATAACAATACCCCATAAAAATAATAGAGGTACTCATGTGTTAGAAACAAAAAGATATCCCTTATATAAATACCATGATTTTAAGTCTTATATTTCGAGGAAAATCCAGCAAATTTACGTAGATTACATGTATTCTCGGTTCTCATCCTAAGCGGCACTCTAGTCCCGTGAGATCAAAATTTGTTCAAATGTAGGGCACTATAATGTTCAACATTTCTAACTAAAGAAAACAACATGAGTCATAGTTTCTACATCGATGTTCTCTTCCAAATGAAGGTAAGAATAAGATAGATAAAACATAGGAATACCGAAATGAGTCATGACAATGCTTGAAGGTGCCAAGATATTGACGTGAAACAATTAACTAAGTGGAGGAAACTTTTTTTTTTGTGTGTGAGAGAACTATTGGCATAAAAAACTTAGCCACTCTCACCGAGTAAGGAATATTTCACTAAACTAGTCAAAAGTACCAAAGGATATAACCATGGGGCAGACTACCACAACTATACTAACATTGGTACACCGATAAATCCAAGGGTAGGAGTGGTATCATTGTATGAATAGTTAATTTTCTGGTATATCATGATGGGTTATTCATATAGAAACAATAGCTATCTTGTTTGAACATATATGTATCGATCAATCGAAGATAGCGAATCCCAATAATTATATTTAATACTATTACACATGAGATGGTAGGAATAGAGGTTGTCTTAGTGTCTTACTATTTTCTATAGAAGATACAAACTTGAGAGTGACATATGTGACTTCTGAATATACCGATAGCCATCACATTATGTATTTTTATTTGAAGAGATCAATCAAGTCATGAATACTTAACCTTTTGTCAATTATAACGACATACGTAATTAATCATCCATGACAATGGAAGTAAACGTAGATAAATTTTTGGTACACTCAATATCCCACTGTCCTGCACTACAAGATGAAGGATGTCCAAGTAAATATTATAGGATTATGGAGATTCATTTACTATCATCCTCCAACAGGATTGCACATTTCATTAAATTCTCGATGAACAAAACATAAATGGAAGAAAGCAAGTAGGAATTGATATTTTGAGTATCTCGCGAGTGCAATTTGTAGCTGAAGCACATGGTTCTAAAACTTATAACACATCACCTATCCTGGCATAGAACTAGCATTATATAAAATAATAATAATAAATTGATAAAAGAAGGAACTTGACCTGATAGGATGCGGGAAACCATGCCCCTCACTATTTTTCCCCATGGCTGCCCTCTCATAGTAACATGGCGTCCATAAATTGCGAGAGCAAGGCACACATAAATTCATAGCTAACAAAAAACATAAATCCAGTTTATCATATAAAAATATAATGTGAGCAATTATGTGGACATAAGTTATCCTTATCACTTAAATATAGGGTCAAGACAGCATAGTGTGTAAATAGGTTGATATATGTAAGAAAATACGAGTTGTAATCCTTTATCCCATATGATTGTTATTTGTTCAGCTCTTTCAAAGAATGAACGCAAACTTGTTATAGTTATACTCTTATTATCTATATATATGCACCCTTATAGCCAACTTACATATTTATGTCTCTGAAATGTAGGGAGTGTTCTCGGGATGGAAAATTGGGTCCGTGTTACGTTTGCTATTGTTCCCTCTTCTCTTCAAGATGGTATTGAAAGGATCAAATCCTTCTGTCAAAGGCACAGGAAAAAACCGATGGCTATTGATAGTACATGCGATAGAAGTTGTTAATAATCTTCAGTTATCTCTTCTTAGGTAACTTATGATAAAACAAAACTTGTATTTCTATGAATACATTCAAATACTCCGTGAATATTGTATCATTGACACAGTTGGATTGATACATCTAAAGTATAAATGGTGAGACCTACAGGCGTCCTTTCAGCAATTTGAACTTTTGGGTCGTTCGATTTGCCCCTCCTCACGAATCTTGTCGTCCCGACAGGGCCGCCTTAGTCGAGCCGGTTCAATAGTGGATTTGGCTAAATGTTGGGGCACGCCTTT